>CM062633.1:38397562-38997562 GCA_025617555.3 Puccinia polysora | reverse complement strand
ATGATACCACCACTGCTCCTATTCAAAAACTGACGTGTATCTTCGTCCTCATTTACTAGCGTGAACTGGCCAGGCAGACCTATGAAGGTCTTTTGGCTATGGCGTTGGCCTGTGCACAATCCGGCAAATATCCTCAGATTGGGACTTTACTCTGCATCGGCGGAATTTCGATGGCCGATCAATCCCATGTAATGTCAAAGGGTTTCCATATGGTCGTCGCTACCCCCGGAAGATTACAAGACATGTTAGAAAAACGAAAGTTCAACTTGGACAATTGCAAGTATTTGTGTCTTGACGAAGCCGATCGAATGGTTGATATGGGATTCGAGGATGATGTTAGGAACCTCATGAGTTTCTTCAAACGTCAAAGGCAAACCTTATTATTCAGTGCAACGATGCCTAAGACGATCCGGGATTTCGCTGAGAACAGTTTAGTCAAGCCGATCGTTGTCAATGTGGGTCGTGCGGGTGCCGCTAACTTGGATGTAATTCAAGAGGTGGAATACGTCAAACAAGAAGCAAAAATGGTGTATCTTTTAGAATGTTTACAAAAAACACCACCACCTGTTATTATCTTTAGTGATAATAAAAACGAAGTTGATGGTAACTGATCCATTTCATTAAGATTTATCTCGATGCTCGATCCTCCATGATCATCATGCTTACCTCTCATCGAATGGTTTCATTAAATTTTCAAGACATTCAAGAATATTTACTCCTAAAAGGTGTCGAAGCAGTCGCGATTCACGGCAGCAAGAGTAAGATTGTTAATTCCCAATCTCTAAGCATGGCAACTAAAAACGGCTCGCTCATTTAAACTTTATGTCCGGTTGATTGTGTGGGATAGCCCAGGAAGAGCGAGAATATGCAATCAAATCGTTCAAGTCGGGAAAGAAGGATGTAATGGTCGCCTCGGGAGTAGCCTCCAAAGGTTTAGACTTTGCAGAGATTCAACACGTCATCAATTTCACGATGCCAGGAGAGATTGAGAACTATGTGCATCAAATCGGGCGTACCGGCCGATCTGGTAAAACGGGTATTGCAACCACGTTCATCAACATGAACACTCCCGAACCGACTCTCCTTGATCTAAAGTACCTTTTGCTAGAAGCTAAGCAGAGGATTCCACCATTCCTTCAAACGGTTGAAGATCCTAATGCAGGTACCAACGGTTCCAATGGTTGTCAATTTTGTGGAGGTTTGTTGACGATTCTGATTGATACGTCACCTGATTTCCTTCTACGTCACGCTATCGTCTTATTTAATTACCGTATCCTTCTTCTTTTTATAGGGTTGGGTCATTCTGCTCTTAATTGTCCTAAACGAGAGGACACGCTGCGGAGAGAAAGAGCTGGTCATCATCGGGAGGATGGTGCCGGAGGAGGGTATTAAAATTCAACTCAAAACCTATCTCGATTGCTTATTGTTCTCTGGATGCAAATCAACTCTTTCTTTCAGTCCTAATTCTTCGAGCCAACTCATTTTCATTCTGCGTCGGTTTTTTTAAAAAGAAAATACGAATAACCACCGTAATCTCCAACCACGATTGACACTACCGAAGCATGGCCAGAGACTTGAGTGTTGTATTATCATCCGCAAAGTGTATGACCATGAATTTAACCCATCACTCGTTTTCTTAAGCTTTTTTTTCTGTCTAATTCGAGAGGAGGGGTTACATCTCAGATTGATCCGTCTGATCCCGCAAAGGACGAAACTTGACCAAACTCTGGACTTTGGCTTACGGTGATTTGGTTTCCTGAGTGGGATGGAAGGAAATGGAACGCTTGAGCGTCAATCGGATTTGGCTGGAGGCCTTCCATTTGAGCGAGATATCCCTGCAATGATGGGAGCCCGAACTCCTAGATATAATTGATGACTTGGTAAATATATCCTATGGAAAGGTTTGCAGCAGATGTCGATGAATTGAAAACTCTGGGATGATTACACAAGCAAGCGTTTTCAGCTCCCTGGTTGGCAGTAAGAGGTGCCAAATAAATGACTGTTAAATTTGCGACTGAAAAAAGTCACAAGTACAGATAAATGATCCAAGTAAATGATCTTTTTAGTTTGATTTTTTTTTTTTTTTTTTTTTTTTTTTTTTTTTTTTTTTTTTTTTTTTTTTTTTTTTTTTTTTTTACAACAGAACTGATCATAAGTCTCTAAACAGAGGGGCTGGCAGAGTTGACTTTTTTTTCATCCTTGAGATCAGGATGATCTTTCTGGAGATTGATGGGTAAGCTGATTGGGTCAAGCCTGATCAACTAGCAATGATTCAAATGCTCAACTATAGAGAAGTCAAAAAAAAACATCCATTTATAATAACAGTTGGGTAAATAGATAAAGAGCATGCTTCAAGATGAGATCATCAACTCACACTATAACGCTGGGGGCTTAACACCTAAGCATAATCCATGTCAATTGAAGGATTAGATAGCCTAGATCAGAATTGATCTGAAAGGGGAAGATTCCCTCACCAGTATGCTGAATCAATCTTTGAAAACGTTAATGGATTTTATTTTTTTTATTTGATGATGATGGAGTGAATGCTTGCTGGCTCCTTTATCCATCAAAGTTAGTGCCCTTCAAATCTCATTCCTGATTCTCTCATGGGCTGTAGAGAGGAATCTTTCAGGCTGAATGGGAAAGTTGGGGCTTAGTAAGAGCATCAAAAGTCCCTTCTGCATATCTTTTATTCAATACTAAGTAAGATTTTGAGCTCATATGTTTGGGTTAAGAAGATTCTTTTGAACCAAAAGGCTCTCTGTAAACCAAGAATTGGTAATCATGTGTTGATATTTTGGTTGAAATTTTATTGGGTTTGTCTCTCTTTTTAAAAAAAATAAGAAAAAAAAAAGAAAAAAAAGAAAAAAAAAGAAAAAAAAGAAAAAAAAAAGAAAAAAAAAGAAAAAAAAAAAAAAAAAAGAAAAAAAAAAAGAAAAAAAAAGAAAAAAAAAGAAAAAAAAAAGAAAAAAAAAGAAAAAAAAAGAAAAAAAAAAGAAAAAAAAAGAAAAAAAAAGAAAAAAAAAGAAAAAAAAAAAAAAAAAAAGAAAAAAAAAGAAAAAAAAAGAAAAAAAAAGAAAAAAAAAGAAAAAAAAAAGAAAAAAAAAAGAAAAAAAAAAGAAAAAAAAAAGAAAAAAAAGAAAAAAAAGAAAAAAAAAAAAGAAAAAAAAAGAAAAAGAAAAGAAAAAGAAAGAAAAAAAAAAGAAAAGAGAAAAAAGAGAAAAGAGAAAAAAAAATAAAAAAAAATAAAAAATAAAAAGAAAAAGAAAAAGAAAAAAAATAAAAAAATAAAAAGAAAAAAAGAAAAAAAGAGACAGAAAAAGAAAGAAAAAGGAAAGAAAAAAAAGAAAAAAAAGAAAAAAAAGAAAAAAAAGAAAAAAGAAAAAAAGAAAAGAAAAAAAAGAAAAAAAAAAGAAAAAAAAAAGAAAAAAAAAAGAAAAAAAAAAGAAAAAAAAAAGAAAAAAAAGAAAAAAAAAGAAGAAAAAAAAGAAAAAAAAAAAGGAAAAAAAAAAGGAGGGAAGGGGGGTATCTTTCTCACAGTTATCATCATCATATGAAATTCTATTCTATTGAAATTTATAGAAAATTTGGGACATTGGTAAGGAGGCCTTTGCGCTCTTCAACAATTCTTAAGTATGTCCTCATGTCCCAAAGCTAAATAGGTCTATGTGTTAGCCAACTAGATGCCAAGTTACTTACCCCATTTTGGCTGATAGAGATGATAGATGCATGAATGGATCATAAAATTTAAAAAGTGAAAGAAATAATCCATAATAGTATGGATCATGGCAAAGCAAGTTAGGTCTTTGAGATCATGGTGGTGGTGAAATCAACAAAACTCAATTAAAACTAAAACAGATGGGACACAGATTAATCTGGGGATCTTTAGAACCTCTCTTCAGGGAATCACGTTTCTATAATCCATGAAAATGGCAAAATTGTGAACGCTGGTCCTTGGTGGCACTGAGAAAAGATTAGGAAGGGATTAGTTTCTTTGTTAAACAGAAATAGCCAATATTGCCTTTTAGAAAAATGCAATCCTGAGTGTATCAGGGTGTTGATGATAGAGGAATTACCATGGTGAAAAGTATTTTTGAGTGAAACTGTTAATAGAAAGTTTGTATAAAAGCCATGGATCACTTTATTTTCTAATGAAGATGTTTTGATGACTTGTGGAATTTCATCTTGTTGATTTATGAATTTATTCTGGTTTAAATACAGTCTAAATTTTTCCTGTATTTATGCCTTTCTTATTGATCAGAATTCCTCTAGGTATAATCAAAGAGAAGAGCGGGAAGGGGCCATCCACTGAGGCTAGTATAGAGTTCACCCATGACCCAGAGGTAGTTCTTGGTGCTACGGGCTGGTTCAACCTGTCAAATTCCATTTTTGATCATTTTTCCTGTAATTTCTTTGTGAGAATTGCAGGGGATTATTTTCCTTTGGAGGTGTGATTGCTTTGATAATGGCTATGCTTATGGGTTTATGATTTATAAATTGGAGTTTTTAGCTCCATTTTCATTCCTTGAGACATTTAATTCTTGTAGCAGTTCCAGAAGTCATGTATACTTGCATGAAAGCCCTGGTGAAAGCCAGTATTTCATAATTTTGTGTTTTTGAAAATTATTTCAAGTTCACGTTTTGAGTGGCTTTAAACTTTTTTTAGTGCTTCCAAGTTATCTGATTTATTTCTATGAAGCCTCTGAAAGACTGTAATTCAGACTACATATGCATGGTTAACCCATGTCTTGTGTAGCATATTTTTGGCATACCTCCCTGATAGTTTTTGTGGTGTAAAATTGATTTTTCTGTGAACATTTCAAGACCTGTATGCAGCTTTCAGCCTTCTGGGGGATGTGCAAATATTTTGACCAAGTAGATGGTGGTTCATGCAGGAACTGAGACCATTGCAGTTGTTCAGTTCAGTTAGGTGAATCTGAATACTAGAATTTCAACAAAAACTCAATTTGTCACTAAATCTTTAATTATTCACAAAAATGAGTTTTTGAATTAATTTCTATACATGGCATCTATGTGAAATTTGAACTTGGTAATTTTGAGTTGTGATACCTCTCCTACATTACAAGTCAGATTACAAGTAGGAATTCAGGGGTTGGTTCAGTGATTGACCCTACCCAAAATGGGCTAAAAACTCAAAATATGAAATAATATTTTGGGAAACTCAAATCCTTGTGGGATAAACCCTCATTATTATTTTTATTTTTGTGTAGTATTTATTATTTTCAGCTAAATGTGCAATAATAGATTTCTGACACTATAGAAGAAGTATTCAAATGAATATAAAGCTTGAATTCAAATAAAATGAATATAGAAAATAAGCTTGAAAGAATTTAGCTTAATTCAACAGGAAAACTTTGCTGCATATTTAAATTTAACAAGGTTATGGAATAAAAAATTGAATTAATAAAAACATAAAGAATCCTTGTTATTAAGAAAACTAAACAAGAAATGAAAAAAGGATTAATTATTGGGGGAATTTTGGATGGGGTTCTTTTCCCAAAATGGAGCTTTAAATAATGGTCTCCAATTAAAATAGACCAATTCACAAACATTTATATTACTTTTAAGAAGTAACCTATATATATATATTTATATTTGGAGAATGATTTGTGATTTTCAGCTCCCTGATACCAGGAACCTTGCAGTGCTTTAGCTACAGAGAATGATAAATTAATTTAATAATAATATTCCCAAAAATAAACATGTAAAAAGCTCAAATAATAAATATTTTAAGATCTAGTGCAAGTTTTAAATGATGGGTAATGTTGAATTCACAACCCATTTGAGTTGTGTACACAACTCAATTTTAGTAATGTAGCCCCCACACAACTTTTTGATTTTTTGTGGAACCACACACAAATAAAAGTGTTGTGGGCCAAAAAAAAAAATAAATAAATAAAAAACTAAAAAACTAAAATAAACTAAATAAAAATGCAAAAAAAACAGAAATAATTTGACAAGAACAGAACTTTCTGTGTTAATTTAAAAAAGAGTTCTGCCTTAAAAGCCCCTGACTATCATTCTGAAATCAGTGAGTGGTGGTAAACCTCTTTTTAGCCTCTGAAATATGTCTTAACTGAATTGAAAGTTCTAGATACTGGCTCCCTCTAAGCTGTATTTACCCTTGACTCAATCATTTCAATAGGAACAAATATTGTACCCACCAGCATGAATTTATTCTAAAAATTAATTAAGCTATATTCTTTCAGATCTAGGCCTCAAGGAAGGGTTTAATCAAGTCTCATTATTTATTCATAATTTATTTACAACATGATAAGGAACACTCATTATACCCACAATCCTTTAATGCCATAATATCATTTTGGAACTTGACAGTTACTTGGATCAATACTCAAAAAAGCAATTAATTATACCTATTCTACTTAAACCATATATTTCTTTCATTCTAACCAAAAAAATAACCTGTTTCAAGACATCTCTGCAAGATTTGGGATCCAATACAATCTTTATTCCTCTGGATGAAGCCTGATATTAAGAGGACGAAAATATCAAGTTATCTGGCATTCTTGGCTTTGTTTAACCTTTGCTTGAAATGTGCTTTTTTTACTCTTGATAAAATGCTCTTGCAATCAAACTAGAAGCTAAGATTACATTCTTACCCTGGTAAATTGCTCAGGTTGTGTTCCCAAAGTAGGCCAGGATATTCAAAGAATAGGTTGGTATATTATTTCACATTATTCTAGCCAATAAATAAAAGCATCATGTGACAAAAATGGAGTTCAACATTGCTACTGGTTTACCTTGGAGAGGATAATGGCTAAATGGTCTTCCTTTGATTTTTCCACGGAGCTTCTTTGAGTGTGTTGGGACTGTGGAAGAGGCGTCAGCTATATAGCAATATGAGAGCTCAATCATTGGAGATAGTTTACACATGCTTTAAGGCTGGGTGCATGCCTTCATGATACCCTGGGTGGCTTTTGCAAGAGGGTCTCTGGGCATAGGTGGGATCTTGAGGTCAGTACACAACTACAAGGACAAGACCAAATGCAGCACTCACAAGTTTTTGGGAACCATTTGGTCCTTTGCACTGCTGATGTTGCACGTGTTTGGAATGACCCTTTGGAGTTGTATATGGGCCCCCACCTGTCAAATGGGCCATGTAGGGCCCCACACAAATCCCACACAACTCGGGTTTGTGAATTTATGATCAAAATTAAATGGTTTGGTTAAAGGTTTTTCAATATGTCATAAAATAGGGAACACAGTATTATACTACTGGGGACCTTTACAGATAAACAGCCTCTCTTCAAGGGGCCACCTTGGGCAGTTTAAAAACCTTGGAATAATGGTGGGAGCCTTTTAATGACTTATCCAGATGGTGTGGCTGGGAAAACAGCACTCAGGCCAAAGAAGGAAGGAAAAAAATCACTTTTGAGCAACAATTGACAGAAATCCTGCAAAGATTCAGATAAAGGGTTTCAGAGCAGAGGTGGGGTTGATTGCTTGAGTAAACATTACTGGATCAATATTGGTGGAAATAATTTTAATATATATCAGACTGGGCCATAAATCACTTTCTTATCTCATATAGGCACCTTATCACTGATGGCAAGATTTCTGGACAATAATTCATAAATTTCTAGGTAACTGGGGAAAAATAAACCAAAGAAGGCATTGTATAAATACTTTTTTGGGTGGAAAAAGAGCCTCCTCAGGGAACATAGAGAGGGTAAAGCTCAATTGCGGAGGCTATTAATCCATCCAGAGCAAGATTAGCATGTACTCAAGGTGCTTTCAATCAACTGATCTCAGTCTGCTGGAATTTCTTCTTTTTTTTTTTAGCTGCAAGATCTGTTAATGTATATGTTATTTTAATGATCCTGCACAAATCTTAGATTTTTAATATTATTATTGGACTAAAGTGATAAGTAGTGGATTTTTTGTAATTTTCCACTATCTTCTGGTTAAGTTTAGAATTTTTAATAATTTTTAGGGTAACTTCCTGATATGTTTTGCAACCATTAAATATATGTTAATTTAGTGGGGATTAGAGGCACAAAGATCTGACAGCTGCATGCGGGATTTGGATCCATTGCACGCTTGAACTCTCACCTAATTTGCAGGCGGGCTCTCTGGCTAAATTATTTTCCATTCATGCAGGAATAAGGTTGGGGGCTGTGGATGCGGATTCCTTGACTAATGCTTGAAAGTGTTTCAGAATTGCAGATGTTTGCGTGTATTTACATGGGAATTTTTGCGCTTTTTGAGCTGGAATTTTTGCAATTTTCTGCCAGAATTCACATGTTTTCTGCGAGAATTTGCGCGCGTTTTCTACAGGAATTTTCTGGCAGTTTATGCAAGAATTCTAATTTTGGGGTGGGGAGTTGATTTCTGGAATAATATTTGTGTATTTACTACTCCTTTTTTTTGGTTCCTTAATTATTTTGTTAATTTATTTATTTTTTTATAATTTGAAAGGTTGCTCTGTATAAGTAGCAAGGACAGTGATTTTTTATCATGTATTATAATGTTTTATTCAATAGGGAATATAAAATTTGATAAAAACAGACTCTCTTTTATGGCTTCTTTCACTCAAAAATGCAATTTGAAATGTTCCTTTAAAATTAAAAAATAAATAGTTATTTCATAATGGGCATGCCAAAGTGAACCTGAAAAAAATTCATAAAATATTCTTACCTAGCCTTCCACCACTTTTAGTGATGTTAACTCCAATAATCCATTCCATCACTCTCTACACATCCTAATTAATGAATTTAAATAACAACCCTCTGTTGAAGAGAACAGCCTTCTAACAAAATTCATTCCAGTTTTTGATCTTCATCATCATGCCTCCGAAAGACTTTTTGAAAAAAGGGTCAACCTTCTCCAACTGATTCTCAGTCTAACAGCTTGAGGGAACTGAATTTTGCACTTTTAAAGCAAAATATATCTCTAGATATTCAATTGAAACATTCAATTTCATATCCTCAGAATCTACTGACCAATTCAAAACTTTCAAACCAACCAAAACAGAATCAGTCACTTAGTTTTTCTTGATGCTAATATTAGGGCGTATCAGAGTTAAGAAAACACGCCATTTTTTAATGGTGGGTTTCAAACCAAATCTGCCATTTCAAACCCACCATTAAAAATCAAAAAAAACCCACTTATTTCACATCAGACGTGTCAGAGTTACCTGGAAATAAGTGGGTTTTTTCAACTAAAGTATTTAAAGGCTTCCACCACCTGTCCACTTCATCCACCCCTGGCTTCCCCCCTCTTTCTACCTCCAACCTCATTGCAAATTTTTTTACCTCCAGCCTGATCATAAAAATATTCACCACTCTCATCACTTTATCACTCTCATCATCACTCTCATCAATTTATCACCCTCATCACTTGATCACTCACCACTTTATTGCTCTCATTGCTTCATTGCTCTCATTGCTTCATTTCTGTCATTGCTTCATTTCTCTCATTGCTTCATTTGTCTCATAACTTCATTGGTCTCATTGCTTCATCACTCTCATCACTCTACCTCCAACAGGAACTTGTACCTCCAACCACATCCAATGAATCCAATAATTGTTTTATTGCTCTTGTCACTTTATTGCTCTCATCACTTCATATATCTCATCAATTTATCTTGCTTTTTACTTTATCCCTCTCATCACCTTATTTTCCTTACTCTTCCCAAATGGCCCCTCAGCAAACCTCCCCCCGCAAGTCCACACAAAAGTCCAACACACCAAAGAAAACATTGCCAAGGAACTTCACAACAAAGAATCCTCCCCCATCAGTTTCCAAGGGCTCAAGTCAGCTCAAGAGAGCTGATCACATCATCCTGGTCAACTGGCTCAAAATTCCCTCCAACTATGATTCCTGCTTTGGATCAGACAATGAAACACGTGTTGGCCAACCTACATCCTCTAAGGTCAATGGTTATCTCCTGATGGCCAATGAACTCAAGAGCAAAACAAAAGGTAGGCTGGATCTGTTATCCAAACAGATGAGGGAGTGATTCAAGAATTATCAAGCCAAGTACAAAAAGGCCCACTCCATGTCAATCTCCACTGGCTTTGGTATTGCCAACTCTGACCAAGCCAAAGGGAATCAACTTGGTGGTTGATAAGTTGGACTCCATTTGCCCTTTTTATATTCAAATGGATGAAATCTTTCAAAAGAAGGCCAACATCACCCCCCTAGCTGCTTTTGATGCCCAACAATCCGATTCAGTTGACGTTGAGGACTTGGCTGGGGATGCTCAGCCTAGCAATGGTGATCCTGAAGAAACCTATGAGTGGCCCCCATCCAATGCCAAGGAGGATATTCAAACGCAATCAGCTCCAATCATGTCTACTTCTGCGTTGATTGAAGAGTAAAACCATACCTTGGACCCCTCCCCTCCTTCTTTGAATTGCTCTCTTCCTCTTTTAGCAGATCTCATCAACCTTGCTGATGCAGAAAAAGATACTCCTCAGTCTCCATTACCCTCAAAATCCGTTCAAGTAAGAAACCAAGCTCTTTTCTCTTCCTTCTGGTTAATCCTGACTGATTTAGATTGTAAAAAAACAGGCTCATCCATTCCAGAATGGCCAAAAACTCAAGCCAATGGGGCCTCCCACATTGCCTTCAAACACTAGTGACAACTTTCAGACTAAAACCTCCTCCGCCAAGGGTAAGCAAAAGGCCTCCTATTCCATCAATATCAACCCCAAAAGTCATCAAAAGAGGAGAAACACTTCTGTTTTTTCAGGCTTTGAATAAATCATGGAGAAGAAAGATCCATGTAAGTCCATTGGTTGACCTTGCTTTCAAAATCATTCTCATTGCTTTTCCCCTGAAAAAAAAAGTCAAATCACAAATTGAATCCAAAAAACTTGACTTTGAAAAGAAAAAGTGGGATTGTCAACTGGCCATGGATGTTTAAAAGCAGAAAGCCAAGAGTTTGGCTCATCAACAAAAATGGGATGCTGAGTGGAAGTTGAAACAGGCTGAGCTGGAATTTCAAAAAGAGGAAAAGGAGAAGGATCAATAGCACGCACAACTGGACAAGAAGAGGGAAAGACTTGCAACCAAAAAAAAAAGATAAGGTATCAGTAGCCTTGCCTTGCATTGGTAGCAGTAGAACAGTAGATGAAATACAGCAGATAACTCAAATGCTGGGCTTGTAAATATATTTGCATGGGTGAAAGAAAAAAAAAATCATTTTTGATTACAACATTTGAGAGTACTCTTAACCCCACCAATATACAAATCTTTTTTGTTTTTATTTATATTTTTTTTTTCTAGAGTAAATTTGGCCATTATTCAAGTCCCTAAAAGTGTTTCTAGTTGTTTTATTAATTTGAAGTGACATTGCCATTCTGGTAAGGGTCTCTGTGTCTACAGTAGGAAAGGTACAGTGCTTGTACTTATTAGCTGCCCAAACCATTTTGACTATACCTTTTCACTTGAAATCAATTCTAAAGCCAAGGTCAGGAAAAACAAATTGGCCATCCAATACTTGATATTTGACTGTATTTTCAATAAGTTGACCATTTTATTTCTTGGTTGGAACCACAATTAAAAAGGAGTAGCCAGAGATGTTGCATTTGTAAATATGAGGAGAGTTTTAAAAAGAATTTGAGGTGAAAGTGATGTGTGGGGAGAAATCAAAAGGTGTAGGCTTGGAACCAAATTCCAAAAAAGAGAAAGCGGGGATGTTGTTGTCCTTCATGGTATCACGGTTTGATTCAAAGGAAATTTTGGCCAAATTGCAAAACATTTGTCCTAGAATTTGAGACACTTTGTCCGCCTTAAGGTTGAGGAAAGCATACTCCTGAGGAGAATATCTAATGTTAGATTTTTTCACATAACATCCAAATAACTCTGAAGGGTGCATTGATTTTTGCAATCCAACTGCCCACATTTTTCCACCCCAAGATCTTGAAGGACCAACTGGGTTGACAAATTCTTTTGAACAATGAAGGAAAGTGGTGACAAAGTTGTTGTCCTTCTTATCTTGTTCTGAGAGTTTATCCAAGGGCACAAAGTCAATTATTGCAACCAGGGCTTGGTGATCAGATTCATTGAGGACAATTACTTTTCCACTGTGGAAGAAATGGAACAGTTTGATGGTTTTTTTGCTTTCTCAAAATCTTCCTGGGTAGGTTTTTGACTATTGTTTTTCTTTTCAGCATCAATTGAATGGTACAGATGCAAAGGACGCAGTTTCTGACCAGACCAGACCACCTGTTCATTAATGCATTCCTCAGAAAAGTCCAAAGATATTTTGGAATCTCTCATTTGAACCCTCTTTTGGTGATGGGCCCTATTCTTCCCACCTTTCATTATGTTGGTCAATCCATCTCCTTCCATCTTGATCCCTCCCATCCATATACTCTGATTGGGGTGAGGAACAAGATGGTATTTGATTTTTTGTCCACCATTTTGAGGCAGTTGGGAGAAGAATTGGACATTCACCAATAGCGCTTGAGGGATTGAAAAAAAAAACCAAAAAAAAAAACTGTCAGTCAAATGGACATCATTGGTGAAACAAGATTGGATCAAAGAAAATGCAACCAAACCTGGAATTGATCCCTAGTTCACCAGAAACAGGATCACCAAAAAAAAAAAACAAAAAAAAAACTGTACCCCCCCAAAAAAAACATGATATCAGCACCCAAAAAAAAAAAAAAAAAAAAAAAAAAAAATTACGGGGTGTGAGGGAATTGGGCCAGCCCTTTGGGTTTGGTTTTGGATTGGGCTGAGAAATGGAAGGAGGGGGGGGCCAGCCGTTGGCAGTCAAGGGGGGGGGGGCAGGACCAATGTTTGGTTGAGGGGGGGGGCGGGGCCAAAGCAGATTGGGTTGGGCCAAGCAATGGAATGAGGGGGGGGGGGCTGGCCAAGGCAGGGCAGGTTGTTGGTCAGCAAGTGGGTTGGCCAAAGGAGGGGAGGGGGGGCGTTGGTCAACCAGCGGGTTCTTGGTTTGCCAAAGGAGGGAAGGGGGGGGCTTTGGTTGGCAGAAAGAGGGGAGGGGGGGGTGCAGTCGGCCAAGCAATTGAGGGGGGCAATGCGGTCGGCCAAGCAAGCAAGGGGGGGGGGGCCAGCTGCCATGCAAGCAAGGGGGGGGGGAGGGAGGGTGGTGGGGGGGCCGGGCCGGCAGAGGGAGGTGAGGGGGTGGGCCGCCAAGCAAGGGTGGTGGGGGGCCAGGCCCGCAGAGGGAGGTGGGGGGGTCGGCCCCCAAGCAAGGGTGGTGGGGCCGGCGGAGGGCACCAAGCAAGGTTGGTGGGGCCAAACAAGGGTGGTGGGGGGGTGGGCTTCTGAGCAAGGGTGGTGGGGCAAACCAAAGCAAGGGTGGTGGGGGGGGGGGAGAGGGAGGGGCATTAGTGGGGAGTAAGGGAGAGGGGGTGAGGGGGGTGGGGAAAGGGTGATGAGCAGGAGGGCGGGGGAGCTTACCTGAGGAAAGATTCAAGGAGGTGGGGGGGACCTAAAGGTGGGTGGAGAGTTGTATCAGCATCCAATCATGGGGATTATGAGGAGGTGGATGAGGAGGAGGGGCGGGAGCTTACCAGGGGGGGGGGAGTGGTGGGTGAGGTGGAGGCAATGGGTGAGGTGGAGGTGGAGGGTGAGGTGGAGGTGGAGGGTGAGGTGGAGGGTGAGGTGGAGGTGGAGGGTGAGGTGGAGGTAATGGGTGAGGTGGAGAGTGGACTGGTGGAGGGTGAGGAGGAGAGTGGACTTGTGGTTTGGTGGGGTGAGGTGTGTGGTTTTGAATTTTTGGTTTTATTTTTGTCTCAGTCCGCCAAAAAAAAAAAGAAAAAAAAATCCAAGTCAACCTTGGATGCTTGGTTGAACAACTAAAACCAAAAAAGATATTTCACCTATTTAAAAAACAAATGCTACACATCAAAGTGAGCAAGTGTGAGGGGTATAATCTGCTCTCTCATGGCCAAAGATGAGGTAGAAGATGAGATGGGGATGACTTGAGGAGGATCAGGAATATCATCTTCAAATATTTTGTCCCATTCATCTTTGATGTCAGCCAAAAGATTGTGAAGGATTACACAAGTGATAATCCAGTTTATGAGAAACTTCATTTCTTTGGGGTTTTGAAGCTGGTTTTGCATTTCCCTTAAGCTTGCCCATCTTCCTTTCAGGACTCCTATGGCATGCTCAATCCAAACTTGTGATTGGGCAAGATGATAGTTGAAATCTGTTTTTCCTTGATCATTGGACAAAACATTCTGGTATGCTGGAACCACATATTTCCCACTAGCATAAGCTGAATCTTCCAGAAGGTATTGATTGTGGTAAAAGTAGTTCTCTGGTTTTTGGGAAATCCGCATCCAATTGAACACATATGAATCATGACAAGAACCTGGAAGGCCAGCATGGAGGGACATTAACTTACAAGTTGCAGTGCCACAGAGTATCTAAACAAACAGAAAAAACATATTTGGTCAGTGTGTGATCAACAGTGCTATCAAATCAATTGGAAAAGATATGAATCAATTGCCTTTTTTTTCCAATCAAAATAGTGGTTTCCATCTAGCTTGGGTTTTTGACTGAAAGGGATGGTGGTTCCATCAACAAAACCAATGCAACCAGGAAATACTTTGGTTTCCATTACTCAAGATGTATCTTTGTGTTCTTCTTTTGTTTGAAAAGAAAGGACTGATAAATGGAAAGATAGGATAGTAACCATGACTCTTTTGGTGTATGAGTCAATGGTTCCATATCTGACTGAGAATAGATTTTCTAATTGATGAATTGCTTCTCCGTTTCCATTTGATCCCAATCTAAAAAGAGCAACAGCCAGTTGGATAGCTGGATCGCGTTGAGGATTCCAAGAATTTTTCTGGAAGATGTGGTGGCCTTCAATCATCTCCAAACTTTTTATGAATGAAGGCAATAGAGTTTGGAACAGTTTCTGGAAGCTTAGGTTGGGGAGGAGATGAAGGTTTTGCCTTTCATACATAGGGTTGTGGAGAGTTTGTCTTCTTGGAACCATGTACTGCTTTTGTAATAGAGCATTCAAAGCCAACCAAGTTGATTCCAAATTGGAGTCTGAATCGGAGTCTGAATGGCAGTCAAATACTAACAAAAGTTCAGTCAGCTTTTTTGCATTTTCAACTTGCTGCCAAGAAGTTTGATTGGAAATGTTGAGAAAGATGGTGATTTGATGTGGGGTGATGAGATGATGATGGGGATTTGTGTGAAGATGGAGATGTGAAGCAATAGAAATGTGAATCAATAGAGATTTGAAGTGATGGAGATGTGAAGCAAAGGAGATGAGATGTGTGTGATGTGATGGAGATGGAACCAGTATGGATTTTCTGATGTGGATGGGTGTTTTAGATGTGATGGATGGTGGATGGATGATGATGCATAAATGATGGGTTTAATGGCAGGTTTGATGTTTGAAATCCTCCATTTTCATGAAAACCACCATTTCAAAATACACCAGTTAGGGGCTATGGGTATACCTGCCATTTAAAATGGCGGGTTTGGTAAAAACAAATGGCGGTTTTCTAATGGCGGGTTTGCTAACTCTGATACTTCCTATTATCTCCAGAAAAGGGGAAATTTAATTTGAATTTTTTCAATTATCTTTGATTTTTCTTTTTAACTTTCTCATTTATTTTGAATCAAAAAATATGGAATTCAAGCCTATTCAAATTGAAAAACTATCTCATTCCATTATTAATTCATTTCATGAAAAGATTTAGTGTTTAAATTGAGAAATGATCAGCAATACACACCAAAGGAAATTTGAAAATGCTTGCTAGCAAGCATAATCAAGGAGATAAGACCAAATATATGACCAAGCTCAGGTAAAGCTTTCAGAAAAATAATTTCAAGCTTTGAGAAAGCTCAACTGCACAGTCACTGTGCATTGTGCAACATTACTGTGCACTGACTCTTTGATTCATGAATGGAGATAGATTCAACTAGAGAACAGAGAAAGCTTCAAATAGAGCTTCCTTGATGACAATTGACAGCAAGCAACATGAAACCTTGTCTGGTGAGATGTTCTTATTCCTAGAAATGAATTGTGAAAATTTGATTTAATTTACTTAATTTAAGATTCATGTTTAATATCTTTTACCAAAGAAATTCTTTTAAAATCCAGATTTGAATAAGTTTTTTCAAAAATTTCATTTTAATTGATTTAAATTATCACTATTACTTTTTTCCTGCCATCAAGTAAAGGAATAGATTACTTAAAATTCATTCAATAATATTTTTGATTAATTTTCAAGTGAATTTGTTTTATCACTGTTGGAAAACTTTCTTCAGTCAAATTTTGCAACCAAGAGACCCTCTCTCAACCTGGAAAGAATTCTGCTTTCCCTAGTGTATTTTTTCCTCAGTAGGGTAATTTTATGCATTCTTTCATTTTATGCACTACAAGTATTATATTGGAATTCAAATTTTTCCTTTTATATGAACATTTTTCTGTCAGCCCTTCACTCATCTTTGAAATTCAATCAAAAGATCAAAAATTGAATTAAAAAAGCTTGAGCTTTGAGTCTAATTTCAGATTATTTCTTTTTTTTCTTGTTATCTAATTCCCATCCATATCCATCTAAATTAAAATCCATACTTTGAATTATGTGGGATGTGAATCTCAAATTAAATTAACTGGCCCAATTAACCAAAAATATTGATTTTTACAGGCCTCCATAGGCCCAAAACATCCTCAGAAGGTGCTTTCCCACTCCAAATGCCCCTTGGAACCTTAAAAGGCTTTTTAACCCACCCCAGAAAGTCCCTTGAAACTTAAAAGGCCTGAAAATTCCCTTGATAAGCTGCCCCTCCCACTAGGCAGCTCTTCAATCCTTAGAAAGTGTTTTTTCAGCTCTCTGATACCAGGAAACTTTCAGTCATTTAGCTACAGAGAGTGATAGAAGATACTGGAATAATAATAATAATATTATTCCAATGATAAACACTTAAAAAGCTCAAATAATGAATATGTTAAGAACTGGTGCAAGTTTTAATTGGTTTGGTTAAAAGGGTTTTCAATTGGTTATAAAAAGAGGGGAAACAGTATTATAGTACTGGGGATCTTTATAGACAGACAACCTCTCCTCAAGGGACCTCCTTAGGCAGTTTAAGAACCTTGGAATAAATGATGGGTTCCTTGCAAGGACTTATCCACTGATATGGACAGGAAAAACATCAAAATGGCCAAGGCAGGAAGGTAAACACTTACTCAGAGTACTTCACCATAAAAATCCTGGAAAGATAGGAAGGTTTTCAGAGCAGATGGGGTGGATTTGCTTGACTAACTTCAATGGGTTTATTGTTTTTTGAGAAATAAATAATACTACTACAGACTAGGTCATAAATCACTTGCTTATCTCTTTATAAGCCCTTGACTAGCAATGCCACGGTGTCTGATTGATATAATAATTCCTGGTAAACTGATGATGAATTATAGATCCAAAGAGGTCTGTATAAATACCTTTTGGGGTGATCATGAGCTTCTCAGGGCGCGTAGAGAGGGTTCTGCTCATGGGCTGAGGCTAGCAAGTCAGTAAGGGCAGTTTCAGCACATCCAATGGGTGCTGTCAATCAGATGTACTCAGATCTGCTGGTTTTATGCACTATTTTAGCCACAGGATCTGTTAATCTTTTAATGGCATAATCTGATCATTCTGCACTTATCCTCTATTTGTATTGACAATATTGGTTTAAAGTAGACAGATGTGGATTTTTATTGAATTTCCATCATCTGCTGATCACGTAGGTAATATTTAATAATTTTTACAGCCACTCATTGTAGTGTTTTGTGGTCTTCAAAGATCAGGATCAGGAGTTTACATGGTAATCCTCAATATTTGATTTATTGTTAAAAATACTTTAAAATTAGTTTTTTATTAATTTTATTTAAGTTTTAAAGTTTTTAGACTATTAGTAATGCATATGTAAATTTATTACATATACCAGATAATCCTGATTAGATTGTAGCTCCTGTGACCGGTACCTGCTGTCAGATTTGTCACAACTGATCCTGACACGGGGATCAGTCCATTCAGATGCACCCGGGTTAGGATCCGTTGCGGGCATGGCAAAATTGGCTGCGTGTGGGACTTCTGTATGCGGGAAATAAGGTTCTGAGCTGTGCATGCGGGCTCCTTTACTACTGCCGGCAAGTGTTGCAGAAGTATGGAAGTATGCATATGGTTGTGCTGGTATTCACGCGTCTTTGAGCGGGAATTTGCGCGCAGGATTTGGGGGAATTTTTGCGCGGTTTCTGCGGAAATTTGCACCCCGTTTCACGCTTCTGAGCAGGAATTTGCGGGAATGTGCGCGCTCATGTGCGGGAATTTGCGCGCTCATGTGCGTGAATTTGCGCGCGGGATTGGACGGGGCATTGCGCGCGGTTTTTGCAGGAATTGGCGCGCGGTATTGCGGGAATTAGCGCGCTTATTTTCGGAAATTTGCGCAGGGGATTTGGGGGAATTTGTGCATGGTTTTTGCGTGAATTCGCGCGCGGTTTCTGCAGAAATTTGCGCGGGGCTTGTGCAGAGGAAGCTATTTCTGAAATAATATTTGTAGTTTCCTACTCCTTCTAAGTCATATTGATATTTTTTTATTTTGTCTACTTTGAAAGGTTGCTCTGCATAAGTAGCAAGCTGACAGGTTTCCAAACTTTAAATTCCAATATTCATGCTTTTTTCATATTTTCACAAATTTTTGAGCTGGATGTGCCTTCCTTGAGTGGTAAAATATATGAAAATGCATGATTTTGGAAAAAATTTTGCTACATGAATAACATTTTTTGAAGAAGGCTTTAATTTTCTAAAAAAATCCAAAATGCTACTTTTCTTCACAGAAAGGCATGGATTTGATCAATTTAAAGGCATGATTTTATCCTGGGCAATTATTTGTTTATCATTTATTATGAAATATTTTCTATTGATTATTTATATTTTGACCTATTTTGATGATTTATTCAATTTTAGTGATTCAAAAATCAAATCAGGAAGACCCAGAAAAAAAACATAGAACAAAACAATCATCAGAAAATAATCAAATTTTGGAAAAAAAATGCTTGAATAAAAAACATTGCTTTTAACAAAAGGCAAAAATAAAAAACATTTTTTTTTTAAAAAAAAGGGAATAAATAAAAAAATAAATAAAATAAAGATTCAAAAATAAAAAATAAAATTTTAAGCCCCATATAGATTAAATTTTGAATTTTGGCTGAAAATCTCATCTTGATTAGAAACCCCCTGCATGACCACAAATTTTATTTTGTGGCCCAGGAATAAGAACTATTGGGATTTACTGATGAGATTAAAATTATGTTAGGCTCATTTATGAAAAATTTAATCTTGAAATAAAACAAAATATTACCTTCAATGAAAAAAATCTCATTCCAAATAAAAAAATATGGCAGAAATAAACAAAAACTTTGGATTTCTTATGCATAAATATACTGACAAAATTACTGATGAAAAAGATTCAGATGTTGCTCATCTTCCACCACTATCACATCACCCAGAAAAATAACATCAAAAATTGATTCTGATCCAGGAACACCTCCATTTCCAGGTTCTAAATCCAAATACACTAAATCTGATAGTTGACCTGTTAAAGATCAAACAATTCTTAATAAAAAGGAAATACATTAGGGTGTATCAAAGTTAACCAAAACCTCCATTTTTTAATGGCGGTTTTCAAACCAAATCCACCATTTCAAACCTGCCATTAAAAATGTAAAAACCCACTTATTTCACATCAGAAGTGTCAAATTTAACATTAAATAAGTGGGTTTTTTCAAATAAAGGATTTGAGGGCTTCCCCCAACTGTCCAGGTCATCCACCCCTGGCTTCCCACCTCCTTCTACCTCCAACCTCATTGAAAATTTATTTACCCCCAGCCTCATCATAAAAATATTCACCACTCTGATCACTTTATCACTCTCATCATCACTCTTGTCAATTCATCACCCTCATCACTTGATCACTCACCACTTTATTGCTCTCATTGCTTCATTGCTCTCATCACTCTACCTCCAACAAGAAATTGTACCTCCAACCTCATCCAACAAATCCAATCATTTCTTTATTTCTCTTGTCACTTTATCTCTCTCATCACTTGATATCTCTCATCACTTGATATCTCTCATCAATTTATCTTGCTTGTCACTTTATCCCTCTCATCACCTTATTTCCCTTACTCTTTCCAAATTGCACCTCAGAAAACCTCCCCCAGCAAGTGCACACAAAAGTCCAACACACCAAAGCAAACATTGCCAAGGAACTCCACAACAAAAAATCCTCCCCCATCAGCTTCCAAGGGATCAAGTCAGCCCAAGAGAGCTGATCACATCATCCTGGTCAACTGGCTCAAAATTCCCTCCAACTATGATTCCTGCTTGGGATTGGACAATGAAACATGTGTTGGCCAACCTCCATCCTCTAAGGTCAATGGTTATCTCCTGATGGCCAATGAACTCAAGAACAAAACAAAAGGTAGGCTGGATCTGTCATCCAAACAGATGAGGGAGTGATTCAGGAATTATCAAGCCAAGTACAAAAAGGCCCACTCCATGTCAATCTCCACCGGCTTTGGTATCACCAACTCTGACAAAGCCAAGGGAATAAACTTGGTGGTTGATAAGTTGGACTCCATTTGTCCTTTTTATATTCAAATGGATGAAATCTTTGGAAAGAAGGCCAAGATCACCCCTTTAGCCGCTTTTGATGCCCAACAATCCAATTCAGTACACGCTGAGGACTTGGCTGGGGATGCTCAGCCTAGCAATGGTGATCCTGAAGAAACCTTTGGATTGGAGTGGCCCCCATCCAATGCCAAGGAGGATATTCAAACGCAATCAGCTCCAATCACGTCTGCTTCTGCGTTGATTGAGGAGTCAAACCATAACTTTTACCCCTCCCCTCCTTCTTTGGATTTCTCTCTTCCTCTGTTAGCAGATCTCATCAACCTTGCTGATGCAGAAAAAGATACTCCTCAGTCTCCATTACCCTCAACATCCATTCAAGTAAGAAACCAAGCTCTTTTCTCTTCTTTCTGGTTAATCCTGACTGATTTAGATTGTAAAAAAACAGGCTCATCCATTCCAGAATGGCCAAAATCTCAAGCCAATGGGGCCTCCCACATTGCCTTTGAACACCAGTGACAACTTTCAGACTCAAACCTCCTCTTCCAAGGGTAAGCAAAAGGCCTCAAATTCCATCAATATCAACCCCAACATTCATAAACAGAGGAGAAACAGTTCTGTTTTTTCAGACTTTGAAGAAATCATGGAGAAGCAAGATTCATGTAATTCCATTGGTTGAATATCCTTGCTTTCAAAATCATGCTCATTGCTTTTCTTTCTTTTTGGAAACAATTGAAGGGTACATATCCAAAGGACAGGGTTTCCAACCAGACCAGACCAAATTTTCATTCATACCTTCCTCAGCAACCTCCAAACATATTTTGTAATCTCTCATTTGAATTCTCTTTTGGTGACAAGCCCTATTCTTCCCACCTTTCATTATGTTGCTCAATCCATCTCCTTCCATCTTGATCCCTCCAATCCATATACTCTGATTGGGGTGAGGAACAAAATGGGATTTGATTGTTTGTGTAAAATTTTGAGGGGGTTGGGAGAAGAATTTCCTATTTTATGCAGTTTTTTGGCTGCAATCTTGATCAATGAATGTCTCTTGCTTCCAAGAAAGGTATCATTTTCAAAATAAAAAATGGTAAGCTCATATACCATGGGGTTCTTACGCATCTGCACAAACAGGTAGGTCCAACAAATCCAGTGTATGCCTTCATCAACTGCTCTGACGGTGCCCAAGGTTTCCACAATGGATGTTGCCTAGCCCAGGAATGGCCAAAAACTTACTCCAATTGCTGGCTTTGCTTAGCCAATCTAGGTTATCCCAAAGGAACTTATCTGAAGTCATCCCAGCATTTGAAAATGTGTTTGCAAAACTGACGGCATTATGGTAAAGTGAGCTATGTGCGTCAAGAGCTTCCTTAGTCTGCTTCAAAATGGGAAGGTTGGAATTATTTTTACAATAGAGAAATTCAAGATAAAGCTTGATGGTCTCCTTTCTGCTCAGGATTTGTTGAGATTGCTGAACATGGTAATTGGCAACAGACTAAATGACCAAGAATGGGTATCAGCCAGCCGCACAAAAGAAAAATTTGGTTGGCGCACAAGAACTAGAAAATGGTGTTCAGTACACCAAGCCTATGAATACCAGTTGGATCCCTCCTAGCTATATCAGAAATTGTACGCCGGAGGAAAACACCAAACTGAGCGACAAGATGGGGATCATTGTCAAGGGTGAAAATTGTCCCCCGCCAATTGAACACTTTCAAGCATCTATGAGGGAGTGGGAGAGAGGCAAAAATATACATTTATGAGGACAGAGAGGGTGAATTAGTTTATCACATGAAATTTGGTTGCTCCCTACATGATTGATTTCAACTCGAGTCCATCAAGAAATGCAAAGTTGAAATGGTTTGGTTGACCTGAGCTGGAAAAAAGTTGAGGCCTGGTTAAATTTTGAATTGGCAGGTCAGGGCGCCAAAAGGATATCCATGGGGCAAATTGAGGGGACACACCAATAAAAACCCGGTGAAACCATACAAAATCCAAGCGGAGGGACAAGGCGCGCAATTGAGACCTTGGGAGTAGGAGCAGGAGACGGAGTGGAGGGGTGAATTGACTGATGGGAGGGTGGGAAGGGCGTCAAACTGGTGGGCATTAGAGACTTGGGTGTGAGATTGTTGGAGTTGGACTGGTCTGATGACAAAGAATGGGGATTGTTGGTGGGATGAGAATGGATCAAGTTAAATTTCCCAAGTAGTCTATGACGTTTCTTCATCATGCTAATCCAAACCATATCCATTGATTCCATGGTGGTGGTTGTCAATGAGGGAAATAGAAACTGGTTCTATTCAATTGAGGTCAATCAAGCTGGGCTTGATTCAAGATCATTGAGTGAGCGTAGTGATCTGGAGGGTAATCTGAATGGTGCGCGGGAGGGGGACAATGGACAACCTTCCAAGCAAGCTTAGATGGAAATAGCTGCAATAGATCAATTGACTAAGTGCAAACTAGGCTGAGTAAGTGATGGGCCAATCAACTTGAGTGGATGGAAGCTGCTGAGAGAACAAGAGACTCAAGTTGCTATTTAATGGGTTGGCAGACCAAACAGGCAAGAGCAATGATAAAAATGGTTTTTTTGAGTCAACCAAGCCGAGAGATGGTTAAGAAGAGAGCTGGATTGCATCTTGATGAGATGGATGATTAAGAAGTCAGTGAGTGTATGGAGGTTGAGATGAGAGAAGAAGTGAGTCGCAAGGGAGTACTTACAATTGAGTTGAGATTGAGAACAAGTTTGGATGGATGAGCTTATTGAGTTGGGATTGAATGGAAGAGATGATGAGCTGGAGTTGAGGATGACAAGAGCCCATGGTGGATGTTGGCTTGGAGAGACATATTTATTTAAGCCGTTGATAGAAATATTTGCAGTTTTAGGCAACCATTGCATCCTTGGTCAAGATGGCCAAAGAAACAGTTCACCACCCTGAGATGATGATGGGATTGTGTGAAGATGGAGATGTGAAAATCAATAGAGATGTGAAGAAATGGAGATGAGATGTGTGTGATGCAATGGAGATGCAACCGGTATGGATTTTCTGATGTGGATGGGTTTTTTAGATTTGATGGATGGTGGCTGGATGATGATGCATAAATGGCGGGTTTAATGGCAGGTTTGATGTTTGAAATCTGCCATTTTTATGAAACCTGCCACCAGTTAGGGGGTATGTGTATTTCAGAAACCCACCATTAAAAATGGCCGGTTTGGGAAAAAAATGAAGGTTTTATAATGGCAGGTTTGCTAACTTTTATAAGCCCTATTTAAAATGAAAAAATACTATGCAAGCCTCCCAAAATAAGCTAATTTTACATATTTATTACATATCAAAACATAGGATTCCTTTCTCAATTTAAAGTCATGGTAATCCAGAATACTGATCCATTATGCTTCCAAATTGCCTCAAAAATATCTGATGGCCCTGATTGGATGAAATTCTTCAAAATGGATATTTATCAAATTAAAAAGAAAAAAATTTCATACTGGTAAATCAACCAACTCATAAGAATTTAATCCAAGGGGCATGTTTATTAAAACCAAAAAAAAACAGTGCCTTTTTGAAGAAGAATCATTGTTATTTTCCAAGGGATTATCACAGATTGAAAGAGTAGAGCACCATGCTAAATTTTCACAGATTATCAAATTAACTAATTGCACATTGAACATTAATATTTCACCTCCAGATTGAAATTTAAAGTAGATAAACTAACTGAGTGCTTTAAATTCCTTTTGAGAGGTTCCTTTATAAAAATAAATCTATCTAGAGAAACCAAAATTTTTTTTCCAAGTTTAAATTAGAGTGTGGTGTCTCAAAAAGGCAATTCATGGACTAAATCAGTGACCTTAAATTTTGAAACAGTATTTCAACTCATTCCTCATGGCAATCGGTTTCAAATTATTTGAATTAAAAACATTTGTTCTCCTATGTTCCAAATTTTATTGTAAAGTATCCTCCATATTCATTTCTCTGACATTATAATTACAGGTAAAGATATCCATCAATTAAAAACTGAAATATTTAATCATCAGTTTGAAATTAAATATTTTTGATTAGATTAAATAATTTTGGGGGTTCAACAAGAGATATCTGATTCTGGCCACTAAATAAAAAATGCCACATGGAATAAAAATGAAAAACTTTTAACACACTTATGCCAAAACAGCATCTACTCCTCTCCCTTCAACCTACCCCTAACTTCTAGAATGTGACACATAACATTCCAAAGCCCTAAAGCTTTTATCTTTCTAAAAAAGTGGAGTATGTCCCTTATTTTAACTATATAAATTTAACTGGAAAGACATATTTCATGCTGTAGGAGTATTTACGTGACACATGGATTAACCTTTGCTGACCAACTGGAAGAGCTTGGGCCATTTACTGAAGTAAATTGAAGGAGCAACAGAGATGGGAAATTACCATAGAATAAAATTCTAGAGATAATCATGTTCTGACTGTTCTGATTTGGTATAAATAATTTGTCAAGGATGATGTTTATTGGGAAGGAAATAAGGCATCCCAAAAATATACCAATAGATAAATATTTTTACTAATGAATTGCCCTGTCAAATAACAATCCAAAAGACAGAAAATAATTTATCTATCATCCATGGAGGCTAAATAAAATTCAAAATCCAAATTTGTAGTGGAATTTTTCTTGATTATAAAATCCCTCAAATTCATAGAAGCCACATGCAAGTTTCCTAGCACTCTGCATTGGAAAAATATTAGTGCCATCTAACTTATGCCCAATTCAATATTCAATGCTAGGAATAAAAATATCAAAATCAAACATGACTGTATTGGGTAATTGGTAATAGAAGATGAAGTAAAAATTGAGTAAGTTCCCACAAAATAAATTCTGCAAGAAATTCTAACCAAGACACTAAATAAGAAAGCCTTTTAAATAATTTGAGAACAGATAGGAATTAGGTACATTTTTCTCAGTGGTTGAGGAGGGTTTTGAAATGAAGCCCGTACAGAGAAAAAAATAAAAAACCAATATGGGCAAAATCTATGTTTTCTAGTGTCAAAAGTATTGAAAATATGGTTTCAGTGATAATTTAATTTATTTAATTATCAGAATCACAACAATTTAGCCTTTAGTTAAACATTTACCTAGAATAACTTCAATGATTGAGTGTTGGACCAAGCTGAACTCACACCACAAAATTGATAAAATCATGCATATCTTTTAATTTTAGAAATTTCTTTGCTGAATTTACACCAAAAGGCATCTTGACATGATTGTAGTAAAGAAATTACTATATTCATGCCAACTGGCGTGCTTTCCCACCCAAGGAAAGCATACAGCCTAATTGAGGTTTGAAGGGGTGCCTGGGGTGGGAGAACACAACATTTGATGCCATTTTGGGTCCCCCAAGTCCTTTGAAAATTAATTTAGGCCCTGGGGGGCTCAATTAAGGCCTCCATACCCCCTGCAGGGTCTTTCTTCAGTAGAATATTTTGGGGAATTCAAAGAGGGACACCAATTAAGTAAATTAATATTTTAAAATGAAATAAATATCAATTTTTTTTGCAAGGAATTCAAATCTTGCCTCACATTCAAAAATAAACTTAATTCAATGTGAGAAAAGTAAGAAAATGATAAAGAATTCATTTTTTTAACACAAAATTGAATATTTACAGTGAAATTTAAATACCTTTCTACCAAACATGAAGAAACTTAAAAAAATCTATATAAACCTATTTCATGCTGTTAATTCATATTTTTTTAAATATGCAAACAAAAATGTCATCAAGTACATAAATTATTATAAAAAATATCAAAAACATATTCCATTGAAGAAAACTCAAGATTTATGGCAGAATTTCAATACCTTTGAAAATACATAAAAAATACAAAATTCTACATATTTCAATTTCATAAAGGGAATTCAGATATGTTTGAATACTCAAACATTAGCTTCATCAAGTAAATATATATATATATAATTTATTTCTTTGAATAAGAATTGATATTTCTAGTGGGATGTAAACAACCTATACCCCTATACCAAACATAGAAATACATATGAAAATTCTGAATAAACCTATTTTATCAGTAAAATGGAAATATTTGGAAATATTCCAACAAAAAATTCATTGAGTAACATAACAAGAATGATAAAATCAAAAATGTATTTTGATGAATGAAAACTGATTTTTAATGCAATTAAAAGAAACTTCTACCAGAAATAAAACAACATGGAAAAATTGAATATAGACCTATTAAATGAGATGAATTTAGATATTATTAAAAATGACCAAAGAAACTGCATTAAGTGAAATAATAATCAATTAAATATCAATTTTTCTATTTTTTCATTATTTTTCCACTTGATAGAGTTTCCTTGGAAAAATTCAATAATTTTTGAATTTTTCCCATTAAATATGTGTATTTTTGATGTTTTATATTTTTTATTTATTTATGATAGAAGTATATTTAAGTTCCATCAGGAATATTGATTTCTTTTTAATGAAATTAATTTTTGATTTTCTCATTGTTATTATTTTACTCAACAAATTCTTTATGAAAATGTTTCAAAATATTTCAATTATCCTCATAAAATTGGTATATTTAGAATTACTTTGAGTCTTTTTAAGTATGGTATAAGGTATTTAAATTCCACTCAAAATATACATTTCTATCCAAAGAAATCAATTTTTCATATTTAAGGTTTTTTTCTACTTTTCAAAGCTTTTATTTTGATATTTAAGTATATTTGAATCATCTTCAAAAATAAATATATGGAGCATTTTTATATTTTTTTTTATGGAAATTTTAAATTCATGGCTCATTGAGCCATGTACACGGCTCTGTACACGGTTCTTGAGCCGTGTGGCATGCTACATGTACCATTTGAGTGGTGTGGCACGCTAAACAACTTTTTATTTCTTTTATTTCTTTTATTTCTTTTATTTCTTTGGTTTCTTTTATTTATTTCCTTTATTTTATTTCTTTTATCTCCTTTATTTCCTTTATTTCCTTTATTTCTTTTATTTCTTTCATTTATTTTATCTATTTTATCTTTTTTATTTCTTTTGTTTCTTTTCTTTATTTTATTTATTTTATAATAAATAGTGATTAAATAATCAATAATCAATTATAAGTTATATGTTGTAGTGTATGGGCCCCCACGCATTGAGGGACCCTACACAACTCCCACAGGTTGTGTGGGGCCCTACACGGCTCCCACAGGCTGTGTGGGAGCCATGACATGGCTCTTACACAACTGGAGCCGTGTACACGGCTCCCACATGGCTGGGGCCATGAATTTAACATTACCCTTTTTTTTATTGTTTGTACCAAAGTATTTACATTCTATCAGAAATATTCAATTTTTTTCAATGAAATCTGTTTTTCATATTTTTAATAAGTTTTAATGTACTAGGTGATATTTTTGTTTGCATTTATCAAAACATCTGAATTAACAGCATGAAATATTTATATGCAGAATTCTTTTTGTATTTTTTTATGTTTGGTACAAATTATTTAAATGCCACTGGAGATATCCAACTTTGAGTAAACAAAATTCATTTTTATCATTTTTCTTATTTTTATTACATTGGACAAACTTAAATCTGAGGTTTAATTTGACTTCCTTGTAAAATAATTGACATTTGTTGTATTTTTGAATATTAAATTTACTCAATGAGTTTCCAAATTCTCCAAAACATTCTACCCCAGATGGACCCCACAGGGGGTCCGGGGGCCTTAATTTGACCCCCAGGGCCCCAATTAAGTTGTACAGGCCTTGGGGGGCCCAGCATGCCATGAAAAGGCATCTTTTCCCACCCCAAGAACCCCGTTAAACCTTAGAAAGGCTGAATTACTTCCTTGGGTGGGAAAGCACACCAGCTGGTGTGTTTATAGTAATTTTTCACTATAATCATGCCAACAACATTATTTGGCATCATTTTAGCAAAAATCTCTAAAATCATACCATTTTCAAATATTGGGGTGATTTTAGTAATTTTTTTGGCATGAATTCAGCCTTGG
Organism: Puccinia polysora; assembly: GCA_025617555.3. NCBI lineage: Eukaryota > Fungi > Basidiomycota > Pucciniomycetes > Pucciniales > Pucciniaceae > Puccinia > Puccinia polysora. The sequence continues at coordinate 38,968,955 of CM062633.1, read as the reverse complement.
CCTTGAGTGTAACATGACTTGAGCAGCTTTCCCACCACTAATTTTTTGGTAAATGGGGACCTACTGCCTTGAGTAAAATCTATCCTTATTTTTGTGTTGAAAGAATTACATGAAAATTATAACACTTTAGAGACAGGTTTTGATATCCAAAGAAGCCATTCAATCTTAAAAAAATATCAAGATCTAATGAAGAAAACATTTTCTATCTGGTGTTGTACCATAAATTAAAATAGAATCAATTTTTGATTTCAATAATATCCACCAAGACAACCCTATTTTAGGATTCTTAAGTGAGGGTTGGGATGCAATATATCCTTCATCTCCATGAAAAAGCTTGAGAATAAGAGAATAAAAATACCAGAGTGATCTGGGTCCTCTTTGAACCAATTTTCTTATTTTTTGAATCTATTTCAATTAAAACCAATCATTCTATCTTTTTGTTAAGATATTTTCATATTTCCAAAGATTTATCTACACTATAAAAAATGGGCTTTTTTCCTTGGCCTTGATGTCCTTGGATTTGTATTAATTTTTGAAATTTTTAGTTGAATTATTTGATTTTGGAATTTTCCCAACATCAATTATTCAAATCTTGCATCTCTGTTACACCAGTAAAAGGCACACTTGCACTTGGTAAGAGGGTATTCTCCCCCAATTTGGGGGCAATATACACTAGTCTTGGCTATAAGAATAGAACTTTTTTATTCTTTGAATATCAACTCTAGTAGCTAAGAGGGACCAAGGCCCTTTGCATCCAGGAGGCTGACACTGTGAAAGAGGGTTTTTCTGATAAGAACAGGAAAATTCTACTTTGATATTCTAAAAGCCTCCTAAATTGCCCTCAGCTATTTCTCAAGATCAAATGAGCTGAGGTCCCATCATCAAATGGGATGAAATCTCAACACCAAATGAGATGAACCTTGAATAGCATGTGACATATCCCAGATTTTCAGTAATACCAATGATGTAAAGAATTTGAGCAGGTTTTTGAATCAGGGGTAGGGGTGATTGTTACTCGTCTGCAAGAACCGGTTTCCTGGAATAGAAGTCAGGGGAAGCGAAATGGTTATTTGCTCAATAATAACGAGATAAGGACAGGTTCATGATGTTTTTTGCATAATATGTTGAGGAAGATAAACAAGGAAATCTTCTGGAAAAAACAAAGGAGAATACCATCAAAGAAGGCGGCCTTCCGCGGCCCTACCACAGGTCGGTCTAAACCGCGGAGGGTAGCCTTAAGATGAGGTCGGTAAGAAAGGAAAGAGAAGCAACTCTATAGAAAAATCTTGTCAGGAAATAATGAGGATCAGATAAATGGATCTTTTGAAAGCAGTCTGAGACGAAAAATCAGAAGACAGGGTTTTCTCTTTTTCTTTTCGTTTGCCTGGGAACCTGAACGCTGAATTAGGAACCTGAACGCTGAATCTGTGATACCCAACAAACGGTAATTTTTTAGTGTCATAGATTAATTATAAGCCATACTGCTGACCTCTAGGTAGCATGAGACAAGTTTCCCAGTAGGCGCCAAGATGAAATTGCTCTGAAACATCATAACCCACGGTTATTAATTATTCATTTCCTCTTGAGAGTCTATTAACGATCAAGTAGTGAGGGCATGAATACCCAAACCTCATGCGGGTCGGTCATCCTACCCCCTTTCATTGGATTGGTCATATTCGACGGAAGTAAGAGCCAAGACAGGAAGTCAAACAGAAAGTTAGAGATTATCCTCTACCACGTTATATCATTGCGTAGTCAACTGTACATACAGGACCCTAACAATCCGGATGTCGCTCGGATGAAGTCTGTTTCTCATAGCTCCGTCTCAGTCTGAGCTTTGAAGAGGATGACGTGGGAAATGCGGGGTTGAATTCACCACTAGGTGCCCACTACCCTGTGCATACACACACTTATTTCTTCCCAAGTTTATTTTACTCATGTAACTGTTGGGTTGGCTGAAATTTCCGAGTCAATCAGCATTTCTCCGATGGCATGATGCACCTCCTGGTTTGGTTGGAGATCACAGTTCTCACAGCTTTGAAACCAAGTTAATCGTACGCTTGGCGTGATCTTCGTCTTGCTGTGGGCTTCGCTTGGAGCACAAAGCCGTTTGGACAACGGTGCCACGCGGACGGGCCATGGACATAGCTGGCCGATGCGGAACTAGGCCAATGCGGAACTATTGCAGAGCAGTATTTGCGTATCGTGTCACCACCATCGCCGTCTTTACACACTTTCAAACAAGTGGATGGTGACCCTTTACTTTTTCAAACTATTCCTTTTCGGCCATTGCCACCTCGGCGTTTTAGCTAGGCAGAAATAGCTGATGCATCAGCTCCCCTTACCCTTCAAACCGCGCCGAGCTCGCTCATCTCATCATTCGTGCACCACTTCATCACCCTTAGTTGTTACACGACGAAGACAAACCCTTCCCGAGCTAACAGACATCGATAGCGCCTTCTCAGGTTTTTTCCATGCAGGAATTGGAATACGATTTCGTGATAGTGTATGTCGATGCTAATTACTCGAGCACATAACGCCCTGCGCCATCCTTTTTGCCTCACTTCCTTTTTTCTTGGATGGAAGATCAGTAGATACCGAATGCAAAGGTTCTGACGATCGGCACCCCATTTTCATAGGGGAGGTGGGACGGCGGGTTGTGTGCTAGCCCATCGGCTATCCGAAGACCCGAATGTGTCAGTCTTTGTGATTGAGGGTGGTCCGAACGATGAAAATCTGGAATCAGTCTTGAGGTTAAAGAATTGGGTCAATCTTCTGAATGGACCCCTCGACTACAGTTATCCCATCAAGAAGCAGTCTAGGGGCAACAGCCACATAGTCCACAGTAGAGCCAGGGTCTTAGGCGGTTGCAGCAGCCACAATACCTTGATCAGTTTTTTCCCATTTCCCGAGGACATCGATGAATGGGTCCAAGTAGGCGCCAAAGGTTGGGAGTGGGAAAATTTCAAAATCTACGCCGAAAGGCTCAAGTGTCACATCCAACCAGTTGCCCACAAGGATCGAAACTCGCTCGCGGCTGCATTTATCGATTCGGCTGAAAAGGCACTAAGCCTACCCAAGATTGACGACTTTGCTCGATGGACGAAGACCCACTCTCCCCCTTGGCGGGAGGGCGTAGGATGGCTAAGCGTGGCCTATCATCCAGAGAATGGCACTAGATCGAGTGCTAGTGTTGCATATGTTCACCAAATTTTGGGCAAAAGGAAAAATTTGACAATCTGGTTTGAAGCTTGGGCATACAAATTGGTTGTTTCTGAATCTCACAAATCAGCTGTTGGAGTTGAAGTTGACTTAGGAAACGGCAGAAAGGTTCTTGCCAGAGCTAAGCGCGAAATCTGTCTCTGTGCTGGTGCCATCGACACACCCAGACTACTTCTACTATCTGGTATCGGTCCGAAAGAGCAGTTGGAGGCCTTGGACATTCCCCTGGTTCACAATCTCAGGGGAGTTGGTGAAAACTTGCTAGATCATCCTGAAACTAGTCGGTTGATCTCATTTTTCCCCCTTATGTTGAACATCCTGCACGGTTTCTCATCCTCCTCCCTTCTTCACCCAACCTCACAATAACAAATAGTAATCATGTGGAAAACTGGTCCGCAACCTAAAGAGACAGTGATGAAGTCAGAGGCGGCCTATTTCAATCGTCGCTCCATAGCCCCAGACGCTCGACCGGACATGATGAGCCACATATGTAGGTACTCAGTTGAGATACGTTTTTTTGAAACTCTTCCTGAGATCGTGAACCCACATGGTTTCCTGGTTCCATTTATGATCTGCACAGATCAAATCCCCTTCGCATTAAATACCGAACGCTTGGGTTATCCACGTCCAGAAAACGCATTTTGTATCACTCCTAATATGTAAGTAAGGTCTATCAGCAGGCTCAACTGCAGGGCGATGGGGAATGTGTGACGTGCTCTAACAAGTCCTTCATTTCAGACCAAGACCGAAATCAAAAGGAAGACTTTACTTAATATCCAAAGATCCCAAAATCAAGCCTATTTTAGATTTCAAGTATTTCACCGATCCAGAAGATTATGACTCAAGAGTGTTGGTGGACGGAATAAAACAGGCTAGGCTGATCGCTAAATCTGAACCATTCAAATCTTGGTTAATCGAAGAGATCGCCCCCGGCCCTCATGTTCAATCGGATGAGGATCTAAATTTTTATGCCAGAAAGGCCTCTCATACCGTCTACCATCCAGCCGTAAGCTCATTTCTAGCTCACATCATCCTGTCTCTCCCAATGAATTTCGAAGTTCTGTATCTTTCCCAACAAAATCTTCCATCGGATGGTTATCCTCCAGGGTACTTGCAAAATGGGCGCGATTGAGGATCAATGGTCCGTGGTCGATCCAAATTTGAAGATCAAGGGTCTCAAGAATATCAGAGTTGTTGATGCCTCCATTTTCCCAGTTGAGTGATCCCCCCCTTCCGCTACCCCCAATCAGCCTGAGTTTAGCTCTCATCCACAAACACCTTAACAATACATCTAAATAAATGATTTCCTCCCCTTTCATGATTGTTTTTTTTTTTTTTTTCAAAAATCCTGAAGACTATGATAAGCGTCAACCCAATGATTACAGTTTTAATGATTGCTGAAAAGGCCAGTGATTTGATTTTACAAGATTACTACTCAACACAAAGTAAACTGTGATCACCCATATCCCGAAACTGTCAGTCTGCGATTATGTGCAAATTTCCTTTTTTCTTCTCAGTTTTTAATTATTTTCTTTTTTGATCTTGGGAAATATCCGGATTTGAAATGACAGAATGCCTAATTTTATTGAAAATTGCATATTCTTTTTGGAGAAAACTTGTTCATGAATTAAGATTTGAGATGAGACTTAGAATCAAATTTACTCTCATAGACTAAGTGTTTTGATTTTGTTATGAAACTCTATAAAAACCAATTTAAATGAAAGATTCATGGATTGATTGATAGTCAAGTTTTGAATTCAAACTTATTTATTTAAATTTGATACCTGAAGTAATCCAGGCCATTGTGACTTCACTATATTCAAAAGAAATTTCATAAAATAAATTTTTTCAACATTTATTTTGTATGAACTGACATTTCATTTTTGAGATTTTATGTAACACAAAAACATGAGATATTTGTGGATAAAAAAAATTATTCAACATAATTATTAACCCCTAAAATGAAAAAACAGGATTTTCCAAGCCAAACCTTTTTGAAAAATATTGATTGATAACAACTTCAATAGGTATTCCTGTTTTTGATTTGCTAGAACTGGGGTACTTCAGGTTAAATTTTTCACAAATTCCTCACATAAATGGAAAAATAAAACTGGATAGTCACTCTGAAATTATTCTGTAATCAAAGAAAATGAAGTTGGACCCTGGCTGAATTCATGCCTTTGGGATCTCCAAATTCCCAACTTTCAATTTAAAGGCACGAATATTTTGAATTTATCCTTTCTTTTTGTCTTAATTCATGCATTTTGCATTTTTTTACCACCATGGGGACACATGAAAAATTCATTTTAAATCTCTGATGCCCTTCCCAAGGTGGCAAAAGTTCATCCCCCTTTCAAACCCCATTTTTTGGAGGGCAAGTGCTTCTGGGGTCCCCTGAAGCTGCAGCCCAGTTGTTTGAAATTCTTCAAGGCTCCTTTGATGAATTGTCAAGGTAGATCTAAATTCCAATTAAATTCTATTATTTATTAATTTTTCAGCATCTAGTCCATCTTTTATCTACATTTTCTCATTATTTTTCAATATAATCTAAAAAACACATTGATGAATTTTGATTAAACCCAGTTTATTTTGTGGTGGATTTTTATTTAATGTAGAAAAGCTCAATTTTCTTGGTTTTAATAATTCAAAATCAAATTTAAAACACTATTATATATAAATGTATGAGCTAGAATAATATAAGTTGTTTATAATTGAGGACCCAACAAATTTTAATTTAAAAAAAAAAAGAAGAGTAAAAAGTGTGAATTCATCTAAATATAGGTAAATTCCAAAAGTAACACAATAAATTCACCCCTTTTTGGATATAATCATGACAAAAAATGTTTATACCACCACAGGGGGACGTGAAACCTTACATCAACTACAAGATATTGTTTTAAAAATATTATTAATAGTGAAATAAGTTTCTTCAAGCTTGAAATTCCAGAGGAATGTTGTTCCCCCAGTTTGAAAATGTTTGAGGTGGGGGCAGGAATGGATTAAGGGATCTTTTTGTTGATATTTGAGTTGAATGCTCTGGTTGAAAGACTTGAGAGGATGAGAATTGGAATCTTATAACACTAATAGGAGCAGATCTAGGAGTCAGGTTGGGGCACTCCAGTTCAAGTTAAGACAGAAAATATGATTTTTCATTCACTTGAGAACCAGCAGCTTAAATAGACTAAGTAAAAATAGGCTCACATGTGGTTGACAAGATGAGTGAACAAAATAGAATAAAGCTGAGTAAAATAACTTTGAACTACAAGTAGGATTGTCACAAGAGGAAATTTTTGACATGGAAAAAATTATCACTGAAAATGAACTCACTTGAACAACACTCAACATGTTTGTGATAGGATAAAGAATCAAGGATTAGATATAAAGAACCTACTAGAGTTGTGAATACTTAGCACAATATAAAGTGGTCACTAGACTGTAATACTCATGAGAAAGAAAATAATGATAAGCCACTAGTAAAAATGATAAAGATGTAACTATAAATAGAACTAACTCTGTATAGTACAGAGTACACACTAGACAAGGTTACTCAAGAGCTGATAATAGTGATTGCACTGAAGGTTTAGGAAATAAAAATAAGAGACTGAAATTCCAAAACTTTTATGGCCAACTCAAGCCTACATTAATGGCTTTGAAGGAAGCTTCAGCCATCAAAAAAAAAACAATGAAAAAAAATGGAAATGAAGAATTGGGAAGTTTCAAATTATTTGGGAAGCACCCAGGCCATTTTTTTCTGAAAGCCTGAGTTTGGCTTGATTTTTTTCACATTTCATTCAATTTTATATTTAATTCAATATTTTATATTGTATTGTATTATAATTTTTATTTGATTTCATAGTTCATTTTCTGTTAAATATTATTTTATCTTATATTTCATAATTTATTTTATTTTTAATTTCTAGAATGTGGCTTGATTTTTTTCACATTTCATTCAATTTTATATTTAATTCAATATTTTATATTGTATAGTATTATAATTTTTATTTGATTTCATAGTTCATTTTATGTTAAATATTTTTTTATCTTATATTTCATAATTTATTTTATTTTTAATTTCTAATTTTTTCATTTTTTTTACTTGATTTTTTTTTGAAGCCATTAGGGACTAAGTGTTTTGAATTCAGCTCCACTCAGGAGAAAAAAATACGGTATTTGTATTTTTTCAATTTTCTTTATCTATTTGTGATTTTTTTCAGGACATTTTTTTTCTCATACCCCAACTCCTTAGAATCACATGCTTTTTCTTTTGCACAGGGGTAATTTCCTCACACTAAAACCCTTGAACTTATTTGATTTTTGAATTTTTGTATTTTTGCACATTTGATGCCTCAGTTGTGTCAAGGGGGGGCCTTCAAAACCTCAAAAAATCTATACCAGGAGGTTTTCATGGGTTTGAAACCATAAAATATTCCTTCAAAAATAAATAAACAAAAAGAAAGATGGGTGGTTTGTTAGCATTTTTTACCCTTATTTTGATTTTTTTTATCAAATCCTGTGAAACATTGACACTGAAGTATTTTTTCAGTACATAAAAGAAGTTGGAAAATATTTTTAGAGAACCCAGGCTAAATTGAAACCTTTAGAATCACTGAATTTGCACTTTTTTTTTGAAGTAAGCCTGCTTTCAGCATTTTTTTTCTGAAATCATGCCTCTTTTGAAGAAAGAAATGAAAATAGTATATTTTTTTGGACTAATTCATGCTTTATGGTATGTTTTTCCACCCCAGGAAAGCTTGTAGAATATAAAAATTCATTCCAATTGAAAAAAGTTTTGAGTTTTCAAAATGAAGGTTTGGAAGACCTTTTTAAGGTTTTAAGGAATTCCTGGGGTGGGAGATTTCTTTTTGTAAAGAGGTATTCAAATTCTACCAAAGATGTTAAAGCTTATTCAAAGAAATCAATTTTTGATTCTCTTGTTACTATTTTTTACTTTATGCAATTTTTCTTTTGATATTTTGAATATTTGAATTCTCATCATGAAGTTGGTATATGTAGCATTTCCTAATTTTTCTTTATGTTTGGTAAAAAGGTCTTTATATCCCATTTGAGATATTAAATTCTATCCAAAAAAATGGATTTTTGATAGATTTGAATTATTTTTGTCCATTATGATTTTTGTTTGTTGAAATAAGGCATTATATCTGCATTTTCTTTGTAGAATAGCATTCTCTTTGTAGAATAGTTATTTGTAGCATGTTCATACCTTCTTTCATTTTTTCAAAAACATTATTCCCATCAGAAATATCAAATTTTATTCAAAAATATTCATTTTCAATATATTTTATTATGGCTGACTTACTTGATGATTTATTCCCTCACATCTTAAAAATTATTCAAAATCCTCTCCAAAAATGAAAGTTTGTAGCATTTGTTTATTTCTTTTCCATGCTTGATGAAATTTTATTTGCATCCCAGCAGAATTTTTTTTGTTGGTAAATGGAATTTCCATCATTTTTATTTTTTTTCTCATTTTGAATTGTTTTTTTTTTGGGGGGGGGGGGGCTGCAGGCTAGATTCACACCAAAAACATTACTAAATACACACCAGTTTTTGACCTTGGTATGATTCTAGCAATTTTTTTTCTAAAATCAAGCCAAAAGCTGCCATTGGCATGATTATAGTAATAAGTTACTATATTCATGCCAACTGCCATGCTTTCCCACTCCAAGACAGTGCACAGTCTTTTTAACGTTTAAAGGTCTGCCTTGGCTGGGAGAAAATACCTTTTGATGGTGTGTTGGCCCCCAAAGGCCTTTAAATATTAATTGAGGCCCTGGAGGGCTAAATCAAGGCCTCCAGACCCCCTGTGGTTGTCTTTCAAGGGTAGAATTTTCAGAAAATTCAAGTATGGATGCAAATTGAGTCAATGTAATATTTACAAAATTGAATAAATATCAATTTTTTTTGCAAGGAAGTCAAATCTGTCCTTAGATTTGAAAAAAGAAAGAAAAAACACTGAATGTAAGAAAAAAATAAAAATTACCATAATTCATTTGGTCTACAAAAAATGGAATTTTTCCAGCAGAATTTAAATATCTTTGTATCAAACATAAAAAAAGATATATATATATATATATATATAAGTGCTAAATATACCTATTTCATGCTGGGAACTTGAATATTACAAATTATGAAAACAAAAATATGATCCAGTACATAAATAATTACAGAAAACATAAAAAACATATTTTTTGAATGAAACTAAATATTTCTGATGGAATGCAAAGACCTTTGCATCAAAAAAAAAATAGAAAAATGCTACAAATATTTATTTCACAAGGAGAGCTCAAATTTGCTTAAATAATCCAACAAAAGCTTCAACAGTAAAAAAAAAGTGTACTATGGTTATATATACATACATACTAGTACATGCCCCCAAATTTGGGGAGGCATGGTATTTTCCCAGTGCAGTATGGACTTTTTTCCAGTGAAAAATCTTGACTGAAGATGCTATCACGCTCCAATGTTAAGGGTTATTTCCTTCATCAATTTGGCATATCCTTTTCCTCAGTCCACAAGCATGACAAAATTATGGCACAACATCAATGGGGAATCCTGCTTAAAAACTCAAGCTGGTGTAAACAAACTTCCAATCTTGGTGACTCATTATATACTTGTGATATTTGCTGTTAACTCTAATCTGGTTGAACATCCATTCAAGCTTTGCTCTTCTACCCCTGGGTATCTCAAGCCTTGGAATTCCATTCTTGGTCATGCAAGTAAACTAGTGTTCAACTGCACTTAGATAGCCACACTAACTGTATATCTCTACCAAGGGACTAAGCTCCCTTCCCTACATGAATACCTTTATTCATTTGAATTTTATTCACATTTCATTCCTTCCATGTCTCACCAACTATGTTCATGTCCTCTCACACTCTATTGTATTGCACTTGCGCTATGACCTCAGAAACAATTGTACAATTCATTTCATTTTCTTATTCTTTTCCTGTCATTCATTGCATCATTTCTCTCTATCTGTAGACAATTTTTCATCAGGTTGTATCTAGTCACCAGCAGATTACCTTAGAAGGACTACACTGTTGGACTGAATATTGTTTCCTCAGTTAGTTAATTTCATACATTTTTGCATTTGCTAAGGTTAAGTCATCACATTGGCCTTTGCCTTAGTTTCTTTCCATCAGAAAAATTCATCCCTCTCACTGTTTGTCAAGCCATTGAACCATTCATTTCAGCTTTGAAGTTAGAATTGCTATCTTTTGTTCTCCCTTGCACTCAGCCTCTCCCATTTGAACTCACAATCACCTCAAAATTGGCCCAGAGTACATGGGGTGGTCATGTTAAAGTAAATTAACTAACACACTCATCTACTGTATCTTTCCACCTGTAGTAAATCTCTTTTAAAATTTCATGTACTTTCTCAAGCTGGAAAACTGTCCTCACCCCATGAAATGATTATATCAATAGGTTAGGCAGATTCAGTGCTCCACAGGCCCAATAACACTTAGATCCCATTCATTCTTCTAAATCTCCTTTAGTTGAACCCCTCCATCAACCCCTTGCCTCTTGGAATCTCTCTCAAGCATTGGTGGATCTTCTCAAACAAATCAAAGATTCCAAAAACTCCTCCAATAGAACCTCAACTTGCAGTAGGTCAAGGGTTTGCACAAGTGCTCCCAAGATGGAAGATTTTACCCTTGTCTCTGCTTTTATCCAGGCTCTTAATCAAAACACCTCACAACCTAGCATGAGTGGTCCTAGTTTTTTCACTCCAGGAATGAAGAAGCCTGAACACTTTAAAGGAGAACATGACCATAAGTTTAGATCCTACTTGCAGTCTTGTGAAATCATCTTCCCCAACAATCACAAAAAATTTCCCTCTGAAAGACACAAGTTCATGTATCTGCCTTCTTTTCTAGGAGTTAAAGCCTTTCAGTGGTTGGAAAATTACATGGAAAAATTATCCAATACAAGTCCCACTTGTATTTGCAAAAATTGGGGCAACTTTGAGCAGCAATTTTTCACCCTGTTTGGAAACCCCAAAAAATTTCAAAACCCCAAATACAAACTTAATGGCCTAGTAATGAAGGATAATAGTAGGTTTTCAGTTTAATTCTCTCAATTTTGAAATTTTCAGTCTTGCATCCAATGGAAAAAGGCAGCAATTTTATTTAATTTCCAAAAGAGTTTACCAGAACCCCTAATCAAACAGATTGCAGTTGGGGGACATAAGACAACCTCCCTTCAGCAGCTAATAGATTGGGTGGTCAAGCTTGATAATTGCTATCATGAAAAGAACCACTCTTGAAAAAAAAACCATGGATTGTCAGCCTTGGGTCCAAAGGCAGACAACCCTTTGAAGCCCAACTCAAAGAATCTAAAAAAATCCAAACCAAATCCAAATTCAAACTCCAACCCAAATCAGAAAGACGTTTCCAAAAATCTGAAGTTTCTGGATAAGGAAACTGGGATGCTCAGGAACAAGAAACAGCAAAGGAGAGAACAAGATGGGTTGTGTATGTATTGCAGAGGAAAGCATGATGTCAATAGTTGTGCAAAGCCGCTAAGCTGTCAAAACATTAGCTTGTAGTTTTTCTAATACTTGCAAGGAAGACTACACATTATCTAAATATGCGCAAGTCAATCTTTGCACTTTCAAGTCACTTGATTCTCCAAGTTTGAGATTTGTTCTTTTACAATCTGAAAGTACCCTTTATCATGTTTTACTCAATTCTGGTGCTAATTTTTTCTTAATAAGTTCATCTTTTGCCACTTCCAAAAATATTATGTGTTCCAAGATAGATAAATTTCCCATATGTTTATTAAGTTTTGCAACCAATCCCTCTCATTGGGTTACCCATAAGACAAAATGGACCTTTGCATTTTCCAATTTCACCAGCTTTGAATGGGACTTATTTTTCTTGGATATCCCCAGAATGGATGACACCATTCTAGGCCATGACTTTCTTGTCTACTGGAATCCATAATTTAAATTGCAAGAAGGAGTAATTAAACTTCAAACCTTGCAAACTCAGGAAAATAATCATTCCCTCAAACAGGAATCAAACAGCCTACCTGACACTGTCATTGAGTTGGATGACAATTTTCTGCCTGTAGATTTTCAATATCCTGACCTTCATTCCCAAGTTCCCTCTTCAGATTTAGGATTTATTGCTTATTTTTCTGAATTACCTCTTTCTTTTTTCTTCAAATAGAAACAGGTGCCTACTGAAAGTTGTATTTTGACCTCCCTAATCCTTCCTCATTGTGAAAATACTTTGAACCACATTCTCAAAGATGATGACAAGATTGAAGATTTAGAAATCATTCAAGAGTCTTTAAATTGGGTTTACCATGACTTTACTGAAGTCTTTTTGGATTTAAAAGAACATAAAATACCTCCTTCCTGTTCTTATGATCACACAATAAAACTCACTGGCCCACCTCTGGAAACCAGATCAGTTTAATCTCTCTTGAAGCAGGAATCAACCATGCTTCAAGAATAAATTGCGTAAAATGTATGAAAAGTATTGCTTCAACCAAGAAATTCAAACACCAGCTCAACCGTACCATTTGTAACTAAGAAACAGGTGGCCTTTGCCTTTGTGTTGACTACAGGAAACTGAACCAGGTAGCCCCCAAGAATTCATTTCCAGTACTGCCTACGTTGCACCTCCTTACTCTCTTCCACAGAGCTGCTTATTTTGCAAAGTTAGACCTTCAAGGTTCCTATAAACTGATTTGCCTTGCAACAGGAAATGTGTATTTGACTGTGATGAGAACACATTTTGGCAGTTATGATTATCCCATCATGCCTTTTGGCCTCTGCAATGCTCCTTCCATGTTTCAAAATTTTGTCAATGACATTTTTTCTGACCTTATAGACAAATACCTTGTGGTGTATCTTGAAAATATACTTTTCTACTCAAAGACTCTTGGGGATCAAATTGAAAATTTTCAATATTTTCTTCAGCAACTTTGAAAGAATAACCTGTTTGAAAAAGCCTCAAAGTGGAAATTTCATACTCATTCTCTTCAATTTTGAGGTGTTATAGTTTTGCAACAAGGACTATTGATGGACCCAGCCAAAAGCCAATGCATATTGGACTGGCCCACACCTTCTTCAGTCAAATCCCTTCAAGTTTTTCTTGGATTTGGTAATTTTTGAAGGAGGTTTATGGAGCACTATGCCAAGAAGACTGTTAATCTTACTCATCTTCATCAAAAAGACGCTCATTTTTTTTTTACTGAAAAAACCGCTTTGGAGTTTGATGCTCTGAAAAAAAAATTTAACACTGCTGAAATAATTGCTCACTTCAAAAAGCTAGATTGCATTATTGTGGAAACCAATGCAAGCAATTATGGGATTGCAAGAGTAATATTTCAGTTTTCTTCTTCCAATCTTTTTCATCCCATAGCCTTTTAGTCTTTCAAAATGCTTTCTGCAGAACTTGACTATGAGCTTCATGAGAAGGAGCTTCTTGAAATTGTTTATTGCTTCAAGAAATGGTGTTCATAACTTTTGAGTCTTATGGAAACTTTTGAGGTTTTAACTGATCAAAATTCCATTAAATATTTCATCAGCTCAAAATTCCTTACACAGAGACAGGCACAATGGGCCAAGTAACTCTCCAAGCTCAAATTTACAATCAATTACTTCCCTGGGAAACAAGCAGTAGTACCTGATGTTTTATGAAGTTGGGACAACGTTTGCCCAGGGGGGACAGCACCTTTGACAATAAAAAACCTGAAGACATTAGGACACTCTTTTTTAATCAATCTTCCCAACTCAGTGGAATCATCACCCACCTCCAAGGCAAAGCTTCCAAACTCCAACAAGCCCAACTCAACAACCCCAAGTGTGAAAAACTTAGAAAGAGTGCAAAAATAATAAATAGTGATTATGGTATTGACAAAAATGGTTATTTAGTTTATAAAGATTGTACAGTAGTACCCAATAATCCTTGCATTAAGTTAGATATCTTTGATTCTTGGAACAACTCTCTGCTTGCTGGTCATCAAGGTCAGGATAAAACCTAACAGTTGATTGCAAAATACTCCTATTGGCCTGCTATGACCAACAAATTAAAAAAGTATGTTAGCGTGTGCTATTATTTCAATCATAACAATTCCTCAAAACACCAGAAGTATGGGCTGCTCCAGCCGCTTCCAATTCTGCCAATTCCTTGGCACTCATTGTTGATGGATTTCATTTCTCAATTAACTAGTTATAGTGCTTATGATGCTATTCTAGTAGTAGTAGATTGCATTATTTCATTGCAGTACTTTGACTGCCTCTTCAGAAGACCTAGCTAATCTCTTCATAAAACATGTCTTTTTGAGGCATGGACTCCCTGATAATATAGTTAGTGGTTGTGGATCTTTTTTTGTCTCTAGATTTTGGACTTCTCTCTTCCAACATTTGATGATCACTTGAAATTTATCAATTGACTACCACCTGGAAATGGATGGACAGAAAGAGTGATTCAACCAGATCTCAAACAGTATCTTTGAATGTATGTCTCCTATCAAACTGGTCAAGATGGCTTCCATTAGCCAAATTTGAATAAAACAATTCCACTCATTCCTCCACCAAAAATTTGACCTTTCAGAATCTTTATGGAAGAAACCAAACTTTTGACTCTATTCATGTAGCACCTTCTCAACCTGCTACCAGTTACCTCACCCTCATTCAATCTCTCAAATTTCAAATTTGATGCAACCTTGAATCAGCAAACCAGCAATACAAGGAGCAAGCAGACCAACTTTTCACCAAGGCACCAACCTTTGCAGTAGGAGATCAGGTATGGCACCATGCTTGCAACATCTGCAGTACTTGACCAACCCAAAAACTCTTTCAGAAGAAACTTGGCCCTTTTAAAATCAAATCTTTAATCTCCCCTAATGCTTTCAAACGTTCATTACCTGCAAAATGGAAAGGCATCCACCTGGTCTTTCATGTGTCTCTCCTAGAGCCATCTTGAGTCCTATACCTGGTCAAGACTCATCCCCTTCCTGAACTGTTCAATTTCCAAGATCTTTTTGAGTGGGAAGTAAGCCATATTCTGGATTCCAGGTTACACAAAGGAAAAATTCAATACCTTGTTGAATGGAATGGCTTCCAGTCAAAAAAAGATTGCACCTTGTGGGAACCAGCCCACCCTATTTGAAACTCTCCTGACTTGGTCCAAGGTTTCCATGCAAAATACCCTTGCAAAACTTTCCAATTTTAACCCAATTCCATTCAAGTCCATTCCATTCTTCAAGTCCATTCCATCCAATCCCATCACATCTATCAATTCCATTTCATCCTATCTATCCCTGTTTCTTTCAGTTTCATTTTCCTTATGCCTTTCATGCCATTTCTTTTATTGCAACCAATAACTTATTATTTCCCATACCTCCAATTCCTTCTATTCCTTTATCTTCTTAAAGAATTTTTCTTTTGTTCTTCAAAGAAAAAAAAAGAAAGATAAATAAAATTGATAAATAAAAAGCAATAGAATTATAAAATTAAAACAATATCAAGAAAATATATATAAATTATAAACTTTCTTTGATTTTTTTCCTCTAGGTTTTCCCAGTTTACATTTGATTCCTTCAATATTGATTTTAATTCTTCAAGATCTTTTTCATTTATTGAACTAGAAACTTGTCATATCAAATGAAAATGTCCAGCCAAAGCCTTCCCAAAGGTCTCTTAGAATCTTTCAGTTCAAGCCCTCTTTGGTCTGGCATTCTAGTCATCTGCTTCCAGCAGCTCTTTATGGGCCCTCTTATGTCACCCTCACCAATGTCCCCAGTCAATTGTCTTGCATCAGTCTCTATTTGCATCACAACTCAGACTTGGTTTTTTTTGCCTTGGCTTTCCACTCCATTTCATTCTGCCTGATTTCCTTCTGTTTCATTTATTCCATCTCCTTCCTCCCATTCTGTTCCATTCCCTTCCTTGTCTCAGTTTCCCCCTTCCTCCCTTGCTTCCTCTGTGATAAACTTGGCTTGCTCCTCACCTTGCACCTTGGCCTCCACCCAATTCATTTAAAACTTGGTTGGCAGTCCAAAGTATGGTGGTGGTGGTGGTGGGGTATTTGTCAGCTTGCTACTATTGCAGAGCAAGCTGCAAAAGTAACAAAAATAACATAAAAATAATAATAATACAATCAACCTAAGAAGGAGTAGGAAAACCATAAATATTATTACAGAAATGGATTTTCCACCCAAAATTAGGTAGGGTCACTCACTGACCCCACACTTTAAATCCAACTCCTTATATTTTTAAATAATTAAGGAAAGAAAAACCAAAATACTACGGCTCCATTATTGAGCTTTTTGGCCAATTAAATATTTCACACACATTGTCACATATAGGTTTCACACCTAAAATTCAGTCAGAATTGAGGTGCTGTGTATACTTTAGGAGTTACGGGCGGAAATGTGTTTTGTCACAATGCCCGCATGCAGCCGCGGCAGCCAATGCACCCGCGCGCGGCTGAGATACAGCCTTATCACTCCGTCAAGGTCGTGTACGCAGCCCTGGGCCTCTGACAAGTACGCAGCCGTGGGACTACGGGTTGACAGAGTGACAGGCAGCCTGAGAGGCTCAGGTACCGCGTAAACATGCTACAACCTACACGGGAACATTCTACATATGTAATAAATGTTCCTGTGGATAGTAGACAGTATAAAAATTCATAATATTATATAAAAATACATAAATAATCCTTATACGTATTTTTTATTTAATATAATTCAAAGTACCAAGAATGTTGAAAATAAGTCAATGACAACTTCTAAAAATATATTAAAAGACTTTAATATACTTTTATGAGAGTTGCTAGACATCAATATCTTTGTGACATACTAAGAAAACTAATGATGTAAAAATATTACATGAATTCACATGACTTATATTTTTAAGTAATTATCTTAGTAAATCAACTGGAACTCGAAAATAAGGATTAAAATCAATATTATGACTTTTACTCCAGTTATATAATACATAATGAGAACTTACCTGACATTAAGATGTCCGTAGAAATGTCTATTAATATAATTATTAAATTACTGGGAACATTTACTAAGGATAATTAATTAAATAATACATAAATAGGACAGATTAGTGTTATTCACACGTCCTAATGTCTATTATAAGGTGGAATAATTCCCATACCCTGAGGAGTTAGATGCTACCCGTGCTATAGCACCAAGAAAACATGAAAGGCTACCCCTGGTTACCCTGCTAGCCTTAGTGTCCGTCCCTTTGAGCACCTACAACCCTCAGAAGGACAATATTGGGACTCCAAAAGCTATAAATAAAGAGCTCTTTTGAGGATATTGATGGGCAGAGACCCAGTTATATTCATATCCAGAAACCGTGCCAAGGTAATCAAGTACTTATAAGAGATAAGTAAGTGATTTATGGCAATTTCTGATCAATAATATCCATCCTCAACCTCTTTTTATCAATTAAAACTGCTGAACAACCTTATAACCCCAGTATACAGTTTTAACCCATCAGTACACATCTCAAACAGATACCCAAAGGATTTAATAATATACCAGTAAGTTTTATTATCCTTTCTCTGTCGTGGTAGCTTGGCTACAGGGCCCTACCACTCCACTGTGTATTTTATATACATATTATCTTTGGGTAAAATATTCTTTAAACTAAAGAGCCCAAAGTAACCAGGACTACGTGTTTTCATACTGAAATCCCTGAAGAGAGGTGTTAAAGATCCCCAATGTAATTGTGGCCCCTCTATATAAATATTTAATAATCAATTCATTCATATTGATTTAAAACAATAAACAATAACCAAACCACTTAACCTTGTAATAAGCTTAATCCAAGTATTTTACGGATTTTTGCTGCATTTATTAAATAATATATTTATTATTTACTCTATCACATGTGGTAGCTAAAGGATAGCAAGGGTCTTGGAATCCAGGAGGCTGACAGTATTAGTTGTGTATCTTCTAAACCATGGTAACACTAAAGGAACAACAATTGTACTTTATTATTTCTATCTCTTCATATTTAATTTTTATCCAACCTTTCTCACCTGTGTTTTGCACTCCAAGAAATTTGATCTCTGGTACTGGATGGATGTGGTAATTCACTTGCAATGCAGATCTAAAACTTCAACCCTCACTTTTTGAAGCCTCTGGGGTATCAATAATTAGCTTGCTGTTTAAATTAAACAAACAGGCCAACTTAAAAAGGCAAAACTGCTTGAACTTGCCTCAAATGCTACAAGAAGTGGTACTTGGGGCACAAAATTTGTTGCAGAAAATGCAATTGTTGCAGCAGCAAGACAAGCATGACAACATAATTGATTTAAATTCATTCTAGAAATCAGTAAATTTTATAAGGATATCAAGTGAGGTAACAACTTTTGGAATCAATGGGAATTCATCAGGATGCTTGAAGGAGCTTGAAGTTTTATAACTGGGTAACTGTCCTGCTACAAGTTTAAGTTTTATTGTCTTCATAACTTTGGCATATCATTTTCCTCAGTACCATCTACCTCAGTCCACAAGTTTGACATAAATAAATCACAGCATCAATGGTGCATTCTGCTTACCACCTCTGGCTTGCATCAATGACCCTCTGATCTTGGAAACTCAGTCTATAAATCCAATCTTTTCAGTTAACTTCAATCCTGTTGACCATCCATTCAAGCTTTGCTCTTCTACCCCTGGGTATCTCAAGCCTCAGAATTTGATTCTTGGTAACACAACTAAACTAGTTTGGACCTATGCTTAGGTAGCCACACTAACTGTATAATTCTTCCAAAGGACTAAGCTCCCTTCCCTACATGACTACATCTATTCATTCAAATTGTCTTCATATGTCATTCATTCCATGTCTCACCCATTATGCTCATGTACTCTTACACGCTATTGTATTGCACTTGTGCTATGAACTCAGAAACAATTGTAAAATTCATTTAATTTTCCCATTCTTTTCCTGTGATTCATTGCATCATTTGTCTCTAGCTTTACACAACTTTCCATCAGGTTTTATCTAGTCACCACCAGATTAACTTATAAGGACTACACTGTCCTCCTGAAGATTTTTTCCTCAGTTAGTTAATTTCATATGTTCTTGAATTTGCTACAGTTAATTCATCACATCAGGATTTTCCTTATTTTCTTTCAATCAGAACACTTCCTCCCTCTTGCTTTTTGTTGAGCAATTGAACCATCTGTTTGCACTTTGCAGTTAGCCTTGCTATCTCATGTTCTCATTTGCACTCAGCCTCTCCCATTTGCTCTCAAAATCATCTAAAGATTGCCCTACAGTACCTGGGGTGATTGTTTGAAAGATGTACAGCCCACATCCAGTTTTTGGCTAAGGCTGCATTTGGCAACCGCACCCATGGATGTGTATGTGTATTTGGGTACGGATGAGGCCCAAAACAACATTCACCCCAAAAAATATACAGGTTTTAACCTGTATGTCTGGCCCCAGAAGAAATGTGGGCTGCAAGATACAGTTTGCATGGGAAATGCACATGCACACATAAACCTTTTCAAACAGCCCTGTATGTCATATCTCAGGGTGCTCATGGGCCGGGTCAACCTGCTAGGTACCCATACCTGGTGGGTATTTAGCCGGGTTTAGGTCAGGTGTTCTCTGAAAAACCCTATGTTGGCCCAACCTGCCTGAAGCTGCTGCAGCTGGGGGTTTGGGTTTGGGCAGCTCCATGGGATGATGGGATGGCCCATGGGTACCCAAAAAAAAAAAAAAAAGAACATCACTTTCAAGTGATTTTTTCTGTCTTTATTCTTCTCTACGTGCATATTTTGTCTTTTCATACGTTTTTTATGCTTTCTAATTATCACCTTTTACATCATTTTTAGTAGTTATCAAGTGATACCAAAATTTGATGCCCTTAATTTTTTTTTTAAAAAAAAAAAAAAAAAAAAAAAAAGCCCAATGGGGGCCTCATGACCCACTGGTGGCCGGAAAATACCCACCAAGACCCGTGGGTACCCATCACAGGTTTGGGTATGGATTTAGGGGTAGTTGACCCAACCGGCTAAGACCTGCCTACTGGTGGGTTGGGTATGGGTAGCCATTTTTTTCTGCCAAACCGGCCCATGAACACCATGAGTCACATCTGGGACATACAGGGTGTATGTTTTTTTTTTTTTTTTTTTTTTTTTTTTTTTTTTTTGGCAGGGGGGTGCAAGTTACACCCTGGTTGCCAAACAGAGACTAAGATTTCAGAGAAAAATGCCAGCTACTCAATGGTTTTCAAGCAAGGTCTCCCAAGGAGGCCAACCTTGGTATTTGCCAACCCTCAAAAAAGCAAGATTTTTATATTTACAGATATGCTAGTGTATATATGCACCCAAATTTAAGGGGGGGGGAGGGAGGGCATGGCATTGGTCCAGTTCAGTATGGACTTTGCCCAGGGTAATTGCAAGAGGTGGATACAAGATGACCTCATTAAATGCATACAAACCCAAGGACATTGATACCAGATGAGGTGTATACAGTAGGAAGTCTTTCAATCTTTTTATATTTATAGGTTTTGTATGGTCATGGTTCAAGATCTGTCAGCTTGCTACTTGGACAGAGCAACCTGTCAAAGCAGATTTAAAACAGAAATAAAATAATAAAATTAGAAGGAGTGAGAAATCCATGAATATGATTACAGAAATGAATTTCCCAACCAAAATTGAGTAGGGTCACTCACCAACCCCACCCTTGAATTCTAACTCCTTACATTTTTAAATAATTATTAAACAAAATGACCAACAGACCACAACACCACCATGGCACCTTTTGGCCATTTTAACATTTCACACATTATGCCATGTATAGGTTTCACACCTAAGATTCTGTCAGAATTCAGGTGTTGTGTACATTTTGGGAGTTACAGGCAGATTTGTGTTGTGTCACAATTCCCGCGCCCAGCCCTGCATTCATACAGTAAGGGTACACACGCCTGACACTCAATATGTAGGCGCATGTCAAAAGGCCCACATGCAAAATGCTTCCCGCGCGCAGCCCTGCATTCATACAGTAAAGGTAAACATGCCTGACACTCAATATGAAGGTGCATGTCAAAAGGCCCACATTCAAAATGACTGACTGGCCGCAGGCAACAGATTCCTGCACGCAGCTGTCAAGCCTGCGCACATCAACAAAAGTTGTAATAAGCCTGACAGCCAGGTACCACAGGAACAGGCTACAACCTGCATGCATACATCATGTATATGTAACAACTTGACTGCCAAACAGAGGGATGTCTGAAACCTAAGAATATTGAATAAAAAAATATGAAAATCAAAATATAAAGCAAATAAATTGTGAGAAACAATAATGAAGGTTTTCACGTAAATGAGATTGCCAAATCTTTATGAACCATGAAACACAACAAGGAGTTAACCTAAAAATGATTAAAAATTCTCAACATGTTCAGAAGATACCTTAGAATCTACTAAAACCCACTTCTACCCATGTTACTCAAGAGAAATTAATACAAAATAAGGAAATGGGTTTGAATCATAAGAATAAAAAATTAACATTTAAACACCTTCTGACAATTATTTCACCAAGAAATATGACATAGACAAGGCTAGCAGATTGACAGCACCAGAACTATGTGCTAAACTAGCCCTGGCCAGCCTGCTAGCCTCAGCACCCAAGCACAACCCTCTC
The DNA here is from genome assembly GCA_025617555.3 of Puccinia polysora. Taxonomy (NCBI): domain Eukaryota; kingdom Fungi; phylum Basidiomycota; class Pucciniomycetes; order Pucciniales; family Pucciniaceae; genus Puccinia; species Puccinia polysora. Next base: position 38,947,078 of record CM062633.1, on the reverse strand, counting down.
TAGGTGCCCTGAGAAGGTCTTATTACCCAAAAAGGTATATAAACAACCCTCTTTAAGTGATTTAAATCCCAGTAATTTTTAAAGTATCAATCCAGACCCCTTGCCATCCATGATCAAGTGTTTATTCAAGATAAACAAGTGATATATGTCTATAGTCTGATAGTATTATTAATAATTTTGGCCCCATCATTGATTCTTTGAAGAATATCAGCAAATAACCCCAAACATTGTCTTGAGACCCTTTCAACCATGAATCTCTGCAAGCTTCTTGGAGTAAGTACTTAAACTAGTAAGTTGTCTACTCCTTGCACCCAGGCATAAGTGCTGTAAGACAGCCAGTCCACCCATCCCCTTGAGTTAGTCTTTTGTGAGCAATCATTTAAGACCTCATTGTCCCAAGGTCTTTACAGGGTTCAAAAGAGCCCCTTGAAGAGAGGTTGTCATCCAATAAAGATCCTCAGTTTTCAGAAACTGTGGCCCCTCTTGAAAAATATATATTTAAACAAATTTAATTCAACCAAATCAAACCAACCAAACTTTGCACTTGCTCTTAAATCAATTATTTGAGCATTTTACCATAATTTTCTTGGAATTATGATTCCAACACCAATATCAATTTCTGTAGCTAAAGGAAGTCAAAGTTCCTGGTCTCAGGAAGCTGATAAGATCCATAGATGAAAGATTTGGTGCTTGAAAGATACATACCACTAAGCCTACCAAACTCCAGATTAAAGAGCGCAGCAGGTTTTGATAAAAAAAATGGTGGTGGTGGTGGCGGGTGGGAGGGGGATTTCTAATGGTGAAAGATGATGTACTAGCTCAGTTTTGGTCTCTTATAGCAGTTTGGATGTCTCATTCAAGACCTTTGGGGCAATACACACACCCACAACTTTTCTTTTCTTTTCTTTATTTTATTTTATTTTTTTTTTTTGGCACATGGAACAACGTCCGGGGGGGTCATCATCATGCCAAGGATGGTAGATGACTAGAAGCTTTGGAGGGAGGTATAACAGATTCAGAACTTTTTTAGGCTGATCGTGATCAGTGATGATACTGAGGTGTGAAGATCATGAGTAAGTGCATACATAGTGTGATGTGGTATGACTTTAGTGCATTAAGTATCTTGTGGATGTTCAAGTATGTTTGTATATACCATCAATGTGGGCCTTCCATCAGCAGTCAAAAGTCCTCCCATGGAATGAGTGGTAAATCATGCCTTTGATTGTTCGGAATATGCGCTGGATCTGTCAATTTTTTTTTCAGGGAGGAAGGGAATGACCATGATATATTTCTGGGAGACCGAATAAATACTCCCAAGTTTAAAGACCGATCGATTGAGAAGGATTCTAATGAAGGAAGATTGGTTCTGAGGAAATAGCTTACTTGGGTGCAAGGAGGCAAGTCCACAAAGAAGGTTTGGAAGTTTGTACAAGCCGACCAAAAACGTACCCTAGAAACGGTATCAGATCTGTAAGATGATCGACATACGTTAGAAGACAGAGGGGGCCGATCCCGACCAGTCAGTCATCCAACGCAAGAAGCCATCGGACGGATGGGAAAGGACCATGACCGCCGATCGTTGCGGTGGAGATGGAGACCTCTGGAGATCATAAGATGGATCGTTGAGGTTCCCAGACCGACCCAATCGATCTGAGGTTGTTCAAGGAGTGAAAGGGGGGCGTGGGGGATACGAGAATGGAAACAGGAGAAGCACGAGAAAGATTGGATCGTTGGAAATCGATCGAACTGATTAGAACGGATACTGAGGAGAGTTTGAACCTGTCAGGTTGAGGACTGAGACGGGTATGGAGATTCTCCAAGGAGGTTGGGCAGAAGGCCAGCTCGATCAGTAGAGGCCGGGGTTCGAGAACTAGTTCAACTCACAAAACCTGCTTGAGGGTGTTTTTTTTTTTTTTTTTTTTTTCCCGCAAGACGCGAGCTCGCTCACAAGCAATACCATCAATCTACACGCCATCCTTCTCGATCGCACGACGAACGAGCTTTGATAACCCCTCAGGGATACCAATTTATCAAACATCTTCGCCGATCCCCCCCCCCCTCACCCTCAAAAAAAAAAAAAAAAAAAAAAAAAAAAAAGAGGAAACGTCCCAGCTGCGTTTCAAAGCAAGATGTACCCGAGTTCCCAAGAGCCTGATTCATATTCGAAAGCCGTGTTTAAAATCTTGTCAACTGGATAGGTTGAATCATCGAGGAATGTCAGACCATCCCATCAGCCGAAAGGTAATGGAGGTGAGCCGAAGAAAACCCTGAATCATGATCCCCAAGTTTTTGGCGAATGCTTGAGCTGGCTCTTGGCTTCATGGGATCCGAAATTCCGGTGGGACAATCTTGTTTTGTTTGATTCAGTCAATCTTCTCTCAGATTACGAGGTCAGAGTGTGTGGGAAAATAGGTGTCAGGGGGGGCGGGAAGAAAAAAACGAAGCAAACAGAACCCGGTGTCATCGTTGGATGAGTGAGTCCTTTTGGCGTATGTCCTCCTTGGATCATGAGATTAATTGATTTCTTTGTTGCTCTCTCAAACGAGCAAAGCATTCAAAACAACAAGACGAGCATCACAAGAATGCAGGATAAGGCAAACCCCAGGGGTTTTCCGTTCAAGTTCCTGATCACGGATTGATATACGAATTGAGTGGGATCTCCCGTCACTTTCAGGATCAAGGTCATCCCGAGGTGATCAATTATGATTTCCTCGTGTTTTATTTTCAAATGTATCGACCGAAGAACGGTATCAAACTTTGAGCCATCGTAAAAGAGAAGATCAATTTAGGACCAACTACCAACACCTTCTCGTTTGAAAAAAAAAAAAAAAAAAAAAGAATGGACATTAACAGCCCGGTTGATAGTGCCACGTGTTCCAGTTAATTCGATGCGGATGGGGCGAGCTAGAGATGTATACTAACCTTAGGCGCGAGTCCCTTGAAGAACGCTCTGAAGCCTTCGTTCTTCATAATGTCTTTGATCACCATGACTCCACCTTGTTTGGATTCAAAGTTTTGGTTCTGTATCCTTGTCTACGCAGAATTGTAGAGTAATCGAGCGCCGTCAAAATCGAATAAAAGAATCCAAGATGGATCCATAGATTGGCGAATGGAGGCATTCCAGTTTACCGTTTGAGAAAAGATCAAATCATGAAGAGGTGGAAGAAAGGATCAAGTTCAAACGGAGGCTTACTTTGATGACATCTAATGGTTGGGAGATGGCGATCGAAGAGATACTACCAGCTATTGAACAAATGAAATTCTGACCCCAGGTTGCACTCGAATAATCATCTAGCTTGAACAGATATTCCTTGGTGAACGCCGATCCTCCGAATAACTTGATTTGGGTTCAAACCAGATCATAAAGGAGAGAGGGGGAGAAGATTTGGGAAGATCGTTTAATTGCTGGATGATGTTGCTTGCTATCTTCGAGTCCAAGATTTTGGCTGGGGATAAAATATCAAGTTTGACTGACGGCAAAAGAACCGGGAGCATTACGAGCGGCCGTCCATCCCCAGCCTCGGTAGAGTGCAAAACCTTCATCGGAAACAATTTTTAGAAAACCTCGGGATCGAAAAGCTTCAGGATTTGTCCTTGATGAAGAAGGATAGGTCGATCAAAAAGCGAATTAACCAAACAGTACTTTTTTTTTTCTTTTACAAATAAGTAGGTTGAACGCTTTAAAGCATCAGAGCGGTGACTAGAGAAGGGGTCTAGACAGACATCAAGTGAATTAGTTCGAAAGAAGGGATTGATTTGGATCACCCACTGCCTCTTGATCTTGAGCACATCCAACGGTAGAAGTACGATCTCTCCGATCCCCGTTAGGGAGCCTGCCGCAGCTTCAGTCATGGCCTTACCGTTCTTTTCGCCAAAAGTAGCGACAAACTTGGACTTGTGATGTTTATTCAAGTAATCCTTAAAATAGGGTTGTCCTCCGAACCTTGATCGATCATTGAGGCCCATGGGTAAAAGACATAGGTTGGCACGATAAGATCATGATGAACGGTGATTCGGTCGGAGAGATCCGACGGATTTTCATCTCTGATAGGTGTTGAGATTGATGAAGACGCCCTCACTTGTAAATTCGCTGTAAGATCTTATAACCTGCGGCGTAACCTAAACCCGGGAATAGGGATAAGAACTTGTTTCCGATCGTAGCGTCGGCATGATTCTTGAAGACGATTTGATTGAAGCTTAGGGAGCTCGATTTGTTGGACATCAACCTCTTTGCCAAGGTATCTACAGGATGAAAGATCATCAACTCGGCAACGCCTAGAAATAGAAATCAAGATCAAACGATCGATAGGGTTTTCGACCAAAGAATTAAAAAATAATAAAAACGACAAGATGAGGATTAGTTGGGACTGTTTGATCGAAGGGCACCTGAGGAGAGAAGGATAATTGGAAACGGGCTTGATACCCGAAGTTCCGGAACCCAGGAATCGAGCAGCCCCACTGTCGCGATGAGAGCTGACAGAAGGGGAGGTTGACATGATCGATGGATGAAGCTTGAAAAGGGTGAGTGAGTTGATCGGGATCGGGGTTGATAAGTATTGGAGGGTAAGGAACGAGGGAGATGGTTGAGGATTGCCTTTGGAACTTGCACCCGGATGGTGGGTCAGAGTGGTTCTGGTCCCTGGATGAGGAACCAGACAGGAGTGTAGGATGATAGGAGTCAGAATCCTTTTTTGTATATTCCAATTGGGTCGCGCGCGGATAGAAATAGTATATACAATTGTCACAGATATGTGACATCTCGACCGTGACATACATTTGGGTAGTTTGATAACGCATAACACATAACAAGGAGCTTTGTTGAATTCGAGCCTCATCTCCACCCCCGCCCGATACATTCAGCCTGGCGGTGAACGCGGGCGGGGCGGCGGGCGGTCCAACGACCTGGGGGGCTCCTAGTCATGACTGTCACTGGGGCCAAGTTGGATATCCGGAGAGTCGGTCAGGACCCTGCTCATCGATCGGTCATCCGGACGGACAACTAGGATCTGAGCCACCAAGACCAATCATCATCCATCGGTCTCTAGACGACATCGATCGGATCGAAAACCCTTGTCTTGGGTGGGTAGTGATCACAGCCTAAATTGTTGAATCTAGAATCGGCTCGGGCGAATGAATACACACGGCTGGGGTTTCTTTGAAAAAGAGTGAAAGTTTGCATTTCCATCATTGCTCACGATCAAGATCGATGGGTGATCAAAGGCCACTACGACGGGCTGGGGGTGTACATCCAATCAATCAATCTCTCAACTGATCATCCACCACCTTTGGCCCTCAGCTTCCGTCTTTGGCCATCCCGGCATCCAAATCTCGGTGAGGAGAGATCAGGGTCCCGGGGCGGGGGGCGGGTGGATGTTGAGGTAATAATATAAACTATTGACAAGGTATGTGACATATGGGAAAAATGTGAAATGTGGTGGATGTTGACCTGTGATGTGACATCATTGTGTCTTACCGCATATTCCAACTGGGCATACCCCACAACTGGGAGGCTACATCAAACCTTGTTTAGATGCAAAGTTGCAGGAGAATTGTCAAAATATTCAAGATAACAACAAATCAAAAAGGTGGGGGAGGGGGGGGGAGGGAAAGAAAAGGGGAATAGATAGAATTGGAAAAGAAAAGCTTTGGTCAAAGGGGGAATCTTAAGAGATGAAACCATCAAATGCGGGCTTTCTAAATCTCTTGATTCAATAATTATCCAAGTGTGGATCATTGTAATTGAACATCTGGCAGTTTTTTATACAAATATTTTAGATATTTACTTAGATCCTTTGGGAAGAAATTTAAAATCTGGTATATATTGTGTTTCCTTAGGCTGTCCAAACTTTGCACAACCAAAGGCTTGTAGGATTTATCACAAAAATAATTCTGAAAAAGATATGCCTGAGATGGGCACCATCATCCCAATGCAAGTTGATTTAGAAGGGTGGAGAAAGCTAAGTGCACTTTCATGGTAGGTCCATCAACAACCCCTTTGGGAGTTTAATCTGGGCTGGTCTTCCAGGCTCATCCTCTTTGTCTTTCTTGAAGTTGCTCTTGGTTGTCATGGGGGGGGGGGGTTCAGGTCAGATTTTTTGACTCAATTGGCCTTGTTTCCTTCTATTCCTCTATTGCCTGACCCCACCATACATACCATGGAAAATTCATAATTTTTTTTCAAAAAAAAAAAAAAAGATACTTTCGAACAAACACTTGTGATGGATTTTTGATATATAAGATGAAAATGTTAGTACTCTCCTGGTTTGGTCATCCTGGGGTCCATGATCCAAGCCATCATCCCTTGACCTTATAAACACCAAGTCTAGAGTTTCACCCCATCAACAGGTTATGAGCGCCTGTCTCAACAACAGGCTTCCTTCCCATTCACAAATGCTGCACAAATTGTGTTTTCTCATTTATGTTTCTCTCCCCTTAGCCATTCAAACCATGCTGTCAGAACACTTCCTGAGATTACCTTAGATAACTTGCACAAGAACCAATCAGTATATGTTAAAGATAATCAAATTCATGCCTACCAACCAACCAACAAACTGTTTTCAACAGACAAGCTTCCAACCATGGGGTTTCAATTTCCTCAGCAGCATTGGTGAGCCCGCAGGGGCATGCCATTCAGGACAAGGATGACACCAATTGGTCAATGGAAAGAGTGGCTATTTTGTAACTAATAAATCAAATTCAGGAATCAGTATGAATTGTTCAAAAACAAACTGTCAGCCTCCTGGATGCCAAGACCTTTGCTATCCTTTAGCTACCAGAGGTGATAGAATAAATAATAAATATATTATTTAATAAATGCAGCAAAAATCCGTAAAATATTTGGATTAAGCTTATTGCAAGGTTAATTGGTTTGGTTATGGTCTATTGTTTTAAATCAATATAAATAAATTGATTATTAAATATTTTTTATAGAGGGGCCAAAATTATATTGGGGATCTTTAACACCTCTCTTCAGGGATTTCAGTATGAAAACACGTAGTCCTGGTTACTTTGGGCTCTTTAGTTTAAAGGATATTTTACCCAAAGATAATATGTATATAAAATACACAGTGGAGTGGCAGGGCCTTGTAACCAAGCTTCCACAAAAGAGAAAGGATAATAAAACTCACTGGTATATTATTAAATCCTTAGGCTATCTGTTTGGGACATGCACTGATGGGTTAAACCTGTATACTGGGGTTATAAGGTTGTTCAGCAGTTTTAATTCATAAAAAGAGGTTGAGGACGGATATTATTGATCAGACTAAGCCATAAATCACTTACTTATCTCTTATAAGTCTTTGATTACTGTTGAGTTTTCTTGACCTAACAGGTTGCTGCGCGCCTTACAGAACCGACTTCAAACCTAATCTCGACCTCAAACCTAATCTTGACCTCAAACCCTATCTCATACTCGCTGGAACTTAATCCTTCTACTCATGACTTCCCTTTTCTTTCCCCAAAAAACTTATCTGACCCAGATCACGTCTCTAACTCTTCCTGACCAACCGCCCTACCTTGGCTAATCTCCCTGAATCAACTTCAAACTCGCACTGTCTCAAGTTATTGCATCAAATCCTCAGCTTCAAACCCTGAACTCAAATCTCCATTAAATTTGACCTCAAGTCACCACCTTCCTGAATTCGGCGACAGAACCTTTTTCAAGTTTGGTATGATTAAAGATCTTCTCACTGGCTCTTTGCTTTACTTTGTTCTTTGTCTTTCTTTATGAATATTGATACGGTTCTTACGTTTGATTTCCTTAAGAGGTTCTCTGGCTGCTATTATTAAAGTAACTTTGAATTATCTACATACAACCTACTTACTAGCCTTGTCATCCTCCTTATTAAAAATCTCATCCTGGGTCTTTATTAATTTCTTGACCAGTTGTGGTGGTACGTATCTTAAACCCATGGAGTTTGTTCTCAAAACTTTCTATTTTATTTATCCATTTTTTTTATCTCTTTGCCTGTTCTATATTCTCTCAGTTTTGGCCTGAAATCAAATTATCAGAATCCCATCACCTTGGCACAGTGTCTGGATATAAATATAACTGGGTCTCTGGGTATCAATATCCCCAAAAGAGCTCTTTATTTATAGCTTTTGGAGTCCCAATATTGTCCTTCTGAGGGGTACAGGGGCTCAAAGGGACAGACACTGAGGCTAGTAGGGTAACCAGTGGTAGCCTGTCACGTGTTCTTGGGGCTATAGCACGGGTAGCATCTAATTCCTCAGGGTATGGGAATTATTCTACTTTATAGTTGATATTAAGATGTGTGAATAACACTAATCTGTCCTATTTATCCATTATTTAATTAATTATCATTATTAAATGTTCCCAGTAAGTCAATAATTATTTTAATAGACATTCCCACGGACATCCTGATGTCAGGTGAGCTCTCATTATGTATTAAATAACTGGAGTAAAGTCATGATATTGATTTTACTCCTTATTTTCAAGTTTCAGTTGATTTTAGTTTTCTTAGTATTTCACAAAGATATTGATGTCTAGAAACTCTCATAAAAGTATATTAAAGTATTTTAATATATTCTTAGAAGTTGTCATTGTCTTATTTTCAACATTCTTGGTACTTTGAATTATATTTAATAAAAAATATGTATAAGGGTTATTTAAGTATTTTTAGATAATATTATGTACTTTTAGACTATCTACTATCCACGGGAACATTTATTACATATTTAGAATGTTCCTGTGTGGGTTGTAGCATGTTTACGTGTTACCTAAGCTTCTCAGGCCGCCTGTCACTCTGTCAACCCATAGTCCCGCGGCTGCATACTTGTCAGAGGCCTGGGGCTGCGTACACAACCTTGACGGAGTGACAGGGCTGTATCTCAGCCGTGCGCGGGTGTATTGGCTTCCGCGGCTGCATGCGGGAATCGTGACAAAACAAATTTCTGCCCGTAACTCCTAAAGTATACACAACACCTCAATTCTGACTGAATTTTAGGTTTGAAACCTATACGTGACAATGGGTGTGAAATATTTAATTGTCCAAAATGCTCAATGGTGATGCCATGGTATTTTGGTTTTTCTTTCCTTAATTATTTAAAAATATAAGGAGTTGGATTTAAAGGTTGGGGTCAGTGAGTGACCCTGCCTAATTTTCGGTGGAAAATCCATTTCTGTAATAACATTTATTGGTTTCCTACTCCTTCTTAGGTTAATTGTATTATTATTATTTTTATGTTATTTTTGTTACTTTTGCAGCTTGCTCTGCAATAGTAGCAAGCTGACAAAAACAAAAGCTAGTCCTATGGAAAATCAAACCGTTTTTCAGACAAAACAAGGTTTGCAGGCCCTAAATTACAAACCAACAACAAGCTCCACATATGGTACAGTGGACAGAGGTTGAGAAACAACAGCAACAGTGGCAGTATGACCATGAAGCTATACATTTCAAGCCAGAAGAGAAGCATCTTTGAAACCAAGCCATAAAATCAGGTACCAAAAGTATCAGACAGGATTAGCTACTCCATCAGAATTTTGGCCAATGATTTAAATAACTGCATAAATTTGGAAGGCAAAACCTTAACAATCTCAAGTTTCTTTGGAGTTCCAGTTCAAAAATAAATAAATAAAAAAGAAAAAGAAAAATCTATGAGAAGATTGGAGGGGCTAAAATTCTGGATTCAATCCACTCAAGACCTGGTTAAAAATGTTCAGGAACCAAAGAATTCTGTGCAAAAAAAAATCACCAAGTTCCTCAATCATCAGCTCAAATGGGTGAGCAGAGTGGCCCAACTAAAGATCTTCAGGATTCTAAGGCTCTTTTTGGCTGCCTCAAGGCCCTGTAACTGAAAATATGATGTTGAAATTCCACCCATTGGCAGATTTTTGAATGTATCTACTGGATAAATCCCAGGGATATGCAGGAAAACCTTCCGGAGGATTGGGGCTTTTAATCTCACATTTTGGCCATGTTACAGCAAGTTACCAGCCAAAAAGCTTGTAACTTGCTGTGACTTATTTTTTCAGAGCAAATCATGGGATTTTGAATTCCTTTCAAGTTTAACTTGAAGTGTTACAGTAATTTCCAAAAACCCAAAATCTGTAACTGTAACTTGAACCCCCTGTACCTTCATTTTAGTGAGCTGGGGGGATTTACAGTTAAAGATACACCTGTAATCCAAATACAACTGAATTTCTTTCAGAATTTAAGGTTGGTACTTCCTCTGGCCTGATAGAATGGGTGCTGGAGTTGAATTTATTAGATCTAATTGTTGAGATAGACACAATACTGGGCCTAATTTTCCAAACAAACTTACTACTGGAGACTCATCTGAAGACAAGGTACTGGATTTATTCCAAGAGAATTCTGTTGAATCCAACAACTGAGTTGCACCAAAACTTATGAAATTGAAAACAGTGGAAATAGTGTATCAGTAACTCATTCTGAACTCAACTAACAAATTCCCTTCTGGTAAATGAATATCATTTACCAAAAAAACATTCTCGGGCACACCCACTGTAGAAACAAGAGAAGTGTAATCCCTCAGTTGTCCCCAAGGTTTGGGGGTTATTGGTCCCTTGCATCTGTAAGTAGCTGAGAGCACCATTTGACCAGCAACCAGAGAGAGCTTAAGAGAGTAAGAGAATGATAAAAAGGTATTAGGGAATTTTCTTCCTTCCTTCCAAGTGTTGTGTGGGCTTTGTCCCATCAGCTCTCCCTCACAACCTGGAGTTGAGAGTGAGTTACTAGTACCCCCCTCTCAACCCTAACCTAAGTAAAAAAACAACCCCAAGCTTCATCTGCCTGCCATTAAATCCATTTGGGTTTGTCCTTCTCATGGTGTGGCCTTGCCTGCACCCTACTTGGAGCCCCCCTGCGCATTTCCACATCTGCCCAATGGGCCCGCCTTTGGGTTTCCTCCCCCAGATAGCCCTGGGAAATTTTCCTGCTCCTTCTTCCACAAACTAGCAGTAATTGCAAACTGACCAAATATGCTTTGTTTCTTGATCTTCTTCCTTGAAGAAGATTGCAGATCCACAGGGCGTGTCAGATGTGTTGGATTTTGAAGAATAAATTTAGAAAAGAAGAGCTTAAGAGGGCTGAGAAACAAGGAGAATCAGCAGAAAAGAAACTGATGACAAAAGGAAAAATGGGAAAGACAAAAGGAAAAAACATGAGGCATTGAGATTTGAAGAAGGTTGATCACAAGTTGACTGAATATAGGCTTAAGCAGAGAAAAGAAGGTCTGGAATTGAAAGGGTTGGTAGAGGAAGTTCTTGATTCCAAAGCACAAAGATATGAGCTCTCAAGAGTTGAGATAGAAATTAAGAAAACAACTTAGTGAACAGTCTTACCAGACAGAATCAGTTTTGACAATGAGAGGTGAAGTTGACAGAGTGGTGGGAAGATCAGGACATGGTCCAGAGAGAGAAAAGAGCCTAAGCAGAAACTGAGAGAACAAAGAGAATTGTTGAGGAGAGCGTAGGATTGGTGAAATGTAAGAGACAGATGAAGAAGATTGATAGAGGTGCGTGCCCTGGTTCTGTGACATAAATGAGGAAGATGAGGAAGAGAATGGAAAAAGAGACAAAATAAGAAACCAGGATAAGAAGAAGGAGACAGAATTTAGATGAAAGATTCTTCAACATTCAACAAGATGCTGAGATTTTCTGGGTACAGGTGCTGAGCTTGCAGAAGCCAATGCTGAGCCCATATGGATCCAATACTGAGCGCGCAACCAGGGGTGCAGTTCCCAATCCCAAGGCTATAAAATACCACCACACTGCTGTAACAAATTTATTACCTTCGGTCACCTATCCAGTGTGGTGGCTATTTATAGACACAAACCAATCTTTCAACATGTGGGCCAAGTTATGGTATTACCAGTCCTCAGACTCAAAACAATAAGAGGATTAGCCAAAATAAAATCACTAGAGATTCTTTGATAGGAAACTCAGATGTAAAAATGAAGATAAAACTGGGTTCTCCATGCATCTTTGATTCAGAGGAAGAAAAATATTTTCAATTAATGCAGGATAGAAATTAGGCTGAATATTATGAGACAAGTACATGATTGGATTGGGAAGTTCATTCTTGGGATAATCAGCAGTATAAAGCCAAGGATTAAATAAATTCCAGAAAAATGAAGGGGTTCTAAAATTGGTAAGTTTAACTGAGACAGACTGGTGAGTAAGATTCTGAAGGTGAAGAAGATAGCAGATAAACCTTCACATCAAGTGAGGCTGGTTTGAAAAAAAAGTAAATGCTTTCAGATTCTTTCAGAAAAAAGCAAGTGAACATCATTCTTGTGCTTTATTGGTTCAATGTTGATCATGTGGTTTTTTTGAATGTGAGAGAGTCAGCTGGAGTAGATGTTTATTGGCGTATTTCTTGTTTCTAATTTTTGTGGTTCTAAATACTATTTAAGGGAGCAAAGTCTTTTACATATTGGGAGGGGGTATATTTATTATCATACTGGGAAAAGAGAGAACTGGATTAAGAAAAAAAAATATAACTGTTTTATTTTGATAATGGCCAATTTTTAGGATTAAAATCCATTTCAGATTTTATTACATTAGTTCTAACATTAATTTTTCATAAAGAAAAGTTTTCTGTAGCTCAGAGCCAATAGGAACTAGTTTCATAAGAAAGAGTTTTAGATCAAAAATTTAGATATATTTCAAAGAAGAAATAAAAACAGGGATTGTAATAATGTGTGGAATGAAAAATTAAGAAGGAAGAGACACATAGAGTCATCCCAAAACAATTGGACAATTTTCCCAGAATTTCATACATTTTCTTGAATCTTTCACCACAATTTTTTTCATCCTCACTTGGAGCATTATCAAAGAAATCTTGGAGAAACTCTTTTCATGCAGGACCTGTTTTTTGTTAAAATGATCCATACTTTATATAATAATCATGGAACCTGATACAATATCCCAGGCTGAATATAAGTCACATTTTCTCAAAGATATTGTAAAAATAATTGAGAATTCATGGTGTTAGGTTTATTATTCCACAATGTTTTTATTTTTTTTTATGAAAATATCTCTTCAAAAACTAGTTATTATTTATTTAAGACTCTAAAGTTTTTTTCACTAATACCAATTATCATTGAGAGTCCTTTGGGTAAAATCTCTGCGCTATTTTTGATTCTAAAATGTTTTAGGAAATAAAGAAATTTTCTGCTCTAAGATGGTTTCATATGATATTATTACCCCTAATAACCATTTAAAAGAGTTTTTAATTCATTTTATATTAAACACAAAAGAATCAATCACAAAAAATGATATAAAAAATAGAATTATCTCTGAAAAAATCTTCCATGGAAATCAACAATCCTGCATGATGATTATAAAAAAAAAACATGGATGGCACCATGTCATGGGGAGGGGGGCATGGAAAATTTTGGATTTTTCTGTCATCTCTTTCATCAAAACTTGTTTAATTTTCAATCATGATGTATAATTCCACTTGTTAATTAGTTTTGTGAATTTGAAGCCAATTTTAGAAATTAAAAATGAACAAACATAGAATTACTTCCCTATTTCACATTTCTTCAATCCTATCAAATGCTTCTTCCATTATATCAAGTCCTATTTTTAAGAAAAAAAAAGCCCCAGAATCAATCTAAATTAGTTCAGAAATTAAAGGCTGGAATAAATGTTGCAATAAAACAAGAAAAAAACCAAACAAATTTCTCTCATTTAAATTTTTTTATATAATTTGCATCAAGATCAAGTAAATTGAACACTCTCTATTGGCAGATAATTTGGTTATTTTTGGTTATTCTCTATTTGTTTTAAAAGAAAAAATTTCCAATAAAAATACCTTTTTTGCTTAAAATTTGCTATTCTGATTCAAATAGATAAATAATTTTTTGCATTTGTTTTTTTATTCTGAATTTTTTTTAAGAAAAAAAAATTGAACATCATTTTATGTAACCAGCATTCATTGGCAACCAGGTGCACATGTTAGAGCACCAGGGTAATTTTTTTTTTCAATTTTTACTTGAGAAGGAATCAAGAGTGCTTGAATAGGAAAATTTCTGCCTACCAGATTCCAGGATCCTTGGAATTATTTTGCTACCAGAGGTGATGGTGAGTGGAATAAATATAATATCCAAGTAGGTGCAGAAATAATCCATAAAAATATGGATAAATAAAATGAAAGGAGGTGGTTTGGTATTAAAAATCAAAATATATTTATTAATATTAAATTATAAAGAGGCTTCAAAGTAATAATGACCAATTTCAACACCTCTCTTCAGTGAAGTTAAATTATAATGAATGATACTGGAATAATTGGGAACTTTCTTACTAAGAAAAAGGAGATAAAACTTTTCCTGATTAACAAGTCCACAAAAAAAGTGTATCAAGTCTGGAAGAATTTCTTACTGGGCATTGCGGACTTGTTTTCTTGAAGGCAGTCCTTGTTCTTTTGAAAAATTAAATTATGATTTCAAGTAAATCATGCCTGTTGAACAGGGTGGGAATGCCAGTTGTCAACAGGATTGTCCATGAGGTCTGCCACCATATCAATCTTTCATCTACCACAAAGTATCTTCCCAATGAATATCTTTTTTTTTCTTTTTTCTTTTTTCTTTTTTCTTTTTTCTTTTTTCTTTTTTCTTTTTTCTTTTTTCTTTTTTCTTTTTTCTTTCTTCTTTCTTCTTTTTTCTTTTTTTCTTTTTTCTTTTTTCTTTTTTCTTTTTTCTTTTTTCTTTTTTCTTTTTTCTTTTTTCTTTTTTCTTTTTTCTTTTTTCTTTTTTCTTTTTTCTTTTTTCTTTTTTCTTTTTTCTTTTTTCTTTTTTCTTTTTTCTTTTTTCTTTTTTCTTTTTTCTTTTTTCTTTTTTCCTTTTTCCTTTTTCTTTTTCTTTTTTTCTTTTTTTCTTTTTTTCTTTTTTTATTTTTTTATTTTTTTCTTTTTTTTCTTTTTTTCTTTTTTTCTTTTTTTTTTTTCTTCTTTTTTTTCTTTTTTTTCTTTTTTTCTTTTTTTCTTTTTTTTTCTTTTTTTCTTTTTTTCTTTTTTTCTTTTTTTCTTTTTTTCTTTTTTTCTTTTTTTCTTTTTTTCTTTTTTTCTTTTTTTCTTTTTTTCTTTTTTTCTTTTTTTCTTTTTTTCTTTTTTTCTTTTTTTCTTTTTTTCTTTTTTTCTTTTTTTCTTTTTTTCTTTTTTTCTTTTTTTCTTTTTTTCTTTTTTTCTTTTTTTCTTTTTTTCTTTTTTTCTTTTTTTCTTTTTTTCTTTTTTTCTTTTTTTCTTTTTTTCTTTTTTTCTTTTTTTCCTTTTTTCCTTTTTTTCTTTTTTTATTTTTTTATTTTTTTATTTTTTTATTTTTTTATTTTTTTATTTTTTTATTTTTTTATTTTTTTATTTTTTTATTTTTTTCTTTTTATTTAAATTAATCAAAACAGCTACATCCATCAAGTGTTTTTTTCTTTTTTTTTCAAAAACCACAGTGGCTGCTTGAATTGTCCTGGGGACTTCCTACCCTTGTCAAGTGGACTTGAGCAATTTTCAAGGGGCCTTCAATCCCTTGTTGAGAGGCCTTATCCTGTTGATGACTGGCCATCAATTACTTGAACAGGAGTCTTTATTGGTTGTTAAATTTTCTTCCTCAATTGATAACTGTACAGGTTTAAATGGTCCGCTGGACCTGTTTGATGGGAACATTAGTATTTCCTGTGTTAATGGCTGGGGATGATGTGGCAGACAGCCACAGAAGGATTGAGATACTTCCAGGTTAGATAATGACAGCTAAAATACCTGAAAATAATGTAAAAAGGGTAATGAAATCATGGTAGGGGTGATATAGGACTTACTACTGTCGCAAATTGGTTATAATGATGGGAACTGTGGAATATAATGCTCATATAAAAGTAACAAATCATTCACTTAATACTCATAAGTTTCTGATTCATTATTACACAGTTATCTAAATTTTGATAAAATTGATTGTGTGGGAAAAAAATTCTGGAAGAGGCCTTTATTTAACCCTTTTGATTTTATCAGGGTCTTCACAGATGTTTACTAGGATAAAAAAGGGAAGGGGTGATGAAATGAGGCCAGTATTCCAGCCAAGAAATTCTCACAGGTGTATTTTGGTTGTATAGGCTGGATGGGCATTTCTCATTTCATGAAATATGATATTTCTTGCATTTATTGCATGATATTTGCAATGAAAATATGACTATGATGTTTGTATATCTTTTATTGACAGGTTTATAATTATTTTTCAAAATTATTTCATAAATATTAATTGTTTTCAAACATTATTTTAAGTTTTTCTAAAATATGTGGTTTGGACAGGAGTCAAACATTTTGGCATGTAGTGCCTGCAAAATAGGATGCAGTCCTTTTTTGTAATTTTTGGTGAAATTTTCAAGTAATATTTTGAGAGTTTTTTGCATTTCTTTCTCAAACAATTTAGCTTATCTGAGGCCTTTTGTGAAATTCCTCAAGGGATGAGATCCTTATTACATATGAATGTATTTCCAAGGTCTGTTTTAAAGCTTCTGTCAAGTTTTTTGGCAATAATTTCAGCCCTTACAACTTGGAACACAGCTTCAAGCCTGTTTTATTGAAAAAGAACTGTCTGGATTTGGCTGTGTGAAGGGGTTTGATATCCTGGGGCTGCTGCATCTTTCAGGTATTGTAGTGTTGGACACAGCTGCATGTGTGAATTTTGATACAACATTTTTTAGTAAATAAATGCTAAATTATACACAAAAAATCATTTATGAGTGATTTTTAGTTATTTAACATGCATTTAGTGTTTTACATGAAATATTAAAATGGAAAAAAACTACCATGGTGGGGTTATGATATTTTTAATACTACTTGATAGGTAGTTAAGTAGTAGGGTTTCAGTGGTATGGTTGGTCAGTGAACCTACCTTAAATTGGGTTGGGAATTAATTTCTTCCATAATATTTTGACCATTCTTATAAAATAATGTAATTCTCCTTGTATTATGGTTTCTTCTAATTTTTTCAGCTGGCTGGAATGTGGCTGCCATGAATTTCCCAGTTCATCAGGAGTAATCAAACCTTGAAATCAAAGTTTCAAAACTTTTGGTGTGGGAAAACCCAGAAAAAGACATAAATTTATTAAATAATGATAATAATAATGATAATTGGTGATTATTTTTTTAATGCCCCTAACCCTTGTTTTTGTGTGGTTTGGAAATCCCCACAACATGCCCCATCCAAACAGTTTTCCTTAAACTCATGCCGTTTTGTGGGACAGAGTTTTTCCTTAAACTCATGTGGTTTTGTGGGGTTAAAAAATAACTACCACATAGAGGGGAATCTAAAACACATCTCAAAAATGTTCAGCATTTTTTGGTCAATTTAAAGGCATTCACAATTGGAATAAAGAAATGAAAAAAAACTTTTGTCTCAAATATTTTTACTTTTTTTAATAATTTTTTTCTAATTATTTTGAAAAATCTGAAGAGAAAGAGAGTTTCCAAATATAAAAGGAAATTAAAATATGATTTTTAAGTATTTTTAGTATATCATTTTCCTGCCAAAAAAAATGGGATTAGCATAAAAAATAAGACATTCTTTTCAACTTTTGTTTTCCTCATCTTTCCAAAGCATTTTCCGAAATTCTGAGCTTGAATTATTTTATTTGGCATCAAAAAGGGCAAAAATAATTATTTTGAGATTTTTAGGATCAATCATTTACCTCCAAATAGTTGATGAAGCTACAACAATAACAGTAACAGAAAATGTTTGTTTTTCAGTGTTCTTTGGAACCATTTCTGATACTATTTTGATTGTTTTTATGGAAAATCTGAGTTTTTTATTTGAAATAAACTTCAAATGAAGCAAAAATATTCTTTTCATATCTTTTGCACCTTGTTTTAGCCCTGAAATCATCATGTTTAGACCCCTTCTTGGGTAGGTCTGAATTTTTGGGCTCTTATATATGAACAATGTGATATTCAATATCATTTTGAACAATTTTCTGCCTCCTCCTTGTTAGTTATCCTGTTGACTTACTCTCCTTCTTCTTACTTGTTCTTCATTGTCTCTACTGTCACACTTTATTTCCATCATCTTTGTCTCTGTTAAAATTCCCCATTTTCTACGCGCTCTGTCTACGTCATACCCCAAACCATCCGGGGAACCCTACAGAACTCTCAAACTCTGGTCCAGACAACTTCTACAATCCACTCACAACGGAAACTGTTGGATTGTTCCTATCCTAGTCTTTCTGCTTATCTCGTTATTCATCTTCCCAGCTTTCTCTGTTCTCAACTTCTCATTGACTTGATCACCTATCATCCAAAGAACTGTAGGTATCTCTATTAATTCAACTCTACATCAAGTCTCACTCAAGATCTTGATTTGTCGCCACAGTCTACTCATTGGTATTGGTTGGATCAGTCATCATTGTCCCGAGTTCACAAGCCTGAATCCCATGAATATCAAATCTCTCTTGTCATCTCCTTGCTCTGCAACAGATCTTCTTTCTCACCTTCTCTCTCCTCAATGTTTAGATGTTGCTGCCCTTGTCTGGCTAAGTCTATCAATAGGCCATAACCTCACCTGCAGACTTGTTCTCCAAGTTGGTATTGTTTCCTCAGTTTCCTTCCTCTATCTCTCCATCAGTATTATTGCTTGTCTCTATTCTTATGCTTGTTGTCCATTTAATGCAAGTCAGCCTGGTCTAGGTTTCTCAGATCTCCTTAATTTTTACACTCCTCACCTCTTTGGCTGCTCAAATTGTCTACTAAACCATAAAATCACCTATCAACATCCGGAATCCACACCAGGCCACACCAATCATCGCCAATTATCACAACTCAACACCAATCAACCAATCACACACAACGACTCAAAGAAACTCAACAAATCCAGCTCAATGCTCCACCTCCACTAAATAAAACCCCCTGAATCCAAAAATTCAAAGAAAAAATAAAAAAAAATCACTGCTGAACAACAGTTTTTCAAATTTTTTTGAATTTTTTTTTAATCATTAAAAAATCAATCTAACATCAAAAACTAACCAAAAGAACTTTATTACATCCAATCTAAAGTCTCTGAACTCTTCTTTTCTCTACAATTCTTAATATTTCTCCTATTTATACTCTATCTAAAAATCCAAAGTCTTCATAAAAATAAACCATCTCAAAATCAAAATAAAAAAATGTCTCAACAACACATCAAACCACTTTTACTATCTGCCTCTGCTTCTTCTTCTTCTGCTCCACTATCTTCCTCTGATTCTTCTTCTGCTGCTGCTTCAACTCATTTTGATCAACCCCATGATTCCAAAACTTTGGCTCCTCCACATGAATTATCATATCATTCAAAGGTGGAACTTGTTGATGCTGTTTAAGAATGGGATGAGTTGCATGGATATGCCATTTTCACCAAAGTCTCTAAACCTAAGGAGCAAAGATATCCTTTCCAATGTGAAAAATTTGGGGAATATGAAAACATTTTGGATAACAAAAGAATTTCAGAAAATAGAAAAAAGACTATCCTTTCCAATTCTCTGAATGCTTTTACAAGAGGACTGGTCTTTGGAATGTAAAAATCCAATGCTCTGATCAAAATCATCCTCCATCAACTGATCCATCCACCCATCCATTTCATAGAAGGATTCAGGGGGCTCAAGAGGATGTGGTCCATTCTTTAATCAAAGCTAGGGTTCCTCCCCTCAAAATCCTCACTTACTTAATGCAACCCTTTACTTCTCCCATTAACACTAGATCCTCTTTGTAAGGCTTTTTCTAGCAAGGAATCACAAAAATGGGAGGATTTGATTCATAATAACTTAGAACTTGTTTTAAAATTTTGCTTTCTCTTAGAAATAGAAATTCAGCACATCCAAGAAGGAAAATATTAGGCTGTGTTTGGCAACCACACACATGTATTTGTATTTGTATTTGGGCACAGACAAGGCGCAAAACCACATTTTCCCCAAAAAATATACAGGGCCAACCCTGTATTTCTGGCCCCAGCTGCAATGTGGGCTGTAAGATACAATGTGCATGACAAATGCACATGCACACATACACCTTTTCAAAAGGCCCTGTATGTCCCAGATGTGAAATACAGGGTGTATATTTTTTTTAGCACGGGGGTAAAAGTTACACCCCGGTTGCCAAACGGAGCCTTAGATATTGATATTGGGTGAATGATTTGTTTTTTTCCCCTGAATTTTTCTTATTTTTTTTTCTATTGATTATTGACTCAATGTTTCAGAGAAAAAAATGCCAATTGGGTGTTTTTAATTATGAATTTTTTGGGAAAAAAAAATCTACACAGAATCCTCAAATAATTTAATTTTACCCTTTTCAATGCCAAATAAAATACTACAAGCTCAAAATTTGGAAGATGTTTTGGAAATATAAGAAAAAAAAAAGTTGAAAAAAATGTCTTCTTTTATGTGCATCCCATTTTCTGGCAGGAAAATGAAGTGCTAAAAATCTAGAAAAATCATATTTGAATTGCCTTTGATATTTGAAAACTTTCTTGGTTTTAAGATTTTTCAAAATAATCAGAAAAGAATTATTAAGAATTGTGAAAAGATTCAAGGTGTAATGTTTTTTTTTTTTCAATTTTTTGATTGTAATTCTGAAGGCCTTTAAATTGATCAAAACTCTCTAAATCTTTTTAGGGAGGTTTTATATGCCTCTCTGAGTGGCACTGGTTTTTTTTTTTTTTTTTTTTTGGAAACTTTTCCAATCTGTAAAAATTTAAGGAAAAACACAAAGATGGGGGAAATTGAATTTTTTGAAAAAAGTAACCCCATAATAATGATAATAATTTTGGCAAAGGAAAGCTCAAATCATGCCTTTCCTGAAAAAACAGTTTTTTTTATAAATACCAGGGCCTGAGTTTATCCTGTGCCTTTATTTTTCTCATTTGGATTTACTTCAACCTTACCTTTCTTCTTTGAATAAATTTCACTCTGCTGGTAGTTGGCCAGACTCTTTGTAGTAGGTTTACTTTGTTGAGCCTTTTCCAACTAGCATGTGAATTGTTTTCCATTCTATTTTACTCACTTGCTTCAGGTTCCTTCTCACCTGTGCCTTCTCTTCCTCCCCACTTGCATCTTCCTACTAAAAACCTGTGCCTTTTCAATCTTGTCAAACTTAACTCTTTCAAAAAATCTATTAATGGTAGCATTTTATCATTTTTATTCATTTCCACGTCATTCTGACTATTTTATTCATTGAAAGGTATCTTTTCTAAATGATTTCTTTGTTCCTCTTCTATTCTTTCCGGTCTTATATTTTCCAAATCTAATGATTATTTTGATCCTTTTCTTCTTTTTAATCTTGTTTTATTTACTCTGCTTTTATTTTGGGTTTTCTTATTTACAAATCAAAGCCTCCCAATTGGTTAGATTTATAAAGAAATTCAGCCAGAAGGTGGATTTGGTGTGTTGAGATTTGAATCCCTGTTGGGGGAAAAATATTTGTTGTAACAGATTTATTTCATTAAAAATTTAAAGAAAAGATAATTTGGACCATAATGGAAAAAAGAATCATCTCAATATGTTGAGCAATAATAAATTTATGAAAGATTAAGTCTCTGTGAAGTATTTGGAAGAAATATCAACACATCACAGAAACCTGGGTACATCATACTGATAAAGAAAAGAAAAGAAAGTATTTAAGGTATAAATAAAACAATTGAAATAAATATTTATGTATTTAATTCTAAAATTTCCTATAAAGATAAGAAAATAAAGTTAAATCAAAAGTGGATTCAAATAGCAAGGGCTATCAGAGAACATGAACATTTCAAGTTCATTGCACTCCATGGTAAAACAAAGAAAACAAGGATAAAAGAATGTTCAATTACTTCCCTATTAGCTTGTATATATTCATATTGGTGAGGGAGATCTTTTCTATAAAAGAGCCCCTCTACCCAGTTGTATTTCCCTTCCTATCAATTTAAATTCATTAATTTTTATTCAAAAATAATTATTAATAAATCAAAAATTTTCTTAATCTTACCTACCAACTATATTGCTATTTCCAATATGTTGATGAGGGAAGAGATGGTAATTCTATTTCAAGGGATTCTATTTTGAAGGATTTTAAAGCACATTTGGACATTCTTTGGGATTGGGGGTTTTCTAACTGGTTGAGAGACCCCTTTCAGAAGGACAAACTGGCCCTCTTGTATGACCCAAGCTTGGAACTTTTGTGTGGTAATATTTTACAGATCTTTTAAACAGAGAATATTGGGTGTTAAGAAATTTCCTGGGAAGGACAGATGAAGTTTTTCATTGACAAAAAAAAAACCAATAAAAAAGTAGAAAAAGAAAGGGAAAGATAAAATAGTGTGATTTTTTTTTGAGTCCATGTACAAGTAGGAGTAGCCTTTATTATACTTAGCAAGTAAAACATTGGATAAACCACAAAAACCATTGATTTTAACAATGGTTCTCACTGATCATTTCCCATTTCTCTTTTATCAAAATCCCAGATGACCTATGGATAATTTTAAGGAACAAAGCATCTTCTTCACCAAGGTTGTTTTACAAATTGTAATTTTGTATTTCATTTCAAACCTGGTTTTTTCTTTGGATCTGGTGATGATACAGAAAATAAAGAGGGAGCCTTGGCCAAAAGGGGCAGTGTCATGCTCCAATTTCAAGGTTTATTGTCTACAACTTCTCTTTGACATATCCTTTTCCTCAGTACCATCTACCTCAGTCTATAAGCATGACACAAACAAAAACCTTATAATTAGTTCACTCTGCTTACTACTTCCAGCTTATGCACAATTGACGTTAAAATCTCAGCAACTCATTCCATACCTGAGATCCTTGCAGTTCAACCAATGACTGGTTTACCATCCAATCAACCTTGCTTCAATATTTGGGTTAATCAAGCCCTTGGACTAATCTATTCTACTTCTGCTCAAGAAATTCATATTGGCTTGCATGTTGTATAGAGAGCCTATATAAGTTCAAACATCCGCTCAAGTACCAGTCCCATTCCCTTCATAGCTACCTCTTCTCATTTGGTTCATTTGCATTACCTTTTGAAATCCCTTGAATTTCATTCATTCCTCCAAATATTTTCATGTATTTTCATTTTCTATTGTCTTGCACTTACAGCACAACCTTGGATCAGATTTACTATACATTTCATTTTAAACTTTCCATTCCTGTTATTCATTGCATCATTGCTCTCTATCTAAAGAAAAATTTACATCAGGTTGTATCTAGTCACCTCTGGTTACCTTATAAGGACCATGCATTCCACCTGAAGAATGTTTTCTCAGTTGTTAAATTTCATATGTTCTATGCATCCATTCCCAATATCAAAGTTATCACATTGGGCTTTGCCTTGGTTTCCCTTTATTGGAAAAAATCCATTTTCCTTGCATTTTGCCTGAGACTTTGAACCAATTTTTGATCTTTGTGGTTAGCCTTGCTATTTTCATGACCACAGTTTGACTCAGTCTCCTCACCCACACTCAAACCTCACCCAGACTCAACCCTCAGTACAATCAACCTTCTACCCCTGGATCTACATGCTGCACCTCCTTAAGTATCCTCCTGAATTAACTGCAGGTCCTAGACAATCTCCCAGGCTTACACTCTCCCTCTCAATGGCTTGGTGCATCCTCATATCTCCTTCAACTCTATCTGGTATGAGAAGTACATACTGTAAACCCATAGTACATGCTCCTGGCTGGGCAACCCATAATCCAGTTCAGTACATGCCACACCTTACTGGACAGGCCCATTACTAAATCTGTCAAGCCACAGTCTCAATCCCAATTGGTCAACATGTAATGCCATGAGGCATCCCAGCCCCAGCATCAGTCACACCTCCTCAAGGCCTCCCTCCAGTTCTCACATATACTGGCCTCTCCTTCCTTCCTGGACTAATTCCCCTCAAGGAATTAGTATACTACTTCTTATTGGTTAGTCCTTTCCAATAGGTTTCATCTCAGCACAATAAAGCCAACCAGCCTACCTTACTCATCTTACTCACCCCTTTGGTTTTACACTTATAGGATTCAATCATCAATCTCCTTCAGAGCCTTACTCCTGGATTCTCCTTCTCTTTATCATTTTCATTAATCTATGTATCTCCATTGCAATCTATCTTGTCTCTCAATCCTGAGTTCTGTGAGCAGTAGTGCCTGTTCTCTCAGCCCCTTGCACATCTGGGGCAGTTTTTACAGCTATGCTTGGACTCCCCTTGCAATCAGCCTGCTCCCATTTGTGCTCATTTTGACCAATAATTTCCCTATAGTATGTGGGATGGTTGTGTGACAGGTAGGCACAGATGAGTGATGCAAAAGGATTCTGCAGAGGTGAAAAAATTTGAGGTAATTAATTGGGAGGAGAGTTCTCTGGAGCCAGTGGTTTTTTGGATGGGATTGAGACTGGTGGCTCATCTGCAGCAGGTGGGTGGATTGGTTTTATTTATTTTATAAATTTGGATAAGGAAGAGCCAACCTGGAGTTTGTGGGAGAGAAGGAAAGGGTTACCGCAAACACAAGGATATAAACATGACCAAGAGAGCAGTGGGTGGAGGCTTTAGATTGTTGCTCTGGTCAAGATCAACCATAATGGAGAGACCTGGGGGTACAGGTGGTGAAGATGGATGTTGCACAGGGAATATAGGTAGAATATAAATAAACAGGGAAGAGAGAAGGACAAGTATGGCCTCTGAAGGAGGAACAGGAGCTCTGCCTATTGGTACTTTGATGCAGTGACACTGTCCCCAAGCACATTTGGAAGTGTCCCAGTCAATACCAATACCATAATTAGTCTGCAAAGGAGGGGTAGGCATCATCTGGTTTCCAGAGGCCTCTGGGAACAGCTGCAGTGTAGTAGGCTTCAGGGTTCATGACTTGTACCAAATTGGTTCATCTTTTGGGACTAAAAAAATTGGAAATTGGGTTGAAGCAGGTGTGCTCATGGCAAAATTTGTCAGAGGTTGAAAGATTTGAGTGGTTTTGAGTAAAAGTAAGAGGGTTTGTAACAACATACTAGAATAAATGATAACCAACACAGCAGGCCTCACAAGCAGGTTATCTGGGAGTTGGATGGGTCTGTGCAGCATTTGCACTGAGAGGAAAACATGACTTCTTTCTTTCTATTTTATTTGGGGTGAATATTGGGTATGGTCGGTGGAGTTTAGGGAGTGATGGGTGGCAAGGATCCTGGTAACAGAATAAAACCTTGGGGGAGGATGTTGTGTCTATTTATAGACCTCTGCTCAGCTTGGGACCATGGAAACAAGAGGGTGGTTAGGAGGCTGAAGCAGGGTAGGGGCAAACACTGTCCTCTGCAGTCCCTGCCACAAGAGGAACCATAAGGCCAGACCTGAAAAATCATGGAGCAGAAAGGCAAATTTGTGATGTGATTTGGAAAATAAATGCATTCTTCCTGGAGTTCCATTTAAGGTGTAAGAAATCATATAAGTGCATCTTATTGGTTGGAAATTGTGAAACACAATTGCCGTTAGCAGTTGGGGCGCGGGGGGGGGTGGCAGCAGGATACAAAAATTTGGGTTTTGATTATGAAATCAACAAATGATGCAGTGGGAAAGAACAAAAAAGGATCTGTAACACCTGGACAGTGTTTAGGTGATAGTGATCTTAGTCATTCTTTAAGACCCGATCACTTCGTGGATGATAACACCTGGCAATATGAATAAAAATACCTTTATCAATGGTTTTCCTTCTTACGGGTAGAAATGAATAACTCACCGGTATAGGTTCCCAAGCAGATGCGATGAAGTGATGGAAAACCTATACCTCGCGGTAAGTGAGCGCCTCAAGTACCCTCACTAGCTCACAGTGCGTTAGACTAATTTTCTTAGGGAAACCTTACTTTCTTTATCAGTGGGTGACGCCACTCAGGGAAGAGGTCGGCGCCTCGCTCTGTAGGACATCATACTGCCGGCATAGGGTCAATGCGTTGATCTGACTTAATGGTACATCGACGTCGACGTTAGGGAAAACCTGATTCCAACAGCTATGAGCCTGTCAGAAAATTGTCACCAAATTGATTAACTTATGATTTCACTTTTTCATTTATTCTGGTTTTCATGATTGAATATTTAACCAGATGCTTGTGGCCAACCCACAAGTTGGGACCAGGCAAATTAATCTATAAATCTTCTCCCATTCTGAGACATTCATCCTCATCTGTTCTTACTCCTGAGATCCTAGGGTGGCCTTCCATAGCCTTGGATGCCCATACCTTGAGTCCTCCGGCCCCTGCCTCGGTTGCAGGTTGAGTTATCGTATTACACACCATTCGATAACTACCTTTGACCCCTGCCTGTTCATCGAGACTATCGCATTCCTTTCTCCTCCTCCTTGGATCTTAACTGCCCTCGAGATCTCAAGGTTGAGAGCATCAAGTTCGAGATGATTCTTCCAGCACGACCCGATGGGCCAAGGCAATAAAGAGTTCACCCGGGTTGAGAAGATGCTGATCAAGAGAGTGTTGATGTAGTGTCAGAGAATAGAGTTGATAGGTAGCGCGTAATGAATTCATGAGTTTTTCTTCGACTTGCTCGAGTGGAGGGATTGAGGATTGCGATCGGGAGGGTGCGTCTGAGTAATGTTGAAGAACTTGAGAGCATGAACGGCTTGGATTGATAGAAAGATTGGGTTCGATCCCACTTTTGACTCGTGGGATCGGACCGCAGGCTGAACTATCATTCTGACGAGCTTCGCGCTCCGAGCTCGTACGTTGGGAATCTTTAGAATCGAATC
Organism: Puccinia polysora; assembly: GCA_025617555.3. Taxonomy (NCBI): domain Eukaryota; kingdom Fungi; phylum Basidiomycota; class Pucciniomycetes; order Pucciniales; family Pucciniaceae; genus Puccinia; species Puccinia polysora. The sequence goes on along the minus strand of CM062633.1, from coordinate 38,920,381 downwards.
GGATGGCTCGACTCACGGCATCTTGTAATTCTTCCGAACGGTTGACGATCCCAGCGGCTTGGAGGATTTGATCAAGATCTATCGTTGCGTGCTTGGACTCGGCCGGGTTGGTCGGTGAGTCTTGGATCGATGGGGCGCGCTTGTAGAGAGGAGTTCTCGAGATCTTAGATAAAAGGTCAGCTGGACCGAGTTGTTTTCCTAAAGACGGAGTTCCTTCGATCGGATGCTGTTGATGATCATCAGAGTTAGTTGAGGATACCGATGGTGCTTTGGAACGATAGACTGGTGTATCACGGATTCGAGCCGCCAGAACTGGATCGATCGGGACTGATGAGCCGGTCATTCGTTTATGGACGCTGGCTTTCGATCCCGAGGATGAGGGTGAGGACGGAGCGTCAGAACTAGACTCGTAACCGCGCCAAAAATCATTTTCGGGAGATTTGTCGGTTTCAAGCGGAGATTGACTATCTAGTGGGTTGGTTGATCGACTGGCTACAGCGGCTAGCTTTGCCGAATGAAACCAAGGACGAGTGTCAAGTCCTGGGGTGACGATATCTTGGAGGTCAAAGTATTTCCAAGACAAGCGATCTTTCGAAGGCATGTCAGGCAGCGTTTGGGTCAGATTTGTGGGTGGATCGGATCCATTACTTCGCTCTAGTTTGAGGATGAGCCCTAATTTGTCTTGAGGTGGGACTTGTTGATCGTCGTCTGGTATTTTCCAAACGGTGACTCTGGAAAATATTTCACACAATCCATCGAATTCGAGGCATTGCTCATCTACCCTATACTCCACCTCCTCGGGCGAACAAACTTGCCAAAAGGATGGACCAGCGTGGATCATGTCGAGCCTAAGCTTCTCGATCCTACCTGAGACTCCATGGTTGACCTGGAGAATGATCAGAGAAAGAAACAGGCGGGGTAAGTCCAAGGAACTGAAGGGATGTAGGGAAAAAACAAGACGATTGAGATTGGAATCAGATGATTGGGATCGGCAGCTGGTACATACATGGGGAGAAGAGGTGTGAATGGACGGGTCAACTTAAAAGACTGCTGACCATATTATTGAAGTAGAGGCAGGATTCTCGGTCGTCATCAGAGGGGAAGATCCATTGGAGGCGTTGAACGACGGGTCTTGACAAGGGAGCGTCGAATAAGGAAGAGGGTGAGACGAAGATGTGACTGATGATCTCGAAGGCGGCGGAAATTGGAGATGGGAGCTGATTGTAGATGGATTGGAAGGAGGACATCTTGAGGATTGGGAATGAGGATGGTGGTGATTGAAGGATGAAGGAGGAGATGAGAAGCCAAGTTGAATGAAGGAGGAAGTGAGAAGAAGGATGCTAAATTAAATTGGGGAGGAAAGAAGGGGAAGGAGACTAAATTGAGTTAGGGAGTAAAAATGAGATTAGGGCGTATCAGAGTTAGCAAATCCGCCATTAGAAACCCGCCATTTTTAATGGCGGCTTTCCGAAATACACATACCCCCTAACTGGTGTATTTCCAAATGGCGGGTTTCATGAAAATGGCGGATTTCCAACATCAAACCCGCCATTAAACCCACCATTTATGCATCATCATCCATCCACCATCCATCACATCTAAAACACCCATCCACATCAGCAAATCCATATTGGTCCCATCTCCATCACATCACACACATCTCATCTCCTTTGCTTCACATCTCTATTGCTTCACATCTCTATTGCTTCACATCTCTATTGCTTCACATCTCCATCTTCACACAAATCCCCATCATCATCTCATCACCCCACATCAAATCACCATCTTTCTCAACATGTCCCATCAAACTTCTCAGCAGCAAGTTGAAAATGCAAGAAAGCTGACTGAACTTTTGTTAGTATTTGACTGCCATTCAGACTCTGATTCAGACTCCAATTTGGAATCAACTTGGTTGGCTTTGAATGCTCTATTACAAAAGCAATACATGGTTTCAAGAAGACAAACTCTCCACAACCCTATGTATGAAAGGCAAAAGCTTCATCTCCTCCCTGACCTAAGCTTCCAGCAACTGTTCCAAACTCTATTGCCTTCATTCATAAAACTTTTGGAGATGATTGAAGACCACCACATCTTCCAGAACAATTCTTGGAATCCTCAACGCAATCCAGCTATCCAACTGGCTGTTGCTCTTTGTAGATTGGGATCAAATAGAAATGGAGCAGCAATCCATCAATTGGAAAATGTATTCTCAGTTGGATATGGAACCATTGACTCTTACACCAAAAGAGTCATGGTTGCTATCCTATCTTTCTGTTGCTCAGTCCTTTCTTTGCCAACAAAAGAAAAACGCAAGGAGATATCTCAAGTAATGGAAACCAAAGGATTTCCTGGTTGCATTGGTTTTGTTGATGGAACCACCATCCCCTTGAGTCAAAAACCCAAGCTAGATGGCAACCACTATTTTGATTGGAAAAAAAGGCAATTGATTCATATCTTTTCCAATCACTTTGATAACACCATTGATCACACACTGACCAAATATGTTTTGTCTGTTTGTTTAGATACTCTGTGGCACTACAAATTGTTTGCAATAACAACAAGAAGTTCATATCCCTCCATGCTGGCCTTCCAGGTTCTTGTCATGATTCATACGTGTTCAATTGGATGCCGATTGCCCAACAACCAGAGAACTACTTTGACCACAATCAATACCTTCTGGCCAATTCAGCTTATGCTAGTGGGAAATATGTGGTTCCAGCATACCAGAATGTTTTGTCCAAAAATCAAGGAAAAACCAATTTCAAATATCATCTTGCCCAATCACAAGTTTGGATTGAGCATGCCATAGGTGTCCTGAAAGGAAGATGGGCCAGCTTAAGGGAAATGCAAAACCAGCTTCAAAACCCCAAAGACATGAAGTTCCTCATAAACTGGATTATCACTTGTGTAATCCTTCACAATCTTTTGGCTGACATCAAAGATGAATGGGATGAAATATTTCAAGATGATATTCCTGATCCTCCTCAAGTCATCCCCATCTCATCTTCTACCTCCTCTTTGGCCATGAGAGAGTGGATTCTACCCCTCACACTTGCTCACTTTGATGTGTAGCATTGGATTTTTAAATAGGTGAAATATCTTTTTTGGTTTTAGTTGTTCAACCAAGAATCCAAGGCTGACTTGGATTTTTTTTTTTTTTTTTGGTGGACTTAGACAAAAACAGAACAAAAACTTCCAAACCACCCACCTCACCGCACCAAACCACCGGTCCACTCTCCTCCTCACCCACCACCGGTCCACTCTCCACCTCACCCTCCACCTCCACCTCACCCACCACTGCCCCCCCTGGTAAGCTCCTGCCCCTCCTCCTCATCCTCCTCCCCTCACCCACCACCTCCACCTCACCCACCACCACCACCTTACCAACACACCTGGTAAGCTTCCCCCCCTCCTTCTCATCATCCCCATCATCAAATACTAACATCCACCCCCCTCCATCCCCCTTCAGCCCCCCCCCCCCACTTCACCTCCTTGATTGATTCCCCAGGTAAGCTGCCCCCCCTCCTCCTCATCACCCTTTTCCCTCCCACTCACCCCCTCTCCCTTGCTCCCAACTAACGCCCCCCCACTCTTGCCCCCCCCACCTTCCTTGCTGCCCCCACTAGCCTACACCTTTTGATTGCTCCCCACACATCACTTTCACCTCCAATTCTTTTTACAACTCTCCTCATATCAACAAAGGCAACATCTCTGGCTACTCCTTTTTACTGGTGGTTCCAACCAAGAAATCAAATGGTTTACTTATTGAAAATACGGGCAAATATCAAGTATTGGATGGCCAATTTGTTTTTCCTGACCTTGGCTTTGGAATTGATTTCAAGCAAAAAGGTATAGTCAAAATGGTTTGGGCAGCTAATAGGTACAAGCACTGTATCTTTCCTGCTGTGGACACAGAAAACCATACCAGAATGCCCATATAACTTCAAATTAATAAAAAAACTAGAAACACTTGTAGGGACTTGATTAATGGCCAAATTTACTCTAGAAAAAAAAATATAAATAAAAACAAAAAGGATTTGTATGTTGGTGGGGTTAAGAATACTCTCAAACGTTGTAATCAAAAATGATTTTTTTGTTTTTCTTTCACCCATGCAAATATATTTACAAGCCCAGCATTCAAGTTATCTGCTGTATTTCATCTACTGTTCTACTGCTACCAATGCAAGCCAAGGCTACTGATACCTGATCCTTTTTTTGGTTGCAAGTCTTTCCCTCTCCTTTTCCATTTGTGCTTTCTGTCAATCCTTCTCCTTTTCCTCTTTTTGAAACTCTAGCTCAGCCTGTTTCAACTTCCACTCAGAATCCCATTTTTTTTGATGAGCAAAACTCTTGGCTTTCTGCTTTTGAACATCCATGGTCAGTTGACAATCCCAATTTTGCTTTTCAAACTCAAATTTTTTGGATTCAATTTGTGATTTGACTGTTTTTTGCAGGGGAAAAGCAATGAGCATGATTTTGAAAGCAAGGTCAACCACTGGACTTACATGAATCTTGCTTCTCCATGATTTCTTCAAAGCCTGAAAAACCAGAAGTGTTTCTCCTCTTTTGATGACTTTTGAGGTTGATATTGATGGAATTGGAGGCCTTTTGCTTACCCTTGGAAGAGGAGGTTTGAGTCTGAAAGTTGTAACTAGTGTTTGAAGGCCATTTGGAAGGCCCTATTGGCTTGAGTTTTTGGCCATTTTGGAATGGATGAGCCTGTTTTTTTACAATCTAAATCAGTCAGGATTAACCAGACAGAAGAGAAAAGAGCTTGGTTCCTTACTTGAATCAATGTTGAGGGTAATGGAGACTGAGGAGTATCTTGTTCCGCATCAGCAAGGTTGATGAGATCTGCTAACAGAGGAAGAGAGAAATCCAAAGAAGGAGGGGAGGGGTACAAGTTATGGTTTGACTCCCCAATCAACGCAGAAGTAGACGTGATTAGAGCTGATTGAGTTTGAATATCCTCCTTGGCATTGGATGGGGCCACTCATAGGTTTATTTGGGATCACCATTGCTAGGCTGAGCATCACCAGCCAAGTCCTCAGCATCAACTGAATTGGATTTTTGGGCATCAAAAGCAGCTAGGGGGGTGATGTTGGCCTTCTTTCCAAAGATTTCATCCATTTGAATATAAAAAGAATAAATGGAGTCCCACTTATCAACCACCAAGTTGATTCCCTTGGCTTTTTCAGAGTCGGTGATACCAAAGCCAGTGGAGATTGAAATGGAGTGGGCCTTTTTGTAATTGGCTTGATAATTCTTGAATTTCTCCCTCATCTGTTTGGATGACAGATCCAGCCTACCTTTTTTTTGTTCTTGAGTTCATTGGCCATCAGGAGATAACCATTGACCTTAGAGGATGGAGGTTGGCCAACACGTGTTTCATTGTCCAATCCAAAGCAGGCATCATAGTTGGAGGGAATTTTGAGCCAGTTGACCAGGATGATGTGATCAACTCTCTTGAGCTGACTTGAGCCCTTGGAAGCTGATGGGGGAGGATTGTTTGTTGTGGAGTTCCTTGGCAATGTTTGCTTTGGTGTGTTGGACTTTTGTGTTTACTTGCGGGGGGAGGTTTTCTGAGGGGCTATTTGGAAAGAGTAAGGGAAATAAGGTGATGAGAGGGATAAAGTGACAAGCAAGATAAAGTGATGAGAGATATGGAGTGATGAGAGAAATAAAGTGACAAGAGAAATAAAACAATGATTGGATTATTTGGATGAGGTTGGAGGTACAAGTTCTTGTTGGAGGTAGAGTGATGAAGCAATGAGACCAATGAAGTGATGAGAGCAATGAAGCAATGAGAGCAATGAAGTAATGAGAGCAATGAAGTAATGAGAGAAATGAAGCAATGAGAGCAATGAAGCAATGAGGGCAATAAAGTGATGAGTGATCAAGTGATGAGGGTGATAAATTGATGAGAGTGATGATGAGAGTGATAAAGTGATGAGAGTGGTGAATCTTTTTATGATGAGGCTGGAGGTAAAAAAATTTGCAATGAGGTCAGAGGTAGAAGGAGGTGGGAAGGCAGGGGTGAATGACGTGAAAAGGTGGTGGAAGCCTTTAAATACTTTATATGAAAAAACCCACTTATTTCCAGGTAACTCTGAAAAATCTGATGTGAAATAAGTGGGTTTTTTGATTTTTAATGGTGTGTTTGAAATGGCAGATTTGGTTTGAAACCTGCAATTAAAAAATGGCGGGTTTGCTTAACTCTGATACGCCCTATTGAGATTAAATGAATTTCTAATAGTTTTTTTTGATATAATGAGTTTATTTATTCCAACTCTGATTTGAGTGCAGATTTGAATCAGTTTCAAGTTGAATTGATGTGCATTTTTTATCTATCTTCCTACGATAAGATCTGCTTCTCTGCTTTCAAGATTATTTGAAGCATATAGAAATTTGCTTCTCATTGATTTGTTATTTGAAGCTCATTGCAATAAGCTTCAATTCACATTTGATCCATATGATTCTTTTTTACCTTTTTTTTGTTTTAAAACCTGCTTCAAAAAAACTTTCAATCAAATTCTTGTGAGTTCTTCTGAAATTTTTAAACATTTTTGATGATTATTCCTTATTCTACTTTGAGTATGCTTTGAAGAAGCTTTGAATTAAATTTTCATGAATTCTCCTATGAATTGTTTTACCATTTTCTTTCTAAATTTTAGCAGCTTCAAATGAAACTTTTAGAAATTTTTGATTTATTTCTTACCAACCTTTTCACAGCTCTTTAACTTTTTCATGATTTCTATGATTTTACAGCCTACTTTGAAGTTTTCATTTATCCTTTCAAACTGCTTTGAAGTAGCTTCAAGTTGAAAATTCATCTGTTATTCATTCATGTTTCATTAATTCTCTCTTGTTACAGGCTTCCACCACTTGAAGTAGCCAAATGTGGGAGGGCTCAACTTCCCCCCCTCACAGTTGTTAAAAGAGGGGGCACAAAAATTTTGCTGGGTGGGAAATTTGTGAAAACTTGATTCCATTGGAGAGAGGAATTCACAGCTTTCTTCAATTGTATTAAGTTTTTCACACCTGCCTTGGTTTGAAAGATTAGCCTCAAGTTGTCAAGTCATTTTTCATGGGATAAATCCATGTGTTTTCAAAAGGATTCATGCCATTGACACTTTCTTTTTGTTTGTGAATCAAATATTGGTAAATTCATCAATCTTGAAGGAATATAATTTGGGTCAGCTTACCAATAGAATTTTGAGAATTTCACATAGGGCAGGACAAATTCAAGATTCCTGGTTTCTCTGCTTTTGATTATATTTTTTTGAATAACTAATGATTTCCATTGGGGAATATCAGAGTTAATAAATCTGTCATTAGAATCTGTAACAAGGGCTGCCAACATGCAAGCAGGGCTTGGTACAGGAGTACTGTACTCACAGCAATGTGGGGATGACTGGAGTGACTCAAAAAGGGGAGCAAAGTAACTAATGAGATTGGGAGAGTAGTGTTCTGGATGACCTCTTGATTGGATGTTTGAATCACAAATAAGAATGATTAAAACAAATTTTTTGAGGAACAAGCTCAGGGAGAAAGAAAGAGGCTAGTATTTATGAGAAACAACAGAGGTTCAGGAACAGTGAGGCTGCTAAGGAGAGGAAGACTGTAATGTATACTACAAGTCAAAGGAAACAAGTGTGAGAAGGAACCATGTAGATAGCTGCATGTGAATGGATTGGGTACAGTGGGACCTCTAGGACAGGTCTACTACATTAAAGGATCTCCCAGGCGAGGAGCTTTCTAAGTTGGGAATGTACATAAATAAATAAATACTACCATTCCAAGTAAACAAGTCTGCAAAACAAGTGGGCCTTTTCCAATGGACTAGTTTACTGGGTGTTTTGACCTTGTTTCCTTGAAGACAGGTATGATTCTGTTGAAATATGATGTCATTATTTCAAGCAGATCATGCTGGTTGACCAGGGTGCAAATGCTGGTGGTCAACACAATTGGCAATGAGGTCTGAAACCATATCAATCTTCAACCTACCAAACTGTTTCAAATGCAAACTTTATCTCTTGAATCAACTCTGTTGAAGCAATGGAAACCCAGGCATTTTGATTCTATCAAAGGGATTCAAGATGGAATCAATCATCTTGGTTCTGAGCTCAAGGAGAAAAATGAGGAACTTCAATCTCATACATTACTTCAAAGCTGATTAGAGAGGATTCAAGACCATCATTTCAAGCAACCTGACCCTGTTCCAAAGCTGAAGCTGCAACTCCAGTTAGTCACAAATAAGGTGAAGCACCTCATTGAAGACAATTTCTTACAGAAGGTTTCAACCTACAAGCAAGTTTCTCAAAAATTTGATGAATCTAAATGTAATGAACCCCACATCATCAATAATGAGGATGAAATAAGTCCAGATAGCCAACATTCTTGAGTGGCCCAGACCAAAATGACAGTTGATGTTTTCTGTGACTTGCTCTTACACCTTGAGAAAAAGTTAACAATCACTTTGAAGGAAATGGCTACTTACCTTCCAGCTGAACATGTAATACTCTTCTCAACCCACACTATCCAAAGAGCTCACAAAGACATGGATATCACTTAGAGAATGGTCTATTCACTTCAGGAAAAAAAAGGACTTTCAAAATTACAAATATCCTAGGATTATATCCTCCATTATACAACCAATGTGAACATAAATTGGTTTCTTAACTTTCTAAAACAGGATAAATCTAATATAAACTCCTCAACAGTGATGGTAAAATGCAGCAAGGCCTGGATGCAAGTGAAATCTCTGGAACTTTGGTCATATTAAAAAACAAATATCAAAAACATGCTCTCTTAATCCTTGATAATACACAAATTCACAAAGGAGAAGAGGTTGAACATTTTGAAGATATGTGCTAGAAGTTATATTGAGCTTGAATTTCTTTTGCCCATATTCACAATTTTAAAATCCCAATGAGCTCATTTTCAAAAATCTCAAAGCATATGTTGAAGGGAAATCCTTAATTTAAAATTATTCACAGTTTTATTGCATTAAAAACTCTATGGATGAAACCATTAATGAACAAAATATTTCAAAATTGTTTCATCATTTTCAAAGTTCTATAGAATTTTTTTGGAGATGCAAACAATTACTGGTTGATTCTTAAAGCATCCTGAATGATTTTTCTGAATTTCTGGGCTTCTGATTTTTTTTCAATGGCTCTCATTACTTTTTACCACTTTTTTCAAAACATTTCATTTTTTTGTTGCTTCAATAAATTAAAGCTTATTTGCCCTGCTAAGAATAGTTGCACCCAAAAATGTTTTTTTTGTCAAGAGCCATGGTGGCCTGTTAAATTTTAGTGTGGATGTGCTGCAATTTTTGGGCCACATTGAGAAATTGTAAATAGGCCTTCTTAAATTGTTGAAAGGACTTCTTTTGTTTATTAGTTGCCCTTACTTGATTGAACAGGACTCCTGGTTGGTTGCTATGGGTCCTGAAAACTGGAAATGGTTTACTGGTCCACCCAACTTGTTCAATAAGAAAAATAGTATGAAGGAAGTAAAATGAAAATTTAAGTAATTAAACTATGTAATAAGGTGGTAGGTGGTATGCAAGATACCTTTTATAGATGTACATGATGATTTATAAGAGGATAAATCAAGATTAGAATAGAGGATAGATGGAGTGATAAGAGTTAGAGGATGTGAAAGCATAAGAAAGTAGTCTGAATTCAAAAGGTAGAAAATCCTTATATAGATACTAAATCCATGCATAATGAGTTCCTTTGCATTGATATGTTACTTTACTTGATTGAATGGGATCAATTGGGACAGAAATCAATCATTTTAATTTGAAAAAAATCTGAAAATATACATTTTTAGTTTCAAAATACATGCAACCCCCATATGGTGGATTTAATTTGAATTCTTTTTTTGAATATCAAATCTACCAGTTATGCAAAATCATCCATAATCATGAAAAACTGTTGGAGTCAAATCTGATCTTATGCAGGCTGCCACCCAAGGATTCTAAGTCTTGGTACTGAAAGCCTGAAAAGCATTGTCAAACAACACAACAGGTCTTTACAGCTAAACCCAAGCAAACCCTTGTTGAGTGGACAGGCACAATGGCCCATCTGGCAATGGCACACTTAGCTTAGTGGTTAAAGCATCACTCATGAATGTTGAATTCATGGGTTCAAATCCCATAGTGCAAAACTACATTTTGGATTCTAACAAAAACACCCTTCAAAATCACCACATCATCACCCCATGAAAAAAACCTTCTCCATTGCATCACACATCAAATCAGAAATCATCACTCCTTTTGGCCATACACCTCATTTCTCCACATCTCATCAGTGTAGCTCATAAAAATCTTCAAATCCAGCAATTACAAAATAACCTCCATAGAGCTATCTGCAATTGAAATGAAGCTGAAAAGAAGCTTTGTAATATTTGACTCTGATTCAGACTCTAATTTGGAATCTAACTGGCCATCCTTGAATGGTCTCTTGGAAAGGCTATACTTATTTCACAGAATACAGATGCTTCACCATCATATCTATGGAACGTAAAATCTCCATTTTCTGCTTGAATTAAGCTTCAGCTTCCACCAACTGTTTCAGAATTCTTTGGAATTATTCATAGAGATTCTGGATATGATTGAAAACCATCATGTGTAGCAGAATTACTCTTGGAATTCTCAATGAAATACTTTAATCAAACTTTCAGTTTATCTTTTTAGATTGGGGTCAAATGGGAATGGAGAAGCCATTAATTTCTTGGATAAACTATTCAAAATTTTTTGTTAAACATTCCACTCATATAATAAAAGCTTTATCACAGCTATCCTAAATTCTTGGCTCTCATCCCTTTTCTGGGCCACTTTCACACAGAGGAATTTGACAACATAAAAAATGCAAGTGGGCTGTTTTTTCAGGAATTCTCTTTGGGTTTGGTTATGGTTTGCCTCTTGATTTGTTAACAGATGTGACAGTGTTACACAAAACAAGGAAGATAAGCCATATATATCTCAGGTCCTGGAAATGGAAGGATTTTCATTTTTTATTAGATTTGTTCATGGCACCACTATCCTCTTGAGTAAAAACAATGAACTCAATGGAAACCACTAATTTTATCAGGATAAAAGTAAATAAATCCTTCCATTCAAGAATATTTGTTATAATAATTCAATTTTTTTTACTCTTTTCAATAAAATACTCTGTTTATTTAATAATTCTTTTTGATAACCACAATAACTAAATTTCCATCTGTGCCTGTATTTCAGGTTAATTTCATGATTCATTTTTTTCAATTTTATTTTGATTTTGAGATAAAATCTGGGGTAATTTAAGGAGGTTCAACAAATCCTGGCCAACTCAGTCAATGGAAGTGGTAAAGATGTGGTTTGGGAATACCAGGATTTTTCTCCCAAAGATCAAGATTAAACAGATTTAATGTATCAGCTAGCCCAATCCAGAGTGAAAACTTAAAATCATGTAGAATTCCTGGAATTAATTTGGTCCAGATGAAGATAGATGAATAACCATCTCCAAAATTCCAAATGCATGAAGAAATTCATCAAAAAGATTTTGTTCCTGATCTTCCTCAAGCCATGCTGATCTCATCTCAAAATTCATATTTAACTGTGGGACATTCATCTCTTCACTGTGGTAAATTCATCTTTTCACTTTGGGAAATCATTCAACCTCTTTTGCAAGTTCACTTTGATTCAGCATTGTTTATTTTCAAACTTAGTAAAAAATATTACTACTCCAAAGTTCTACCAAGATTTATGTTTAATTTTCTTTGAAATTGGAAATATTTTTGAAACCCTCCAATTCATCACTTTCTTATAGAGGTCCTTTTCATCCTCCTTACCCATACCCCATACCAAATGTCAACTTATATCCTCACATCAGAATCCACTCAACCCATCTCCAGCTCCCTCACCATAATCCTGATCACCACCTGCCTGCACTCAACCTCACCAAAAACATATTGAATCAAACCCACATTCCTCACTGCTTCAAGAAATTTGGCACCATTCTTCCTTAAACTTAATTCTTAACCATTTTACCCAGGAAATAACCCCACTTTATCTTTCCCAACAAAAAAACTCTTCTTTTTTTCACCAACCAATTTTAACTCCCAATTTTTTTAAAAAGCCATCAGAAATGCCCTGTAACTAAATTTCCCTCCTATCACTCTCCCACCACCTCCCCTCCATCATCCCTGAAAATTAATGAGAAAATAAATTCAAAAATTTATGATCTATTGACTCATAGATCAAGTTTATATTAGCTTGAAAATTTATTTTCAAATAAAACATAAAATAATTCTCACATCAAGGTGCATCATTGCTTTTCAAACTGACCAATGAATTTTTTTCTTCCCCTGACTAAATTCATTCATTGAAAGTTACTAAATCAATCACTTATTCCAAAAAAACCACGATTTCAGAATTTGATTTTGCTAAAATCACAATTTCCTTCTAAAAGGATACCAATAAAGCAAATTTTCAAGAAATTCATGCCTTTTGGCGTGTTTTAAAATTAAATCAGGGTGCAAAAGCCAAAATGTTGAGAGGACTAAAAAGATATGCCTTTTGAGGATGTCTGAAAACCCTTTTAAGTTTCAAAGGATTGCCTAGGGTGTGCAAAAATGCCTTTTGAGGATTTCACTTCTTTTTAAGGTTCAAAGGACTGCCTAGGGGTTGAAAAAATGCATTTTGAGGATTTTTTTGGCTGATGGAGGCTTCTAAAGAATAATTTAGGACTTGGGGGGATAAAATAAGGTCTTCAGACACCCCTCTGCCATCCATCTGGGTTAGAATGCTCTGGAGAATCAAAAAATGGACATCAATTACCTGAATTAACCATGGCAAAATACAAAATATATGGTTATTTTGCTATTAATTAAGATATGGGCTCAGATTTGGAAGGAAAAATTAAAGAAATATAAGAAAGATAAGAAAAATTATAAATCTTTGGCTTCTTTTCAAAAAAATGGCATATTTCTGGTTTTATTGAAATAAAATTTTACCCAACATAAAACCATAGAAAAATTCCAAATAAACTTATTTGTGGAGAGGATTTCAAGCATCCTTCCAGGTTTGAGGAAAATATTCTTGAATTAAATCAATATAAATTCCAGAAAAAAGAACAGATGGCACTTTGTAGAAAGTGAAATAAAGGAGATTAGGCACAATGTATGACAAGGATCAGGACAAGATCCAAGCAAGCTCAGTTCAATCTTTTACCAAATTCCACTTCACAGCCACTGTGTTCCAAAAGATTGGTTGAAGAATGAATATAGCTTCAACCATAGATTGGAGAGAGTTTCAAATAGGAATTAATTTATTTAAATTGCTAGAAATTAAAATGAAATTTTTCATGTTGGCAGATACTCAAAAATTATCTTTGAATTTATGCCAACTACTAACACAAAAATAGGGAAAAATGGGTTCCACTAGCCAAATTGGCATGCCATAATTCCCCACATTTCTAAACTATTTTTTTTTCAAATTCAAAATATTGATAGAAGGATTCTGAAATTTGATTCTATTAATGTAGGCCCTTCTCATCCAGCTATAAAATATCCTTCCCTTTTTTGATCTCTTCAAAAAATAATAATAATAAATAAATCAATAAAAATAAAACCAACCTTGAAAAAATTTGCATTATAAAGAAAAATCTGAAAACAAATCCACAACTTGGACCCTAAAATTTTCAGGAGGAGATTTTGTATAGCCTAAGAATTTCAAAATTTGTACAACTTTAACCACCAAGAAAATCACTGAAAATAAGCTTGTTTCATTGGGAATTGCAATGGTTCATTTAGAAAAAACACTTTGAAAATTAACTTTGAATTTTACATGAAAAGAAATTCATATTTTCTTTCATTTATCTCTCTTAGAGCCTTATACTGGTTTATATTTGCAAAAAACTCATCAACTTTCAGGAAATTTAAATATAAAATATCATCTTGAGTGGAAGTAAGTTCAATCCTTGATTCAAATCAATGAATTGGAATTTAAAACTACCTTATTGAGTGTAATGCATACCATTCTGATGACAATTTAACCTGTTATGAACAAGATCACATCCTCTTGAAAATTAACCTGAATGTTTTTGAGATTTTGATCTGAAAAGAACTCTCAAACCTTGACAATCTGGACTCCTTCTTACTTTTAACCTTGAATATTTTCTATTTTCTATTCTAATTGATCATTATTAATCTTTTGTTACTATATTCAATCTGCAAAAACCTATATGTTAATAATTTTTTATAAAGCATGAGTATAAAAACTCTACAATAAAATCAATAAGAATTAAAAAGAAAAAACTTGTATCATAAATTGTCCTTAAGCTTATTTTAAATGTGATACAAGTTTTCATTTAATGTTTTATCATTTCTTTAAATTCTTCATCATTAACCCAATCAGTCAGGAATAAAAAACTCTTGAGAATCTTCAATTGCTTTACCAGTCCTTCCCCAAAAATATATTTGACATTTACAGTTTGAGATATCTTCAATTTCACTTCCTATCCATAATTTTCACCGTCTTTGTAATAGGGCGTATCAAAGTTAAGCAAACCCGCCATTTTTTAATTGCAGGTTTCAAACCAAATCTTCCATTAAAAATAAAAAAACCCACTTATTTCAAATCAGATTTTTCAGAGTTACCTGGAAATAAGTGGGTTTTTTCATATAAATTATTCAAAGGCTTCCACCACCTTTTCACGTCATTCACCCCTGCCTTCCCACCTCCTTCTACCCCTGACCTCATTGCAAATTTTTTTACCTCCAGCCTCATCATAAAAAGATTCACCACTCTCATCACTTTATCACTCTCATCATCACTCTCATCAATTTTTCACCCTCATCACTTGATCACTCACCACTTTATTGCCCTTGTTGCTTCATCTCTCTCATTTCTTCATTTCTATCATTGCTTCATTGCTCTCATTGCTTCATCACTCTCATCACTCTACCTCCAACAAGAACTTGTACCTCCAACCTCATCCAAAGAATCCAATCATTGATTTATTGCACTTTTCACTTTATTTATCTCATCACTTCATATCTCTCATCAATTTATCTTGCTTGTCACTTTATCCCTCTCATCACCTTATTGCCCTTACTCTTTACAAATGGCCCCTCAGAGAACCTCCCCCTGCAAGTCAACACAAACGTCCAACACACCAAAGCAAACATTTCCAAGGAACTCCACAACAAACAATACTCCCCCATCAGGTTCCTAGGGCTCAAAAAATCCTCCCCCATCAGCTTCCAAGGGCTCAAGTCAGCTCAAGAGAGTTTATCACATCATCCTGGTCAACTGGCTCAAAATTCCCTTCAACTATGATGCCTGCTTTGGATTGGACAATGAAACATGCATTGGCCAACCTCCATCCTCTAAGGTCAATGATTATCTCCTGATGGCCAATGAACTGAAGAACAAAACAAAAGGTAGGCTGGATCTGTCATCCAAACAGATGAGGGAGCAATTCAAGAATTATAGAGCCAAGTACAAAAAGGCCCACTCCATGTCAATCTCCACTGGCTTTGGTATCACCAACTTTGAGAAAGCCAAGGGAATCAACTTGGTGGTTGATAAGTTGGACTCCATTTGTCCTTTTTATATTCAAATGGATGAAATATTTGGAAAGAAGGCCAACATCACCCCCCTAGCTGATTTTTATGCCCAACAATCCAATTCAGTTGATGCTGAGGACTTGGCCGGGGATGCTCAGCCTAGCAATGGTGATCCCAAAGAAACCTATGAGTGGCCTCCATCCAATGCCAAGGAGGATATTCAAACGCAATCAGCTCCAATCATGTCTACTTCTGTGTTGATTCAGGAGTCAAACCATACCTTGGAAGCCTCCCCTCCTTCTTTGGATTGCTCTCTTCCTGGGTTAGCAGATCTCATCAACCTTGCTGATGCGGAACAAGATACTCCTCAGTCTTCATTACCCTCAACATTGGTTCAAGTAAGGAACCAAGCTCTTTACTCTTCTTTCTAGTTAATCCTGACTGATTTAGACTGTAAAAAAAAAGGCTCATCCATTTGAGAATGGCAAAAAACTCATGCCAATGGGGCCTCCCACATTGCCTTTGAACACTAGTGACAACTTTTTACTCAAACCTCCTCTGCCAAGGATAAGGAAAAAGCCTCCAATTCCATCAATATCAACCCCAAAAGTCATCAAAAGAGGAGAAGCACTTCTGGTTTTTCAGGCTTTGAAGAAATCATGGAGAAGCAAGATTAATGGAAGTCCATTGGTTGAACTTGATTTCAAAATCATGCTCATTGCTTTTCCCCTGCAAAAAACAGTCAAATCACAAATTGAGTCCAAAAAACTTGAGTTTGAAAAACAAAAGTGGGATTCTCAACAGGCCATGGATGTTCAAAAGCAGAAAGCCAAGAGTTTGGCTCATCAACAAAAATGGGATGCTGAGTGGAAGTTGAAACAGGCTGAGCTAGAGTTTCAAAAAGAGGAAAAGGAGAAGGATTGACAGAAAGCACAAATGGAAAAGGAGAGGGAAAGACTTTCAACCAAAAAAAAGGATCAGGTATCAGTAGCCTTGGCTTGCATTGGTAGCAGTAGAACAGTAGATGAAATACAGCAGATAACTTGAATGCTGGGCTTGTAAATATATTTGCATGGGTGAAAGAAAAAAAAAATTATTTTTGATTACAATGTTTCAGAGTATTCTTAACCCCATTAACATACAGATCTTTTTTGTTTTTATTTTATTTTTTTTATAGAGTAAATTTGGCCGTTATTCAATTCCCTACAAGTGTTTCTAGTTGTTTTATTAATTTGAAGTGACATGGCCATTCTGGTATGGGTTGCTGTTTCCACAGCAGGAAAGGTACAGTGCTTGTACTTATTAGCTGCCCAAACCATTTTGACTATACCTTTTTGCTTGAAATCAATTCCAAAGCCAAGGTCAGGAAAAACAAATTGGCCATCCAATACTTGATATTTGCCCGTATTTTCAATAAGTCAACCATTTGATTTCTTGTTTGGAACCACAAGTAAAAAGGAGTAGCCATAGATGTTGCCTTTGTTGATATGAGGAGAGTGGTAAAAAGAATCAAAGGTGAAAGTGATGTGTGGGGAGAAATCGAAAGGTGTAGGCTTGGAACCAAATTCCAACAAAGAGAAAGAGGGGATGTTGTTGTCCTTCATGGTATCACGGTTTGATTCAAAGGAAAGTTTGGCCAAATTGAAAAACATTTTTCCAAGAATTTGGGATACTTTTTCTGCCTTAAGGTTGAGGAACGCATACTCTTGAGGAGAAGATCTAATGGATGATTTCTTCAAATAACCTCCAAATAAATCTGAAGGGTGCATTTATTTTTGCCATCCAACTGCCCACATTTTTCCATCCCAGGATCTTGAAGGACCAACTGGGTTGACAAATTTTTGTGAACAATGAAGGAAAGTGATGAAAAATTTGATGTCCTTCTTATCTTGTTCTGAGAGTTTATCCAAGGTCACAAATTCAATTATTGCAACCAGGGCTTGGTGATCAGATTCATTGAGGACAATTACTTTTCCACAGTGGAAGAAATGGAACAGTTTAATTGTTTGTTTTGCTTGCTCAAAATCTTCCTGGGTAGGTTTTTAACTATTCTTTTTCTTTTTGGAAACAATTGAAGGGTAAAGATGCAAAGGAAGCAGTTTCCAACAAGACCAGACCACCTGTTCATTAATGCCTTCCTCTGAAACCTCCAAAGATATTTTGGAATATCTCATTTGAACCTTCTTTTGGTGACAGGCCCTATTCTTCCCACCTTTCATTATGTTGGTCAATCAATCTCAATCCCTCCCATCCATATACTCTGATTGGGGTGAGGAACAAGATGGGATTTGATTGTTTGTCCAACATTTTGAGGTGGGTGGGAGAAGAATTGGACATTCACCAATAGTCGCCAAGGGATTGAAAAAAAAACAAAAAAAAACAGTCAGTCAAATGGACATCATTGGTGAAACAAGATTGGATCAAAGAAAATGAAACCAAACCTGGAATTGATCCCAAGTTCACCAGAAACAGGACCACCAAAAAAAAAAAAAAAACTGTACCCCCCCAAAAAAAAAAAAAACATGACATCAGCACCAAAAAAAAAAAAAAAAAATTACCGGGGTGTGAGGGAATCAGGCTGTGCCTTTGGGTTGGGCTTGGGTTGGGATGAGCAACAGAAGGAGGGGGGGGTTGGCCATTGTTGGTTGAGGGGGGGGGGGCAGGGCCAAAGCGGAGGGGGGGGGGCAGGCCAATGTTGGTCAAGGGGGGGCGGGGCTGAAGCAGAGGGGAAGGCCGGCCATTGTTTGTCAAGGGGGGGGGGCTGGCCATTGTTGGTCAAGGGGCGGTTGAGGGGGGGCGGGGCCAAAGGTTTGACCATTGGCTGGGGGGGGGGCGGGTCCGTTTGACCATTGGCTGGGGGGGGGGGGGGTGGGTCCAATTGAGGGATTGGGAGGGGTGGCCGTGTTGGTGTGGGTGAGCAAGCTACAGAGGGGGGGGGCCAAGATTGAGAAAGAGAAAGGGAGGAGTAGGGTGAGGAGGAGGAGGGAGGGGTGCAGCACTTACTTGAAAGGGGTTGGGTGACCAGGATCTGGGTGGGGGGGGGGGGAAGGAGGGGGGGGATGAGGGTCAGCCAAGAGAAAAAAAAGAGGGGTGAGTAAAAGAGGGGAGTGGGACTCACCTGAAAGGATGGGGGATGAGGAGTTGGGTGGTGAGTGTATTGGTGAGGTTGGTGGTGGATGGGTGAGGGAGAAAAGGTGGTGGTGGTGAGGAGGAAGTATGGGACCAGTGAGTGAGTGGGGTGAGATGGGTGAGGGGGAGAGTCGACCAGTGGTTTGTGGTTCTGATTTGTGAAAAAAAAACCCAACTTGGCCTATCTTGGGTGAAGAACCAAAACCATTTGTCTAAGTCCACCCCATCAAATGAGAAAAAAAAAAGTGAGTCAGCCTAAGAATCTTGGGTGAACAACCAAAACCAAAAAAATTTGGTGAAGGGATTTTTTACCTAACTTGAAATCAAACATTACTCATCAAGACTAGCAAAGGTGAGAGGAAGAATCTTCTCTCTCATAGAAGAAGATGAGGGACAAAATGAAATAGGGATGACTTGAGGTGGATCAGGAATATCATCTTCAAATATTTTGTCCCATTCATCTTTGATGTCAGCCAAAATATTGTGAAGGATTACACAAGTGATAATCCAGTTTATGAGGAACTTCATGTCTTTGGAATTTTGAAGCTGGTTTTGCATTTCCCTTAAGCTTTCCCATCTTCCTTTCAGGACTCCTATGGCATGCTCAATCCAAACTTGTGATTGGGCAAGATGATAGTTGAGATTGGTTTTTCCTTGATCATTGGACAAAACATTCTGGTATGCTGGAACAACATATTTCCCACTAGCTTAAGCTGAATCTGCCAGAAGGTATTGATTGTGGTCAAAGTAGTTCTCTGGTTTTTGGGCAATCTGCATCCAATTGAACACATATGAATCATGACAAGAACCTGGAAGGCCAGCATGGAGGGACATGAACTTACAAGTTGTAGTGCCACAGAGTATCTAAACAAACAGAAAAAACATATTTGGTCAGTGTGTGATCAACAGTGCTATCAAATCAATTGGAAAAGATATGAATCAATTGCCTTTTTTTCCAATAAAAATAGTGGTTGACATCTAGCTTGGGTTTTTGACTCAAAGGGATGGTGGTTCCATCAACAAAACCAATGCAACCAGGAAATCCTTTGGTTTCCATTACTCAAGATATATCTTTGCTTCTTCTTTTGTTTGCCAAGAAAAGACTGAGCAACCGAAAGATAGGATAGCAACCATGACTCTTTTGGTGTATGAGTCAATGGTTCCATATTTGACTGAGAATACATTTTCCAATTGATGGATTGCTGCTCCATTTCTATTTTATCCCAATCTACAAAGAGCAACAGCCAGTTGGATAGCTGGATTGTGTTGAGGATTCCAAGAATTGTTCTGGAAGATGTGGTGGTCTTCAATCATCTCCAAAAGTTTTATGAATGAAGGCAATAGAGTTTGGAACAGTTGCTGGAAGCTTAGGTCAGGGAGGAGATGAAGCTTTTGCCTTTCATACATAGGGTTGTGGAGAGTTTGTCTTCTTGAAACCATGTATTGCTTTTGTAATAGAGCATTCAAAGCCAACCAAGTTGATTCCAAATTGGAGTCTGAATCAGAGTCTGAATGGCAGTCAAATACTAACAAAAGTTCAGTCAGCTTTTTTGCATTTTCAACTTGCTGCTGAGAAGTTTGATTGGAGATGTTGAGAAAGATGGTTATTTGATGTGGGGTGATGAGATGATGATATGAATGAAGGCAATAGAGTTTGGAACAGTTGCTGGAAGCTTAGGTTGGGGAGGAGCTGAAGCTTTTGCCTTTCATACATAGGGTTGTGGAGAGTTTGTCTTCTTGGAACCATGTATTGCTTATGTAATAGAGCATTCAAAGCCAACCAAGTTTATTCTAAATCTGAGTATGAATTGGAGTCTTAATGGCAGTCAAATACTAAAAAATGTTCAGTCAGCTTTTTTGCATTTTCAACTTGCTGTCAAGAATTTTGATGGGACATGTTGAGAAAGATGGTGATTTGATGTGGGGTGATGAGATGATGATGGGGATTTGTGCAAAGATGGAGATGTGAAGCAATAGAGATGTGAAGCAATAGAGATGTGAAGTGATGGAGATGTGAAGCAATGGAGATGAGATGTGTGTGATGTGATGGAGATGGGACCAGTATGGATTTGATGATGTGGATGGGTGTTTTAGATGTGATGGATGGTGGATGGATGATCATGCATAAATTGCGGGTTTAATGGCGGGTTTGATGTTCAAAATCTGCCATTTTCATGAAACCCGCCATTTTGAAATACACCAGTTAGGGGGTATGTGTATTTCAGAAACTTGCCATTAAAAATGGTGGGTTTGGTAAAAAAAATGGCAGGTTTCTAATGGCAGGTTTGCTAACTCTGATACGCCCTAATTGGATATTTTTATTAGAACCTAGTTGAAATACTCTTCACCCACCCTTCCAACCAGAAATGTAGCATCTTTTTCTATTGGTTATTTGAATTGCCATTCCTCTGTCCCAACCTTGGTCACCAGATTGTTTCATAACTCATGGCATTCCCTTTCAATTTTTTACCTTGCTGTTTTGTTCCATTTTTTCTTGGAAAATGGTTTCAGGGAAAATATATGAAAGGTTTGGAGTTGTTTACAACCTGGAATATTTTCAAGAAATTTGAAAAAAAACCTCAATTACTTCTCTTTACTTTCATTAGTCAGGTACTCACCAAAAGTCCTCTGATAAACAAATTTAATTGTGGTTTCTGGAAGAATCTATTGATTTAATCTAGGGATAATTCTTTAGAACTCAATTCTTGCTTTTGAACGCCAATGGTCTTGAGTATGGTTGAGGATTGATATACAATAGTGTATACTAACAACTGTTTAAGGAAAAATAACTTTTAAAAGCCAGAATTTCTTGCATTCAGCAATATTCCTTTTGGCCACAGAAGTTAGGAAAATTTCCTCATGGTGTTTAACACAATTATTTCATTGATTAGAATATTAAAATTATCTTTGAGTTTTATTGAGTGATTGCTAGAGGGTATTAAGGATATAGTGATGAATCAGTTGGATTGATTTAATTGGTTTGAGGCATGGGAAATCTCTCCTCAAAGCATATAGGAGATTTCACTCCTATAACTGAGAAAATTTTAGGCTCAAAACTCCAGTGTTGATTGTTTGAATAAAAAGTTTGAAATATATCCATCAACTGAGAATCTAATCTCTCTCTCTCAAAAAAAAAGCATAAAACTCATTCAAAAGCACTCTATCTGCTTCCTGATTTTCAAAACTGATAACAAGGGGGACATTTCATTCAAACTATTTGGTCATCACTTGTGAGTGATTTTTAATCTTGTAACTCATTTTTGACTAATTCAGCACTTCAAATCAATCTTCAAATCTTGTATTTCCACTTTTAATTATGCAATGACTCTGGAATCAATCCTTGAATAATAATCATTGCCATCAATCATAAAATACAGACCTCCTAGGTTTTTATTCATTTAATTAAAATTCATCTCTGGTGATCTTCAATTTTTATTTATCTATTTTCACCTTTCTGGCCCTTGTGCATTACCATTTACTAATCCACACCAACCAGACATGCCCAGGATTTCATCCTATACCTTGCATCTTTCACTAAGCCTAAATTATTTTTTTTACCTCATTCTAACTGATTTATATTTCTTTTTCTGTAGTTAAAAATATATCTTTTACTTAGATTGCACCTTGATGAAAACATTAATGTTGATCAAAATTCCCCATACATTGCCTAGCTGCTTTTATAATTTTGAGCTAAAGCAGGAAATACTCAGGTTGTGTCTCATCCAACAAATTTGCTGTAGATTAATTTAGAAGCAATTTTTTTCCCTTGTGAGTTGTTTCATCAGTTAGTAAATTTGATATTTTTCTCATATTAAGTCTTGAATTGAGCTTGTGGCATTTTCTTATCAAAATATTCTCCTTAACCTTTTACAATGATTGAAAGAATTAAATTTGAAAATTCAAGATGGGCATCAAAAGCTGAGATTGACTGTAGCTTTTGTATCTTCCTTTTGTGCTATGTCAACCCATTTCCATTTCCACTCTTAGTTATATGGGATGGGTTAATGACAGGCAGTGGAATGGCTGGTAGGAGATTCTGATAATCATGCAGTCTGTAGTTCTTAAGAATAAAATAGGAAATTCCTGAGTTAGTTTCTTGTTAGATTCACCCTGTAGAAACTGAAGTCATGCAAATTTTCATGGGTGCAGATTAGAGAATTATCCTATAAATTAATCATATAAGTTAAACAATCACTACCAGGGAGTGATCCTTAACTTGTATCTCAACTTAGTCATACAATCTTGACCTTATTTGAATTTTATCCATCTGTTGCTATTTATTGCATTGTAGTTGTTTTTTCCTTCATTACACTTAGTCTTGAATCCCAGCTTGGAACCAGTTGATGTAGCTTCATTACCATCTTGCCTTTCCTTACTTTAATTCATACAACCCTTACTTGTAACTAAGGAGGAGATTCCTCAGTTTGTATCTTGTAATCCCAATAAAATGTAGATTAACCTTCAAACAACCAAGATTTCTCCTTTTTATTGTACCTCAGTTAGTTAATATTTTATTTTATTTCATTTTTCTGAGCAAGGATTGATTACATCAAGCTTGCCTTAGTTTCTTTATCAAGAGATTTCCTCAAACCTGCACTTGGTGCTTTCAGCCATTAGCCTCAAACCTCAAGGTTAGATTTTCTAACTTTGAGGTTCATTTTTAATGTTGGTACTCTTTCCTTGCAGAATGTCTTCCTAATCCTTACCCCTCTTCAGTATGTGGGGTGGTCATGTGACGAACTTTTACTAAAGGTTGAGTACTCTATGGTCATCCAGCTCTGATGTAGAGAGAAATCATCTGGGACCAGTGGAAGGAAAGGATCACTTGGTGCAGTAAGCCTTAATGTTGGGTACCAGATGCCTATTCACCATCTTTCAATCCATCCTTGCAGGGGACACCAAAATTTGTCAGATCACCCAGATCTTTGACTTTTAGTGATGTGTGAAGCAATTTTGGTGCAGTTTGGGCTCTCAGTGCATGGCTTTTCCCATCCTCCAATACTGTAACAACTTTGGGGGTCCTTCCAGTAAGAAAATGTGTGGGATCACCCTTTTATTGATTATTCACACTGCAAGCAATCCAGTGACAATTTTGCATAATTTTCACCCAAGGCATTTTGGTTTTGTGCATGCAAAATTGCATACGGCACTTGTGAAACAGTGGAATTCACACCTCATCCATTGTGCAACAGCTTGTGAGACAGACTGTGTGACAATTTTGTGCTTTCCCCCCTTCAAACTTCCAAACAATACTAAGGTTGGCCAGTCTCATCTTCAAGCTCTTCATTCATCACAACAAACAGTATGGTTGTCTTCCTCTTCTCAGTCTGTTCAAGCCACTTGTAAATCAATGCCAAAGGTCAAACACAGTACAGCTGTCACATCTCTGAGCATAATCAACTCAAGCATTGTACGGCAGACCAAAATACATTGAATTAAACCAGTTTGGTGGTGGATTATTCTATGCCTATTGTTACATCATCTGCAGAAAGCAAACCAGGTTACAAATCAACAATATCCACATCCAGTGTGGAGGACCAATCCAACAGATCAACAAAAAATTCAGCTAGTAAGTCTTTCCATTTTATGGATATTTTGCTATCCATTTGATATTGTCTTATGGCCTTGTTTTTTCAAAAACTGATGAGTTTGTGGTAATTTCCAGGCATGTTATTGTCATTCATCTTATGGTCACATATCTATAGCAATTTCAGTTTGAAGAATTGTGATATGGCGCGGGATCTATTGGTGAAGATGATGAGCAATGACAGTCAAGTGACCCTTGACTCACTTGTTCCCAGAAGTACCCAAACAATCCTTAAGAATGAATCCAGAATTCACTTAGTCAAGCTTACGTGTTGTCCCAAGTTCTATACTCTCTACCAGCCCCCTAATCTACCTGATACTTGCTCATATTTCAAAACACCCGGGTCAAAACCTTGTGGATCTCTTTTATTTGTGGAAAATAAACTGTTTGTGGGTTCCTCCCATTTTGGAAAGCTCCAAGCGTCCAATTCTCAACTATGAATGAATCAAACACCTGTTGTTGGCATTCCCCAATGTACCTTTGTTTTACAGAATTTGAAGACATGGGTTGAGTGGTTTCTCAAAATACCTGGGATTAAGAAAGAAATAGAAGAGTGGAGTCAGAAAGTTGATCTTCTTCCAACGGAGGTGGTCTTCAACATCCAGCAGGGTGATGCCTGGAAAAAACTCACTTGGAAAAGTACCAGCTTGCTCCACCTAGTTTTTTCATTATTTGTAGACTGGTTTAACACAAGCGGCAATAAATTTGCTGGTAAACAAGATTCCATTGCGGTGATTGTAATTAATTGCTTAAAACTTCCACCAACAATACAGAAAAAAATTGCTCATAAATTTGTGGCGGGTATCACTCCAGGACCAGACTCCCCCAGCATGACAACAATATCCCATCTCCTCAAACCATTGATTGACAAACTGGTTGATCTAGATGAGCCTTTCAACATTCCAACTGCCTCAAACCCATCTGGAAGATTCTGTGAGCTGAAGCTTCTCCCCCTAGTTGGTGATTTGGGTGCAACCCACAAGGTTTCTGGTTATGCATTGCATTCAACCAAGTACTACTGCTCTTGGTGTGATTCAACAAATGACAAGCGACCCCAACTTTGGCTAGGAAATCCTTGGAATGGCACCCAAGTTTGAAAAGTTTCTGACAAATGGATATCCACTACAACCTTGAATGGACAAGAGAATCTTACTTGCAAGACTGGTATCCCTCACTCAGAGCTCAATTGGCTGTTGTACTGTGACCCTGTTCAACATGTTGCATTAGGGGTCCTCCACAATTGGTTTGAAGGGGTCCTCATGCATCACTTTTGGGAGAGGTGGGGGTTCCAGAGCTTTTAATTCAAAGAAAAGAGAAGAAGAGGTGTTGATAAAGATTCAAGAAAGCGGCCCCGGCTTGATCCAAGTTCTATCACATTGGGTGACACCAACTCAAAATCCAGTGACACTAGCACTGATGAGGAAGATGTGGAGCTCAACCAAGGAGGGAATGGTGGGCTTTTTACTGAGGGAGACATGGATTACTTCAGGGAAGAAATGCAAGCCATGGTCCTACCAACAAAAATTGGAAATCTTCCAAGCCAGCTTGGAAAATCAAAGTGCGGCAAGCTCAAGGCCTCCAAATGGTATACTCTTTTTGTTTAAGTGTTACCTCTGATAGTGGCGAAAATCTTCCTGGACTCTGTCAAAGACATTGATGGTGGATCAAAAAAATACCTTATCATGGAAAAAATTAAACATCTCATTTCCTGTACTAACATTGTTGCTTTGCGCAAGGTCCGAGGAACTCACCAAAGTCTTTTCACCCAATTTTACAATACATACAGATTGACATCAAAGCGCATCTTTGAAAAACTGGTAGTCCAACCCAACCATAACTATAAACTTCACATTCTGGAGCAGCTCAAGCTGTGGGGGCCTATGTTGGGTGTAGCCAAGTTAAACAGAGAGAGGGTGATTGGTTGCTTTTGTGGGTATCAAACAAACAAATGGTCTGGTAAGTTTAGCTTAGGCTTTGCAAGTTGAGGTCAATGGTCATACTGATCAGTTTTGGGTTCCAGGTGAGCTGAAGGGTACTCTTCTGAAGACTTTATGTAGGGTACAATGGCTGGAATCAAGTCCCAAATTTGTGCAGTTTGTGAAGAAGGTTGGGGTGGAAAGGAAATTTAGGAGAACAAGTGGTTGAAAGGCAATGTTGGAGGACCATATGAATGAACAAGTATAAGAGTATGTACATTGGATAGATGAAACCACAATGGATTACTGTGTTTTTCCACATCTGGAGGGTGCAAGGGTCTTGAGGCCCACTGCCCAAATTTATATTTGCTGTTTGGGTTTTGATGGAGTATCAGTTTCAGTTATGAAATCAGATAATTGTGTCATGTACAAAGTGAATGAAAAGATAAACTATGGTATGGTCAGGGATATACTAATGATTGAATTACCCACAGGCAGACATGAGACCCTGTGCAACTAATGATTGAATTGCCCGCTGTGGAAACCAAAGGGGAAATACCCCCTAAGTTGTCCTTGAGTTCCGGAAGTTATTGATTGAAGTGTCTGTAAGGAGATTGGATGCAGCCAGTCAAGAGAGAGAGAGAGTGTGTGTGAGAGTGATAATAAGATGGGTTCCTTCCTTTCCAATCCAATCCAATCTGATGTGATGATGTGATGTGATGTGATGATCCCCCCTTACAACCCAGAGTTGAGAGTGAAGTATTTAAGTCCTCCCTCTCAACCCTAACCTAAGTACAACCGCAAGTAAGCAAGAATGATGGAATACAACCCCTAAGCCACAGAACCCTAGCCCAACCCTATCCCTCCGTCCCCCGTCCCGTAACCCATGCTCCACCTCCCCTGCCCCATGCCCCGTCTGCATTGCCCGCTGGTTTGTCCTTCTCATGATGCCTCCGCCCAACAACCCGTTCCAGGTATCCAGGGCGTACCCGTGTGATCCAATCCGTGCGTCTGGCGATGCACAATCCGCTTGATCCTCTTGATCCGCGCGATGCGTCCAATCTGTGCAAGCCGTCCAATCCGCGCAAGCCTTCTGATCCGCGCAAGCCTTCTGATCTGCGCAATCCGTCTGATCCGCACAAGCCTTCCAATCCGCACAAGCCTCCCAATCCGCGCAATCCGTCTGATCCGCGCAAGCCTTCTGATCCGCGCAATACGTCCAATCTGCGCAAGCCTTCCAATCTGCACAAGCTTTCTGATCTGCGCAAGCCTTCCAATCCACGCAGCCTTTCCCAACTTGTGTCCATGAAAGAGAACCACATCCCCCCCAACTTGAGTTCTGTCCCCAGAGATCCGCCACCATCTCACCTACCACGCTCATCCTCCGAGTTGCCTTCCCACCCGCCTGCCCTCTATCCTCTGCGTCACCTTCCCACCCGCCTGCCCTCTATGCCAGCAACCTTCTGCTCCACCAGAGAAAGGATCCGCATGCCTTCATCCAACCCCACACGGGTTCCGAGCGCAAATTGTTGTCCCAAACCGCCTAGGTGCACCTCCCGCCGCCAAGACCCTCCTGCATCCTTTGAGATTCAAGCCCATCCGCGCGCAAAACCCAAAAAAAAGCAAACACCCCCAGACGTCCTTACCACAACACGCTGTGGAGGAGGAAAGATGCTTCCAAACCCTTAGAGAGAATAAGAACCGCGCGCGAGATCCGCGCCTTGGAGAGAGAAGATCCGCGTGAGCAAGAGAAATTGGTGAAGGTGAGAAATCCGGACCAGTGAGAGTCTGAAAGTGAGAAACAGCGCGCGTACGCGATGCTCAAGAGAGACAGGAAGAGAAAAAAAAGGAAAAGGAAGAATGAATAGATAAGAAGGAACAAGAGAAAAAAAAAGTTTTTTTTTTTTTTTTTTTTTTGAGCCCGCGTCCTGCGTCCCAACTCTGACCTTCCACCCCGCGCTAGCTTCCCCCCCAACTTTGCCGCTGTCCTCAGCCGACCGCGCCCCCTATACTCATCACCAGATCTGCGGTGCGTTGCCTCAACGAATCCCGCAGGGGCCTTGTTTGCCAGCCAATTCCTCAACCTTCCGTCCCGACGCACCTTCCGTTGCCAGCGTCCCCGCCAATCCATCGTCCTTTTCCCCAGTTGTGCCGTTGGCATCCAATCCCTCCCCGTTCCACCCCTGAAGCCCTGCCGCAAGTGTCCGCTGCACCAATCCCAAGGCTCTTGCTAGCCGTGATGGCTGCGTGCCCGTTCTAGGACCGTCCATCCCGCGCTCCCGGCACCCCACATCCTTCTGTTCCGTGTCCATCCTCTCTTTTGCCGCCATGTCCTTCTTTCCCCTACTTGTTCCCCCCACCATTGAAGAGGTCCGGCTCTGGTTGCCATCCTTTGGCTTGTGGTTTGTACCTTCCGCCGCTGCCCCTACCCTTTCCAAATGCGCGCTCCCCGCTGTTGAAGAGGTCCGGCTTGGGTCGTGGTCCGTCTCTTCTGCCGCCGTGTCTACCTTCTTTGCAAGATCCGTCCGCCGCTTGCCGATTCCCAAACCGCACGGAGCATCCATTTCCCGTTCCGTTGTCCTCGCCCGCTTCCTGTCAGTAGGCCGCACCGGTTCCGTTGAGTCCTGCTTCCCCAACACGTACTTAGCCACCACTGGGGAAACCAATTCCGCGTTTCAATCCGCTATCCGGTCCCTCTTTCCCATCCGCCAACAGTTGTTGTCCTCCCCATTTGCGCACATGCGGGGCGCAGAGGCGCTGGGAGACTGAATACTCTCCAGATAGGCCTCAAGGCCCCTTGCCACCTCCGCGAGTTTGCTAGCCCAAGAGATGGTTGCCGGTGGTGGGGCCGGAACATACTCTGCCCTGTAGTACTCTGCGTAATCCAATTCTGCTTGCAACCGGATCCCGGCACGCGCGCCTGCCTTGTAATCCAATTCCGCGGATGGCTTGAGATTGTCCTTCCAAAAGCAAGAACCGCACCTCCCCCATCTTGCCAGCATGTTCCCCTTCAGTGTTGGCCAATCCAGGTTCCGGTAGCCTCCCATCTCTTCTACTTCCCAATGCTCTTCCAAGTCCTCAATGAACAGGACAACGTAGCACGCCTCCTCTAAATCCAAAGCGCCTTCAGAGTCTGCAATCCTTTCATATTGTGAGATGAATTGCTCCACATCCGCAATGTTGAATTGAATATGCGGGTAAACCTTTGGGGAGGTGCGGAGACCGCGGGAGGAGGAGGATGAGAGAGGGGCAACTGCTGGTAGCATGGAGTACCTTTGAGAGACTTTGACAAAAGATTTTTCCCGGCCAGACCCCCAGATGTGGAAACCAAAGGGGCAATACCCCTGAAGTTGTCCTCGAGTTTGGGAAGTTATTGATCAAAGCGTCTGTAAGGAGATTGGATGCAGCCAGTCAAGAGAGAGAGAGTGTGTGTGTGTGAGATAGAGAGAGTGATAGAGTGATAATAAGATGGGTTCCTTCCTTTCCAATCCAATCCAATCTGATGTGATGATGTGATGTGATGTGATGATCCCCCCTTACAACCCAGAGTTGAGAGTGAAGTATTTAAGTCCTCCCTCTCAACCCTAACCTAAGTACAACCGCAAGTAAGCAAGAATGATGGAATACAACCCCTAAGCCACAGAACCCTAGCCCAACCCTATCCCTCCGTCCCCCATCCTGTAACCCATGCTCCACCTCCCCTGCCCCATGCCCTGTCTGCGTTGCCCGCTGGTTTGTCCTTCTCATGATGCCTCCGCCCGACAACCCATTCCAGGTATCCGGGGCGTACCCGCGTGATCCAATCCGCGCGTCTTGCAATGCGCAATCCGCTTGATCCGCGCGAGCCGTCCAATCCGCACAATCCGCTTGATCCGCGCAATCTGTCTGATCCGCGCAAGCCTCCCAATCTGCGCAATCCGTCCAATCCGCGCAAGCCTTCTGATCTGCGCAAGCCTTCAAATACGCGCAAGCTTTCCAATCCACGCAGCCTTTCCCGACTCGCGTCCATGAAAGAGCACCACACCGCAGGCAGACATGAGACCCTGTGCAACTTCCAAACAATCACCAACTGTTTCTACCAGGATACCGCTTGCCCTACAAGCACCTTTTTCTACTGGCTCTACAAAATGAAGGCCGTTGTTGGCCAGATTCGCCCACAATTGTTGCAGATCATCCCCTCTTCCAGAATCCAGCATGTGGCTGAATATTGACTCCTCCCAGATCATACCTTCACAATTGATAGCCATGGGATCATCTTAACCCCAGTGAATCATTATTCCGTGCTACAAATAAATATGGATATTCCCTCCCATATCAACTATTAACCCCCTTATTTTTATTTATGTATTTGTTTCTCCACATCAATTGTCATGATTGATTTGTTTCTTTTTTCATAGGATCATTTCATTGCACACAATGTTAATATTTATAGTATACTAATGAAAATCTTAAAAAAAAAATTACATTTTCAATAAGAGCGACAATACTCACTTTCAGTGGGTTTCCGCCTTGTGTACATCAAAAACAATTTACAGTCCAAATTTCCTCTCATCTGGTCCCTCCAATCAACAATTCTGAATTCAGTCCTGGCACATGTGCCCCTCAGAAATTGATCACTCCTGCATATCATTTCCTGATTCCTCCTCACTTTTGTTGTTTTCTCCTTCATCGGAAACAATGCTTTTGTCTTCATCATAGATTGGATCATTTTCTTTGTTGTAAGGATTCCCCCAGTCACCATTGGACAAATAAGTTTCCAAGTCTTCTGGGTTATCACCCTCCAGATCAATCACACCCCATTTGATATTGGTCTCAGTCACTTCAATTTTTTCTTCTTTTTCCAGTTCTTCCTCTTCTTCCACAACTTTGGTCATTTGATAGTATTTCACCACTTGGTCTTGGTATTTCTTGTTGTAAAAAAATGTCAGAAAACTTTTCATCTTTGTTGTAGTTTGGATGATTTTTGGGAAATAGGGACTTGGAGGGATCCAGAAGGAAGGCAACCTGATAAATGTATGGGATTGTTTGCTGCTGAGCAGTTGGCAGCTCAGCCAATCATTTGCAATGGTAGAAATCCAAGGGGAGGTCCTTTGGTGCCTTGGTGAACCTTGAGGGGATTGGTTGTGCTGGCAACTTATGAGTTCTCATTTGGCTTGTCTTCCCAGTGGCAACCACCACATTTTTCATTGCCATGTCCAATCTAAAAAATAAAATCTTTCCAATCTAAAAAATAAAATCTTGGCTGAATTCAAGTGGTAGCCAAGTGTCTTGATGGTGAAACAGCCATGCTCTGCATCCCACTCATTTTAACTGTGGGAATTAGCTTCATTGATGATTTTGTGGTAACTTTCAGGGAAGTCATTAACAATTGCAAATTTCAATCATGATTCATGTGGCTGAAAAAAAAAATAAGGACAGGTTAGTCATACCATAAAATACTGGAAACACTAACCAACTAATCACTTACCTAAGAGCAATTCTTTTGGATGCTTCTCAGCTCCATGACACTGAGATGTTTCCCAGATGTCTTGCATTTGGCTGTGAATTTCTGGGCCAAGACATGATGAACATAGTGTTTATAGGCATGTATCATCTTCAAAAAATCATCCTTGTATTTGTGATAGAAGTTCATGAAATTGTATGCCCCTGCAACAGCCATCTGTCTGAAAATGCTAATTGCTGAAATTTGACAGGCTACATTGAACAAGCTCTTGGGGCCTTCTTCCAAGTTTGGTCCCAAGAATTGGATGCCAACTTTGGCCAGGTATCCATGAATGTAGCTGATGTGGCCATTGTCAAGGTGAATAAAATTCCTACCAACTTTCAATCTACCAGCACAACCATCTTTTAGGGTTTGGAAATTGTTTTGAGAGATTAGTTGAGCTGATCAGGAATCCTCAGCAAAATTTTTGAAATCTCTGATTGATTGGAGGTTTGCACAGAAGCTCCAGATGAACTCAGGGTTTGCAACAGGAGGCACCAATGCAGTCTGAAGCAGGCCCCAGAGGATTCTGAAATAAACAAACAAACATTCCTATGCATTGAAAGTGGGTAAGTTAGTTTCTGTTCTTTGATTGAATTCATTGAGAAGGCCTTAAACTAACCTTAGTAGTCTTAAAGTCATCTGGGAAATCCTTGGTGATCATCTGGTTGGTTTTTTTCTTGGTAGCAGATCCAGAAGCACCTTGAGTGCTAGGACAAGAGTCCTTGACTTTCTTGACTGGGGTGGTGATATTGCCCAGAATATTGGGGGCAGGCTCAGATTGAGCACAACAGAATTTATTTTTTTGGGTTGATTGGGATACCAATGGGGCTTGCTTGTTGACAGGTGGATTGGATGATGTTTTGGTCTTGGCAACCTGGGTCTTCTTTGGCTCTGAAGCATGCTTGGGGCATGTTTTTGCACTAGTCTAGGATTTTGGGTTGGACTTCAGCCCTTTCATTTTTAAGCCTTGTCAATTGAGGGAGAATCACGTAACTCAAGCTGGTTGATTTGGTCTTGCATCTTGCTTAAGGTGCTTTGAAGACTGGACTTTATTCTGGCTTCAAGGGTGGTGGCTTGATTGCATAGAGCAGCGGAAAACATGGCCTCAAGGTTTTGGGGATTAAATGTTGGAACAGGGGGGCCTGCATAGTTTGATGGGGCATTTGGCTCACTCGGAGCTGGGGGGGATATTGTTGTTGGTCATGTTGTTTTGGCAGAATAAAAGTAGTGGGGCTGAAGATTTTCTGGATAGAGCAGAGAGAGGGGAGTGGGTGAGTATGGATGACTTTATGCTGCTGAGGAATAGAAAAGTGGCATTCCAGGGTGGGCACTGGGCACTAGGGGACCAAGAGCAAGGGAAACTCTCATGAAAGCTGTCTCACAAGCTTTTGCGCAATGGATGAGGTGTAAATTCTGTTGAGCAACAAGGTAAGGCAAAATTATGTCACAGGGCATAACCCATAGAATTTAACATGATTATCAGATGTCACATACCTTTGTACATAGTTATATACCCAACCATTGGCCCAGCCCGGAATCCCCCTCTCTCCTTACCAAGATTGGGATCTGGGTTTTGGCTTAAATAAGAGGCCAATTGCTGATGCAGTGGATGGTTAGGTAAGTGAGATCTAGAATGCAATAACCAAGATTGGGATCCAGATTTTG
Source organism: Puccinia polysora (assembly GCA_025617555.3). NCBI lineage: Eukaryota > Fungi > Basidiomycota > Pucciniomycetes > Pucciniales > Pucciniaceae > Puccinia > Puccinia polysora. The sequence goes on along the minus strand of CM062633.1, from coordinate 38,887,035 downwards.
GCCCAAATAAGAAGCAAATTGCTGATGCATGGATGGTTAGGTTGAATAACTTTACAAATTCCACTGTTGCGCAAGTGTCGTATGCAATTTCGCACGGGCGACACCAACAAGCCTCGGGTGACGATTATGCAAAATTGTTTGGATTGCTTGCGGTGTCAGTCGTGAGTCATGAGGGCTGGAGTAGAATGGGGACACGCGAGGGAGGACTGGGTGGGCATGCAAAAGTCAACTGTGGGCGGCCGGAATCGAACCGACATTTTCACGGAATTGATGGAAGACCACAACGAGATTTCCTAACCATTAGAAGACGCCCACGGTTGTCGGTGAGCGTCGTTGTTTGAATTTGAATTTCCTAACTTGATGACGTCATAGGTCGACCACGGTATGATCAACCGTAGTCTAGCCAGTTTTGAAGTCAATGAGGGGCAGTTGGAAGTCGAATAAACTCGATCGAGAAAAGAAACTCAAGAGGGAAGAACGCAGCAAGGCAGTCAAGAGCAAGTTGGTCATGAAGACTCACATCATCATCAACACTATCATCCTAGTCTCATTCTCGACTATCGACTCAACATCACCATCACCATCACCATCACCATCACCATCACCATCACCATCACCATCACCATCACCATCACCACTAACCACAACAAGCTCATCCTATCATCGATCCAATCGACTCCAGAGATCGATCGATCGATTTCATTACGACCCAAGGATCGATACCATCTTGAATCTCATCGATCCCACTAGGATCTTGGATCTCACTCGAATCCTAACCGATGGTCAACCCCCTCATCAACCTTGGATCACTAGGAACTCATTCTCACAAGGCGCTCTCTTCGCTGCCGATTGGTTGATGGACTTTTACCAACGAATCGGTCTCAGTTGTCGATTCGATCATTACCTCAACGGTCTATCTCCCAATCTGATCTGCAAGACTCGGATCGGATCAACCTCATCATCATCACCATCTCCCGATCCTAACCATCGACCACTCAAGTCTGAATCGATCGTCCTTACTGCTCATTACGATTCAAAAGGCTCCTTTGGTTTCATTCGAGCCCCGGGTGCCGATGATAATGCATCAGGTTAGACGGAGCTCTCATCCAGATCTATCTCGAGACTCACCCCTGATCATCATCGTATCTACATAGCTTGCGCCGTACTCCTATCGATAGCCGAGATCATTCAACAGCAACGATCTCGAATCGAAAGCATCTCCTACGATCGATCGTCTCCCTCCTCATTAGAAATCATCTTTGTTCATCTCTCAGGTACCCAACAAGGCCTATTAGGATCTCGCTCGGTCGCTCAGGATTTCTACGATCAAGGACTCAGTCCCTCGATCGTCTTACTGCTCAATCTCAACATGGTAAACGCTACTTCTCATTCGCAAGCCTTTTTTTCCCCTCCATCTCGATTAACAAGAATTGCCTGGTTGATCTCAAACCTGGGTGTCGATATGTATGTATAAGATCAGTTATAGGGTCAAAGGCGAACCGATCCAACTCGGCTTATCTAATCTGGGATCTTCCCAATCCCAACAATTCCTCCGTTCGGTTTCGAATGCTTATGTACCCGAGCTAGTCGTTGGAAATTGCTCCAGTTGAGAAAGAGTTTCGAATCTTTGGAAAGCCAATCGCGTTGATCAAATATGGTCTGATTGATTTTGGTTTCCCGGATTTTTGACATGAATCGATACGGCTTTCGAACGACGCCCATGTCGGAACGACCACCTTGATCAGTTGGAGTATCGGATGAGGCCAATTTCCAATCACTCGGAGTTTCGGATTCGATTCGGTTGTTCGAACGGATCGGGGATGAGATCAGGAATCCAAACGATCTGAAATCTACCGATCAGGTCTCGAAATTTTTCGACCATGCTTCTTATCGAATCATCGTTTCAGAAAAAGACCGAAACGTGGAGGAACAACATTCAAGTTTCTTGAGGATTCAAGATCCTCATCCGTCCTCTCTGGCCAGCCTTCCTAGCCAACAGGTTCCTGACGATAACGATGATGGAGATGAGGATGGAATTTACGATATCGTTCAGACCGTCTCGATTGCCAAGGTTGTAGTTAAGTCTACACCTTTCTAGTTTTTCCTCCCGTTCTCTTTTCCCTCCCCCATAGAGATCGATCAAAAGTCCGATCGGAACACTGACCCCTAAATCTTCCTGGCGATGTTATTCTGTCGAAAAATTAATAAATAAATTTAACGACTTACGGGTTTGCTGATCCTTTCTACTCCTTCTGCTCCCACCCTTCCCTACAAATTTTGGCATTGATCCGGGATTGCTTACGTACTCGTAGTTCGCTACTCTACTTGAGATATTTTTGACGTGAAGATTTATTTACGTGGACATTTTGTTCCAATCTTCTGATGTGATGGTCTGGTTGATATTGAGGTGAAGAAGTTGGTTGATTGGAGAAGTTGGTATATTGAAGAAGTTGGTTGATTGAAGAAGTTTGTCGATTAAAGAAGTTGGTTGATTGAAGAAGTTAGTCGATTAAAGAAGTTGGTTGGTTGCATGAGTTTTCTTTTGAGGGCTTGTTGTGGAGCTATCAGCCTTGGAAGATAGGATGACAGGCGGTAGATAAAGATCAAGAAAAAGGGAAGAGACAGATGTGATGTTTCTTGTTTATCGATTTATTTGTAAGAATAAATAAATGTATTAAATATAAAAACTGGTAGAAATTTGTGAGCTTGGGATTGCTGTAGAGCTGAGCTAGCTGTCATAGTCACATACCATCCGTCTATACAGGATAGTCTTGTTGCAATTCTTTTTTTTTTTATTCTCCTTGTCAAGAAGTTTTTCCTCTTTTATTTCATCCATCCTAAGTTTTGTTTTGTTTTTTGTCCTGAATTGAAATGTTGGTGGGTTCAACATTCATTTAAATGTTTTTGTCCTACAGTGAAAATAGAATAAGAGTGATTGAAAATGGATTGATCACTTTGAAACCTTATCTATTCCATAAAGCCAACATTCATGCCTTTGGAATCACTGGACCTGCAACTTCTTCTTCTTCTTTTTTAAATAAAAAGAAATTCCAAAGAGTAAAAGATTGAGAACCAACAACAACAAAAAAAAAAAAAAAAAAAAAATAAGAAAGGGGGGGATGAATCTGGCAAGACAGAAGTGGGTGCTGGACTGAAGTCAAAAGAAAGACTTGAGTTGATGAAGAATTTATTACTATTATTGTTATTTAAAACTTTGTTTGAATAGTACTTTGGTGTACTCCTCTCAATGATCAGGACAGAGGCAGAAAAAAAAAATTGTGAGCAGAGCAGGTTAGAGGGTCTTGTTAAACATGGGTTCTAAGACTGCTTGATGTTCCAAGATTCCTTAGAGTTTTTCTTTATGGATGACTCACCTTGAAATATTGTACCCACCTCCCCATTCATGATTTCAATCCTGATTCATGCTCAAACCCTTTTCAATCGATTGTAGGATAAAAACCTCTGCTTCAACCTTGCTCAAGTATTGAATTTTCAAAGCTTGGATTATTTATTTATTTATTTCTTAACCAGGGAGAAACTTATGTCAGGCTAGGAAGATCAGATCAGGGATCTTGAATCAACAAACCAACAATCAAAAACATAAAATGAGTTCAAAATACTCATCCTCAAACCCAATCCTACGTTATTTCCCCAAATAAAATCAAATCAAATCAAATCAAATAAATTAATAAAAAAAAAACCAGATTTCAATTTATCCAAGATTCTTTTTTTGACTCATGGTCATCCAATTTTTCACCCTTGGATTAGATCCTTGTCATGAAAAATAGATATATTTGAGGATTGATTTGTTGAGATGATTGTTCCCTCTGACTATCACCCATACCAATCAATTCAAACCTAGAAATTCCTTGGCCTATCCATCTTTTTCTGATGATGCTCCTTTGACTCCACCTCACACCATCATTCCACCCTTCTCTCAATTTACTATTCCCCCTGACCTATCAATGTTAGCTCTCTGATACCAGGAACCTTGCAGTCCTTTAGCTACAGAGAGTGATAAAAATTCTGGAGTAATAATAATAATTATTATTCCAATAATAAACACTTAGAAGCTCAAATAAATGATATAATAAGAGCAGTTGCAAGGTTTAATTGGTTTGGTAATAATTGGTTTTCAATATAATATAAAAGAGGGGCCACAGTATTATACTACTGGGGATCTTTACAGACTAGCAACCTCTCTTCAAGGGGCCTCCTTAGACAGTTTAAGAACCTTGGAATAAAGATGGGTGCCTTAGAAAGGACTTATTCCACTAATGGCTGGGCTTAACAGCACAAATGGCCAAGAAAAGAAGGGTAACACTCACTCTGAGCACTTCACCACGAGAATCCTGGAACAATTGGAAGGGTTTCAGAGCAGATGGGGTAGATTGCTTTGACTAAACTTCCAGGGTTGATTGGTTAATAAGGATAAATAATACTACTACAGACTAAGCCATAAATTACTTGCTTATCTTCATATAAGCACTTGATCAACAATGACACGGTGTCTGATTGATAATAAAGAATTCCTGGTAACTGATTAACTGATCTGGAATAATGGATCCAAAGAGGTCTATATAAATACCTTTTTGGGGTGATTTTGAGCTTCTCAGGGCAGGTAGAGAGGGTTCTGCTTGTGGGCTGAGGCTTGAAAACCAGTTTGGGAAAGATTGGCACATCCACTTTGTGCTGTCAATCAGCTGTCCTTAGATCTTCTGGATTTCTGTACTATTTTAGCCACAGGATCTGTTAATCTGTTGTGGTGTAAATTTGATCATTCTGTACTTATCCTTCATTTGTACTATTGATATTGCTTTGAAGCGGGCAGGTGCGGATGTTTACTGATTTTTCATCATCTGCTGATCATGTAGATAATTTGTAATAATTTTTATGAACACTCCTTGTAGTGTTTTGTGGTCTTCAAAGATCAGGATCAGTGATTTATGTGGTAATCCTTCACCTTTGATTTATTATTAAAAAATGTTTTAAACTTAATTTTCATTAATTTTATTTAAGTTTTGATCTTTTTAGATCATTACTAATGCATATGTCAGTTTGTTACATATACTAGGCAACTCTAACTAGGTTGTAGCTCTTCTGAGCGGTACCTGGTTGTCAGATTAGCCATGATGGATCCAGACGCGGGGATCAGTTAGTACAGATGCGCGCGGGGTAGGATCCGCTGCGTGCGTGGCAGAATCAGCTGCGCGCGGGTCTCTAGTACGCGGGAATCTTCTACTACAAGTATTTAGGGATATGTAATGATGTGGGGCTGCGTGCGGGAATTGTGACATAACACATTTCCGCGTGTAACTCCTAAAATATACACAACACCTCAATTCTGAGTGAATTTTAGGTGTAAACCCTATAAGTGACAACAAGTGTGAAATATTAGAATGGCCAAAAAGTGCCATACTAGTGTTGTAATTTTTAGTACTTTTCTTTTTAATTATTTTAAAAATGTAAGGATTTGGAATTCAAGGGTGGGGTCAGTGAGTGACCCTACCTAATTTTGGGTGAGGAATCCATTTCTGTAATGATTTTCATGGACTTCTCACTCCTTATTTTGTTAATTGAGATATTCTTATTTTTTCATAGTTTTGTGTTGCTATTGACAGGTTGCTCTGTACATAGTAGCAAGCTAACAATCAAGTTCAAACCAACCAAATCCATTCCTTCTCCCCTTAGAGCCATCCCTCAAACCCATCTCCACTCCACCCCTCAAGATCATATAATCATCATCTCCATCATCATTATTGCAATAAGTAAATCCTAAACTGAATCTATTCAACTTCATCAACACCATCATTATCTCCAATTAATGAGTATCTTATTTATGTCTACTCTTTAGATCACTATTGATCCCATTCCTTCCTTATCTTCTCAATGATAAATTCGCATTGATCCCTTCTCAGATCTCCTCCATTCATTTGCCCTACTATCAACATCCTGATCCCTGAGTATTTAAGATATCCTACTCATTTTCATTGAGGAGGGCCTGAAATTTTCACTCAATCATTTTTACTCACAAACTTTATTATTTTATCTAAAATTGCCATTTATTGAGTGTTATGTGTTGAAATTAATCTTCAAAAAAATATCCTCAGTTCTTCATTTTTAAAAGGAAAATGTGGTCCCCTTTCTGGAAAACAAAAAATAACAAGTCCTGGACAAGAAGATTCAAAATCCTCTGTAATCAAGATGCTGAAGGACTCCATAACCAAATTGAATGGCCCACAATTATCCCAATTGAGATCCAAAACACTTCATATCTTGATGGCAAAGAAAATCTTATATTTTTCCAAGGAATATGGAAAAATATAAGTTCCAAATTTCAATGTAAGTTCCAAATTGATTTCAATCTCACATCTTTAGGATGTATCCTTGCAGGATTGGATAACAACACAGATTTTGAATGTTTCAAGGACAATCCAATCCTTTCAACAGGATCTAAATATGGAACTCAATCAAGAAATTTTTTGCTTCATTTTGAACTTCTCATAGCTCAAGATCATTTTTCCCAAATTTCTCAATCTTCCCATTTGATCCCAAAGATGATTGAAAGATTTGCAACTAACCCACACAAAGGAAGATCTTCTTCAAATCTCTGCAATCTAAATATTCACCAAAAATGATATGATAGCTTGTCTACTCCTTTGAAAATTATCACCAAAGTTTGGTCAATTGATGACCACCTTGACTCAATTTCTTCCAAAAAAAAAAACACAAAAAATTGATAGGGATCTTGTCCTTAAACACACTAAACAAATGAAAAAAAAATCCTCCAAAAAATACCATGCCTTAGCTATGGTTGCCCATCAGGAATCAATGGGGTGTAAACCAAACTGGAACTTTGATGTGGAAAACCATCCCAAGGGTGTGTGATTCTGGACACTCCATCATCTGAATCTAGGATTAGGTACCAAGAGTTCCATGACTCAGAAATCTCAAGTGAATCTTAAATACAAGCACCTCTTCTGATCTGGAATCCAAATGTGCTTTGAAAAAAAAAAAAATTAAATTTGTATGGAAAGAATAATACAAGATATTTGGAACCACTCAGGGGATTCTCAAAAACACATTGGTTCATTTGAAGAAATTTCTATGAAGATTCAAATCTAATCCACACTGGAAAAAAAAAATCAGGTCTGATTTCACTACAGGAAATCAGAATCAAAATTCTCATCAATTTCCACTTCACAATCAATCTGAATTACTCTCTCAAGTTGTGACTGAAGTAAGTGTGAATCTAATATCTCTTGACGAGTTAATCCAATCCAGATTTTATCTTTCTAAACTCATTCATAATTGTTTTTGAGTTTCATTTTTTGATGGTCAGGTCATTGTTCAAGGTAATATTGAAGGAAACCTATTTATCTTGGAAGAATATACAACTGTATTTCTCCTTCAGTTTGATGGTTTTAACACGTTTGAGTTCCTCTCATTAATTAGGGTGTATCAAATTTAGCCAAACCCGCCATTTTTTAATCGCAGGTTTCAACCCCACCATCATCCAACTCTGACCTCCTTGGACATCTCATCCTTGCTTTCAACATCCATCCAACTCCAACCTCCTTGGACATCTCATCCTTGCTTCCCAATTCCATCCAACTCCAACATCCTGAGACATCTCATCATCCTCACTGCTCATCACACTATCCTCTGAAACCTCACCCTATCAAAATTGCCCCTCAGCAATCCAAAACCAAATACCACCTAACAAAACAAAAATCCCCAAGAAATTTAAAAACAAAAAATCCTCCTCCCTCAGCTTCAAAATAATCTGGCCAACTCAAGAGAGTAAATCACCTAATCCTGGTCAACTTGCTCAAAGTCTCATAAAACTATGCTCCTTGCTTTGGGTCCAACAAAGAAATCACAGTTGGTCAACCCCCATCTTCAAAGGTAAATGGTTATCTCTTGATGGCCAATCAGCTCAAGAACAAAACAAAAGTTAGGATGGAATTTTATTCAAAGAAAATGCAAGAGTGATTCAAGAACTACCGGTCCAAGTACACAAAAGCCCACTCCATGTCCATCTCAAATGGTTTTGGAATAACTGATGCCAACAAAGCCAAGGGGATAAACTCTGTGCTCAAGAAATTGGATTCAATCTGCCCTTTCTAAAACCAAATAGATGAAATATCTTTTAAACAAGCAAATATCACCCCACTTGCTGATTTTGATGCTCAAACATCAGAGTCAAATGAAATGGAGCCACTTCTAAATGATAATCAGCCTAGTGAACCTGATAACAAGGAAAAATACAATTGGCCACCATCAGAGCCAGCATGAGCCACCAAGAATGATTTTGCCAAAATTACAGCTCAATCAGCCCCAACCAAGTCCACAAGAACCTCAAACACTTTCCTGGATCCATCACTTTCTAGCTTGGATGAAATCAACAATACCACCAACTTGGGGGACAACTGTCCCAATTCATGATTAAAAGATACCTCATGTCAAGGAAGTATAGTTTTTCTTTTCTTGAATAGTGAATTGGACTGATTTAATATGAAAAGAATCATCATTTTCTTGAAAATGACAGAAAGCTTAAGCCAATGGGGCCCCCTACATCACCTTCCAATCTGAGTGAAGACAGTCAGCTTCCATCAACCTCAGCCAAGCAAAAGCACAAAGACTTTGATTCAACAAAAATCAACCCAAAAATTCATCAAAAGAGTATACACACTTCTAGCTTTGGAGGCTTTGAAGAAATCATTGAGAAGCAAGATTTGAGTAAGGAAAATAAATTGGATTGCTAAATCTTCCCAAAAAATGCAAAAGAAATTGATTTATTGAATTTTAAAAAATAGTGAAAAATTTTTTTGAAAGAAAGAAACTTGACTTTGAGAGGTAGAAGTGGGAGATTAATCTGGAAATTGAAGACAAAAAACAAAGATCAGAGCTTATATCCCTGGGGAAACAAATAGAGGCAGAGGAAGCAACCCAACAGAAGAATATTGATGCTGGAAGGAATATGAAAAAAGATGAGTTGGATTTTCAGAAAGAGGAAAAGGAAAAAAATTGTGCTCAATCAGAGGAAAAGGACAGGTTGTCATTTGAAATTTCCCATCTAAGTAGTGGTCAACCAATGACAGAGATTGAAAAGAATTCTCAGCTGTTTGGCTTGTAAATAAAATGAGCCCCCCCAAAAAAAAAACATAAACAAGGCAGGGTGGAAATTCCAAGGATTTGACTGAATCACTCCCCAAGTGGCTGTGATTCTGATTGTATAATCAAGTCAAAAGACACCATAGGGAAGCTGAATCAGGGGGAAAATCCAAGGATTGGACTAACCCAATGGCCGTGATCCTGATTGTATAATCAAGTCAACAGACACCATAGGGAAGATGAAGCAGGAGGAAAATCTGAGGATTGGACTAAATCACTCCCCCAATGGCTGTGATCCTGATTGTATAATCAAGTAAAAAGAAGCCATAGGGAAGATGAAGCAGCGGGGGGCATCCAAGGAAGAACTGAGGTTAATGTCACTCACTGTTTTATGGTTCCAGGCTTCACCACATTGCCAATAGGCCTTGGGGAGGATGGTGGAAATGAGAGTGGCAAGGATGGTGGTAGTGGGAGTGGGGAGGATGGCACCATTGATTTGGACCAAAAAGAAGGGGGGTGGGGTGGGGGGAGTTTCATTGATCAGGCCTGGTTGTTTGATGGGGGGAAGTTGAGTGGTTGAGGATGGGGGGGTGGTGGTTGATTTTTCAAGGATTGGGGGGGGGGGGGTGGTTGATTGGCTAATGATGGGGGGGGGAAGTCAATTGGTTTGTTTGAGGATGGGGGAGGGCCAGTTGATTGGCCAAAAATGGGGGGTTGCTTGATTGGTCAAGGATGGGGCGGGGCTGTTGATTGGTTTGGCCAAAAATGGGGGGGGGAAGTCAATTTGTTTGGCTGAAAATAGGGGGGGGGGGGGAAGTTCATTGGCAAAGGATGGGGGAGGGGTTGCTTGGGTGTTGGCCATGGGAGGGTCTGGTGGGCCAAGGAGAGAGGAGCCAAAGGGGTAGGTGCAGCTGGCCAAGGAGGGAGGAAGCAAGGACAGCGGTTTGGAAACAAGAAAGGAGAGAATCCCCAGGTTAGTTCCAAAGTTCCGGAATCAATGGTCCTAGCATCTGTAAGTTCTGAGGATGCTCCAATGAGAGAGATAGAGATTATGATGATGAATTCCTTTTCCCTAATCCATGATCCGTGGTTTGATGATACAATATATTCCCCCAAGCTGGTGCTGAGAGCGCCAAATTTATGTACTCACTCTCAACCCCAACCTAAGTACAAGCGCAATGATAGTCCAAAAATAAATTGAAAGAAACCCTAGAAACCAGAACTCTGGCCTAACCCTAACCCATTCCAATAAAACCAAACCTCAAGCCTGCCTACCATTACACACACACCCAGTTTGTCCTTCTCATGACACAGCCCTCTTCTGCGCCCTTCTTGGAGCCCCCTGTGTTGTCCATATCCGCCCGGCCCGCCATGTGATTTCCTGCCCCCACACTTGCGCACATCCTCCCACTTACATAGCCCTGTGATTGTGCCGCTCTTACCTCCCCAAACTAACTGCCCGCAAACTTGGTTGGGCTGGCTCCATTCCTAGGTTTGTATTGTCCAAGCAGGCTGCAGCCTGCCACATCCAATCAAGCACAACCTGCGCCCAGTATGCTGAGCTCTGCAGTGCCTACTGCTGAGCCGGCAGCAGCTGCTACTGAGCCAGAAGTGGCCACTGTTGAGACCACGCACATTCAAAATCCTGAGCCTGACCTACCCATTGCTGAGCGCGCCAGCAGCAACACAGTTCCCAATCCAAGGCTATATAATGACAACAAATCCCCCCAAACTTGAGTTCTGCCACCAGAGTTCTTCCCATTGTTACCTCAACCAACCCCCCATACCACTACCGCTCCTCTCTCCCACCCCACCAAACCTCCTGCCCCGGTATGGCCATCTGCAACTTCTGTTCCCACAACAGGCAAAAATCCTCCACTATCCCTGGTTGTTGCATGTGCACCTCTTCCCACTGTGGCCATTTCTGCTGCTCTCTCAGTAAGGGAATACCCCAAGCTCCCCCCTATCCAGCTCTTGCCCTAGGCCGTGCAAGAGGGCCTGTCCAGACCCATTTGTAGTTTTGAATAATGACACCATCTTGGAGGATTTGTGAAATCCACTAGGCTCCCCTCCTTTCTGCGCTCCTCCTCCGGCACCCCGAAGCGTTGGTTGTGACTCTGCCTTTCCCCTTTGCCACGCAGGACCTCCCCAGAGGGAGGACTTCCCAACCTTTGTGGCTTATTGGACTGCGCTCCAATACTGGGCCAATCACATCCAGATTAACCAGGGCACAAGAGACCCACGTGTCAAGGAATTATTTGGAAGACACATGGATCCTCCACCTGCTCAGCCACCTCCCCCTCCATGGAACCCTCAGCCCACCCCTACTCCAGCCTCAGATTGTGCGTCAAGGTCTTCTTTTGACGTGGAGGAGAGGGCCTTGACCACTCTGGTTGTGCCTCCAAAACTGCCATTGCCGGTCATCATCTCATTGTTTCCTTGCCTGGAACAGACCCCTGAAATGATCCACCGGAGGCCCAACTGTCTCCTCCGGCTCCTCCTCAACCAAGCTTCCCCAAAATACCGGAAATCCCAATCTTGGTGGCCCTCCTGGCGGCCAATTTCAAAGCTTTTGCCAACCAGTCAAAATCAATGTTAAGGGACTTCCTTGCTGCGCACAGCACACAATCTTTGGAATCAAAATGCAATCTCTTGGCATTGTTCCAGGCCCTACTGGAAATACTGGCCTCATTGGGGTCGGAAATGGAGGAGATGATGAAGATGGCTTAGGCGCATCACCCCCTCCCTTCCCTTTTCTCTACTCCTTTCTTCCTTCACTTTGTATCCGCACCCTTCCCTGAACTATGAGAAATACTTATTTTGTGTGCACGTTCCTCCTAAGTTGAGTAATCCCATGAGAGCAACCCCGCGCTTTGAGTGAGTGAGAGAAAAGCAAAGAAAATCCCCCTCTTTGCACAAGGCTAAGCATGAGAGTGAGAGATAAAACCTGATTCCTGATTTGCCCCGTGTACAATTGCACAACCACAAATCCCCACCAAATTGTGGAGACTCCTTTGGGATTAGGTAAAAAGTTTAGCAAATAGCTTTCTGGCAGTCACTTGAGGGGGAATTTAGTACTACAACTACTAATAAGAAAGAGGAATACTAATGGTGGTTTTGAATTTCCTGCCCCTCTAAGTACTATAGTAGTCTCACAACAATAAAAGAAAAGATATTGGTGGCTGATTTTCAGATAGAGTTGCTACTATAGTAGGATCTATCAGACCTAGGATCAATGTATTCAAGCTTGATAAGGAAGAAATGGTAGAGCAGATAGTTGACTGAGGCTATAGAAGCTGAGTAAGGGAAGAGTCTTTTATCTTGTCTTATCCTTATATATCCCTTATCCTTGTTTGATAGACTACTGATGAATAATCCTTTGATGTTACAGGTGATGATTGATAAATTTGAAATTGTTGAGACTATACTTGATACTAATGATGGTTGTTGTTGTTGTTGTTGTTGTTGTTGTTGATGATGATGATGATGATGATGATGATGATGATGATGATGATGATGATGATGATGATGATGATGATGATGATGATGATGATGATGATGATGATGATGATGATGATGATGATGATGATGATGATGATGATGATGATGATGATGATGATGATGATGATGATGATGATGATGATGATGATGATGATGATGATGATGATGATGATGATGATGATGATGATGATGATGATGATGATGATGATGATGATGATGATGATGATGATGATGATGATGATGATGATGATGATGATGATGATGATGATGATGATGATGATGATGATGATGATGATGATGATGATGATGATGATGATGATGATGATGATGATGATGATGATGATGATGATGATGATGATGATGATGATGATGATGATGATGATGATGATGATGATGATGATGATGGTTGAGGTAGGTGATGATGATTGTTGATGATGATGATGGATGATGATGATGATGGGTGATGATGATGATGGATGAGGTAGGTGATGATGATTGTTGATGATGGTGATGGATGATGATGATGATGATTGATGATGGTGATGGATGATGATGATGGGTGTTGATGATGATGGATGATGATGGATGATGATTATGGATGGTTGAGTATGGTGTTCAAGGTATGTGGTAATGGTTGTTGATGGTTGATCATTGTTTATGATAAGTTTTTAATATCTTTTATAAGGTTTTAATATGTTTTGTAAGGTTTTAATACCTGTTATAAGGGTTTAATATTTTATATAAGGGGTTAATATTTTATATAAGGGTTTAATACCCTTTTTAAGGGTGGCCACCCCAGGCTGGATGCCTGGGGGTATGTGGGGTAAATGACTGGAGAGAGGCCCTCTATTTATAGACATCAGGGGGATGTTCCACCTTGTGGCTGACTTGTGGTTGTGGGTGGTTTGTCTGGTGGTGCAGGCAGTACCCTGCATATATTGCTTCTGTATGATGTCCTGTAAGATGCTTCACAGCCTCTGAATGCAGTGTCTTTCATAATTTGCTGTGTATACAGGTGTGGCAATTTTTTTGTTGCTGTATAAATTGCTTCTGTACTGCATGAGCCTGCTTGTATGTATTGCTGTGTATACAGATGAGGTGATTTTTTTGGTGCTGCATTAATTGCTTCTGTACTGCATGTGCCTTCTTGCATATATTTCTGTGTACAGATGAGGTGATTTGCTTGGTGCTGCATGCAGTGTCTTGCATATATTAATTCTGTATAGGCAGGTGAGGAGTTTGGGTGGTGTATGGGTTTAATTTATGTGGTATGTACTTGAAGTCTTCCAAAGTATGTCCATATTTGTCTTTCACTGAGCTGTGCCACCTGATTGGGCTGTACCTTCTAATCCATGAGAGGTAGAGGGGTACTTTGGCTGGGTTGCTATAGGTTATTTTTGGTTTAAAATCCATTTTTGAGGTTAATTTGAGGATTGGAGCTTTCCTTATATTAGAAAATTGATTCTGATGGCTATAGGTTAGTTTTTGGTTTACCACATCCCCCCCAAATTAATGCTTTCCACAGCATTCCATACCTATAGAAATCAGACTCCTTGAACTCTTCTTCTTCTTCTTTCTTCTTGATACACAATAAAAAATTATAGTACTAATAAACAAAATTAATAACCCAGAGGTCCAAAAAATCCTAGGTGATTCAGTTGGACCTGTTGAATCTCTTGATGATCTATCTTCAAATCTTCCCTTCCTCATTGATTCTTGATCTATGCATGTAGCAATTCAAAGCATAATTTATCCCTTCCATTCTACTAGATTGTTGATTTATAGTCTGGTTATCCTTGGAAAAAAGACAGTTTCTGCATCCTTTTTCAAACTTTCTTTCCCTTCTCTATATCCATCTATGATATGGTACCTCCTGGACAAGGACAAATACCCCAATGAATTATTTTCAAACTTGAAATTTCTTCCTAATCTTTACCAATTTTAAACCTTGATGCCCTGTTTGCTTCTATTCCAACTTGATAGATTCCTTTTCCTTGGTATACCCACTATAAAATCTTCATTCTGAATTTTCCGTTTAAAGATGAATTAACCCTTTTTAATTGTTACCTTGACACATCTTGAAATCATGAATTTGGTTCAATTTGGAAGTTAAGCCTATCTTGATGTCTTCAGTTCCTTCCTTATTCCTATTATATCATGTTTTCTTGTTTTTTAATTGAGATCTTCATTTTATATATATTTTTAAAACAAAGGCTTGACTGGCAATTATGCGTCTTACCAGGACCAAGATGATTCTTTTTACCCAGTTTTCTTTTCTTTTTTTATTACTTATTTTATTGATATTATTATTATTACTTTCAATTCTGCTATCTTGATTGTCTTTGAGTGTAGGCAGTTTCAGGTCTTACCAAGGACCTGTTGCTGATGGTTGAGATTAAGATGGAATTCTGAACAGTTTAAGCTCATGTCTTGGAGCATCCTTGTTGGTTAATAGTTGAAATGCAAAAGCTTGATTCAACAGCTTAAGATCTTTTCCAGGAGCCTGTTGGTGGTTGACCACTGATCTGGGAAATTTTGATGAAACACTTTAAGCTCTTGTTCAGGAGCCTGCTACTGGTTGATAACTGAGCTGGGAAAAGGTTGATTGAGTAGTTTAAGCTCTTTTTCAGGAGCCTGCTACTGGTTGATAACTGAGCTGGGAAAAGGTCAATTGAACAGTTTAATCTATTGTTCAGGAGCCTGATAGTTGGTGGATAGTTGAAATGGCAGATGTTGATGGAACAGTTTAAGCTGTTGCTTGGGAGACTGCTAGTTGGTAGATAGTTGAAATGGCAGATGTTGATGGAACAGTTTAAGCTTTTGCTCAGGAGCCTGTTGGATGTTACCTATTCCTTTCCAATTCATAACTTGCTGTTTGAAGGAAGAGATTGGAGGAATTCTCTTGGCGGAGGTAGTGGGCAGAAAAAAGGGGAAAGAACTAGGCCATCAGGGGCTATGAGAGGGACTGCTGGATTGCTAATTGGTCAGCGGTTGCAATTGCTTGCGCAACAATCCAGGTGATAGTTGTGAGCAAGGCAATGGGGGTGCTTGTCTCTTGAGTTTAGGGTGCCCCCCAACATTTTCATTTGATGCATCAAAGTTAAAAAGGACAAAAATCAAATCGGTTGCTAAAAATTTTGAATCAACCAATAAAACCTGTTAGCACAGGCTAATTGCGGCCAGAAAGTGGGACAGATTAAGAAAAAACTGTTGGCAAGCATTGGTTGCAATCATTCTTGCAATTCTAGGCTAAACTGGGTATTGTCAACAGCGTTGCCCATCACTTCATTTCATGGGCAAATGTGCATGTAAAGCTGTTTGATTGATGTTCGTTTGATTGCTTGGCTTGGTTGACTGTGGCAGCATAAACCATCAATTGGGTGTAACCATGATCCGGTTTTGACAAAGTTTATGAAGAAAAGCAACAGATGGGAACAAAGAGAAAAGAATCAAACTGGAAGCCATTGGCCAAAGACTGTTTGATAGAGTTGTTTTATGGACAATCATGTCCTTGGCTGGCTTCAAGCGCTATTGAGAGAGAATGTGGAGATGATGAATGCCTCAGTTGATGGTTAGATGGCATGATGCCATGGAGGTGGTGATGCAATTCAGATGTGTTTTAAGGCTTCCTTGCTGGTTGCGTTCCAAAGGGTGATAGCAAGGCATTGATGGAGAGTTCAGGCAAGCCAAGTTGCCTAAACAGCACCAGCTGTAGCAAGAGATTCCTGGTTGCTTGGTCATCCAAGCAGATGCTATGGCAGGTATTGGTTGGATTCAGACCAATTGCCATTGAATCTGTTCTGTTCTTTTTTATTATCATAATTTTTAACATTATTTTTTTTTAATTTTTGGATTGGGAGGGTTTCTGTCAGTCAGGTTCTGTATGTCCAATCAAATTCAGGATTTAGTAGAGCAGAGATTGCCCTGGAGTTTTTGCTTGCAATCATTTTTGCATTTGGCCAAGCAGTTGCAAAGATAGTATGGAAAGCAACACCGTTAAGGATGAGAGGATGGATTGATCCATCAATTGCCTCCTTTGTCATTGGGTTAGAGTTGATTGAGTGACCACTGTTGTTTGTAGGTGAACAATTTTTGTTTGATCATGCCTTCTTCCCCCTATTATGGTTTGTTGATATAATTATGGTTGAGATTGGATAGGTCTGATTGATCATGGAGTTGAAGCTTGTTCATCAAGTTGGGTTTGGTTGATAGTGAATTAAGATGAGGGTGAGGAGGATGATGGAGGTGAAAAAGAGGTGGAGGGGGGGGGGAGCAATTGAATGTGTGTGTGGAGGATTTGCAGGTTTGAACCAGTTGAGGGATGGGAGCCGGGGCTTGGGCCTTGGTAGGACCTTGGGTAGTACAATTAATGGTCAGAGGGAGCATGGAGTTATGGAGTTGAGGAAATTGATTGATGGAAGGGGTGTAAGCTGATGACAATTGTGATGAAGAGAATGTGTTGTTGGGATTCTGGGCTCAGGTGCAATCACGCCTAGCCAACAGTTTGGAGAAGAAAAATTGAGAGGGTCTTGAGCTGATGGCTTTGACTAGGCCTAATATGATTGATGAGGAGTTACTCCCTCCCCGCAGTGTTAGGTTGAGAGTTTCAGTTGGTTGTATGTTGTGGTTATGAGTTTTGGGTTATGGCCATGGCTGTTGTTGATATGAGGATGGATATGCCTTCTGGGTAAAGGTGTTGGCTATGGGTATGCGTATGGGTATGTATTGAGGATATGAGTTGGGATTATCTATATGTGTATGGAGTTATGAGTCATTAGGATGAGTTATGGGTATGGGTATGGATATAGATATAGATTTGGTTTATGGGTTATGGCCATGGTTGTTCTTGGTGTTCCTTCATCCATAGTTATATTTACTGGGTTTGTTGATTCTGATTGCCATGATGAATTGATCCAAATTAATATACCCTTTAATTTACTGACTAGACTCTTGATCCTTTCCCTAGCAGATGCTTCAAATCATTGGTCTGGAATGCTTCCGGGTATTTTCCTGCTTGTTAATGTTTGAGGTTATTGATCAAAAAATGAAGATTATTGGCCACTGTTGGGACACCAGATGTGGAGACTCCTGTGGGATTGGGTAAAGTTTAGCAAATAGATTGCTGGCAGTCACTTGAGGGGGAATTTAGTACTACAACTACTAGCAGAATTGGAATTGGCTTAATCTGCCATGGCTTGTGCGGAAAATTGGGGATCATGTAGGGGTTTCCAATCTTGCCTTTCAATAATCCGCACTCATCTGGCCCAAAGAAAAGGGCCTTTTTACACAATACCAATACTAACGCTAAAAAGTCCCTCTCCCCCGTACTTAAACATCCTGCGGGGCCAAAGTTGAGAGCATCAACCTGATCTTCTGTGATCTGCTCCAACTGCCTTACCCATCCTGAATTTTTCAAGGGTGTCTCCCATGGATCCTGGGACCAAGCAATTGGGCGCAAGGGTCTGTTAAGTCCCTGCAGCATTGGCTTGTTCCATGGACAGACCTTCCGCCCCACCGGCTTGTATTTTCCAGTGTTACACCTTGCCATCCATACCCGGCCATTGTCATTGTAATTCCTAGCAATAACCAGACCAGGGATTTTGACTTTGATCACAACTGTGGCACAATGATAGGGTTTTCAAAACGTTGGACCTCCTGGCAATTCATTCTGAGGAAGGGAACTTACTTCTGCTGTTTGCGCTTCCTGCGCTTCTTCCTCCCCCACCTTCTCCTTGCTAGTTGACCACCCACGCAAAGCCAGAGCTTACTCCGCATGGTGACTGTGGACAACTAGGCAAAATTCTCTGCAGGGTGACCCTTGCAGTCAACTCCTCCATTGGACTAAGGTTGCAGATTGTTGTTTTGAACCATGTGCTGAAAAAATCCTCAAGCGTTAAAGCTTTTTTTCCCACTTCCAAGTTGAACACCATCTGGGCCAAGAATCCAAAAATGAATGGCCAACCCAAGATCACATTGCTGCATTCCACCAAAAGGAAAAATAGAGGCTTCCTATACTTTGCAACCTCAACCTCCTCCTCCTCCACTACCCATCCATACACCATTTTCCCCCATTCAATGCCCAAAGCCCCATTGCACACTTCCTCCGCACCAATCCCAGCTTTTCCATCAACCTCAACAGAAGCAAGTTGAAAAATGACCTGCTATCCACTATTTCCCACACCTTCCAACCTGCAATTCTCATTGCAACATTGGCAAGCAGAACCAATACAGACTTTGACCAATACAACTTGCAATCCACCTCTTCTTCTGCCATGTTGACATGCTGAACCATTGTTGGAACCTGGCCTTGCCTGCACTCCTTCAGCGCCTGAACCATTTCATCAACAACCACCGGAGAAACTTCTGCTGATTCCCTCAGAGTAAGGGGTATTGGCACCTTGCTCCCCATTACCCTTGGTATGATTTACACAGCCTTCTTTTTCGCTGCGGAAATCACTGGCGGTCCTTCCCCTGCGCATGTGACTGCCTTTGGGGCCAGTGGTTGCTCCTTGATGTCCACATCCATCCTCTCCACCAAAACCCATTTGTTTGCCACCAGCACCCTAACTTCAGCCTCCACCCTTTGAGCTTCACAGATTGCTGGCGCAGTGAAAAGTCCGAGCAATACCCACGCGAAATCAGCAAAAGACTTTGCCTGCTTGCGTATCTGTACCATAGGAGGAGGCTGGCCTGCCGCCAAGTCTATTGGTTCCCCCATTGGAAATATGTACAACAATCCAGACGTGTGCACCAGCCCCTTGTTCATGTCTTGAGTGAGGTGGGCACACAAAAACTTCCAGTGTCCCTTCTCCCCACAATACTTACAGGTGCGCACCATAAACCCTCTGGAGGACCCATTGGGAGGCTGGAAACATTCCACCATATGGGGCCACATTGCGCACAGTTGATTCAGAGCCTCAGCCTGGTTGAGGAAGATCCGCAGGTCCCCCAAGATCTCTGACATCTCACCCACCAATGGCCCCGGGGTTTGCTGAGGCATTGCCTCCCAAAGGGGTGCCAATGGACCTGCAACTGGTGCTTGCGCAGAGGCCGGTACCAAGAGTGTTACCAACTTCATGGAGGCTGCCAGGTACAACATTGCCAAGTCTGCAATGAGCTTGTCCAGGTTGATTTTTCTCTCCACAGCTTGGCGGATGACAAATAGGTCTGGAAGGATTGCAACGCTCCCATCTAATGACCTTTTAACCAAGCCATGATTGTACAGATATTGTTGCCCTCCCAAGTGAAGCAACAGCGCAAGTCGGCCCAGAAACACCTGATTCATTGCTCCTGTCTGACCCAAAAAACCTTTGTTCTTTGACAGATACCCATAGATCCACTTGAACCTTGACATGTATTCCACCAAAAATTTGCGCGTCCAGACCCCTCCATGCTCAATTGCCTTCTCCGCGACTCTTTCAAAATTTCTTTCTTGGAAACAAGGCTTGCGCTTTCCCCACCTTTCCAACATCTTGCTTTTCATCCTTCCCCAATCCTGCCTTTCAAACCCAACCATTTCCTCCATGTCCTGAAGCTTGTCTTCCTCCATGATGAAAAGAACAATTGTAAAGACTTTATCTGTGCCCAATGCACCCTTGGAGTCTGCAATCCCTTCAAAACTAGCAAGAAATTGTTCCACGTCCAAACTGCTGAACCAGAGGTGAGGGATGTCAGCTTGCTACTATGTAAAGAGCAACCTGTCAATAGCAACACAAAACTATGAAAAAATAAGAATATCTCAATTCAAAAAATAAGGAGTGAGAAATCCATAAATATAATTAAAAAAATGGATTTCTCACCCAAAATTAGGTAGGGTCACTCACTGACCCCACCCTTGAATTCCAAGTCCTTATATTTTTAAAATAATACTAAAAATTACGACACCAGTATGGCAATTTTTGGCCATTCTAATATTTCACATGTATTGTCACATATAGGGTTTACACCTAAAATTCATTCAGAATTGAGGTGTTGTTTATATTTTAGGAGTTACACGCGGAAATGTGTTATGTCACAATTCCTGCGCGCAGCCCCGCATCATTACATATCCCTACGTACTAGTAGTAGCAGATTCCTGCGTACTAGAGACCCGCGCGCAGCTTATTCTGCCAAGCACGCAGCAGATCCTACCCTGCGCGCATCTTTAGTAACTGATCCCTGCGTCTGGATCAGTCGTGACTAATCTGACAACCAGGTACTGCTCAGAAGAGCTACAACCTAGTTAGGGTTGCCTAGTATATGTAAAAAACTGACATATGCATTCCTAATGATCTAAAAAGATCAAAAATTAAATAAAAATTAATTAAAATTAAGTTTAAAACATTTTTTTAATAATAAATCAAAGATCAAGGATTATCACGTAAATCACTGACCCTGATCTTTGAAGACCACAAAACACTACAAGGAGTGTTCATAAAAATTATTGAAAATTATCTAAATGATCAACAGATGATGGGAAATCAGTAAACATCCACATCTGCTCGCTTTAAAGCAATATCAATAGTACAAATGAAGAATGAGTACAGAATTATCAAATTTACGCTATAACAGATTAGCAGATCCTGTGGCTAAAATAGTACAGAAATCCAGCAGATCTAAGGACATCTGATTGACAGCACGAAGTGGAAGTGCCAATTTTGCCCTGACTGGCTTGCCAGCCTCAGCCCACAAGCAGAACCCTCTCTGCGTGCCCTGAGAAGCTCAAAATCACACAAAAAGGTATTTATACAGACCTCTTTGGATCCATTATTCAAGCATAGTTACCAGGAATTATTTATTATCAATCAGACACCGTGTCATTGTTTATCAAATGCTTATATGAAGATAAGGAAGTGATTTATGACTTAGTCTGTAGTAGTATTATTTACCCTTATTAACCAATCAACCATTGAATTTTAGTCAATCAATCTACCCCATATGCTCTGAAACCCTTTCAATTATTCCAGGATTCTCTTGGTAAAGTGCTCAGAGTGAGTGCTACCCTTCCTTTCTTGGACATTTGTGCTGTTAAGCCCAGCCATTAGTGGAATAAGTCCTTTCTAAGGCACCCATCTTTATTACAAGGTTCTCAAACTGCCTAAGTATGCCCCTTGAAGAGAGGTTGCTAGTCTGTAAAGATCCCCAGTAGTACAATACTGTGGCCCCTCTTTTATATTATATTATAAACCCATTATTACCAAACCAATTAAACCTTGCAACTGCTCTTATTATATCATTTATCTGAGATTCTAAGTGTTTATCATTGGAATAATAATAATCATTACTATTCCAGCATTTTTATCACTCTCTGTAGCTAAAGGACTGCAAGATTCATGGTATCAGAGAGCTGAAAACTGGGGGTCTGGCCGGGAAATATCCTTAACTAATTAATTTTTAATTATTTATTCCTTGGACCAGTCTATTTATTTTTTTTTAAAAAAAATAAATTAACATACTTATAACACATATTTTTGATCATTTGTTTCTCTAGTGGATCTTAAGACCAACGGAGAATTGATCAATTATTATTTGAACCTTCTTAAAACGAAAAAAAGAAGAAAAAGTCTGTAACTTTGTCCCTGTTATTATAACTACTGAGCAACAACAGGAGAAATTGCTTTATTATAAACAGCAGGTTATAAAGGACAAAGAACTTTAGCTTGAAAGATTTATCAATTTCAATTCTTCATTAAGGCAACATAAGGAGTGGAAGATTTATCAAAGGAAGCTTTATATTTTTAAACTGAATAACCCTGAAGATAAATAAAAATCCAAAAATAAAAAAAGTGATTATTTTTTCTAAAAATATCATTTTAACACGTAAAAATACAAAAAAATATTGAACTTATATCTTTTGTTTTTATCCATCTCAGTGGATTTTGTTTTTGGTGATCTCATTGACCAGGACCTCCTAGAGGACGTCCCAGAAAGTGTATCATTGGACTTACCCTTGGATTTATCCCAGGATCTGATTGGAACTCACTCAGACCCCGTTGGAATACCCCCCAAGGATAGTTGTGATCCCAACCAAGTGTTGTTACCCTTGAATTTAAATTTAAGTAAGTTAAAATATATATAAAAAAATTATCAAAAGTATAAAACACACAAAAAATATCATTTTTATATTTTTAAAGTCTTTTTTCAAAGTTTTGACAAAAGACTTACTCATTTTTTTTGGTGCTAGTATCAAAATAGGCGCAACACCCGTGCAACAGGTAGAGCCCCGTCATATGGATCTCTTCCTGGAGGAACCCATGCGCGCAAGGACTCCAGTCGCGAGCACAATGAGGGGAATCAAACCCGTGACCATAGCGTCATGCGGGAAGACAACGCAGACAACCGCGGCCACCAACTCGACGAAAAAACCGTTGGAGAACCATCCGTTGCCCACCATCTTATCCCAGGAGGGTACAGGTCCTCCTACGCCACCCCAGCTGGACTCAACCAAGGAGGAAAGAGTCAAAGTGTTAGTGAAAGAGCATGTGAGCTATTGGGAACAATTCAGGTTGGCTCAGACCCAGGAGGATCAACCAGGTATGAGAAAAGCCATTTCTCAGGCAAAGAAATCTCAGATTTCTCTGCAAAGGTTGATCCCAAAGAAAGAAGTAGAAGTCTACATGCAGAACTGGGTTCCTTGGGATCAGTTAGCTTCCTTAAAGGGAAAGGACCCCAAAAAGAAGAGGTCCTCAGTCCATCAGAAGTTAAGGAACCCAAAGGATTGGGACATCATAATATCCCTAGCCCAGAAGTGGAAAAAGGTGTACCACAATTAGATATAGAAGCTCTTAAAAGCTTTTCTGTAATTTTTTCTCACAATTTTACTATTATTAGCCAATGCTTTGACAAAGTTTATCAACAATTGGACAAATTGAGTTCAAGTATTTTCAGAGTGATTGACACCCAGTCTCAGATTATGAGAATTGATGAGTTGGAAATACAACAAATCAAGGATAGTATAAAAGCTAGTAAGTTGGACCTGATGAAACATATTGATGATAAACAATCAATTCTTCAGGAAGATATTCTTGCAACCATAGACCAGCTTAAGGAAGAAATTAAGAAAACTAGTCCTACTCCTTCAGCTCATCTGATTAACAAAATTGACTTATTAAGAAATAAAATTGATTTGGAGTTAGGTATGATTAAGAATAATCTCAGAGATTTTAAGATCAAATCTACTAACTCTCCGGTCATTGACCTAGAAGAAAATAGGCCTGCTAGGTTCACCAGTACTCCTAGTGTTCCTCCCAGAACCAGGATAACTAGGAATGAGTCTTTCAGACCCAGTCCTACTCTTGAAATGGAACAGGCTTTGAAGTTACTTCCTCCCATCACTGAATGGCCTAAATTCTCTGGAGAAGGAGAATAAAACCATGTCAGCTTCATTAAATTTTTTGACTATACTCTTTCTTCTTATGAGCTCCCTAATTCAATAGCTGTGGTGAGATTGCCCAGACTATTTGAAGGAGTAGCTCTTGATTGGTTTATCAATAAAAGAGAAGAAGTTGGATCTTTATCCTGGAATTGTTGGAAAGAATTGATCAAAGTACAATTTGGTACCAGGATTAGGAAAAGAAAGATGATGAAAACTTTTGAAACTTCCCAGTTTGATCCATCCAAGGACAAACCTCATAAGTGGTGCTTAGACCAGAAAAGGAGGTTAGAATGTTTCTACCCTGATGCTGATAAAGAAGAAGTCAATGAAAGACTCCTCAACTTATGTCCTGGAAAAATCGACCACAGTGTAAGGTGCAGAATGCCTATGGATTCAAATCTTTCCACCTTAATAGGTGTATTGGAAGAGACTATTGATATGAATGGTCTTGATAAGAGAGTCAATAGACTCCCCAGGGAACAAAATACTAGGAACAGGGAAGAATATACTGCCAAAACTATATAATCTCCTGCTACTAATCCATCTACCTTGGAATTCAAGAAGACTCCAGAATCAAAGGAAAAAGTATGTTGGAACTGTAACCAAACAGGACACATAAAACCTGATTGTCCTCTACCTAGGAAAAGGATTAATCTTATTGAAGGAGAAGAGTATGACAATCCTGACCCTCACCTTGATGATACCAATGGATCACTCTCTGGTTGTGATATAATGACCACTAACCCCATCAATGTCATTTAAGGTAGTATTGAGTCTTCTCTGGACATAAATTCTGTCAATGAGGATTCTAACTTACCTCAAAAATGGAATACCAACATGAAGATTCACCACATCTCTGAGGCTAAGGCCTTGACTCTAAAAAATTCTGCTGGTAAAAGTTACACTTCAGGCAAAACATGCTATGCTACTGGTTTAATCCAAGGTTCCCCTGTTAAGTTACTTCTAGACAGTGGAGCCTTTTGCTCTTGTGTTGGTTCAACTTATCTGGAGAAACAATACCCAAACTGGAAACTGAACTTACTACCAGTTCCCTCAGGCTAAGTTCAGCAGTTGTAATTCTGCTCTAAATGCTGTTGGAGTATGTTCTTCTGATATCATACTACCTCACTCTAAAGGATCACTCAAACTGAACATTGAATTTGTAGTGCTCCAAAACGGAGTGTGTGATTATTTTATCCTTGGAAATGATTCTCTTTGCTTATAAGGCATATATAGGAGGAGACTTGAATAAAAGTTCCAAATATTCCATGTCAATGCTCAAACTTCTGATTCAAATTATGAAAATCACTTAGAGAGTTCCAATCAGGAATACTTCTCTCAGGCTGCTTTGAATTACCTTCTCAATGAAGAACAGAAACGGGATATCCTACAAGTATTTTTTGAAAATCAGAATGATTTCTGTACCAAGGATCAACCCATTGGTAATATCAAAGGACATGATATGATCCTAACTCTAACCATTAAGCCTCCTTACCCACCTAACCCCAGGAGACCTGCTTACCCTTCTAGTACAAAATCTAGAGCTGCTCTGGAAACTCATATTCAAGAGTTGGTTGATTTACAAGTATTAAGGAAAGTAGGACACAATGAAAAAGTGGATATCACAACCCCCGTAATTATAGCTTGGCATAATGATAAGTCAAGAATGGTTGGAGATTTCAGAATGCTGAACAACTACAACCAAGCTGATTATAACCCATTTCCAAGAATTGACCATGCTCTGCATAACCTGTCCAAAGCCAAGTACATCACTACCATGGACATGCTGAAAGGTTTTCACCAAATAACTATCAGCCCTGATAGCCAGAAATTCGTGAGTATTATCTGTCATTTGGGAATTTATGAGTATCTTAGGATGCCTTTTGGTATAAAAAATGCTCCTTCTCATTTTCAAAGGATAATGGTTATTGTCTTAGGATTATTCATCTGACAGGGATGGATGATGGCAAAAATTGATGATGTTATCATCTACTCTGATCATTGGGATACTCAAATGGAGAAATTAAGGCTAGTCCTCAAAACCATCTCTGCCGTGGGATTGAAAGTATCAATGAAAAAGTGTAACTTTGGCTACAGGGAACTCAAAGCCTTAGGACACGTTGTCTCCAGACTAACCTTAGCTGCTGACCAAAAAAAGATAGCAGCAGTAATGAATAGGCCTATGCCTCAGAATAAAACTGAACTCCTGTCCTTTATCAGCTTCTGCAGCTACTATAGGAAGTATTTACCAAAGTTTGCTCTTCTAACCAAATGTCTGTATGAGATCTGCAACAAAACCACTGTTTTTTAAATGACTCATGACAGAGTCAAGAACTATGAGGAACTCAAAATGGCAATGACTTCAGCTCCAGCAATGATCCAGCCAGATTATTCTAAAACTTTGAAATTCTACATAGATGCCAGCTTGGAAGGGCTAGGAGCTGCTTTACACCAGGAAGTCATAGAGGATGACAAACCAGTGGAAACACCTATGCTCTTCATATCCAGACAAATTAAAGACACTGAGAAAAGGTATGGTGCAAGCCAAATGGAATGTCTTGCCTTAGTATTGGATCTAGAGAAACTCCATTATTACTTAGAAGGCACAAATTTCATTGTGATTACTGACTGCAATTCTGTCAGGACATTGATGAACATGAATACCCCTAGTAGGCACATATTAAGATGGCAGATAGCTATACAACAGTACAGAGGTCAGATGACCATAGTTCATCAAGCTGGGACTAAACACCAGAATGCTGATAGTTTGAGCAGGAATGCGTTACCCAATGACCCAAGTAACCCTGCTTATGATCCACAGGATAATGATATCTTCCCTATCCTTAACATTAACAGGTTAAACATTGAAGCTCCTATAATGGGAATCCAAATTTGTGAACTGAATGAATCATTGTTCAACTCAATCAAAGAATCTTAAAGTTCTGGCATAAAGACTCTGATCACTATTATGGAAAGTACTTCTCCCACATCTGAATTGATCAATAGCCTACCTGAACCTCTTTTGAAACCATACAAAGCCGGGAGGTTCACCATGTGGGATGGTCTGGTATACTATAGGCATCAACATCCAAGTGTTATAGTCTTAACTAAGGATGACCATATCAAACATGTTCTGGCTGAGTGCCATGATAACTGCTCATCTGGTCATTCATCTTCTGATAGAGCCTTAGATAAGTTTAAAAAAACTGCTTGGTGGGTTAATTGGAGAGACTCCACTATAAAGTATGTTACCAGTTGTGAAACGTTTCAGAAGTCCAACAGGACTACTGGGAAACAGTTTGGTCTACTGCAAAAGATTGCTGAACCCAATAAAAGATGGGAGATCATCAATATGGACTTTGTAACTGGACTACCACCAGGAGGAGCCTATTCCTACACCTCAGTCTTAGTCATTGTGGATAGGTTCTCCAAGAAAGCAAAGTTCCTACCTAATCACAAGGAAGACACTGCTATGGAAGTTGCCCTATTATTTTGGAACAGACTCATTGCTGATGTTGGAGTTCCCAAGATTATTATCAGTAACAGAGATTCTAAATTAACCTCTGAGCTCTGGAGGAATCTTCATGATATGCTTGGAACCACCTTAGCTTTCTCTAAAGCTTATCACCCTCAGACGGATGGATTGGCTGAAAGAATGATTCAGACCCTGGAAGACATGCTCAGGAGATTCTGTGGCTTTGGACTGGAATACAAGAATTCTGACGGTTATTGCCACAATTGGGTTAGCCTTTTACCTTCACTGGAGATGGCCTACAACAGTAGAAAGAACTCTACCACTAAGGAAGCACCTTACATACTGGAAAGAGGATAGATTCCTAGATTACCCAAGGATAACCTTAACCAACAGCTAACCAATATTCACCCTACATACCTCAATTTCAAAAAAATGATAGATGTAGCCAACAAACATGCTGTTAAGTGTGTCCAGGATTCTGTGGATTATAATCAGCAAAGGTGGGATAAAACCCATAAGGAACCTGATTTCAAGATTGGTGATCAAGTCTTGATCTCTTCCACCAACTTTACCAACTTAGCTGGAAATAGTAAGCTTAGACAAGCTTTTGTTGGACCTTTCAAAATTAATAAACTTCATGGTAAAAATGCTGTGGAAGTAATCCTCAGTGATGAGCTTTCTAGAAAACATACTGTCTTCCCAGTAAGTCTAATCAAACACTACCACCCAAGGAATGGAGAACATACTCCTTCACTTGAAATAACTGTTAAAGAAGAACATGAAAAAGACAAAGGAAAAATTAGCAAGATCCTTAAAGATAAAAAAGATAGGATAAATGGAAAAGACATCAGACTCTACCTGGTCAGATAAAAGGGAGAATCAGCTGATAAAGATGAATGGTTGCCTGAATATAATATCCCTGACGGACCTATACACCTGAGCAACTACAGAGCCAGCAGGAGGCATTAACCCAAAAATGTTTTTTCAGATATAAAAATATCTTGGAGTGGGGGAATGTCAGCTTGCTACTATGTACAGAGCAACCTGTCAATAGCAACACAAAACTATGAAAAAATAAGAATATCTCAATTCAAAAAATGAGGAGTGAGAAATCCATAAATATTATTACAGAAATGGTTTCCTCACCCAAAATTAGGTAGGGTCACTCACTGAGCCCACCCTTGAATTCAAATTCCTTATATTTTTAAAATAATACTAAAAATTACGACACCAGTATGGCAATTTTTGGCCATTCTAATATTTCACACGTATTGTCACATATAGGGTTAACACCTAAAATACATTCAAAATTGAGGTGTTGTGTATATTTTAGGAGTTACACGCGGAAATGTGTTATGTCACAATTCCTGCGCGCAGCCCCGCATCATTACATATCCCTACGTAATAGTAGTAGCAGATTCCTGCGTACTAAAGACCCGCGCGCAGCTGATTTTGCCACGCACGCAGCTGATTATGCCACGCACGCAGCGGATCCTACCCCGCGCGCATCTGTACTAACTGATCCCCGCGTCTGGATCAGTTGTGACTAATCTGACAACCAGGTACCACTCAGAAGAGCTACAACCTAGTTAGGGTTGCCTAGTATATGTAAAAAACTGACATATGCATTAATAATGATCTAAAAAGATCAAAAATTAAATAAAATTAATGAAAATTAAGTTTAAAACATTTTTTAATAATAAATCAAAGATCAAGGATTATCACGTAAATCACTGACCCTGATCTTTGAAGACCACAAAACACTACAAGGAGTGTTCATAAAAATTATTGAAAATTATCTACATGATCAGCAGATGATGCAAAATCAGTAAACATCCACATCTGCCCGCTTTCAAGCAATATCAATTGTACAAATGAAGGATGAGTACAGAATGATCAGATTTATGCTATAACAGATTAACAGATCATGTGGCTAAAACAGTACAGAAATCCAGCAGATCTAAGGACATCTGATTGACAGCACGAAGTGGACGTGCCAATTTTTCCCTCACTGGCGTGCCAGCCTCAGCCCACAAGAAGAACCCTCTCTGCGTGCCCTGAGAAGCTCAAAATCACCCAAAAAGGTATTTCTACAGACCTCTTTGGATCCTTTATTCAAGCATAGTTACCAGGAATTATTTATTATCAATCAGACACCGTGTCATTGTTGATCAAATGCTTATATGAAGATAAGAAAGTGATTTATGAATTAGTCTTTAGTAGTATTATTTACCTATATTAACCAATCAACCATTGAAGTTTAGTCAAGCAACCTACCCCATCTGCTCTGAAACCCTTCCAATTATTCCAGGATTTTCGTGGTGAAGTTCTCAGAGTGAGTGTTACCCTTCCTTTCTTGGCCATTTGTGCTGTTAAGCCCAGCCATTAGTGGAATAAGTCCTTTCTAAGGCACCCATCTTTATGACAAGGTTCTTAAACTGCCTAAGTAGGCCCCTTGAAGAGAGGTTGCTAGTCTGTAAAGATCCCCAGTAGTACAATAATGTGGCCCCTCTTTTATATTATATTATAAACCCATTATTACCAAACCAATCAAACCTTGCAACTGCTCTTATTATATCATTTATCTGAGATTCTAAGTGTTTATCATTGGAATAATAATAATAATTATTATTCCAGCATTTTTATCACTCTCTGTAGCTAAAGGACTGCAAGGTTCCCGGTATCAGAGAGCTGACAAGGGAAGTCCCTAGGATTGAGCCACAAACAACAAGGAGCCTCTACCATCATTTCCAACAACCCTTCCTCCAATGGAGGAGCAAAACCACTTGCCCTAGCTGTGGAAGCAGCTGGTGGGGGAGGTTGAGCTGGGGTATTGGGATTAGGTCTTAGAGGAAAAGCAGGTGGAATGTTGGATCCAGGGGGGGTTGTTGTTAGCATCCTGAGTTTCCTTTGAGAGACTGAGAAAAAAAAGAGAAATTCTAAGTTAGACCCCCAGATGTGGAAACAAGAAAGGAGAGACTCCCCAGGTTAGTTGCCAAGTTCTGGAATCAATGGTCCTAGCATCTGTAAAGTCTGAGGATGCTATGATGAGAGAGATTGAGATGATGATGATGAATTCCTTTTCCCTACTCCGTGATCCATGGTCTGATGATACAATATCTTTCCCCAATCTGACGCTCAGAGCTCAGACTTTATGTCCTAACTCTCAAAACTAACCTAAGTACAAGCGCAATGATTTTCCAACAACAAATAGAACCAAACCCTAGAAACCAGAACACTAGCCTTACCCTTACCCATTCCCATACCTCCAAACCCCAAGACCGCCTACCCGTACACACACCCCAAGTTTGTCCTTCTCATGACACAGCCCTCCGTTGCACCCTACTTGGAGCCCCCCATGTTGTCTGTATCCGCCTGGTGTGCCATGTGATTACCTTCCCCCGCGGGTTGGCCTGCACTTGCCTGTGTCTGCCCAGGTAAATAGCCCCATGATTGCCCTGCTCTTACCTCCCCAAACTAACTGCCTGCAAACTTGGTTGGGCTGGCTCCATGCCTAGGTCCATATTGTCTGAGTGGGCTGCGGCCCGCCACATCCAATCAAGCCCAAACTTTGCCCGGTATGCTGAACACCATGGCACCTACTGCTGAGCTAGCAGTGGCCACTGCTGAGACTGCGCCCATCCAAAATGCTGAGCCTGACCTACCAATTGCTGCCAACGCCGGCCGCAACTCAGTTCCCAACACATGGCTATATAATGAAACCACAGCAGTGAGCACAAGCACAAGAAGGGGGGTGGGGATGGATTGAGAGGGAGGGGGGAGGGCATACCTGGCTGGGCTGGAAGGTGTGTGGTGTGCTGGTATAAGGTTTTGGTATTGATATGGATGATGTGGAGGTGTGAATTGGTGTTTTTCATGATGATGGATGGTGGATAGATGATGATGCCTAAATGGCAGATTTGATGTTTGTAATGCAGCATTTTGAAATACACCAGTTAAGGGGTAAGTGTATTTCACAAACCCACCATCAAAAAATGGCGGGCTTCCAATGGGGGATGTTCTAACTTTGATACACCCTATGATTTTTATTTAGCATTTTCTTTATTTCTTTTTCTTTTACTTTTTTTTGGGAAAACTTCATTTGCATTCTATCAGAAGAATCAAATTTTTTGTTTCAAATAAATCAATCTCTGGAAAAATTTTTCATCATTATTTCTTTTACTCTATGAAGCTTTTGTTTTGGGATGATTTTTTTATATTTAAATTCATTCCATGGAATAGGTATATGTAACATTTTTTTATAATTCTTTTTTTGTGCTGAACAAAGGTATTCAGGTCCAATAAGACCTATTAAATTTTAATCATAGGGTCTAGGGTTTAGGGTTTAGGGTTTAGTGTTTAGGGTTTAGGGTTTAGGGTTTAGGGTTTAGGGTTCCAATAACACCTATTAAATTTTAATCATATGCATAAATTTTGTATATTTTTTCATCATTTGCTTAATTCATGATTTTTTTTGAGGTATTTCCACATACTTAAATTCCAATCATAAAATAGGTATATTTAGCATTTTTATTTTTATTTTTATTTTTATTTTTATTTTTATTTTTATTTTTATTTTTATTTTTATTTTTATTTTTATTTTTATTTTTATTTTTATTTTTATTTTTATTTTTATTTTTATTTTTATTTTTATTTTTATTTTTATTTTTATTTTTATTTTTATTTTTATTTTTATTTTTATTTTTATTTTTATTTTTATTTTTATTTTTATTTTTATTTTTATTTTTATTTTTATTTTTATTTTTATTTTTATTTTTATTTTTATTTTTATTTTTATTTTTATTTTTATTTTTATTTTTATTTTTATTTTTATTTTTATTTTTATTTTTATTTTTATTTTTATTTTTATTTTTATTTTTATTTTTATTTTTATTTTTATTTTTATTTTTTTTTGATTTTGGGGAGAATGTTATTTTGAATCCCATCAAAAAAATCAATTTTTGTTTTTTGAACAGATTCATTTTTGATAATTTTCATGAGGATTGTTTCAATTTATGAATTTATTTCTCAAATGTGAAATCATATTTCAAATCCTCTCCAATATATATATCTATATAGGAAATTAATTTTCTCACTGTAAAAATCCTTTAAATAACATATTTTTTAGTCTCTGCAACATTACTCACACACAGACCAATCCTTTATTTCACAGGTTTTCAGGAATTATTTTTTTAAATAATTTCATGCCGCAGAACTGTAGCTGGGTTTCTAAAACCCTTATATAAAATCTTTTGTAAGTTTGGAAGCATTAGAACACCTTAAAAAATTCATTCAAAAAATCAAACAAATCAAGTTTTTCATTGCATTTTTGGATCCTTTTCTTTGCCTTTTGAATTAATTTGTTTTGGTGATTGTATATTGAGAAACATTATGAAAAAAAAATAAAACAGCTTGTTAATATTTTTTCAGGATTTTTTGGATGTATTCTTGGCCTTTGAAAATTGAATCCAATATAAAAACACTTCAAAATAAAAACTGTTTCAATGATTTATTTTTTAACACCTGGCATCAAAATTTGCTCATTTTTGTTTTTACAGAACTTTAGAAAATCATCAAAAGAATAAACTTAAAATTATTCTGACTGTTATTAAAATGTTTTACAACATAAAATGAAGCAGTCAAAATGATTTTTTGCTTCATTTTTGGATGCTTTTCTAAAGTTCTACAAAGAGAAATTGAGCAAAACTTTGATGCCAGATGGGAAACAAACCTTGAAAGGGATGTTTTATTTTGAAGTATTTTTAAATTAGATCCAGTTTTTGGAGGCCAAGAATACATCCAAGCAATCCCAAATAAATATTAAAAAGCTCTTTAATTTATTTTTTAAATTTTTTGTAGATTAGATCACCAAAACTGATTGATTCAAAAGGCAAAGAAAAGTATCCAAAAATGCCATGAGAAATCTGTTTTTTTTTTTTTTTTTTTTTTGATTTTTTGCATAAATTTCTTTAGGTGTAAGAATACATCCAAAAGATCACAAATGAATAATGAAAAGCTCTTTTTTTTTCTTTTTAACTTTCTGAGAGCTTAATTAACTCCAAAAAATAATTTAAAAGGCAAAGGAAAGGACCCAAAAATGAAATGAGAAATTTGTTTTTCTTTTCTTTTTTTGATTATTTGAATGAATTCTTTAAGTTGTAATATTAAATCAAGATAAAAAAAGGAATTTCTTTAATTTTTTTTTAATTTTCTGAAAGCTTAAATCACGAAAGAAGATCAATTAAGATGGCAAAGAAAAGGATCTAAAACTGGAATGAGAAATTTGCTTTTTTTGATTTTTTGAATGCAATTTTTATAGTGTTCTAATGCTCCCAAAATTACCAAAGATTTCTTATCAGCAGTTCAAACTCCCAGCTACACAGCTGGGATTCAAATTTCCAAAGGAAAAAAAATTCTTGAAACACCGTGAAATAAAGGATTTGTCCATGGGGGATATTAGTTACCCAGATGCAGACCACCCATAATTTCAAGGATTGTGCCTATGAAAGAATTAATGCCCTATATATATATATATGTAAATTTTTTATTTTTTATTATTTTTGGTAAAAATAAATTTACATCTCACCAGGAATATTCCATTTCTTCAGAATCTTCTTATATTGAAAAAATCTGATATCAATTTTGAGTTCCTTGAAAACAACTTGAAATTTTTTAATTTTTTCATGTTATATTACTTCAATGTGTGTGTGTATTTTGTTTCTCAAAAAGAATTCTAGCCCAGGCCAACTGGAAAGGGGTCTGGAGGATATATTTCAGGTACCCCAAGGCCTGAATTGATTTTTACAGGCCTCCATCACTGCAAAAAATCCTCAAAAGATATTCACCCCAGGAAGGCCTGAGAAAATTGAAAGGCATGTGCATGTCATCAGGAGCCATATTTCCATAAATTAGGCAATTCTTTCAACCTTAAAAATTTTGACCAAGATTAATTTCCTGTATTCACACCTTTTTCAAATTGGAAAAACTTTTTGAAGTTTGAAAACATTCCTGAATTGGAAATGAATCCAAAAGGAATGAATTTAGTAACAGATAAAAACCTCTTTTGTGAAAAAATGGCCCAAATTTAGTTTTAGTAATTTTGAAGGTGTGAATTTTAGCCTAAGCCATTTCAACCTGCATAATTAATATCATTTGGTACTGATGAACTTCCAGAGATTGATTTTCTCCTTGCAGAGACCTAATCAGTTGCACACAACCCTTGGAGGGTTTTAAAATCAGTTAGAACAAAATAATTTTTAGGGAGTTACTTCTGTTTGTACCATCCAATCAAGTCTATCAAACCTATAAAAGCACTAAAAATATTTTTTTCTAAAAAAGCTCTCAACTTTGAAGGCAAAACTGCACCCCTGTTCTTATGGAATTGATTTTTCTCATAGTTTAAAATTTCTAAAAGATTGAATTTTACTACTTCCTTACTTAAAGAATTTAAATAGATTAATTAGAGAAATACAGCTTTCACAAAAAATTATACAGCTATTCCTGTACTATTTTGATTACTTGCAACAATACCCCAACTAGGACCATAATTTTCTTAATTTTTCATGGACCATGGTTTGCTATCAGAATTTTAAGGGCTTCCAACTTTCATTTCTTTACAGGGCCTTTTCATCTGGAAATAATAGCAATTTATTCTCCATTAAAAGTTTTTCTGAACCTAGTAAGCTCTATATATATCTAATCATGCAAGATTGACTTCAAAATCTCAAACTTTCAAACTCTTCACCCATCAGTTTCTCCCTTTTTTAAAAATAAAGAGGTCTCCTTGAAATCAGAGTAAGTTAGAGATCCCAAAAGCCTGAAAAATTTGATGTACCTTTCTAGAAAGTGCCATCAAGGAATATCTGGCTGAAGCTATTCAAATTCTATAGTTGAAGGTGTGCTCATTCTCAAACCAAGTTTTTGGTTCAAAATCATTGTGAATTGGAAATTGGATAAAGATGGAGCTGATATTAGATGGAGCTTGAACTGAGATTAGTTTTAGATTGGGCCTGAGCTCCTTGATGGCACTTTATAGCAAGTGACATGAAGTTTTCTGTGGTGCAATATCATTGGATAAGCCAAATTGGAGTATTGAAATTTCATATTTGGCTAGTTTCTGAGAAATAACTTCTTGGCCATGGGTTTATACTTCCATCCAGAAAGAAATAATTTTCAGCTTTTTGTATAATTTTCATTATTTGTTGTTCCACTCCAATTCCTTCTTCCCCTTTATTTAATTTATTTTTTATCATTTCTAGAAGGAAAGTGTTTTTGGAAAATAAATTATTTTAATTTTCAATTATAATTTAATAGATCAATTCAGAAGGTAAATTAAACTGTATTAAGTCACTCAGACCATCCCAATTTCATTTTGGTTCTCAAGATAATTGCAGACTTTAAAATAATTTTCTTTTCAACCACTATAAATTGCCCATGTTCAACCATTATATTTAGAAGAATATTCTGGAAAAGTGAGCAGATATTTAATATCTAGTATTAGGGAATTCCTCCTTTTGTCACGGTTGGTTAAAGAACCCTTAATGCATAAAATTCCATGTGTAAAAATTCTCAAAAATTGTTAATTTCTTCCATATGTGACCTGTCTAAAAATTTCTTATCTCTTTCCATATGTGATAAATCTCAAAGTTGATAATTTCCTTCCAATTTGACCAGTCTCAAAATTTCTTATCTC
This sequence comes from Puccinia polysora, assembly GCA_025617555.3. Classification (NCBI taxonomy): domain Eukaryota; kingdom Fungi; phylum Basidiomycota; class Pucciniomycetes; order Pucciniales; family Pucciniaceae; genus Puccinia; species Puccinia polysora. Next base: position 38,850,897 of record CM062633.1, on the reverse strand, counting down.
CTTCCAAATTTTAACAGTCTCAAAATTTCTGATCTCCTTCCTTACACAATCAGTCTCAAATTTTCTTACCTCCTTACATATGTTATCAGAATCAAACCTTATTGTCTCCTCCCATACTTCAGATTTATCCCATAAAACTGAAACTTCTAATAACATTAGCATATTCACCTTCTCATACACTTATCATGGCTAACTTCTCATTAATTCAAAAGATAAACTTTATCATAACAAAAATGATACACTTCATCATAAATAAAAAGGTACACTTTCACACAAAAGACTCTCAGGAATTTTGGCCAATATGCTCTCTCTGAAATATCTACCCTCAAATACAAATCTTACAAAACTGCCCCTTGCAAACATTTCCCACAAGCAAGATCAAATTAAAGCAGCCTCCAGCAATTCCAATACACTCATCCTCTAGAATTTTTCAGGACCTTCCCTCAGAAGCATCCATTGTCCATCAACTCACAGTAACAAATCTGCTGATTTCTATCATCCCCTCATCAACCAACAAATTTACTAATTTTTGAATTCCCCCCATTAAAACACATTCACCAATCCCCCATAGTTTATTTTACCCTCATAAACTCACCCATCCCCCCATTCCCCATTAAAACAGACCCAATCATTCCATTATTCCCTAATAAATTTTCCCAAAACCTTATCAATTCACCAGCCCACACTTCTAATCACTCAAAAAATAATCCACTACCACCCTGTTATCACCCACCGCCATACATTAATTTTAATCCACCATCAATTAACAGTTCCAGCAATAATCTTTAGAATTATTCATTTAATATACCAGAATGAGAAGAAAAATAATTATTTAAGAAAAGTAATCAGCCACATTTTCCATCAAGAAATGTTATAAAGATAGATTGAAAGGAAAAGTAACCCCCCAGGTAGAATAGTAAGTAAATTTTGAAGGGTTGAAGATTTCAAGACACCATCCCTTGAAGTATCTATGTTATCAATAATTCAAAGACCTTCTAATTTTTCTATTGTTTTATTAAGCTGCAAGATTGAGAAGAGGAGAAAAGATTAATATTTTAATCAAATACTTGTTTTATCATCATCTTTCATAATTTATAAGTAATCTGAATTTGATATGACAGCACATTTAAATTCTATATCTTACCTTTGAATCTCCAAATATCTCCTCCATTATCAGTATATGCTTTTGGAATACAAGCATTATCAGTAACTATGAACCAGTATTTGGTACGAATTGGGAAGAAATTTTATTTTATTTGTCTTAGTATAACTCTCCTTACAAGAATTAGTCAGGAAGGAAGCCTCAAAAGAACTATTTATTATACTTTCTGTAATATTGATATTGTAAATGCCTATTTCCCCTACAGAATCTGACTTATCCAAAGCTTGGTTTCACACCACAAAAAGCCTCAGCATTTGACATAAAACTTCTGGTATGTTTCTGAAAACTGTTTCAAAATGGTAAATATCTATGCTAATTATTGGGTTTTCTGGGCCTGTTTTCAAGGATAGACTCAATAAATCTTTTTTAAACATTTTTTTCCCACCATAAATACAAATATAATGTAATAATATCATTGAAGGAACCAATGATACATCAAAAATTACTAATATCCACTCATCCAAAAAAACTTCCTAGATTTTGTGGTGTATTTTAACATAAAAGGCATTACAAATGAATCCTAATCACCACTCCAGTTTTTTCAGAAAATTTGATTTATGGTATTCTTGGTTATTACACATACCAAATATTATCTTTTTGAGATTTCAAAGATCATTATCCAAAAATGAAATTTTATTTTTGAACTATTCCAAATGATTCCTAATCACCACTCCAGTTTTTTTAAGAAAATTTGATCTATGGTATTCTTGGTTATTACTGTTAAAATACTGCTGTCACAACTGTAACTCACTGCACCTTGATCTGTTATTTACCCTCTTAGAATGCTGGTGTTCCAAATTTCAATCTATTAATTCATGTGTTATCAGGAGCATTCAATTGTATTGGTGCGTAATGTTTATTTATTGTTTTCATACCATCCATGTTCCAATCTCATTTTTGTTCTTTGTTCTCTCATTTCTTTTTCTACTCACTGGCCTCTGATCTTGCGCGCTACGGTCTCCTGGATTTCCAACACCAACTACTGGTGAAGACACTCCAATCTCCAAGATGCGCGGATGTCAATTCCCGAATCAATCTCTCGCAACCTAAGATTGGTCATTGGCGATCCTGATCATTTTCCTTCAACTAAATCACCTTGTCAACTTGCCGACTCAAAACAACCTCAACACCAACTACTTCAATCCACCTCAATCAAGCTACCACGGCAGCCAGTTCACTCTATTGTAAGGGCATCTGCGTCAACTCAACACTCATCAAATGCTCACCTTTGCTTTTTAATAGTTGCTCAAGGCGCTCAAGGTCATTACTTGACTCAATCCAAACTGGCTTCAACAACAATCTCAATTGGCTATCAGTGAATCTAAATCCACTTCTATCCTCAATTTTCGCTAGTCACTTATTTCCATTCCTTACTGAACTTTTAGGAGTCCTTACTTCTCATCTCAATCTCAAATTCCTTGACTCTGTTGTTTAGCCAAAAGCATTTCTCCGTTGGTTATTCTCTTTTTCAACCTCTTTTATTTCCTATTATTTTTGCTTGAAACTCACTTTCTGTATGTTTGAAATTAAATCACAGTCTGGTCTTGGTGACCACTTAAATTTTCCACAATTAAACATACCAAATATTACCTTTTTGAGATTTCAAAGATCCTTTATCCAAAAATTAAATTTTATTTTTGAACTTGGAAACAGATATATAATTCTGAAAGATAGGAATTTGGCAAATCCTTGTCAAAAGAATCCAAAACATTTTCCATTAAAGAGAAAATATTGGGTTATTTAATTATTATTTTGATCTGGTTTCAATTATCTATTTGAATTTGCTTGTCTCTTCACTCAATTTATCTTTAATAAAATTTTTAAAGCTCAAAATTTAATGAAATGAATCAAGAAACTGCCCCTGAACATCCTCTCAATCCTGATGCCAAATCTTCACCTGGCCAAATCATATTCCATCAGAATTCAAGCCCCAATCTGCAAATTAATTTTGTATCCACTGTCTCACTATATCACTGGAAAATTTGATCAATTGTTTTTGGTTTATCCTACCCAAAACACGCCAGAAACATTGAATTCTGAAGTTTCCCATTACCTTTTTCATTATGGTAAATTATAATTCAATTATAAATCAAATATCCAGTATTCATTAAATGATATATTATTTTTGCCTTGCTTAAGGAGTTTTTATGATTCCTTCTTGTCCTGTAGCCCATAGATACATATTGGAGACCCATTTTTCTTCCATTCTTTTTAGAAAATAAACCTATGAAAATCTAAAAAAATATGTAGAACTTTTAAACAGAATAAAAACTTTCCATTTTTTACATTTTAATAGGTTTATTTTCTAAAAAGAATGGAAGAAAAATGGGTTTTAGAACTTTTAAACAGAATAAAAACTTTCCATTTTTAAGTAAAATATTTTTCTTTCCAAGCAGGATTCCTTTGGTGAATTTCCTGATGCAGATTCTCAAGAACTTCAATTTAGGATTAGAATATTTACTTTTCTGGTGAGTACTGAAAGCACCCTGGCTTGGCATAGGGAAATTTCCAAGCTTCAGGCTTGGAATCCTTCCTTTTTTGTTTGATTCAAATGGAACCACTTTCTCAGGAAAGGGGAAATTTCCAATCTTCAGGATGAAAATATTGGCTTTTTTTGTGTTAATGGCATTAAACAAATTTTTTGGAATGATTTTTGCACATCAAATTCACATTTATAAGCAAAAAGATTGATTTATTTGGTGAAAAGCAACAAAAAGAAAAAAAGTCCTTTGAATCTAGATTGGAAGTTAAAGAATTTGAATTTTGAGGTAAAAAAGTTTAGGAAGGGGTGATGTTAAATTCACAACTCCAGTCATATGGGAGTTTTTTAGGGCCCTACACGGCTCCAATGACCTGTGGGGGCCCATAGATGACTACAAAGGGCCTTTCCAAAAATGCGCAACCCCCGGGGGGTTGTGTACAAGCCTTTAACCCCCCAAACACGGTGATTTCAAGCCGTGTACCCCTTTACATGGCTCAAAACCGTTGTTTTTGGAGGTGCGCAACCCCCTGGTGTGGAAATCAGAAGAGCACTTCTACTTTAATGGTTCCCAATTTCGGAAGTTATTGATCCCTTGCATCTGTAAACCCTAAAACCAAGAGATGAGTGTAAAGAGCCTTCCAACCTGATGTGATGATCTGATGTCCTCCTCTGCCATCTGGGTTGAGGGTGCGGTTTAAGTAGCCTTCCCCTCAACCCTAACCTAAGTAAACCAGCAAGTAAGCAAGAATAATGAATTACAACCCCTAAGTAAAGAACCTTAGCCCAAACTCTATCCTTCCATCCCCATCCCATGATTCATTTCCCATCTGTATTGCCCGCCTGCCATTAAGTCAACCCAGTTTGTCCTGCTCATGACACGGCCCTTGCACCGCGCCCAAATGAGAGCCCCCCAAACATTTCTGCATTCCCCCAATGGGCCATTTGAGATATCCAAGGTACATCCGCGCAATCCATCCAATCCAATCCAATCCTTCCCGCGTCTCCAAGTGCCAAGCCCAATTTGACTGCTGCTGAGCCCACAGCACAGCTTGCTGTGGCAAAGCTGCACCCATTGCTGAGCGCGCTTCCACTGCTGATCCCGCTGCTACTGCTGAGCGCGCAGCGCACAGTCCATTCCAACTTGCATCTATAAAAGACCACAACACTGGAAGTTGTGCCAGAATTTTGGGCACCCCCTGGACCACACTTGGGTTCCGTCAACCCAAACTTGGGATCAATGCATACTTTTTGGAAAATTTTTTTCCACACCTAGCAATTCCAAAGTGACTTTAAAGTGAAACCAAATTAAAATTTAAGTGAAAATTTAAATCATATAAGAATCTGAAAACAATTCTTTCTCAACTCAACAGTGAGCAAACTTTGTTTTTTCAATGGAAAGTTGGATTGAATACTGAAGTATACCATTGAATTTTTTTTCATGGGAAAAGTGGCAAGCCCTCCTTCTTCTGAAATGGCTGCGTGGAAGGTCTACATTGATAGTGCCATCAACAAAGCTTTGGAAAAAGAAAAAAAGGATTTGGGTAATGAAACATTTGAAGCCCCAATTGAATCCTCATCAAAGGTGGCCGTTGAGGAAGAAACTTTTTCACAGTGGGATTTGACCTCTGGTTGTGAATAACATTTTATGTTACTGAGGCCTTTGCTGGGTTTAATTTTAATGAAAATAATGGGTGCATGTAACTGAAACTATGACTTAACCACTGAATGTTTACTAGATCCACTTGACCCACCTCCTCTGAGAAGTTTTCCTACCAGGGAAGAGGCCCAGAACTATTTTCAAACATGGGATATGAAGCATGGTTATGCTCTGATGGTTTTATTAAATAAAACAAAAATAAATATGTGGATTTGGCCTGTGATCAACATGGTTCCTATTCAGGACAACTTCTTACCAAAAGGTACAGAAAAACTCACACAAGGAAGTTTGGGTTCAATCTTTTAATCCATGCAAGTTGCACAAAGGCAGACCCCTTGTGGAAAATCTCCTATAAAGAAACTCAAGATAACCATCAACCATCTGAACATCCCTCTGTGAGTCCTCAACTGAGGACAATCTCTGTGAAAGCCTTGGATCTAATTAAAGAAGGCATGAAAGATGGGCTAAATACATTACAACTTCAGAGAAAACTGAGCAGGATTGATGGCAGAAATTATGTTGATGACCAGACAATCTATAACACTAAGCGGAAGGTAACGCTTGCAGAACTAAAGGGTAAAAGTGTTATGGAGGTAATCTATGAACAGCTTGAAGAAAAAAGTTGGATTCACCGGTCAAAGTTCAGGGGAGAGGGTCACTTGGAGGCCCTGTACTTAGCACATCCTGAGGCAGTAAAGCTTTCAAAACAATTCCAGCATATTGCTATGTTGGATTGTATTTATAAGACAAATAAGTAAAAAAACCCGCAATTGCATGTTGTAGGAATGACAGCCTATCGGAAAACTTTCAAAAATGCTCTTGTTTTCATAAAAAAATAAACTTTTGATTTCTAAATTTGGTCTGTAAAAGAATTAAAGCAGTTGGATTATGATCCTGAGAGACTTCCAAAAGTATTTGTGACGGATTGTGAAAAGGCTGTGATTTGTGCCATTGAATCTAGTTTCCCTGAGTTTCCAAGAAAATTTTGCACTTGGCACTTGTCTAAAAAAATACAAGCAAACTGTAAAGCGCACTTTGGTAATGAATTCAAAGGATGGAAAAGCTTTATGACTCTGTGGGAAAGGTATGGGGCCTGAAAGACCAAGGAGGAGGGGGAGGTCAATGATGCAGAACTCAGAGTAGGTCTAAATCACTGCTTCTTATTCTTTCTAGTTTTGGGTTCTGACATTTTGACTTGTATAATGTTTCTTGAAAGACTATGAGGATGTACTTGAGTAGATGGAAAATAAAATTTTCCCTATCAAAGAGACGTTTTTAGCAGCATGGACTTGTATAAACAGAGATTTTGGAAACAAAACAACATCTTGGGTTGAAGGGGCCATGCAAATCTCTTAAAATTCCTTGCAAACTCTTTGGGAAACATGTTGCATTTTTGGAAAAGCCTTGATGGAACAGTTTAGAATCAAATTAAATCGGTTCATGTGTCACTTTATAACTCTCAAATCAAGTTAGGGACAGTTCTTCCACCTGAACTGTTGCCATTGGGTTGCAAATTTTCTTTAGAGGCAATTACTGTTATGAGGGAACAATTTGAGAAATTAAAACATGATCATGATGGCAAAGTGTGCACCAAGTCATATTCCAAGACAATACGTTTGCCCTGTTCCCACCAAAGAGGTGACCCTCTAGCATTCAGAGGATGCATGGTACCCAAAGATGTTCATCCTCAGTGGAGGTTGGACTATGAAACTTGCAGTTCTAGTTCTGTAAGTTGGCTTAAGTTGGATTGTTCAAGTTGGATTTTTCAAATCACTATGTGATTAATGCTTTTTGATTAATGATTCCTAATTCACTAATGGTTGATACTTTTGAATTTTTCAAGTGCAATGTCAATGAAATGCAAAGCATTCGTCAGTTACATGAAAAAGTGAATGCAATCATCTTGGAATCTCCAGATCATGAGCAAAGTGGAATATGGAAGTATATCATTCAGAAGATTACAATATATTGATTGAAACCAAGAATTGAACCTAAAGTCTTACAATCAAGAAGGGGAAGGCCAAAATTGACAGATATGGGGCAAGAGCCATCTCAGTTTGAGCATGTTTAAAAACAACTCAAGGGGGAAAAAAGGACTGGAAGGGCTCCAAACAAGAAAAGACAAAAGATTTTAAGTCTTTTCTTTTGGGATATGTTCATCTTTTTGGTTAATTGACCTTAGTTACTAATTAATGATGAATTGTTAGTCAAATTTGGCAGAATCTGAATCTGAATTTCATATTTCAGAGGAAGAGACTGAAAGTGAATTGGGATTGCTTAATTTGCAATCAGAATCCTCTTCAGAGGAAGAGAATGTGCAGAAAAGCTCAACCAGAAGCTCATCTTTTTTTGGTATTCATTTAATTGATCTGATTGAAGAAATGAATACTAAGTTAGTTTTCATGATAGGAACAAAACGTGAAATACCTCAATTGAATTTTCAAGAAATTCCATAAGTTCTTAGGTAAGTTTTGGGATCTGAGGGGAGATGGGAATTGCAGATTTAGAGTCATTGCTAAATCTCTTGGTTATGAAGAACATGGTTGATTTAAAGCTAGGAAGGAAATGATTGAAACATTAGAGAAACATAAAGCATGCTACATTAATATTCTTGATGGTGCAAAGGAGGTTGAAAAGATTAAACAAAGACTTGATGTTGAAGACATCAATGAAAAGATTCCCTCCTCAAAATGGCTGGCTAAATTAGATATTGGTCATATCATAGCAGAAACATATTTCAGATCTATATGTTTTATTTTATTGGAGTCATATGATTCTTACACTCCAATGAAAAATGGTGTTACTGATCAATCAGATCCAATCTTCATTTCCTTTGTAAACAATAACCACTGGGTTCTATTAGCACTTGAGGGAGAAATGATTCCAATCCCACCCATTGTAGCAAAACCGCATTCCTTGAATTCTAAAAAAGCCTATGGTTTGGTTGATTGTCTCAAAGATCAACTGCAAATGTATTCTAGATTATAGAGATTATAGAGTTTGACTTCATTTCATCATTGGGTTTCATATGAATTGTAATTCTAATGCAGCTAACAAGTTCTATTGATATAAAGGGTTATCACATTTTGAACATCATTATGTTGAGTGTTTTGAGTTGAAATCCTTATATTGAGTGTTTTGAATGAGAGTTTAATGGTAAGTCAGTTCAACTTGTGTTGGGCTGATTCCATCACAATCTTAAATTATGTTAAGCTTGGAATGGGATCAGCTTAAGACAAGTTGAATTTTTTTTTGGTGTTTTTAATTTAGGGCTGGTCACAAGACTTGTATTTTTTTGGAACTTTTACTTTAGGGCTGGTCAAAAGAATTATTCAATTTTTGGGCCCTTTTACATTAGGGCTAGTCAAGTTGAACTTACTTTAGGGCTTGTCAAGTTACTTGTATTTTTTTTTGGTGTTTTTACTTTAGGGCTTGTCATTTTACTTGTCTTTTTTTTTTTTTTTACTTTAGGGCTTGTCAATTTACTTGTCTTTTTTTCTTGGTGTTTTTACTTTAGGTCTTGTCAAGTTACTTGTCTTTTTTTTGGTGTTTTTAGTTTAGGGCTAGTCAAGTAACTTGTGTTTTTTTTTGAGTCTTTTTACTTTAGGGCTAGTTCATTGCATAGTCCAAGTTTTTTTGTTTTTTGTTATTTATTTATTTATTTATTTATTTATTTATTTATTTGTTTTTTTTAACCAAAAAATCACCATTTTTTTGATTTCTTTGATTTTTTGGCTGATTCATGTTTTTTGGAAGGTTTATTTGATTCATGGGTTATGTTAGTGCCCTTTCATTCCATTTTTTTTGGCTCACTGCAGTCCAGTGGCGTGTCAGATTCCACACAACTACATTTGAGCCATGTACAACTCCACACGGCTTGAATTTAGTTGCATGGAATCAAACACCCCTTTGGACCAGGCTGGGTTGGCCGCGCAACTCTTTGAGACATGGGAGGTTGTAAACAGCTTGGATTAGACCATGTGGCGTGCCAAACAGCCACTTTTGAACCATTTCCACGGCTCAATGAGCCATGAATTTAAAATTAACCTTTAGGAAGGGTTCAAATTTACAAGGATGATGTTTTGATAGAAAAGGAAATAGAAAGAAGTAAAATTCAGTACTTAAATTCAAAAATAATTTGATAATTGGAAAAACTGACTGATTGAGGAAGCTGTGGCATATTGAAAAACAATTTTGATTAAAGGATAAAATATATTGCCCTCAATTGAGAAGATATAGAATGTGAAAGAATTTTGTGAATTGGAGGAAGGATGTCCACAATAAAGATAAATAAAATAATGTTTTTGATGGATTATATTCAATCAAGTTTTAGAGATTTTGAGCTGATTTCAACATAAAGAGTAATATGAGTTGTTGATTTGAAGTGTCAGCTCTCTTATACCAGGAAACTTGCAGTCCTTTAGCTACAGAGAGTGATAAAAGTTCTGGAATGATAATAATAATTATTATTCCAATAATAAACGCTTAGAAGCTCAAATAAGAGCCTTTGCAAGGTTTAATTGGTTTGGTAGTAAATGGTTTTCAATATAATATAAAAGAGGGGCCACAGTATTATACTACTGGGGATCTTTACAGTCTAGCAACCTCTCTTCAAGGGGCCTCCTTAGGCAGTTTAAGAACCTTGTTTAATTATGGGTGCCTTAGAAAGGACTTATTCCACTAATAGCCGGGCTTAACAGCACAAATGGCCCAGAAAGGAAGGGTAACACTCACTCTGAGCACTTCACCACGAAAATCCTGGAATAATTGGAAGGGTTTCAGAGCAGATGGGGTAGGTTGCTTGACTAAACTTCAATGGTTGATTGGTTAATATAGGAAAATAATACTACTACAGAATAAGTCATAAATAAATTGCTTATCTTCATATAAGCAATTGATTAACAATGAAACGGTGTCTGATTGATAATAAATAATTCCTGGTAAACTGATTAACTGATAAGATCCAAAGAGGTCTGTATAAATACCTTTTTGGGGTGATTTTGGTCTTCTCAGGGCACGTAGAGAGGGTTCTGCTCATGGGCTGAGGCCAGCAAGCCAGTCAGGGCAGGATTAGCACGTCTACTTGGTGCTGTCTATCAGATGTCCTTAGATCTGCTGGATTTCTGTACTATTTCAGCCACAGGATCTGTTAATTAGTTATGGCGTAAATTTGATCATTCTGTAATAATCCTTCATTTGTACTATTGATATTGCTTTAAAGCGTGCAGAGGTGTATGTTTACTGATTTGCCGTCATCTGCTTAACATTTAGATAGTTTTTAATAATTTTTATGAACACTTCTTGTAGTTTTTTGTGGTCTTCAAAGACCAAGATCCGTGGTTTACGTGGTAGTCCTTGATCTTTGATTTATTATTAAAAAATTTTTAAAACTTAATTTTCATTAATTTTATTTAAGTTTTGATCTTTTTAGATCATTAGTAATGCATATGTCTGTTTGTTACATATACTAGGCAACCCTAACTAGGTTGTATCTCTTCTGAGCAGTACCTGGTTGTCAGATTAGTCACGACTGATCCAGGCGCGGGGATCAGTAGTACAGATGCGCGTGGGGTAGGGTCCGCTGCGTGCGTGGCAGAATCAGCTGCGCGTGGGTCTCTAGTACGGGGGATCCTGCTGCTGCTAGTACAAAGGGGTTATGTAATGATGCGGGGCTGCACGTGGGAATTGTGACATAACACATTTCCACGTGTAACTCCTAAAATATACACACCACCTCAATTCTGAGTGAATTTTAGGTGTCAAACCTATACACGACAATACGTGTGAAATATTAGAATGGCCAAAAAGTGCCATACAGGTGTCGTAATTTTTAGTACTTTTCCTTTTAATTATTTTAAAAATATAAGGACTTGGAATTCAAGGGTGGGGTCAGTGAGTGACCCTACCTAATTTTGGGTGAGAAATCCATTCCTGTCATAATATTTATGGATTTGTGACTTTTTTAATTGAGGTGTTCTTATTTTTCATATTTTGTGTTACTATTTGGCAGTTTTGCTCTGTATATAGTAGCAAGCTGACATTCTCCCGCTCCAAGATTTGTCTATATCTGAAAAAGAATTTGGGCTAATGCCTCCTTTTGGCTCTGTAGTTCCTCAGGTGTATAGGTCCGTCAGGGATATTATGTTCAGGAAACCATTCATCTTTATCAGCTGATTCTCCCTTGTATCTAACCAGGTAGAGTCTGACGTCTTTTCCATTGATCCTATCTTTCTTATCCTTAAGGATCTTGCTAATTTTACCTTTGTCCTTTTCAGTTTCTTCTGTAACAGGTATTTCAGGTGAAAGTGTATGTTCTCCATTCCTTGGGTGGTAGTGTTTGATGAGGCTCACTGGGAAGACTGGATGTTTCCTAGAAAGCTCATCACTGAGGATTACTTCCACCGCATTTTTACCAAGAAGTTTATTAATGGTGAAAGGTCCAACAAAAGCTGGTCTAAGCTTCCTATTTCCACCCAAGTTGGTAAAGTTAGTGGTAGAGATCAAGACTTGATCACCAATCTTGAAATCAGGTTCCTTATGGGTTTTATCCCATCTTTGCTGGTTATACTCCACAGCGTCCTGGACACATTTCACAGCATGTGGGTTGGTTTCATCTATCATCTTTTTGAAATCAAGTGATGTAGGGTGAATTTTGGTTAGCTGGAGGTTAAGTCTATCCTTGGGTAATCTAGGAATCCATCCTGTTTCCAGTATGTAGGGTGCTTCCTTAGTAGTAGAGTGCTTGCTACTGTTGTAGGCCATCTCCAGTGCATGTCAAAGGCTAACCCAATTGTGGCAATAACTGTCAGAATTCTTGTACTCTAGTCCAAAGCCAAAGAATCTCTTGAGCTTGTCTTCCAGGGTCTGAATCATCCTCTCAGCTAATCCATCCGTCTGGGGGTGATAAGCGGTAGAGAAAGCTAAGGTGGTTCCAAGCATATCATGAAGATTCCTCCAGAGCTCAGAGGTGAATTCAGGATCTCTGTCACTGATAATAATCTTGGGAACTCCAACATCAGCAATGATTCTGTTCCAAAATAATAGGCCAACTTCCATGGCAGTTTCTTCCTTGTGATTAGGTAGGAACTTTGCTTTCTTGGAGAAACTATCCACAATGACTAAAACTGAGTTGTAGGAATAGGCTCCTCCTGGTTGTAGTCCAGTCACAAAGTCCATATTGATGATCTCCAATCTTTTGTTGGGTTCAGCAATCTTTTGCAGTAGTCCAAACCGTTTCCCAGTAGTCCTGTTGGACTTCTGACAAGTTTCACAACTGGTAACGTACTGTATAGTGGAGTCTCTCCAATTAACCCACCAAGCAGTTGTTTTACCTTATCCAAGGTTCTATCAGCAGACAAATGACCAGATGAGCAGTCATCATGGCACTCAGCCAGTACATGTTTGATATGGTCATCCTTAGTTAAGACTATGACACTTGAATCTTGATGACTATAGTATACCAGACCATCCCATATGGTGAACCTTCCAGCTTTGTATGGTTTCATAAGAGGTTCAGGTAGGCTATTGATCAATTAAGGAGGTGGAGAAGTACTTTCCATAATATTGATCAGAGTCTTAATACCAGAACTGTAAGCTTCTTTAATAGAGTTGAACAATGATTCATTCAGTTCACAAACGTGGATACCCATTATAGGAGCTTCAATGTTTAACCTGTTAATATTAAGGATAGGGAAGATGTAATTATCCTCTGGATCATAGGCAGGGTTACTTGGGTCATTGGGTAACGCATTCCTGCTTAAACTATCAGCATTCTGATGTTTAGTTCCAGCTTGATGAACTATGGTCATCTGTCCTCTGTAATGTTGTATAGCTATCTGCCATCTCAACATATGCCTTCTAGGGGTCTTCATGTTCATCAAGGTTCTGAAAGAGTTACAGTCAGTAATAACAGTAAAGTTGGTGCCTTCTAAGTAATAATGGAGTTTCTCTAGGGCCCATACTAAGGCAAGGGATTCCATTTGGCTTGCACCGTACCTTTTCTCAGTATCTTTAATTTGTCTAGATATGAAGAGTATAGGTTTTTCCACTGGTTTTTCATCTTCTATGACTTCCTGGTGTAAAACAGCTCCTAGCCCTTTCAGGCTGGCATCTATGTAGAGCTTGAAAGGTTTAGAGTAATCTGGCGGGATCAGTACTGGAGCTGAAGTCATTGCCATTTTGAGTTCCTCATAATTCTTGACTCTATCATGAGTCATTTCAAACACAGTGGTGTTGTTGCAGATCTCATACAAACACTTAGTTAGAAGAGCAAACTTTGGTAAATACTTCCTATAGTAGCTGCAGAAGCTGATGAAGGATAGGAGTTCAGTTTTCTTCTGCAGCATAGGCCTATTCATTACTGCTGCTATCTTGTTTTGGTCAGCAGCTAAGGTTAGTCCACAGACAATGTGTCCTAAGGCTTTGAGTTCCCCGTAGCCAAAGTTACATTTTTTCATTGATACTTTCAATCCTACGGCAGAGATGGTTTTGAGGACTAGCCTTAATTTTTCCATGTGAGTATCCCAATGATCAGAGTAAATGATAACATCATCAATGTATACCATCAACCATCCTTGTCTTATGAATAATCCTAGGACTGTGTCAATCATCCTTTGAAAATGAAAAGGAGCACTTTTAATACCAATAGGCATCCTAAGATACTCATAAATTCCCAAATGATAGATAATTCTCATGAACTTCCGGCTATCAGGGCTGATAGGTATTTGGTGAAAACCTTTCAGCATGTCCATGGTGGTTATGTACTTAGCCATGGACAGGTTATGTAGAGCATGGTCAATTCTTGGAACTGGATAATAATCAGCTTGGGTGTAGTTGTTTAGCATTCTAAAATCTCCAACCATTCTTGACTTATCATTGTGCAAAGCTATAATTATTGGGGTAGTAATATCCACTTGTTCATTGTAGCCTACTTTCCTTAAGACTTGTAAGTCAACCAACTCTTGGATATGGGTTTCCAGAGCAGCTCTATATTTTGGACTCAAAGGGTAAGCAGGTCTCCTGAGGTTAGGTGGGTAAGGAGGCTTAATAGTTAGAGTTAGGATCATATCATGTCCTTTGATGTTACCAATGGGGTGATGTTTGGTACAGAAAGCATTCTGATTTTCAAAGCATACTTTTAGGATCCCGTTTCTGTTCTTCATTGAGAAGGGAATTCAAAGAAGCTTGAGAAAAGTATTCCTGATTGAACTTCTCTAAGTGGTTTTCATAAGTTGAATCAGAAGTTTGAGCATTGACATGACATATTTGGAACTTCTTATTCCAGTCTCCTCCTACGGTGAAGTATCTACCTTTGCTTTGGAATACATCTATACAATATAGGCAAAGAGAATAATTCCCAAGGATAAAATAATCACATACTCCGTTTTGGAGCACTACAAATTCAATGTTCAGTTTGAGTGATCCTTTAAAGTGAGGTAGTATGATATCAGAAGACCATACTCCAACAGAATTGAGAGAAGAATTACAACTGCTGAACTTAGCCTGAGGTACTGGTAGTAAGTTCAGTTTCCAGTTTGGGTCTTGTTTCTCCAGATAAGTTTAACCAACACACGAGCAGAGGCTCCACTGTCTAGAAGTAAATTAACAGGGGAACCTTGGATTAAACCAGTAGGATAGCATGTTTTGCCTGAAGTGTAACTTTTGCCGGCAGAAGTTTTTAGGGTCAAAGCCTTAGCCTCAGAGATGTGGTGAATCTTCATGTTGGGATTCCATTTTTGAGGTAAGTTATAATCCTCATTGACGGAATTTATGTCCAGAGAAGACTCAATCCTACCTTCAATAACATTGATAGGGTTAGTGATTATTAGATCACAATCAGAGAGTGATCTGTCAGTATCATCAAGGTGAGGGTCAGGATTGTCATACTCTTCTCCTTCAATCTGATTAATCCTTTTCCTAGGTAGAGGACAATCAGGTTTTACGTGTCCTGTTTGGTTACAGTTCGAAAATACTTTCTCTTTTGATTCTGGAGTCTTCTTGACTTCCAAAGTAGATGGATTAGTAGCAGGGGATTCCTTAGTTTTGGTGGTATATTCTTCCCTGTTCCTAGTATTTTGTTCCCTTGGAGGTCTATTGACCCTTTTGTCAAGACCATTCATGTCAATAGTCTCTTCCAATACACCTATTAATGTGGAAAGATCTGAATCCATAGGCATTCTACACCTTACACTGTGGTTGATTTTTCCAGGACATAAGTTGAGGAGTCCTTCATTGACTTCTTCTTTATCAGCATCAGGATAGAAACAGTCCAACCTCTTTTTCTGGTCTAAGCACCACTTATGAGGTTTGTCCTTGGACAGATCAAACTGGGAAGTTTCAAAAGTTTTCATCATTTTTCTTTTCCAAATCCTGGTACCAAACTGCACTTTGATCAATTCTTTCCCAGAATTCCAGGATAAAGATCCAACTTCTTCTCTTTTATTGATAAACAAATCAAGAGCTACTCCTTCAAATAATCTGGGTAATCTTACCACAGCTATTGCATCAGGTAGCTCATAGGAAGAAAGGGTATAGTCAATAAACTTGATGAAACTGACATGGTTGTATTCTCCTTCTCCGGAGAATTCAGGACATTCAGTGATGGGAGGAAGTAGCTTCAAAGCCTGCTCCATTTTCGGAATGGGACTGGGTCTGAAAGACTCATTCCTAGTTATCCTGGTCCTGGGAGGAACACTAGGAGTACTGGTGAACCTGGCAGGTCTAGGTTCTTCTAAGTCAATGACTGGAGAGTTAGTAGAGTTGATTTTAAGATCTCTGAGATCATTCTTAATCATACCTAACTCTAAATCATGTTTGTTGCTTAATAGGTCAATTTTTTTAGTCAGATGAGCTGAAGGAGTAGGATTAGTTTTCTTAACTTCTTCCTTAAGCTGGTATATGGTTGTAAGAACATCTTCCTGAAGAATTGATTGATTGTCATCAATATGTTTCATCAGGTCAAACTTACTAGCTCTTATACTATCCTTGATTTTTTGTATTTCCAACTCATCAATTCTCATAATCTGAGACTGAGTGTCAATTTCTCTAAAAATACTTGAACTTAATCTTTCCAATTGGTGATAAACTTTGTCAAAGCATTGGCTAATAATAGTAAAATTGTGAGACACATTTACAGAAAAGCTATTAAGAGCTTCTACATCTAATTGTGGTACACCTTTTTCCACTTCTGGGCTAAGGATATTATGTTGTCCCAATCCTTTGGGTGCCTTAACTTCTGATGGGCTGAGGACCTCCTCTTTTTGGGGTCCTTTCCCTTTAAGGAAGCTAACTGATCCCAAGGATTCCAGTTCTGCACGTAGCCTTCTACTTCTTTCTTTGGGATCAACCTTTGCAGGGAAATCTGAGATTCCTTTGCCTGAGAAATGGCTTTTCTCATACCTGGTTGATCCTCCTGGGTCTGAGCCAACCTGAATTGTTCCCAATAGCTCACGTGCTCTTTCACTAACAATTTGACCCTTTCCTCCTTGGTTGAGTCCAGATGGGGTGGCGTAGGAGGACCTGTACCCTCCCGGGATAACCTGGTGGGCAACAGAGGGCTCTCCAAAGGTCTGTTGGTCAAGTTGGCGGCCGTGGTCGTTGCCGTGGTCGTCGCGTGGACGCTATGGTCACGGGTTTGAGTCTCCTCATTGCGCTTGCGACTGGAGTCCTTGCGCGTACAGGTTCCTCCAGGCAGAGATCCATTTGACGGGGCTCTACCAGTTCCACGGGTGTTGCGCCTATTTTGATACATAGTACCAAAAAAAATATGTAAGTCTTTTGTTGAAACTTTGAAAAAAGACTTTAAATTTATAAAAATAATATTTTTTGTGTGTTTTATATTTTTAATAATTTTTTTATAAATATTTTAACTTACTTAG
This sequence comes from Puccinia polysora, assembly GCA_025617555.3. Lineage (NCBI taxonomy): Eukaryota > Fungi > Basidiomycota > Pucciniomycetes > Pucciniales > Pucciniaceae > Puccinia > Puccinia polysora. The sequence continues at coordinate 38,833,720 of CM062633.1, read as the reverse complement.
AGTTAAATTCAACGGTACCAACACTTGGTTTGGATCACAACTATCCTTGGAAGGTATTCCAACGGGGTCTGAGTGAGTTCCAATCAGATCCTGGGATAAATCCAGGGGTAATTCCAAGGGTACACTGTCTGGGAAATCCTCTAGGAGGTCTTGGTCAATGAGATCACCAAAAAAAAATCCACTGAGATGGATAAACAATATAAGTTTAATATATTTTTGCATTTTTACATGATAAGGTGATTTTTAGAAAAAAAAATAATCACTTTTATTATTTTTGGTTTTTTGTTTATCTTCTGGATTATTGAGTTTATAAATATAAAGCTTCCTTTGATAAATCTTCCACTCCTTATGTTGCCTTAATAAAGAATTGAAATTGATAATTCTTTCAAGCTTGAGTTCTTTTTATTTTATAACCTGCTGCTTATAATAAAGCAAGTTCTCCTGTTGTTGCTCAGGAGTTATAATAACAGGGAAAAAGTTACGGAGTTTTTCTTCTCTCTTCTTTTTAAGAAGGTCCAAATTATAATTGATCAATTCTCCGTTGGTCTTAAGATCCACTAGAGAAAAAAATGATAAAAAATATATGTTATAAGTATGTTTGTTGAAAAGTGAAGAGGTAGTCCTCACTCTTCTTTCTTTTCTTTCTTCATCCTCATGTTTCTTTCTTCTTCCTTCTTCTTTTTCTTTTATTCTCTTTTGTCTTTTCCTTCTTTTCCATTCTGTCTTCTACTTCCTCTTCCAAATCCTAGTTCTCAGACCCAGAGCCCGCACCGCTACATATTTCAGCACTGTCTACTACATGTCACAGATTATCCGCACACCCGCAAGGCTCCTCTTGAGCCCTGACGGAAACCCACTCAAAACGGAAGTCAATTTCAAACCACAACTCTCATTGACCTATTCTAGCTCTTTGTCAACCCCTCTTTTCTTTATGACCTTTCCTTCCGATCTCAACCTCTTTTCTTACTCAGTACAATCTTGTCCCGATTCACCCAACCACCTCATTGTCCAACACCTATCACCTCTTCACCAACTGTCTATTAAGACTGTTTACCGAATCTTCTCAACCTCAACTCGTCTCATTCTTGACAACTCATCTTGACTGCTTTTCTTCACAAGACCACTCTCAGCCTACTTCACCAAACATCCGGGTCATCACTCACGCCCAAGCCAACTCCAGTTCCCTTCCAGATCTACGTCTATGAAATCTGTCTTCTTGATGTTTGTTTTCTTCTTCTTTACCATTTGTCTTTCTGGGTAGCTCTTTCTTTCTTTCCTTCTTTCAATTCCTATTGCACTCAACTGATTATTCTTGTCTTCCAGCCCTCTTGAATTCTTTCCTTCTTTTGCAATTCACCTATAAGTCCAACACGGTTAAAAGCCGAAGAAAAAACCCAACTGATCCGACCAAAAAATGGAGGGATCAAGTAACAACGGCTTTCGCCAAATCATCCTTAAGGCGGCCCTCAAAGCAGTACCTATCCTCACCAAAGAAAACTACTCCATTTGGAAAGATAAAATGACTATGCTTCTGGAACTAAAAGGCGTGAAAGAAGCCCTGGAGAACGATTTGAAAAGTCTGAGCCCCATTGACAATATGGAAATACGAGTAATTCTTCTATCCAGGATCAACTCTATCACACACAATAATGTTGTCAACACCTCAAAAATTTCCTCCTCAAAAAGGCTCTGGCAAACTATTAAGGAACAATTCGCCTCATTCCAAACGGCCAACCGTGCCCGGGTCTTTAACAAGTTTCTCTACCAACAATTCAAGCCAGAATCGATTAAATCCTTCATCACGGATTCAAAAAAATCCATGAAAAAGATGGTAGACGTAGGAATCGACTAACCAGACGACATCCTTGCATACCATCTTCTGTTTAAATTTCCGTGTTTGCTACACTCTCTCAGACAACAAATCATGCATTCAGACAAGAACGTAACGGTCGACTTGGTACTCAATCATCTTACTCAACTTGATAACAAAACTCGAGCTAAATCAAAAGATGTCCAAATCTCCAGCACTGCCTTGGTCACTTCCAACAATCCCAAGAAACCAATTCCTCGAGAATTACGGTGTACCCAAGGTTTTCACAATCCACTCTCTCCCAACCATACCAAAGATAAATGCTGGCATAAGCATGAGCACCTTGCTCCTTCGTGGTGGAAAGAAGCTCAAGCAAAGTGGAGAGCTCAAGCTCATTCTAACTCTAAAAATAAAGAAGTCGCGCACTATCACGCATTACTTACCACTTGGATCAAGGAGGTCAATCCTAATAATTGCATAATTCTTGACTCCGGAGCATCCTGCCATGTGTTCAATTCTCCCAATTTCTTCATCTCTCTAACTGAATGCCCCGGAGACGAGTGGATCAATACGGGCAAAGAAGGAGCTAAACTACCCATCAAAGGAAAGGGGATTGTTTGACTTACTTGGAGAAATTTGGAGTTTGTTCTATCAAATTGCTTCTTTGTGCCAGAATTAGTAGTCAATTTGATCAGCTCCGGCGAACTCATAGCATCAAAGGAGTGTGTCCTTTCAACTTCTCGAAACCAGTTTTCCCTTTTTTCCAAACCCTCTCTTCCAGCCTTTTCCGGCTTCATCCAAGGAAATCTATTTGTGGTCAATCAACCATCTACTGTTGGGCACAACCTTAAACACTGCTATCTAGTGAAGAAAAATTCCTCAAATGATCAAATCAAATTCCTACACCAGTCATACGGACACGTTCACCCTACCCGTCTCAAAAACCTCTTCCCCGAACTCAACTCTCAACACCTCTCTGATTTCCAATGCAAAGACTGTGTCTTCTTTCAAATCACAAAGTCGTCTTTCAAAAACACCGCGAAACTTGCTTCCAAACCCTTTGAGAAATTGCACATCGACCTGATTGGCCCTATCACCCCTTCCGCTCGGAACAACATGAGCTATCTTATGACCATCATCAACAACTTCACGGGTTATATTTCCGCCATCCCGTTGCAACACAAATCTGATGCTTGTCAGCAGCTCATGACGACTCTTAACTTCGAAAAACAGAAGAGAAGTCGTTTCCCTGCTACAATCTGTACCAACGGTGGCGGAGAATTTGCCTCAATGGAACTTAAAGAATTCTTTAATTCTAACTCAATCCAACAACTCATCTCCAAACCCTACCACCACGAGCATAACGGAAAAATAGAACGAGCAAATCAAACCATTACGGAATCCATCAGGGCCATTCTCCGCAGTTTTCGTCTACCACTCAACCTGTGGGCCGATGTTGCTAAAGCAGCCTGCTTGGCTCTTAATCAAATCCCTAAGACCCCTTCCGCTCTCTCTCCCTACTTTCTTTTCACAAACAAAATCCTCCCTTGCAATTACTTTCACCCCATTGGCTCAAAGGTGGCGTTCCTTGACACCAAGATTGCGCGGGGTGAAAAGTTTAAAGACCAAGGTCTAGTTGGCACCCTTGTGGGTTACAACCCTGTTTTCCACTCTTATCAAATCTTGAAACCTGACCAAACCATTATCTCTTCTAAACATTTGAAATTGCTTAAATCCAATTCACTCTCTCAGTCTTTTCATCCTTCTCCTCCTCCTACCAACAAAGATACTCTAAAGCTCAACTTTGATGATGATTTTCCTTCTTCAAGCCTTAACTTTCCGCAACTCTCTTCCACCAACTCCAACAACCCTAACTTGTCCCATGAAAATCTACCCCCTTCCAATTCTCCTCCCTCTTCCGAAAACATCTCAGACTCCTCTTCTGACTCCTCTCCTGACCTAGAAGCCCAACTCAACCCACTATATTCTCTTAGAGACCGCTCTTGCCTCAAGCCATCTAATAGATATTGATATCATCACTACTTCATTCCCAAAACTTACAAACAAGCCAGAAATTGTTCAGAAGCTCCGAAATGGGAATCTTCCATGAATTCGGAACTCGACGGTATTGAAGAGCTCAAGGTTTGGGAAGACTACAATGGACCCGAACCCGCAAATCCGCTAAACACTACTTGGGTCTATCGACTGAAGGACAAATGTCACGGCAATCCTCTTGTTTTCAAAAGTTGACTTTGCGTCCAAGGCTTTAATCAAATCTACGGACTTGACTATCAAGACACTTTTTCCCCTACTGGCAAGGCAGCGTCCCTTTGGATGGCTCTTCTCTTCAGACTTTACCACTCTCTCCCTATAATCAAACTAGATGTTAAAAGTGCCTTCCTAACCGCACCCATAACCGACAAAGTTATCATCAAAAGACCAAAGGGCTCAAAAAGGCAATCAAAGTATCTCATTCTCAAGAAATCCCTCTACGGTCTCAAGCAATCGCCTGCGAACTGGTTTTCTACGCTTACTGACTGGATTTGCGAACAGGGATTCCACGAGTCAACCGCAGATCCCTGTCTCTACATCCATTCTCCTTCAAACTCCGTTCTTTTCTTTCACGTCGATGATCTTATTCTGGTAGGATCAGGAGACAATTTTCTCTCTAATTTCTTATCAAAATTTCCAAACTCCAGTCATCACGAGCCGAACACCATTCTAGGTATGAAATATGAGCAAGTAAACGATTCCATACTTCTATCTCAACCCAAACATATTGAACATGGTCTCGAAGAACTAAAAATGACAGGTTGCAAGCCTTCAATGATTCCTCTATCCACCAGTTTCAATCTCACTCCCGCGTCGGACAAGGAACATGAAGAATTCAAATCCCTTGGTATCAATTACAGATCAGCAGTTTTTCTTATGAACTACATAGCCTGTCTTACTCAACCAGACTTAAGTTTCGCGGTCTCTAGCCTAGCCAGGTTCTGCGAGAAGCCGGGGATTCGTCATTGGCAGGAAGTGAAGCAATGCTGGAAATATCTCAAGGCAACCAAAAACCTTAAACTCACCCTGAAAATCTCAAACTCCAACACTCAAATCAAATGCTACAGTGATGCGTCTTGGGGCGACAACCTCAACACGCGACGCTCTCAATCAGGTCACCTAGCCCTACTCTTCAGCTCGCTCCTTTCTTGGAGCAGTTACCGTCAACGGAATCTCACTCACTCTACCACTGAGGCTGAGCTCAACCCTTTAGTGGAATCCTTTCTCGAAGCTATTTGGATGAAAGTGCTGATCTCAGAACTTTGGAAAAAGGACATCCAGCCCAGTCTCCATTTCGTGGACAACAAAGGACTCAACAACAAATTAAAAAAATTCGGCTGTCACTCAAAAACCCGCCACATCGACATCAAAACAAAGGGCCTGCAAGAGGAACTAAAATTAGGAAACCTTACTATCGAGCTTATTCCATCCTCCAACATGAAGGCCGACGGCCTCACAAAGGCTCTCAACTCCTCCACAATATCTAAACTCCAGTGTCTAATAGACCCCAAATCTGCTCCTCTGGCTCCAGTCATACCAGCCACGGGGGGTGTTGAACAGTGAAGAGGTAGTCCTCACTCTTCTTTCTTTGCTTTCTTCATCCTCATGTTTCTTTCTTCATCCTTCTTCTTTTTCTTTTTTTCTCTTTTGTCTTTTCCTTCTTTTCCATTCTGTCTTCTACTTCCTCTTCCAAATCCTAGTTCTCAGACCCAGAGCCCGCACCGCTACATATTTCAGCACTGTCTACTACATGTCACAGATTATCCGCACACCCGCAAGGCTCCTCCTGAGCCCTGACGGAAACCCACTCAAACCGGAATTCAATTTTGAACCACGACTCTCATCGACCTATTCTAGCTCTTTGTCAACCCCTCTTTTGTTTATGACCTTTCCTTCCAATCTCAACCTCTTTTCTTACTCAGTACAATCTTGTCCCGATTCACCCAACCACCTCATTGTCCAACACCTATCACCTCTTCATCAACTGTCTAGTAAGACTGTTTACCAAATCTTCTCAACCTCAACTCGTCTCATTCTCAACAACTCATCTCGACTGCTTTTCTTCACAAGACCACTCTCAGCCTACTTCACCAAACATCTGGGTCATCACTCACGCCCAAGCCAACTCCAGTTCCCTTCCAGATCTACGTCTATGAAATCTGTCTTCTTGATGTTTGTTTTCTTCTTCTTTACCATTTGTCTTTCTGGGTAGCTCTTTCTTTCTTTCCTCCTTTCAATTCCTATTGCACTCAACTGATTATTCTTGTCTTCCAGCCCTCTTGAATTCTTTCCTTCTTTTGAAATTCACCTATAAGTCCAACAATGTTAACTTATTTTTTTTAAAATATAAATAGACTGGTCCAAGGAATAAATAATTAAAAATCAATCATTTAAGGATATTTCCCGGCCAGACCCCCAGTTGTCAGCTCTCTGATACCAGGAACCTAGCAGTCCTTTAGCTACAGAGAACAATAAAAGTTCTGGAATGATAATAATAATTATTATTCCAATAATAAACGCTTAGAAGCTCAAATAAGAGCCGTTGCAAGGTTTAATTGGTTTGGTAGTAAATGGTTTTCAATATAATAAGAAAAAGAGGGGCCACAGTATTATACTACTGGGGATCTTTACAGACTAGCAACCTCTTATCAAGGGGCCTCCTTAGGCAGTTTTTAAGAACCTTGGAATAAATATGGGTGCCTCAGAAAGGACATATTCCACTGATGGCCGGGCTTCAAAGCACAAGCGGCCTAATCAGGAAGGGTAACACTCACTCTGAGCACTTTAAAACGAAAATTGTGGAATAATTGGAAGGGTTTCAGAGCAGATGGGGTAGATTGCTTGACTAAACTTCAATGGTTGATTGGTTATAAAGGTAAAATAATACTACTGCAGACTAAGTCATAAATCACTTGCTTATCTTCATATAAGAAATTGATTAACAATGACACGGTGTCTGATTGATAATAAATAATTCCTGGTAAACTAATTAACTGATAAGATCCAAAGAGGTCTGTATAAATACCTTTTTGGGGTGATTTTGGTCTTCTCAGGGCACGTAGAGAGGGTTCTGCTTGTGGACTGAGCCCGGCAAGCCAGTCAGGGCAGGATTAGCACGTCTACTTGGTGCTGTCTATCAGCTTTCCTTAGATCTGCTGGATTTCTGTACTATTTCAGCCACAGGATCTGTTAATTAGTTATGGCATAAATTTGATCATTCTTTACTCATCCTTCATTTGTACTATTGATATTGCTTTAAAGCGTGCAGAGGTGTATATTTACTGATTTGCCGTCATCTGCTGATCATTTAGATAATTTTCAATAATTTTTATGAACACTTCTTGTAGTGTTTTGTGGTCTTCAAAGATCAAGATCTGTGGTTTACGTGGTAGTCCTTGATCTTTGATTTATTATTAAAAAATGTTTAAAACTTAATTTTCATTGATTTTATTTAAGTTTTGATCTTTTTAGATCATTAGTAATGCATATGTCCGTTTGTTACATATAATAGGCAACTCTAACTAGGTTGTAGCTCTTCTGAGCAGTACCTGGTTGTCAGATTAGTCACGACTGATCCAGGCGCGGGGATCAGTAGTACAGATGCGCGCGGGGTAGGATCCGCTGCGTGCGTGGCAGAATCAGCTGCGTGCGGGTCTCTAGTACGCGGGATCCTGCTGCTGCTAGTACGTAGGGTTATGTAATGATGTGGGGCTGCACGCGGGAATTGTGACATAACACATTTCCATGTGTAACTCCTAAAATATACACAACACCTCAATTCTGAGTGAATTTTAGGTGTAAACACTATACTTGAAAATACGTGTGAAATGTTAGAATTGCCAAAAAGTGCCATATAGGTGTCGTAATTTTTAGTACTTTTCCTTTTAATTATTTTAAAAATATAAGGACTTGGAATTCAAGGTTGGGGTCAGTGAGTGACCCTACCTAATTTTGGGTGAGAAATCCATCCCTGTAGTAATATTTATGGATTTCTTACTTTGTTAATTGAGGTGTTCTTATTTTTCATATTTTTTATTGCTATTTGACAGTTTTGCTCAGTATATAGAAGCAAGCTGACATGAATATTATGTTTGTAAACAAAATCAATTTTTGATTATAATCAAACCAGATGATGAAAAATTCTCTGAGAAAGGATTAATATATTTTTAAAATTGAATGAAAAGATTTTGAAGCCATTTAATTTTTCTTTTGGGAAGCAGAAGTGTTTGAATTGATCAAAACAAATGAAAATAATTTGAAGATTGATAATTATTTCCAACATCAGGGCCAAATTGGGGTCTCTGGCTGACCAGTGACATCAAGTCACTTTTTGTGGCCACTATTTTTCCTCAATAAGTATCAAAAACTCTATCATGAAATCACACTGATTGATGCAATTTCCACAATGCTTTATGCAATATTTCTTAAGGGTTTCATCTTAATTCAAAATGAAATTCCAAAGGATTTTGCTACTGCTGAAAATGAGAGTCAAGCTGATTTCACTGTTTTGTAAATTGAAAGCCAACTGTATTTCTGAAATAATCCACTTTGAATTAAATCATTGTGAACAGGATAAACCAAGAGTATTTTTCAAAAAAAATGAATTTTTTGAAGGGAAATGTTCAATTCACAGCTTGTTGAGTTGTGCACACAAGTCTGTAAACAACTCTTTGAGTCATTTAAACAGCTCAACGGGCCGTGTGGCACCCTAGACGACTCAAATGAGCCGTGTGGCACCCTAGAAGACTCAAATGAGCCGTGTGGCATGCTACACGACTCAAATGGGCCATGTGGCATGCTACACATCTCAAATGGGCTGTGTGGCATGCTAAACGACTCAAATGGGCCATGTGGCATGCTACACGTCCCATTTGAGTTGTGTGGCACGCTAAACAACTAAAATCAAGTTTTTTAGCCTCCACTAAATAATAAATAATGAATAATAAATAATGAATAATGAATAATAAATAATAAATAATAAATCATAAATTATATATAATTCATAATAAATTATATATAATAAATAATAAATAATAAATAATAAATAATAAATAATAAAAAATAAACAATAAATAATAAATAATAAATGATAAATAATAAATTATAAATTATATATAATAAATAATTAATAATAAAAAATAAAAAATAAACAGTAAATAATAAAAAATAAATAATAAATAATAATTAATACAAAATAAATAATAAATAATAAATAATAAATAATAAATAATAAATAATAAATAATAAATAATAAATAATAAATAATAAATAATAAATAATAAATAATAAATAATAAAGAATAAATAATAAATAATAAATAATAAATAATAAATAATAAATAATAAATAATAAATAATAAATAATAAATAATAAATAATAAATAATAAATAATAAATAATAAATAATAAATAATAAATAATAAATACTAAATGATAAATAATAAATAATAAATAATAAATAATAAATAATAAATAATAAATAATAAATAATAAATAATAAATAATAAATACTAAATAATAAATAATAAATAATAAATAATAAATAATAAATAATAAATAATAAATAATAAATAATAAATAATAAATAATAAATAATAAATAATAAATAATAAATAATAAATAATAAATAATAAATAATAAATAATAAATAATAAATAATAAATAATAAATAATAAATAATAAATAATAAATACTAAATAATAAATAATAAATAATAAATAATAAATAATAAATAATAAATAATAAATAATAAATAATAAATAATAAATAATAAATACTAAATAATAAATAATAAATAATAAATAATAAATAATAAATAATAAATAATAAATAATAAATAATAAATAATAAATAATAAATAATAAATAATAAATAATAAATCATAAATCATAAATAATAAATAATAAATAATAAATAATAAATAATACATAATAAATAATAAATAATAATAAATCATAAATTATAAATTATATGGAGTAGTGTATGGGACCCCACGCGTTGAGGGCCCCCACACAACTCCGAAAGGTTGTGTGGGACCCTACACAACTCCCACACTCTACACAACTGCCACAGGTCGTGTGGGGCCCTACACAACTCCCACAGGCCATGTGGGGCCCTACAAAACTTCCACAGGCCATGTGGGGCCCTAAACAACTCCCACAGGCCTTTCTGGACCCTACACGTCTCCCACACGACTGGAGCCATGAATTTAACATTACCCTTTTTTGAAAAATGTCAATTTTTTCACAGGAAAATTGATTTGTGTCTGTTCTCAAATAAATGTTTTTGATTTAATAAATTGACATGATTATATACAGTTTTCAGTTTGTGCCATTCTCACTTGTCACAGAATTACCATTATAAGTTCACCAAGATGCACCCCCTCTACAAAAAGTTGGGGTTTTTTTCAACAATATTGAAGCATCACAAAGTGTCTATATAATGAATTTTAATAATAATTTTTGAGAATATAAACATGATCCCTGTGTGAAATGGAATTGTTCCTAAATTTATCCTAATAAAAATATAAATAAACAGAGAAAAGAAGAAATCAGGTTATAGCACAATCTCAAATATTAATCCATTCAGAGATGGATGTGTTGCCCTAGGACTTTAATACAATTAAATGTAAAAATGCTTTGACCAAAGTGTAACTAGGTTTCACTGTAGGCTTGCAAGGGAATCAATTCAAATTAACGCACAGTTCACTTAACTGTTTTAAAATGTTTTATGGATGCAGTTTAGTGTACAGAAAAGGCTTTAATTTAAGTTTTCAAGAGATTGTTTCATGTAAAAAACATGGATATCTCTGAAAGAAAGTGCAGTGTTCAAAAATATATCTCTGTAAATGTTTCACATGGAGGGTTGACACAAATCCAAGGTGGCACTCATAACATTAATGGGAAGAAGAATCATACTAGGATTAAACAAGACAGCCAGGATGAAACTTCCAGCAGGAAAGGAAGGTGAAGCTCCTATGCAATTGAAAGCAACAACTACCATTTCAGCAAAATTTTCAACAATCAAGGCATGTGTTGTTAAATCAACATTTATATTATGAATACTCTTTTTCCTTACTCCCCCATCATAGATGGAGTTTTTGTGTTCCATTTTCTTCATATCAATCAACCTCATGCATGAAAGGTGCTAGTCATGTAACCCTCAACAACAATATATTTTAAATAGCTATCTCATTTCAGGGTTTATTTTATTTGTTATCAATAATAACCTGAGGAGCTGCCTTGGTTGAATTTATTTTGCATGCATTATTTATTCAAAATTTTTTAGTTAGTTGGATTTCAATGCTCAAATATGTATCATCCTTATGGGGATTTCTTTTTGCAAAAGATTATCTTTACTCATCATATCAAAAAACCCTTCTTTTTTTCCCACTAGAATCACTTTGGTTGGAACCTGTTTCCAAAGGCTGCATGCTTGACTTTTCCATCAAAGACTTAAAAAAACATTTGCAAACATTCAAAGTGCGCCGCTCAAACAGATTTATGCCAGTTCTTGCCTACATCAATTTTTTCTTTCAGCCTATTTGAATAAAAATAACAAAGGGAGGAATGCTTGTTGAGAATGGCGCATAAACAGCCCAAAAAAACAAATACTATCAACAATGAAAGCGTAAAAATTTCATGGTTTCCTTAATTTACTCATTTGGGAATGTGACCCAATGTCTCCAGCATGCAAAGGCCAACTAATATTGAACAGAGCACATCCCCAAAAATCTTTGTTTGAAAAAATTTTAGAATTACACAGCCACATTTATTTCATATAAGAAACTTTTTTCTGATACAACAAGTTCAGGTACCCTACAGACTCCAAATAGTGTGTATTTTGGGCACATGAGAGGGTGGGTGTCAGCTTGCTACTATGTACAGAGAAAAACTGTCAAATAGTAACTCAAACTATGAAAAATAAGAATACCTCAATGAACAAAATAAGGAGTTAGAAACCCATAAATATTATTACAGGAATGGATTCCTCACCCAAAATTAGGTAGGGGCACTCACTGACCCCACCCTTGAATTCCAAGTCCTTATATTTTTAAAATAATTAAAAAGAAAAGTACTAAAAATTACGACACCTTTATGGCACCTTTTGGCAATTCTAATATTTCACACGTATTGTCACGTATAGGGTTTACACCTAAAATTCACTCAAAATTGAGGTGTTGTGTATATTTTAGGAGTTACACACGGAAATGTGTTATGTCACAATTCCCGTGCGCAGCCCCGCATCATTACATAACCCTACGTACTAGTAGCAGCAGGTTCCTGCGTACTAGAGAGCCACGCGCAGCTGATTCTGCCACGCACGCAGCGGATCCTACCCCGCGCGCATCTGTACTAATGATCCCCGAGCCTGGATCAGTTGTGACTAATTTGACAACCAGGTACTGCTCAGAAGAGCTACAACCTAGTTAGGGTTGCCTAGTATATGTAACAAACAGACATATGCATTACTAATGATCTAAAAAGATCAAAACTTAAATAAAATTAATGAAAATTAACTTTTAAACATTTTTAATAATAAATCAAAGATCAAGGACTACCGTGTAAATCACTGATCTTGATCTTTGAAGACCACAAAACACTACAAGAAGTGTTCATATAAAGTATTCAAAATTATCTACATAATCAGCAGATGATAGACAATCAATAAAAATCCACATCTGCACGCTTAAAAACAATATCAATAGTAAAAATGAAGGATGAGTACAGAATGATCAAATTTACGCCATAACAGATTAACAGATCCTGTGGCTAAAATAGTACAGAAATCCAGCAGATCTAAGGACAGCTGATTGACAGCACGAAGTGAACATGCCAATCTTGCCCTGAATGGCTTGCCAGCCTCAGCCCATGAGAAGAACCTTCTCTACGTGCCCTGAGAAGACCAAAATCACCCCAAAAAGATATTTATACAGACCTCTTTGGATCCATTATTGCATCATCAGTTTACCTGGAATTATTTATTATCAATCAGACACTGTGTCATTGTTAATCAAGGGCTTATATGAAGATAAGCAAGTGATTTATGACTTAGTCTGTAGTAGTATTATTTACCTATATTAACCAATCAACCATTGAAGTTTAGTCAAGCAACCTACCCCATCTGCTCTGAAACCCTTCCAATTATTCCAGGATTTTCGTGGTGAAGTTCTCAGAGTGAGTGTTACCCTTTCTGTCTAGGCCATTTGTGCTGTTAAGCCCGGCTATTAGTGGAATAAGTCCTTTCTAAGGCACCCATAATTAAACAAGGTTCTTAAACTGCCTAAGGAGGCCCCTTGAAGAGAGGTTCCAAGACTGTAAAGATCCCCAGTAGTATAATACTGTGGCCCCTCTTTTATATTATATTGAAAACCATTTACTACAAAACCAATTAAACATTGCAACTGCTCTTATTAAATCATTTATTTGAGCTTCTAAGCGTGTATTATTGGAATAATAATTATTATTATCATTGCAGCATTTTTATCACTCTCTGTAGCTAAAGGAATGCAAGGTTCCTGGTATCAGAGAGCTGACAGTGGGAAGAGGAGGGACTAAAACCTTATGCTATTTAAGTTTCACTGTTGCCTGTGCAGTGGTGTGCACCCCCATATAGTAAGGAAGGCATGGGAATTTGGCCTGGCAGCACCCAAGTGTGGTCCAGGTGACTTGAGCCCCACCACCAAGGTTAAATAACACAAAACTGGTATATTTAAACCAATTAAACTACACCCCACTCAATCACCACAAAAAATAGGGCGCCACCTGTATGCAGGTGGCAAGTTGTATCTCACCTGTATCCAAGCTATATCTCAAGAAGTATCTCTGCTGTATCTTCAGTTGATCTCACCTTCCCCCCTCTGTCATTGACAGAGGTTGTCACATCACCCTCAACTCGAAATCCACATATCTTTACCCTACTACACCTTCAATCCTCTCTGGTCCTGGACAGAATCCATGAGTGGAGTTCAACTCACATTTCTCCACCAAGTTCCAGGGGCAAGTGGAAAACCCATTCAACCTCCAAATTATCAGAAATGCTACCTCCAATTACTTAACTATGTGATTGGTGGATTGGGAAAATTAAATGAGGAGTGAGCCACCAACTCCAACACACTGTTGGAGTGAAGAATTCACTTTTTCAACCACCAGGTTGCAGTGATCATTTTGCTGCCTGTTGAACGAGGGGGATGAAAATTCTCTTGCAGGAAAATACTTTTAAATAACACCCTAGTGATCAGTAACCACATTTTAGTTCTCAATATGACCAAATAGATATAAGCATCATTTGTGCCTTTGAGAATTGAGCTCACAAGTTGAATTGGATTAAAGAATTTGGATATTTCTTTCAACTTTATTTTTGATTATTTATTTTTATTTTATTTTTATTTTTTCTCATGGTTTTTAATCTTTTTCTGCTTGAGGTACTCATTGGATGATGTGGGGGAAAAGTACATGAGTGGTATCTGCTGGGAAACCCATCCTGGTATGGCGTGCTCTGAAATATATATATATTATTGTTTTTTTTTTCTCATGGTTCTTCATCTTCTCCTGCTTGAGGGACAAATTGGATGATGTGGGGAAAAGTACAGTGGGTAGACAAAAGTCATGGGACTGTTTTTCAAATCATATTTAACAAGGTAAGGTTTTTTTTCAACCTTGTTTGAATTCATTTTATTAATTTATACACAGCTATTTCAAGTAAAAAGTAAAAAAAATAACTTTTTGAGTCAAAAAAAGAGAAAAAATACAGTTGAGGATTGGTTGCGCAACCAGCTTTGATTGACACCCAAACCAACTTGGCAAGGCACCAGGCCAATTTGGTGATGTGCCAACTGGCACTTGAAAGGGCACCAAGATCACTTGGCTGGGTGCCAAGCTAGCTTTTTTGGGTGCCACACACACTTTAGAAACAAAATCTGGAACTTTTCCAGGCACCCAGACCAGCTTTATACACCATAAATTTTCAAATGGGGGTGTATATTGCAAACCAAAGTTGTATATTTTTGATGAAAAATGTTGTTTTAGGCCTCTCCCATGGCCATATACACATATGGTGTGTAAAGTGTGTCTGGATGCCTGTCCAAGTTTGACTTGGCATGTGCCTATTGGGACTTGGATTGGCACCCAGGGAGCTTGATTAGGTTGGGCTTGTGGGGATTAAAACTTTGCACCTAATCAAGCTGCCCTTGATGCCAATCAAAGCTGGTCACACCAAAATTGACCAGCCTCCCTCCCCCCAACTTCAAGCCTTTTTTTTTTTTTCCAAGTATGATCATGTGATTGGTGGGTCAATGCAATCAGCTTTGATCAGCACCAAGATAAACTTTGCCAGGCACCAAACCAATTTGGCCAGGTGCCAAGTTGACCTGGGAAAGCCACCAAGAAGGCTTTGCCAGGCACCAAGATGACTTTGCTAAGTGCCATGCATGCTTTAGAAAATTTTGGAAAAACTTGGCTTGGCACCCAAATGTGCTTTACAGACCATACACATACACATACATGTGCATGGTTTTCAAAAGCAGACTTATATGTCAAAGGTATGTACAACATCAAATCATTGCATGAAGGAGCTCTTATGTAAATGGTATTGGTACAGTTATGTTGATAATAATGGCACAATGTAGAATGTATTTTGATGCAAGGGAAGATAATTAAAAAAATTTGGACATTTTCAAGATTTAATGATAATTATGTGATTTTACAACACAGGTATGTCTGATGACAAAAATATTCCAAGTAGGATATCCTTTCAAGAGTTTATGGATTAAAGTAGTGAAAGTTGAACATTCTATTATCACAAGAATCAATATTGAAACATGACTTTAGATCTACAAATAATTTAAGGTATGAGTTTAGACATTATGAAGGCAAGGTCAATTGGAGGCTGCATATCCAAAAGCTGTTTGCCCTCTGGAGAAAGGGAAGAAATCAAATCAGGATGATAACAGTTTCTGGGGAGTCTGGTTGGCACCTTTTTCAGTTTTTCTTGGAGGTTGGAAGGTTTCCTCATCATCCACATTGACTGACCATGTTTGTACCGTCGACCAATTTTCTCAGCTTTCATGTTGTCAAATGTTTTATCTGTTTGGTGACCAAGGGCAGAGAAACCTTGAGATTGCCATTGGCACTGGACCTTTTGGAAGACCTTTTCATTGGAGACCTCAGTTTCAGAGCAACATTGTGTTTCACTGAAATTACTCGACTGATTTTCTGGTAATCCAAGTGATTCCAAGATCTCTGTTTGTTGATTTGAGAGCTGTAGGTAGAGAGGAAAAACCATGTGAAAAAGATTGGGGTAAAAAATACCATGGGATGACAGGGAGTAATTGCTTACTTGTTTGCGCCATCTGGATTTTCTTGTCTGATTTTTTTTAGCTGCATGGGCTTCTGAAAGATATTTTCTGGACTTGATATTGGATCTACTGCCCATGAACCACCTCTTGAGGACAATGGTAAGGTTGAATTTGGTGTTATGCACTGAGTTTAATGGTTAGTTTTGAAATGCACCATGTGCATGGGCATGGTTCCAATGTTTAATGATGAGTCCCATAAACAACTGGTTCCAATGCGATTCCCAAGGCTCAGACAAATTGAACCCACAGAAAGGAAATTTGATTTGTGCAAGGTCTTGAAGAAAAAACTCTCTTGCTAGGGTTGATATGCCATGTAGTAGACATGAAGACTTGGATGGGAATAGAGAGGTAGTGGAGTGAATCTGTTGATGAATGCAAGATGATGGCAGTGATTGAACCTGGGATTGTTGGGGGGAATTGCGGATTTGTTGCCAGTGAGTATCCGTTAACTTGGTGATATTCATCACAACTCTACAGTAGGATGAGAGACATCGAGAGAAGTGGGAGTTGGAGCCAGGGACACTGCTGGAAACAGCTTGATTGAAGAGTCTGGGGTTTTTTAATGGGGCTCCATTCAAGAGGTATTGTACCATGATGGGTGGTTTGTTGTTTACACTACATGATTATCAAAAGTAGGAGAGCAGGGTCAGCATTCCATAATTGCAAAGCACAGGGGGATGATGACTTGAATGTTAAAAAAGGTGGAATTTTGCCAATGGACAGCCACCATTACAGCAGGCTCATGGTTGGCAACCATTGGGGCAACCTAATGGTTGGCAACCATTGGGGCAAGCTAATGGTCAGCGACCATTGGGGCAAGCTAATGGTCGGCAACCATTAGGGCAAGCTAATGGTTGGTGAACATTGGGGCAAGCTAATGGTTGGAAACCATTGGGGCAAGCTGATGGTTGGCAACCATTGGGGCAAGCTCAGCCTAAGCTAGTGGACAACAACCATACAGCTAAGGTAATGGATGGTGAACATTGATAGTGAGTCACTCCGCAATGCATATATGCATACCAGGTAGTGTATAAGATGTTGGTGGGTAGTGCACCCAGCACCCAATTGATGAATCCCTCCATCATTTAATGAATCCATCCATCCATCCATCCATCCATCCATCCATCCATCCATCAATTGATATGAAGACAGCCAAATGGAAGATATGCCAATGTCTGGAATTAAAATGTGGCGAGGGCACATATGAAGATGAAGATGAAGACAAAAAGATAGGAATGGCTTTTTCTCCCTCTGCCTTCAAGAAACATCAGGCGGCTAGAAGCCGACTAAATGGTCAGGCCCTGCAAGTCACAAAAGATATATTGCCATTACAAGGGAGCAGTCATGTAAGTGGAGAGGAGGGATGGGAAATAGTTAACACTGTAAATTCATGTGCTGATCGTCTGATTTTCCTGCTATAATTATTTTCAGGTTTCCAACAATCCAGCCAGGAATGAAAGCAAAGAGCAGATTCAGATTCCACTTCACCGGGGGGAGCACTGGTTTGATACTCAAGACCTTAAGTATAACTCTTTTCATCTAGTCCCAAGGCACAGTGTGCTTGTGCTTCTCCAAGCTGCAAAACTGTGCCTTGTTCATCAACTTAGTGACTTGGCAATCACAGATTTCTTGAAGACAGAGCGGGAGAAGATTAAGAATCTGGGGAGGGAATTAAATTTTGATTCAAATAACATCATGAAGGCAATAACTCAAAGCAAAGTCACTCTAATTCAAAGGCTAGGTTTTGAGCCCAACCTGGAAACAAGGATATGCTGTCCAGAATGCTTCAAGCTGTATCCAATCCCAGACAAATCCGACAACCAAGAATCAATTGTCAAGAAATGTACTGCCAAGTTCTATTCCACTAGCAAAATCTTTGTGCGCAAAACTGGCAATGAGAAGGGCCTTTACTGTGATACAGAATTGCTGATGAAGACCAGTGGGAAACATAAAGGACCCATCAAACCAGCTTGAACATTTCATTATCAAAGCTTGAAGGCCTGGCTTGGTAGAAAATTATGGTTTTCAGAGTTTGAAAAGCTCATTGAAAGCAATCTTCATCATAAAAACCTCAATTCAAATTTGATGAGCAATGTTTTGGATGGCTCAGTTTGGCGCAACTTTGTTGGAGGCGCAGAAAAGAAGAGGAAATTAAGGCAACAACCAGGGCACCTTGTCTTCAGTCTTTATGTGGATTGGTTCAACCCATTTGGAAATAAGCTTGGGAACAAATCAATCTCAGTGGGAGCAGTGATCTTGACCTGTCTCAACATTCCACTAGCAGAACGTTACAAGATAGAGAATGTTTTCCTTTTTGGTATTATCCCTGGGGCCCAAGGAACCCAAAGTCAAAGAAATTAACCAAATTCTAGATCCATTGGTTGATGAAATCAAAGAACTATGGGAAGGAGTATGGTTTTCTGAAACCAGCCTATTTCCTCAAGGTAGGGAGATATTTGTTGCACTGTTCCCATTGATTGGGGATTTGCCAGCTATGCGCAAGGTGGCAGGGTTCTCTGGTCATTCTTCAACCATGTTCTGCTCATATTTTCAAATTACAAAAGACGAGATCAATGATCCAAATGTCAAGGAGTTCCAGCCAAGGAGAAATGCCGAGCACATGAAGAATGCACAGAAGTGGGAGGAATGTCAGACATCATGGGAGCAAGATCAAATTACCAAGGAGAAGGGGGTCAGAGCAAGCTGTTTGAACAGGCTTCCATATTGGCGCCCAATAGAATATTCAGTAATAGAGCTCATGCACTGGTGGATTTTGGGAAATCTCAAGGATCATAGCATGAGTTATCTTAACATTGCTCTAGCGGGAGAAGAATTGGGGAAGGAAAAAATCCAAGAGAAGAACAGAAGAGAGAAAACTGGATCACTGGTTAATGTGGAAAGCGTCATTGGAAAGGGGAAGAAAAGGAAGTCTCCTGAAGATCAATCAGAGGAGGGTGATCACCACCAGAGAAGTCCCAAGAGACGGCTTAATGCCAGAAATCTGAGAGCACTTACACAAATAATGGAAGAAAGCTCAACGAGTCAATCCAGAAAATATGAATTGAGATCTTCACAGGCCGGGAAATCATCATCAGCCTCACAGAAAAGCAAGAAATCTCAACCATCTTCTGAATATACTAGTACTCACTTGTATTCTTTAAGAAGTAGAATTATTGGGAGCTTGGGAAGTTCACAAAGTATATCCAGTCAAGGAAGCCACACAAGTACTCTGAAGCTGATGGGGGGTGAGGGAAGCAGTCCAGTGAACAAGGATTATGACAGAGGGAAAGAAGCTCAAGTAGAATCATCCATCCAAGGGCCTTGATTAATGCTTCATGATTTGAGTTGCATCCAACAGGTGATTGAGGACACAAAGGTGCCATCATGGATGACAAGGGTACCAAAGAATTTTGGATTTTGTGGTGAAGGATCCCTCAAGGCCATGGAGTGGCTGACACTCTACATGGTTTACTATCCCCTTGCTATGATTCCTTTGTGGGGTGGTAAGCATAGACCCGGTATTGATCACACTGGCTCGATAAAAATCTTGAAGGACTCAACCGTGCTTCTCATTTACATAACCAACATGTTAATGAAGCATCATATTTCAAACCAAGAGATCATGGAGGTTGATCGACTAATGCTGGAATACCATAAAACACTAAGGACTGGATGGCCACAACAAAGGAGTAAACCCAAGGTAAACATTACTCAGCATTAACCAGAAGTGATCAAAAGGTTTGGTCCACCAATGGCCACGGAAGCCTGGGCCCATGAAAGGTTGAATGGTATCTTGGGAAGGATACCAAAGAACAATTGCACAGGTGAGCTGACTAAGAATCATGCTGTAGACCTTTCTTCTTACTGGGCAAACAAAGCAAATAATAAATGAATTGATTGCAGGTGATATACATGGTAAAATCATGAAGACATGTATATCAAGGAGTCAATATTCAAGTTTATTGATCCATTCCAACGTAATTAACAAGGGACAAGAAAACTCAAATCCGCCCTTCAGCCTCAACCCATTAGACCCAGAAATCCATTGCCTATGGATACAAGAGGTTGGAAGATTGGGTCTGCAACAGGATGTGTCTCTTGATTACAATGTGCATAAAATCAACAGTACCTTGATACACCATAAAGGATTTACAGTGAAACGGCTTGATCAAGGGAAAAATAACTCCAATTCCTATGTGGAGATCATGCGGGATGAACTCTGTTCATTTTTTCAAATCACTGAGCTCTTTGTGCAATCAGAAGGTGGGGATGTTTGGTTTGTGATTCAGTTATTCCAAGATGCACATTCAGAAGACGCCAAAGATCCATACACAGCCCACCCCAACTTAAATGTGGGAGTGGTCTCAACAGATCTAGGGGAGATTGTGGTGGTGAGGGGAAAGGAGATATTGGGGCATGCGGCCGTTTTGGACAATGTTGCGGGGACATTTGGCTATCCAGGCAAGACAATGACTTTGTTTTCCCTGGCACAAGTAGTGAGTTTCCCTTTTAGCTGATATGAGGACAAGGTCAAAACTGATTGTGGAATGTGCAGGGAAGGATTTCAACATGAATGTACCAATGGTGTTTGGCCTATGAGTGACCTGAAACCTTGGCAATTATCAACAAGCATCATTTCAGGAAACGTGGACAAGTGGACACCAAACGCCAAACATATGACACTTTGTGTGGACATGAATGGGGCCTAAGGGATGATGAAATGGAGATTAGATGTGAGGTTGGTAGACGTAATATTTGTAACAACAGAATCTTGGATATTAAGATTGTCATCATGCATTGTATTAGTTTCCAATGAATTGGACAGACAAATCCTCAGTTGTCAAATGTTTACAATTGGGGAATGGTGAAGGAGGAGGGTAGGAATATAAATAAGAAATCCTCTTATTTATCATTGATCATCATCCTCTATCTGTTCTTTCCCCCATACCAATCACCGGGTCTATCCATCAAGTTATCTGTTCATATTCTCTCAAAGTTCAACAATACTATCTCACAGACTCACCATCTATCTCTATAACAATATTGGTTTTTCAAGTTTTGGAAAATACCGACATCAACCCTCTCCAAAATCAATTCAGTCCCCAGTGTTGGCGCCGCAACTTAACCATAAGCTGCATGTGCCTTGCCTCTCACACCAGCCATAGGGCCCTCCTCCCCACATTTGGGGCATTACGGGACTAGAACTATAGTATTATATTACCCTTAGCCAACCCTTCAATATTAATTATTTATCATGCCAGACCAAAGTGCCCATACCTCCCAACCTGCTGCAGCTGGTCAAGACACTCCAATGCTGCCTGTAGAGACAATATCCTCTGGTGTGCAAGACCCAGTATCTTTTGGTTTGCAATATCATGAGGGACACCTGGATGACTTACTCAGGGGGGTTCCCCCAGATGCAAATAATATACCAGAATCAGGTGAGCAGTATGATTGAACTGGGAAGTCCACTAATTTCATTAACACAGAGATGCTGATTGCAATTGTTTTAGTGGACATGAATGATTGCACTGCTCAATCTAGGATTGGACTGACCAACCGTTCTGAAAAGCGAAAACTTGACAAGGAGACTTTAGACCGTGAATTGAGACAAGTGCGCCGGATAGTCACAAAAACCCCCCTCCCCAGTCAATCTAGTACAATCTCACATTCTTTACGGCAATGGGTCCGCTTTTTGATGGGGATGCCAGCAAACATAACCAACTTCCCCTCACCTCGCTCTCCTGAAGAAATACTGAAATGGGAACAGTGGGCTCCTATGAGGTTGCAGCGGGTCATGGCGCATCTGGATTTGTCCGTAAAGAACATGGAAAGGGAAATCAGGCAGATGGGCAGCTGCAATACAATGAAGAAGTGGCTAGACTCAGAACAAACATGGTACCCCCACAATTCCACCCAGCACCCAATGTGCCATAAACCAACAATTTCCCATGGAGTGCTAAGGTAACATGTGAGAGGGATGTGCAAAAGGCAGGTTTCTCAAGGATTACATTTGAGTGGCATGCAAGTTCCTTTGTATCATCGGGCTGGAATGCAGCAATAGGTGCAATCATAGTCCAGCATTACTCAAACTGGAAAAAGGCACAACCTGGTATGGTGTGGGATGGCATGGAGAACATTAGCGCATTATTGGAGAGATGGGTCTTGGGGAAGGGAAAAGAAATACGGCAAGCTGAACTATTAGGGTCAAAGTTGCAAGAAAATAAAATTACCAAGGCCCAACGCACATCCATCCAGCAAGCCAAAAAGAAGGTTAGAGCATGAGTCCTGGGGGTTTGTATTCAAATAATGGACGCTGATGGTGTGTGTTGGTTTGCATTCCAGATATGTGAAAAGCGTTTTCACACAGCCCACAAATACCTTCCCGAAGAAGCAGCAGAATTCATTGCAATATTTGACCGTGTGGATGTTGTTTCCGATTGGGAGGAGGATAAAACTGGAACTCGCACAACCATTGAAACCCCCTGGAGAAGCTGTGAACTAAATCATCTAACTTGACTACTAGATGAAATAACGTTATGAGTTGCTATGAAGCACCAAGAAATCAAGCAGTTGCATTTGCTACTTGATCATGTTTCAGGCAAGGTGAAACCCAGGGAATTCACCCTCCTTGAATTCCCAAAAAAACTTCAAATTGATGCTTATCACCCTGCAGAACTGCAAGCCCTTTCGGAAATTGACCTCAAACTTGTGGCTCCTTGTGACAACTCAAAAATTGTTGCAGAAATCAACTTACTATCAGAAAAAATCAAGAAGAAGCCTGGTACCACAATTAGCATAGTTCCAGCTCACACCCCCGAGGCAAGTGGATTGCACCAACAATAGTTGAAACTTGGGTGGTCTTTTGTTTCCTCCTGTATCTTGAGAGCCTTTCTATTCTTATATTTCTTAATGCAATAAAAGTTGATATGCAAGTTTCAGTGTTAATATCTCTGTAAGTGATGCATGTTTTTAAGTGATCAATGAGTATATGTATCAAACACAACTGAGAGATTGGGCACTTTATATTGAGCTTGATGTTGAAATACATAGATGGAATAGAGTGGAAATGAAATTGAGGTCATGAAAAGTTTCAATGATCAGGTTACCTTGCATTGCAGGAAGTGCTTGGTTTCCACACAGCACATTGCACATGCCATTTAATCTTGTGAATGCAGGGATAACACAACCCGGGATGAAACAAGTATTGTGTTTTTAAGAATGCTTGGACTGGGCAACAATTTCTTTTGGGTTTAATCAATTTTTGCCCAAGTTTAATCACAGGGTTTTGAGCCAATTTTTTAGACTAAAAAAATGGTTGCCATCCATAGAGCTATCACAATGCATCTGGCCCATTGGGAAAATGAATAAACAGTGTGAATGAGCTTTGAGTGTCTCACATTACCAGATCAGATGCTTACAGTGGACTACAACAATGGTCACCATCCATAGAGCTATCACAATGCATCTGGCCAATGGTTCTGATGAATGAACAGTGTGCATGGGCTTTGAGTCTCTCACTTTCACAGGTGCTCATGGGAGTCAGCTCACCGCAATGTCACATTATGAACTCATTTATCAAGGATTAAGTTGCATAAGGCATACATGAATTGATTTATAAGCATGATTATTAAAAGCAATGGAGAAAGAAAAGCTAGTACACTAAGACACTGATAAATTTGGGATAGCTGAAATAGAAACATTAGATTTGCGAGGTAAACTAAATACAGGATTATCAGTTGAAGGGTTTTGGGAGAGCCAATGATCACTGAAATCAAGGACAAGACATTTTGCCAAGTCCACGCGGGATACCCGTGTTCCTGGCCAAAATTCAGGGCTGAAAAAGCAGTCTTGGATAAGCTGCACTATGTAAGCATTTGTCCGCTTCCATACTTGTTCCTCAATGTCCTTGGGCTCTAGCTGGTTGGCTTTGGAGACAAGGCTCAGGAGCTGGAGGGATTGAACCAGGGGAAATTTCCTAATGTCTGATGGTATCAGCAAGAGGCCACGTACTCCGGCTACCAGGTAGGCCACAAGAATGTGGTAGTAGGGTTGGGATGTGATGGTGACCATGATTGTGTTGAACTCAGCCTGCTGTGGTGCCACTGCTGTGGAGGAACCCTCCAATCAAAGTTTTGTCCGCAGGAGAGCAAATGCAATGAGCAGGTGGTAGATGTTGTCAACTAATTTGTCCAGGGAGTTGAAGCCAGATTCGTGACTAGGGCTGTCAACTGGCTGTCCTTCAATCCAAGCCATGTCTTCATGTGAGCCAAGACAAGTGGCAAAATACTTGATGATTGAGATATCACGGCTTGCCTCATCTTCAGTATCTGGTGGTTGGATAAATTCTGGTGGCTGGGTAAGTTCTCTCAAGACCAGGAGGATTGATTGGAACCATAATTTTGCCCATCTAACCTGTGAAAACTCTGGAGGGTGAGTAAGGTGGATCCAGAGATTGTGCAGCTTAGAACCTATGGTGGTGGCTGGAGGGGGTGGTGACCCAGGTAGAAGAGGCAGAGCAAATACATCTGGCATGTAATATGGCTCAGATGTGCAAGGTGGGAAGGGATTTGCATCTGTAGGAATGAGGAGAGGTTGGCTACTGTGAGGGAAAAAGATCCCAGTGGAATCAAGCTTACCACTTGTAGCCAATTGACTGATCCATTCCTTAATACCAGCACTGATGCTGTTGAAACGGATTGTGTGAGATAGTAATTGAGGGTAAGATTGCCATTCTTTGTGGTCTTTTTCACGTAATCCAAAGAGGTGCACTGCTGCCTTGAAAGCGCTTTTGTAGCACTTTGAGTCAATGATGCCATTTGAAAAGGGTTTAATGGCTTTCTGGAGTTCAGCCTGGTATTTTTTGAACAGTGTAGGCGAATCTATGGAGGGAGCTACAGTGATTGGCAATCAGGGAAGGAATTTGGATGGATGTGGTGGAAGTGACTTACCAGGGTCATTTGAAGGATCAGCGGCAGCTGTGGGAGTAGCCCCCTTGGTGGGTTGGGAGTCTAGTACCACAGGTGTATCATTGGGTTCAAGGGGAGTGGTGATGGAGGCCTGCTCTGCTGGTACTTCAGGGGTAAAGAGTGGATTTTGGGATTCTTTGGAGGGCACTTCATTTGGAGCAGCTTGCGTGGAGGGAGTAGCAGGGCCTGAGGTACTTTCTTCTTCATCAATTTCCATCAAGGGCGAAAATTTATGCCTCTTCTTGTTGGGATTGGCAGAGGCAGTTGCAGCCCGTCTTTTGGCAAGAAGTTTCCCAGACCCAATCTGAACCTCCTCCTTGGGAGGGAGGTCATCATCATTTTCAACCACTGGTGAAGTACAAAATGAGGATCAGCCAGGGATTAGACTAGCATTCAAGTGTTTCAACTCACAGGCCATTGCATCTTGAAGACCCTTACAGGCCTTGACCGCCATGTCTCGCACTGATCGTGGCAGTGATTTGTCATCAGCCATTTTAAGGAGCTTTACCATTTGCCGCTTGCTATTAGCAAGGAAGTTAGACTTTGAGAGGACTGAGGCTTCCTGTGTGCTCATCAAGCCACCGGTCTGGGCTGGGGGTGGGGGTGGGGGTGTAGCATTGTGGCTTGATGATGATTCCTTGCCTACAACTTCAACCCATGGTGGGGGTGGTGGAAGAGAGGCTAAGGGAGGTCTGGTCAGTAAGTGAGGACAACATGACAAAGTGAAAAGAGGACTCACGGTCTGGGGTGATGATTGCTGGGAAATCAGCAGATTTTTGATCTCCAGTGGGCTCAGTGGGCTGGGCAGACAGAATTGAGGGTGGGGGTTTGGTGTGTACTGAATTGGCGGTTTGTTGATCTCCAGTGGGCTCAGTGGGCTGGGCAAATGGAATTGAGGGTGGGGGTTGGCTGTGTGCAGGTGATGTAGACATAGTGGAGAAGTCTTGTGGTGATGGTATTGATGGATGGATGGATGGATGGATGGATGGATTGATCAAATGATGGAGGGATGGAGGGAGGGAGGGAGGGAGGGAGGAAGGGAGGGATAGATTCATCAATTGGGCGCACTATCCACCCACATCTTATACACTACCTCATATGAATTTATGCATTGAGGAGTGAATCACTTTCAATGGTCCCCATCCATTACCTTAGCCTCATGGTTGCTGTTCATTAGCCTAGGTTGAGCTTGCCCCAATGGTCGGCGACCATTATCTTGCCCCAATGGTCGCCAACCATGAGCTTGCCCCAATGGTTGCAAACCATTAGCTTGCCCCAATGGTTGCCAAACATTAGCTTGCCCCAATGGTTGCCAACCATTAGCTTGCCCCAATGGTCGCCAACCATTAGCTTGCCCCAATGGTCGCCAACCATTAGCTTGCCCCAATGGTTGCCAACCATTAGCTTGCCCCAATGGTCGCCGACCATTAGCTTGCCCCAATGGTTGCCAACCATTAGCTTGAACCAAATGTTGCCAACCATTAGCTGGCCCCAGTGGTTTCCGGCCATTAGCATGCCCCAATGGTTGCCGACCATTAGCTTGACCCAATGGTCCACAACCATTAGCTCTCCCCAATGCTTTTCAACCATTAGCTTGCACCAATGGTTGCCAACCGTGGGCAAGCATGAATGTTGTGTGTCACCAAGATGCCTGCACCCTATGGTTTCAATTGCAATTCTGTGCAAGCAGCTTGATAACACAACATGCATGATATCTATGCCAACCCCCCCAGGGGGTAGCCAAAATGAAGCTTCAAAACAGGTGTCCCTTCAGTTATTCCCACACCCTTGCACAAGCCAAAACAAATGCAGTTGAGCCCTTGTGGGCATAACTGCATGGCATTTCCTGGCTGCTCAGCCAGGAAATGCGCATGCCTTACAGCCAAAACTGGGTGGGCGCATTTGGCTCTGTCCTCTGGGGGGCAAGCATAGAACTGGGAGCCAAGCGGAGCTAGACCTTGGCCACCCAATTGCACAACCTCATTATGTATTACATGCCATGATCCTTTCAGGAGTTGTACGCTGGCCACCCTGCGTACAACTCCATTTTGGGTTCCTTCACAAGGGTGTGGGCATATCAAGCCAGTTTTGATCCACAGCTTATTTTATGCCCACACCCTTGTGAAGCACCCAAAAGCCAAGCTGGACCTTGGCCACCCAATTGCGCAACATCATTATGTATGACATGCCATGATCTTTTCAGAAGTTGTATGCTGGCCGCCCAGCGTACAACTCCATTTTGGGTTCCTTCACAAGGGTGTGGGCATATAAAGCCAGTTTTGATCCACAGCTTATTTTATGCCCACACCCTCGTGAAGCACCCAAAATCCAAGCTGGACCTTGGCCACCTGATTGCACAACCTCATTATGTCTTACGCTCCATGATCTTTTCAGGAGTTGTATGCTGGCCACCCAACGTACGACTCCATTTTGGCTTCCTTCACCAGGGTGTGGGCATATCAATCCAGTTTTGATCCACAGCTTATTTTATGCCCACACCCTCGTGGAGCACCCAAAAGCCAAGCTGGACCTTGGCCACCTGATTGCACAACCTCATTATGTCTTATGCGCCATGATCCTTTCAGGAGTTGTACGCTGGCAGCCCAGCGTACAACTCCATTTTGGGTCACTTCACAAGGGTGTGGGCATATCAAGCCAGTTTTGATCCACATCTTATTTTATGCCCACACCCTTGCAGAGCACCCAAAAGCCAAGCTGGTCCTTGGCCACCTGATTGCACAACCTTATTATGTCTCATGCGCCATGATCTTTCCAGGAGTTGTACGCTGGCCGCCCAGCGTACAACTCCGTTTTGGGTCCCTTCACAAGGGTGTGGGCATATCAAGCCAGTTTTGATCCACAGCTTATTTTATGCCCACACCCTTGTGGAGAACCCAAAAGCCAAGCTGGAACTTTGCCACCCAATTGCACAACCTCATTATGTATTATGCGCCATGATCCTTTCAGGAGTTGTACGCTGGCCGCCCAGCGTACAACTCCATTTTGGGTTCCTCTACCGGCATCCTTTCTATTTATCCCATGTAAACCAGCATCCTTCCCATTTATCCCATGTAGATCTTTCAAAAATGGAGCTGTAAGCTTGCCATCCAGCACACAAGTTGATTTCAGAGCATGTCAAATCAATATGTCACCAACCATTTACCACAATTGATGCAAGTGAGATGTCAACCCTCCCATCATCATGCATAATTCCACATCTAGAACTTGCATAACCCTGCATGTAATGATGTCATAAGCCACTCATTTCCAGAACTGTATATAGTTTGATCTACAATGGTGTACATCATTGGCATGAGACTATGCCCCATGGAATATAACAAAGCCATCCCCTGTTTGAATGGCCCAGGCGGGCTGGGGCAAAGCACCCACATAATGCACATCTCAGAGATATCAGAATTGCATACTCCTCCTCCACTTAACTGCAAATCTGGCCACAGAGCTCAAGAACAAACAAACAATCTGTTGACATGAATTCCTACCACAGAGCCACCTCCTGGTCAGCTCAAAGATATAAGTACTCTCCTTCACATGCTTTTCTTCCCCCTCCCAATCATTGCTCTTCTCACAATCTCCCACATATTCCATCTATCCATCTATTAAATCCCTTACTCATCACATAACTTCATCAAACCTTATCCATGGCTTCCTTCACTGCTAAATGTCTCGGCCTCCTCAGAACCACCCTCACCTCAATTCCTGAAACTGTTCTTCCCTATCTCATTTCCAACCCAACAACTCATTGGGTCTACCTTCTTCACCAAAATGGCAAGCTTTCTGTCAGAATCCCAACTCTAGATCAACCTGTTGGCTCCTTACCACTTCCCCTATCACGTCTCCTTCTCCCTTATATCCCTGATCAAACCTCATTTGGTCCTGCTGGGAAATGCCCTTTGCAATTTCCCAACCAGACAGCTCCACAGATCTTTGTTGAGGCAGTTCTGCATGTATGCTCCCAGCCTGTCGTCACATTCAATTTGGCATTATTTTTATTTTTCAGCGAACGTGATCTCATGGCCATCACCACCTCCATTGTTTCCTCATTAATAACCCTTGAACGCCCTCCACAATACAATCCTGCAAAACACAACTCCCTTTCCCTTTCCAACCTTGCCACAGAAATTGTAGACCTCCCATCCGCTATCAAGGAGCTACATTACAACCCCTCTTTACTTGAGGTGCCCAGTGGGTGTGATTTGGACCCTGTCTCTCCCCCAGCCAATGTAATCAAAACCCCATTGCTACCACATCAGTCTCAAGGACTTGCTTTACTCCTTGATAGGGAATCACCACATGCTGCATCCGCCTTGGCTTTGTGGAAGAGGACCTCAATCAATAACGGTGCACTATGGGAGAACAAGATCACTGGTGAGAGCCTAGCTCTTGCAAGGGGTGAGGAAATTCCAGAATCCCCACTTGGATCTATCCTGGCGGATGAAATGGGTCTTGGTAAAACAATACAATCGATTTCACTTATTGCAACCACCTTGCTGCAAGCGCGGACCTATGGCCTTCCTCTGGATCCCCCCCCTGAAAAACCTCCACATCAAGCCACACTGGTGATAACCCCCCAACGCCTCCTGAAGAATTGGAAACAAGAGATTATGAAGCATACCAATTCAAAGGCCATCAATTTTCTTACCTACCATGAGAAATGGCGGCATCAGACCATGGATTGTCTACTGGAACATGCAGACATGATTCTCACATCATATCACCTGGTGTCATTGGAATACAGCAAAATGCAAGCCAACCTCAACAACCGACGCTCCATAATCTTCTCCAGAAAATAGTTCAGGATTATTTTGGATGAGGCACAGTAAATCCAACCTTCATTTTTCCATCTTTCCTACCCAAGGAAATTTTCTTTGGATCAAACTTACTGCAATTCACTTGCATGACAGCACTATCCGAAATACCAAGGCAAAGCTTTCCCAAGAGGTCACCCAGGTTGCCACCAATTGTAGAGTTTGTCTCACAGGAACGCCAGTGCAAAACTGCCTTCAAGATCTCCTCTCTCTCCTTAGCTTCCTGGGTATCAGTCTAGAAAATGAGTACAGTGACTGGGCAACTACCCTTTTGCCCCACCTTAAAGCAGGGGACTTTGCCCCAATACAAATGGTCCTCCAACACACCACTCTTTGAAGGACCAAGTTTGATGAGCTGTCAAATCTCCCCAGTATTACTCATAACTACATCAAGACACCGCTCTCACCTGCAGCAGAAGACTTCTACTGCCAACTCCAGGAACAATTCATTTCCAAGATCAGGAATGAGCTGCCTGCTGAAGGATCCAAGCCAATGAAGTTGTCACTCCTCAAAGATCTTGGCCAGCTCATAGGAGCATGTAATCATCCCGTTTTGGCAGACCCCAATGTCATTATGGACCAAAATGGACAATTCATCCTCACAGAAGAGTTGGGTCCCATTAAGGATCATAGCACGGGAGTTGAAACAATTGTCCACCACATTGATATTGACACATGCCTTGAGAGCTCCAAAATCAAACAGCTTGTAGGGATGATTCAGCCAGGATCAGTGGTGGTAGCTGGAGAAAGCAAAGTTGTGGTCTTCTCGTGTTGGACACGCTATCTTGATCTGTAAGCTGGCTGTCTTTTTCTCCTGTTTCCAATCAGACCCCACTCAAAAGTCCATTTTCTCCCCCCATGTGCAGGATTGGAATGACACTAGATGAATATGTAATCTCCTCCTTTTGTCTGGATGGAGGGCTGACGGCAAAACAGCAAGAATCAGTTCTTGAGCAGTTCTCAGAAAGTAGCACAACTTATGTCCTTCTTGCCTCCATTCAGGCAGATGGTGTTGGAATCAACATCACATCAGCCAATGTTGTATTCATCATGGTAAGCACCCAATAATTTCTAGAATTTTGCCATTTACTTAGTCTACATTCATTTAATCCACATAGGAACCCCGCTGGAACCCCACAACCCAGGCACAGGAAGTCAATCGTCTGCATTGAATGGGTCAAACAAGGCCAGTGCAGGTATATTCCCTCATTGCACCTAATACAATTGAGGAGAATATTCAGAAGGTAATGTCCTCATACTCCACTCATCATATGCACCTCACTGAATTTTCCATCTCTCCTTCAGATTCAGAAACGCAAGGAGCAACTTGCCCAGTAAGTCTTTTTTTCCTTAAAAGATACCCACCAACCTTACAGTTTGCTGATGCATGAAATTGTGCTCATATCATATTCAGGTTTACTATTCTCACCACCAGGGATTGGAGGGAAGTGTTCCAATCCCTGCAGGATGACACCTAAATCTCCTCTCCCTTAGCTCCTCATCTCCTTCTTCCCAATCTGAATCATATGGTTGTTTTCTTCCTTCCTCACTATCCTGTACATTACTCTTGCATCATAATTTGTGAGAAGTACAATTTTTCCACTATGCCATGAGTAATTTTGCTCACCATTCACAGCTTGCGTGGCTTGCCATGCACCGCCTGTCACCAATACTCCCAAATGTGTAGATAAGATTTTACACTGTGTGTTATTGTGTGTGACCATCTTGTCCTGGTCATGACACTGGCAGGAGAATAAATGGTCAGCAAACATTAAGGTCACAGTTTCTCATGAGAATCAATTGTTTCCATCCATAAAAAACTGCAATGGTCGGCAACCATTAAGAAGAACATTGCTTGCCCTCCATGAGGCATTCTAATGGTTGCAGTTGGTCATGAGAAGCAATTGTCATCATCCATTAAGAACTGCAATGGTTGGCAATCATTAAGAAGAAAATTGCTCACTTTCCATGAGGCATTCCAATGGTAACAGTCCATCATGAGAAGCAATTGTCATCATCCATAAATGTTGCAATGGTCGGCAACCATTAAGAACATTGCTCACTATCCATGAGGCATTCTAATGGTCAAAGTTGCTCATGAGAATCAATTGTTTCAATCCATAAAAAACTGCAATGGTCGGCGACCATTAAGAAGAACATTGCTTGCCCTCCATGAGGCATTCAAATGGTTGCAGTTGATCAGGAGAAGCAATTGTCATCATCCATAAATGTGCTAGATTATTTTTCAGCCAATGCAGCAAGTCAGCAAGGCTTACATATTCACAGGTCTATCCCCAGATAATGCAAGCCACATGCATCACACCAGCATTACACACAAATGACCATGGATATGCATGTCACATCATGTAGACATGGTCAGCAGCCATGTTTGTTTGGTGGTTTTCAGCAAGAAAAATGAGACAAGTCTTCTTGTCAATGGCTATAAATAACCCTCCCTTCTCTCAGGTTTTTCCCCTTTTCTCCATTCCCCAATACCCCTTGAGCCAGCTTCACATCTTTTTCCCATCTATTTATCAATCCGCTCATAATGGCATCCACTGCTCCTACACAAGCAATCCCACCTTCAGGTTTGTTGACCCACTTTTTTGTATTTCATCAAATCAAAAGAACCATCCCTACCAACCTTGGCCTCCATTTACTAATGCGTTGGCATAATCAACAGAGTCCTCACCATCAACTCATGAAGATGAACAACTCTCAGCACCTGCAGACGAGTCCAACCCCGCATCTGAAGTCCATGAAGTAACTGAGGAAGAATTCTATCAGAATGTAGATACTATTCAAGAGATGTTCATGACCTGTTCTTGCCCCAGGATCCCCAGGTCAATCCGAGATACTGTGAACAGGTTAAACTCATGCTTGAGTGATATCCAAAAAAGCTAGTTTTTGCCCCACTGTCATTCTTCACATTTGCAGATTTGGAGGTCTGATTGGTTTGTTTTCCCTTAGAATACAATTGTAAAAGGTGTCTCCCCCGCAGAGAACGGCTGAGCATCACACCCAGCTCCTCATTGGCCCAACGGCCCCCGTCACAGCCACCTCCAAAACGTCCACGCTTTACTCATCCCCCTGTGGACATGACCCCACATCTACAAATAATGGGCAATCACAATCCAGCCCCCTCCTCCCCTGATGCAGCATCAAATCACAAAGCCATTGCACCCTCCCCTCAACCAGAAATACAAATAACTCCTGAACCTTCCCTCTTTGACCAACCCGCTGCAACCATGGAGGAACCCCAAGTCACTTCTGAGCAACCCCAGGTGGCCCCAGATCAACCCGAGACATCCAATCAATCATTAGTGATTGAACAAGACCCAAACTCTCCCCAGCCCATTTTTTCTGGTATGGATTCACCCCAAGATGAGGAGCCCACTTATGATTTTGATGATCAAGCAACTAGAGGTTATTTTACCATCATTTACCACAAAAGAATACACAAGGAGCTTTATTCAATCACTCAATCCTTCAAGGGTCGGAAATCTCCAAAGAAGCTCCAAATGGGATGGGATGCGGTGAAGCACTTTTTGGATTTCCATCTCCAGGCCACCACTGCTATGGAACCACCAGAGATGCGGTACATCTCCCATTAAGCCAATTTTGAGTATGGTAACTGGGTTTGGCAGATCCGTGAGCAAGGTTAGTTTTATTTGAACATCTCATCAGCTTGCTAGATTCCTTTTTGCTAATGACCACTTTTTCATTTCACAGCAACAGAGTTTCTAGGCTTGGATTCACATGAGCCATGGTGGGCACCAGACATAATCAATTTTCCTGCCCTCAACCGCCTGCAGAACAGCCATACTTGTCCCACTGGTGCACCCCCCCTAGATCAGAAAACTGCTCATCTAGAATCAAATCTGGTGCGCTTTCTTCATGCCTTGGACCATCCCACTGGAAAAGCCATCAATAAATGGGCCAAGACAGTGGCTTTCTCAGTGCAAACAGTTGCCAATGAACTGTGTGCACAGCCTCCCCATCCTCTTACATCTCCTGTCTCCAATGTCAAGGCAAACCTACAAATGGTTATGTGGCTCCAAAGCATCAAGACATTGCCAAATTCACTGCAGCCCAAATCAATAGAGCATCACATGGTCCTAGACAATGAGGCTGAGACCAATCAGTCAGAGGCTATCATCACCAATCAGTCAGAGGCTATGACCATTGAGCCAAGGGACTGTCTTCAAGAGATACGTAGCGTCATTATTGATATCATGATCAGCTTCACCTTACTTCAGGCTCATTCCCAGAAAGACCCAAAGGAGCCCACCACCGGCAAAAAGAAAAAGACCAAGCGCAAAGACCCTCCAGCATCCACTGTTGACAACTCTTCCCTCACTGTCTCAGAGTTTTCAAATGAAAAATGTTGCACTGAATTGACTCAACTAGAATGCCGCCAGAATTTCCTCCCTTTTGTCTTCTACCTGCTTGCTGGCATCCGGGGGATCTTTATTGCTTCAAGAGACAGAAGGATTGCTTATTTATGTGATTGTCATGAACTCCTCTGTTTAATTCAAAAAATTCAGTCCGTCTCAGATGGGAGACCGTCAGCCAAGGAACCCATATGGTCTCACCTTCAAATGTACATTCGATCCATCATGCTCAGTATATCTGAGAACCCTCAAGATACTGGGAAATTGACATTACCCACCCGGCATGATCTAGCCAAGGATATTGCTCATGACTACATGAACCACATGAACAAAAATTCCTGTTCCAACATGCCTTTCAGCCTAGAGCCCCTTCCAATCTCTGAGTTACCAAGCTCAAATGTTTAATATGAGTGCTGTCATTTCTTCTCTGATTTTCTCTAGCTTTATTGTGTCATCTTGCATGTAATTTGAATACTT
Organism: Puccinia polysora; assembly: GCA_025617555.3. Classification (NCBI taxonomy): domain Eukaryota; kingdom Fungi; phylum Basidiomycota; class Pucciniomycetes; order Pucciniales; family Pucciniaceae; genus Puccinia; species Puccinia polysora. The sequence continues at coordinate 38,798,838 of CM062633.1, read as the reverse complement.
TTTTCATAATTTTAGCTTTATTTTTTATTTTAAAAATTTCTTAAAATTGCTATTTGCATGATAATTCATGATCAAACGTTTCAAAAGAGTGATTGTCCAATATTCTTCAATACTGGAAGCCCCAGTAAAAATAATTTTCCCCTGAGCAGTGAGATTGGATTTCTCAAGGTCAACTCTTGGATTTGGACTGTCTAAATCCCTAACCCACCACTCAGCACTTTTAGATAAATTGCATATTCAAAATGCCACACCTTGTTTGCCACCACCCACTACTCAACCACCTGGCTAAAGCATCCTTCAAGAACTACTTAAACAGGGTCCTCTTTCTCCCCTCGAGCAATTTCCCCCCATCCCATCCCACCCCTTTCAGCAATATGGCAGATGCTCCATTTCAGAAAAACAAAACCCTCATTCAAAAGTATCACATCTTATATTTCTCCAACTTTTATTTCATGATCCTCTTGGAACCAGCTCTGATAACATACAAGAAAAGCAAATCCACATATTGCTTGGCTGCAATGCAACAGTACCTGGCCACAATGCACCAAATTTGATTGTTTGTGCAGCTGTCAGGGCCCCTAAGTAAGTAGTCCCTCATCAAGTCTTTGACAGTTCATCGGTGTGATTTCATCATCATCGATCTCACAAGCTTCCAAAAGCATTTGCTTTTCTTGTAGCCCAATGCATTCAGACATTTGTTCACAGAAGTAAACTACTTGCAAAGGAGGATTGATTTCTTTTGTGTTTTCCTTGGTCCACCATTGATCCAGATGCCTTTGTCATTTGGATCAATTTTTCATTCAGATCAATGGTGGATCAAGGAAGACAAAAAAAGAATATATCCTCCTTTGCTGGTAGTTTACTTCTGCAAACAAATGTCTGAATACATTGGGCTACAAGAAAAGTGGATGGTTTTGGAAGCTTGTGGGATCCATGATGATGATCCTTGACTTCATCAACACTGTGGATTTGCCAGATTTCAACAGAACAATCACCAACTTGAATGACGATGGACATCACATTCACACCACCATGCAGAGTGTATTGGTGAGAAGTGGCACCTATTACTCACTGACCATGGTAACCTGAAGTATTAAGGGCTAAATTTCCTATGGAGGTAATAGCTCTCTTGAAAGCTTGACAGCACTTTGAGATCAATTGCATATTCAAAATGCCACTGATTTTTTCCCCCACCCACTACTGAACCACCTGGTCAAAGAATCCATCAAGAAGTACTTAAATAAAGAGTTTTGCCCCATCCCATCCCACCAATTCCCCCTGTTGGAACTGTCACCATACCACATTCACTCAATTGGTCAAACAGCCCAGAACCTCCCACCACTACTACTGTCATACAAACTACTTGTAAGATCTTGGCTTACTACAGTTGGACCCTGTCTCTCAAACACTAATCTTACCCAACTCCTTACCTGACTTGTTAAATAAAGAAATTTCACCCCATCCTAACCCACCAATACCTCTATCAGAACTTTCACCATACCACATTCACTCAAATCCTGTGTTGTCCTAACGTAAATCAAACTCTCTGGGCATAAGGCCTCACAGTCCTCTCCCCAGTGAATTGCTACCAACCAAATTGATATTTTCATTGCCAGGAAAAGGACTGAAGCGTATAGTTTTTTCCTTGTTATTATCATTTAAGTTGATTCACCAAGCTGACATTTTTCCAATCCCTCCCCAATTTTTGGCTGTAATATTCTTTCTGAAATTCTATGTTTTGATATGCTATGGATACTTCCCCTGGTGAATATGAACTGCATACCACTCAACTATTAATGTGGTTAATTTCATGATTCAGTGGACAAAAGCATATTGTAATTGTAAGATTTCTGAAGGAAAACCAGCCCAGTACAAATTGAAGAGGGATCTTCTCTTTACCCAAAAAATTGCAGGTAACAAGGACAAGGGACAGCAACCAAAAATTCTGTGGAGGTACAGGTCCTACACAAAATGCAAGCTCTATCCCCAGATTGATCCTGAAAATCCAAGAAAGCCAAAAAATGAAGAGTTACAAGAGGCCCATGCCTTTGTTGAATCCAACTTTCAACTAGTTGATCATGGTCGAGTGCTACTAATGGATAAGGACAAGAATGATATTATTGCATATATCAAATTTACCCCAATTGAGGACCTATCACCTCAGGATTATGAAGATATTGACTTTCTTTCTTGTTTCCTGCACCAATGCAAGAAATTTGTAAACCCAGTGGGCTCACCATCTAGATCATGGGCTGGAAAAATGTGGGAAATTGGATGGAGAAAGGCCATGGTAACAGCTGAAATGATTGGCCAATACATCAAGGAACTAAAGACTGCTACTACCAAATGCCAGTATGACAAACTTATGTCTTACTCAGAAAGGGCTTCTATTATACTTGGAGGATTCTTCTGCAATATGGCACATGTTCCATTTCAGAAAAACCAAACCCTGATGCAAAAGTATCATATCCCATCTTTCTCCAACTTATCATTCGATGATCCTCTTGGAACAAGCTCCTGTTCACCTCACCTTACCTTCACCTCTGACGGCTTCTGCAATTCACCCCATTTTGATGAAAATGATATATCCAACTTTGCCTTTGCTTTATTCATACCACAGAAGAAAGCATGTGGATCACTTGCTACTCCCTCCAAGGGCTACAATGTTCATGATGGGCATTTTGTCATACCTGACTATGGGGTTGGGATCAATTTCTCTACTCAAAAAGGAATTGTTAAGTTACTCTGGCAATCAAAAAAGTATTGGAACTGTACACTTCCTCCTGTAAAAAATTCTTTGTATACCCGTCTTGCCATGTCTTTACAAATCAATGTTAGAACCCTAAACACTTGTAGAAGCATTCAGGATGGTACTATACATTATACCAAAGCTAACAAAAACAAAGCACTCCATATTGCTGATCATAATTATTATTTGCATAGAAATTAAACTTTCTTTTGAATCTTTGATCTTGAACCTTGTTAGTCTTGGTGATAATGTATGAATAAAAATACATCCCACTGCTTGGTCTGCTTTTCAAAGGGAGATCCTGAGGTACAATTTGTTGTTTTTATGCCTTGATTCTGAAATTTTGCCAATTTTGATTTGAATGATAATTCATAATGCAACGTTTCAAAAGAGTGATTCTCCAATATTTTTCAATATCGGAAGCCCCAGTTACAATAATTTTCCCCTGAGCAGTGAGATTGGATTTCTCAAGGTCAACTATTGGATTTGGACTGGCTAAATCCATAACCCACCACTCAGCACTTTTAGATAAATTGCATATTCAAAATTCCACACCTTGTTTGCCACCACCCACTACTCAACCACCTCGCTAAAGCATCCATCAAGAAATACTTAAACAGGTCCTCTTTCTCCCCTCCGGCTGTTTTCCCCCATCCCATCCCACCCCTTTCATCAATATGGCACATGTTCCATTGCAGAGAAACCAAACCCTCATGCAAAAGTATCACATCTTATATTTCTCCAACTTATTTTTTGATGATCCTCTTGGAACCAGCCCCAATAACATACATGAAAATTGCAGCCACATATTGCTTGGCTACAATGCAATAGTACCTGGCCAGAATGCACAAAATTGGATTTTCTTTGCAGCTTCCAGGGCACCAAAGTAGTTCCTCATCAAGTCTTTGATGGGAAATTGTTGTGATTTCATCATCATGGATCTCACAAGCTTCAAAAATCATCTGCTTTTCTTGTAGCCCAATGTATTCAGACATTTGTTCCCAGAAGTAAACTACCAGCAAAGGAGGATAGATTCTTTTTGTGTTTTCCTTGGTCCACCATTGATCTGGATTCCTGTAATTTGGATCAATTTTTCATTCAGATCAATGGTGGAGCAAGGAAAACACAAAAACAATCTTTCCCTGTTTGCTGATAGTTTATTTCTGGGAACAAATATCTGAATGCATTTGGCTACAAAAAAAGTGGATGGTTTTGGAAGCTTGTGAGATCCATGATGATGAAAGGACACCAATGATCTGTCACAAAGCCTTGATGGGGGACTACTTAGGTGCCCTGGCAGCTGCAAAGACAATCAAATTTGGTGCATTCTGGCCAGGTACTATTGCATTGTAGCCAAGCAATATGTGGCTGCAATTTTCATGTATGTTATTGGGGCTGGTTCCAAGAGGATCATCAAAAAATAAGTTGGAGAAATATAAGATGTGATACTTTTGCATGAGGGTTTGGTTTTTCTGTAATGGAACATGTGCCAACCTCAATTTGAAGAAGTCATGATGCAATGAATTGGTGTTTCCACACTCCCAGATGATTGAATAAAGTCTCTCTATAAAAAAATTATGAAAAATGAATATTTTTAGTCATGAAATCTGTTGTTTTGGGGAAGCAAACAAACTCTTTGCATGTTATATTTCCTTGCTTAGTGTGGAGTTCTAAAATTTCCTGATGTAAAAATATTAATTCCAATTGTGGGTTTTTATTAAGATCATCAATCTTCAAATGAAATACATGATTTTCCATCAGGGAATTTGATTTTGAATTTAAAACCAAAGATCTTGGTATTGCCAATGTATTTTACATTGGTCAATCATGCGCATTCAATATGATTCATTTATTAGGGACATTTCCCAAAACATCAAATGTAACTTTCCCTTACACTCCCACTTAATTTAATATGCATATTCAAAATGGAACCAAGAAGCTTTTGATGTTTTTTTTATTTTGAATGATTAAGCTCATCAGCAAATGTAAGATTGAATTCAAAATCCAATCAATCTTTTTATCTATTTCCCTGTAAGCCTTTAACTTTCTGCAAACTGAAAAAATTGACTTAACACCCAATCCAATTCAACAAAAACAACAAGAACACCACCATTGTTGGAAACATTTGTATATTCCAATGCACCATATGTTCTCAAAGCACATTTGGATATGGAGGTAATCTATATACTGGTTTTGGAAGGTCAAAAAAATCACATCAAACGCATATATTACAATCAGATTTTTCTACAAATGTATGTGAGTGATTTTTTTCCCAGGTTTCATCAAACTTCAAAACATCACTGGTCAAGTGTCATTGATACAAAAATTCAGAAAAATCAGTCACCAAACATTCTCCAATCTATTAACAGAAGAAACCCCACAATTGAGCCACTACAAGAAATTACCAGCCCTGTGAGTAAAGATCTTGTTCAAAAGTATGTTTCTTTTTTTTATTTGAAGTGGGGTTTATTTATTTATATACCCTATGATTTTTCACATTAAAGCCATCAATTGAAGACTTCTTTTTTTTTTTGGTTTTTTTTTTGGTTTTTTTTTGGTTTTTTTTTGGTTTTTTTTTGGTTTTTTTTGGTTTTTTTTTGGTGTTTTTTTGGTGTTTTTTTTGGTTTTTTTTTTTTGGTGTTTATTTTTTTTGGTGTTTTTTTTTGGTGTTTTTTTTATGGTGTTTTTTTTTTAGTTTTTTTTATGGTTTTTTATGGTTTTTTTATGGTTTTTTTTTTTGTTTTTTTTTTTTTGGTTTTTTTTTGGTTTTGTTTTTTGGTTTTTTTATGCTTTTTTTTGGTTTTTTTTTGGTTTTTTTTTGGTTTTTTTTTGGTTTTTTTTTGTTTTTTTTTGTTTTTTTTTTGTTTTTTTTTTTTGTTTTTTTTTTGTTTTTTTTTGTTTTTTTTTGGTTTTTTTTTGGTTTTTTTTTTGGTTTTTTTTTTGGTTTTTTTTTGGGTTTTTTTTTTTTGATTTTTTTTTTGCTTTTTTCGAAGAGGTCGATGCACCAAGCACGGCCTGGCTCGTTGGGGGGACTTCATCACCCCCCAACCGAGCGAGCAAGCGAGGCGGGAGGGAGGGCCTGGCTTGGTGGGGGGATTTCATCACCCCCCGAGCGAGCCAGCGGCAAAGGGGGGGGCAGCTCGTTGGGGGGACTTCATCACCCCCCAACCGAGTGAGCGAGCGAGGCGGGAGGGAGGGCCCGGCTTGGTGGGGGGATTTCATCACCCCCCAACCAAGCGAGCGGCAAAGGGGGGGGGCAGCTCAGTGGGGGGATTTCATCACCCCCCAATCGAGAGAGTGGTAAAGGGGGGGGCCGACTTGGTGGGCGGACCAAGCGAGCGGCAAAGGGGGGGGGCCGGTGGGGCTCGCAGTGGGGGGGGCCGGCTCAGTGGGCGGACCAAGCAAGCGGCGAAGGGGAGGGGGCCGGTGGGGCTTGCAGTGGGGGGGGCCGGCTCGGTGGGCAGACCAAGCAAGCAGCAAAGGGGGGGGCCGGTGGGGCTCGCAGTGGGGGGGGACTTCATCACCCCCCCGCCCAGCGACCAAGCAAGGGGGGAGCGAGCCACCGGCTCGCGGTGGGGGGGACTGCATCACCCCCCGCCAGGCAAGCGAGCAAGGGGGAAGGAGCTGGTGGAGCTTGCGGTGGGGGGCACTTCATCACCCCCCCGCCCAGCGAGCGAGCAAGGGGGACATCAAGGGGGGAGGGAGGGGGGGGGATTTCAAATCCGCTCCCCACCTAGCAAGAAAAGAGGGGGGAGATCAAGGGGGGAGGGAGGGAGAGGGAGGGGGGAGGGAGGGGGGGATTTCAAATTCCTTCCCCACCTAGCAATTGAGCAAGGGGGGAGATTGAGGGGGGGGAAGGGGGGAGGGATTTCAAATCCGCTCCCCACCTAGCAAGCGAGCAAGGGGGAAGGGACAGGCTTGGTGGGGGGGTTTTCAAATCCCCTCCCCACCTAGGAAGCTATTTAGTAACCTGGACCACACCAACACCGACCACCACCGACCACCACCCACCACCACCGACCACCACCAACCACCACCCACCACCACCCACCACCACCCACCACCACCCACCGCCACCCACCACCACCCACCACCACCCACCTCATCCACCTCATCCACCACAACCACCACCCCATTGGGCAGTAACCTTTTTTTTTTTTTAAAAAAAAACAAGAGGGTATTCAATTTTTGTAGATATCAATATTGATGGAATTTAATTTTTTGTAGATATCAATATTGATGGAATTGAATGAAGGCATATCTAGTAAAAATGGGTATGGGATTTAAAATTTATTCCTCAATATCCTTCAACAATAAAATTACTAATTGAACTTTTGATTCTGCATTATTTTTCTTTGGGTTTTCCATTCATGTTGTGATTCCTGGGTGTCATCCTGAAACACGGTTTGTAGTTTTGATGAGCTTGGCGTTTCAGGAGATGCCAAGGAGACACAACATGGATCAAAGCCTCGAGTAGTAGGAAAACAACACAGACTACCAAACTCAGATGTTACTTCAACATCCAAAAGTAACAAGAAGTTCAACCGTGCCAGAAGGCAATTTGCACAAGATTGTGACGAGCCAACATACTTTGTGACCCTTTGGGAAAACCTTCCACCCTTCATGTTGTCTTACCACAAGTGTGCCCTGACATGCTGGTTAATGCTGTCACAAACCGCCTATTCCAGCCCTACTTCATTATCAAATACCACAGTTTGGAGGCCCCCAAAACTCCACAATTGGATACTTTGTGCAACATCATCTCGGACTTGTACCTAATGGCAAAGAACTGCCATTCACTCAGCAAAACCAACACAGCCGCCTTAACTGGCTGTATGCATGCCATTGGATTTTGTACTGGAAGTGATAGGGGTGCCTCTGCAGGTTTGTCCAATTGTTTATGAAAATTCAAAAAATTGAATCCATGTTGAATTTGTAATCAAAAACAGGGGTCTATTCTTGACAACCAGGTTTGGATGAAGAGACTATCAAGAAAGATGATGAACTGTGGGAGCATCTTCCTGCACACAACAAATTCATCTTTGAAAGAATCAGATCATTGTGTACCTCAGCTCATGCTCAAAACAAGAAGGTTTCAGATCAATATTTAATCCCAAACTGGTCTTCATCTGAGTTGATGGAAGCTGAGCGAGATTTCAGCATGTTTTCCAATGTGGTTGTGACATTTGATGATTTCTCAAACAATCTCCATACTGATAAGAACAATTTAAATGGTTTCACATATGGGATATTTTCTTACATCAACAGATCAACAGGACAGCTATCCTTCCTCCCTGCAATGATTTGGGTCATGGTTTATCTTTTCCAAAACCTGGTTGTATTGTTGACTTTGCAAAATCCAAAGGCATTATTGAAATTCTTTGGCAGAATCAAATTTTTGAACATCAGACTTCATTTCCTCCTCCTAGTTTAAAAACCTCTTCAACCCACACTCACTTTGGCTGCTCATTCCAAATTAATAAAAAACTAGCAAATGTATCTTTAAAACTCCAAAATTCTAGTCCTTCAAAGATTGATGAAAGAATTTTGGGAAAGAAGGCCCGATATGGCTGATGTTGCTGTTTCTATTGTATTTTTTTTCATTTTTGAAAGTGTTATCTCATCTATTGTATTTTTTTTCATTTTTGAAAGTTTTACCTTAGTAATAAATCAAATATATTTACAATCCCAGTAATTGAGAAATCTCCTTGAGTTCTTCCCCTGTTCTACTGCTGCCAATACATGCAATGGCCATGGACCACTTATCTTTTTTAAATGTCTGAATACATTGGGCTACAAGAAAAGCAGATGGTTTCAGAAGCTTGTGAGATCCATGATGATGAAATTACACCAATGATCTGTCAAAGACTTGATGAGGGACTACTTAGGTGCCCTGAAAGCTGCAAAGACAATCAAATTTGGTGCATTCTGGCCAGGTACTGTTGCATTGCAGCCAAGCAATATTTGGGTGCAATTTGCATGTATGCTATCAGGGCTGGTTCCAAGAGGATCATCAAAAAATAAGTTGGAGAAATATAAGATGTGATACTTTTGCATGAGGGTTTGGTTTTTATGAAATGAATCATGAGACAGTTGTTCAATGATGACATGCCTTGGTGAATAGCCCTATTCCCACTCAACTTCATGTCTTTTTATTTTATTCCACAATGGATGCCCTCCTGCTCAGGCCAGAACTAGTTCAATGCATTTTTCTATTTTTATAAATTTTACCTATTCTTGGTTTTCTACACTGCAAAAAGAAGCCTGCCTCTTGCCTCGGTGTCAGTTAACATTCTCCCTCAAAAAACAAAAGGACCAGCTCTTTTGTGCAGACCATAGAAGGTTATCAGGATATCTAAGGGAGGATATTTAATTTATTTTCTTCCCTTGTTTGTTCTTTTTCCTTTCTTTCCTCTCTTTGGTACTTTGTCATCTTTCATTTCAAATATTCTTCATTTTTTGAAATTTGAAAAAAAAATTTTAGCTTGGCTTTCTGTATTTTCCCTGATGGAAAGTATAAGTATAAAAAATAAATTTACACCAACATAGGTTATTGAATAAGAAACCAACAGAAAAAAAGCCATGAATGGCTGATTTATATGAGGAAAGATTTGCACAGTTTATGAGCATGGTGTGTTAGTGTTATCTTAAATACATGTTTATTAATTTAATTTTGGGAATTGAATAAGAGAAATTACCCAGTTTTTGACCAGTTAATGAAAATTCAAGTCTGGAAATAATCAGCCTCTTCTGGAATTTTAAAATTTCACTTTGAAAGAATTCCCAAACACCAACTGCAGTAATTTGTGGCTGATGTGTGGACTGCTTGTGAAGCAACAGCTTTGCTCATATCTAGCTTTCCCTTGACAATCTATTATGAACTAATGTTCCAGAAGTTCAGCAAATGCTGATCTCTAGTCACAATATTTCTCCACCTGCTGAAAGTTAATGATGAGATACAGCATCACATAACCCTGAGATATCAATGGGATACAGAAATGCCACCTGCATACAGGTGGCAGCAATTTTTCTGTGTTGAATGTTTTGAAAACCACACCTTGGCCATTTCTTACTTATATGGATGTTTTCACTATGCAACCAGACCCTGGCCCCACTTATGGGCCACGCTGGACCCAGATTCCATCTGGTTCCCCTCTCAAAAGCTCACCAGGGGGGGGGGGTTGTAACCAGCCAAATGCCACCCTACACCCCCCATCCCGCCACCTTACAACTGATTCCCTGGGGGTTGAGGGCCCCAGGGCATTGCTTTGAATTTGGGAAGGGGGTGGTCAAATCCCAAAACAGCCCATTTCTACTCCCCCTTGGTAAAGGGGGGGGAGGAGATGGCCTCTGGTGGTAAGGTGATCAAGTCCCCTCACTGTTGGTTGCCTTGTTGCAACCAGCCATCTGTTTGGTCCCACCCACCATTTCAATGATGGAGGGGGTGGGGGGGAAAAAAGCTCCCGCCACCATTGTGGGGGGTGTAACCAATGGACATGCCACCCCCCCTCCCCCTTCCTTACAACAAATTCCCTTGGGGGGGGGGGTGATGAAATCCCCCTCCAGGGGCCCTGGGGGCTGAGGGCTCCAGGGCATTGCTTTGAATTTGGGGTGGGGGTGGTCAAATCCCACAACAGCCCGTTTCTCCTCCCCCTTGGTAAAGAAGGGGGGGGGGAGATGGCCTCTGGTGGTAGGGTGATCAAGTCCCCTCACTGTTGGTTTCCTTGTTGGAACCAGCCATCTTTTTGGTCCCTCCCACCCTTTCAATGATGGAGGGGGTGGGGGGGAACAAAGCTCCCCCCATCATTGCAAGGGGTTTAACCAATGGACATGCCACCCCCCCTCCCCCTTCCTTACAACCAATTCCCTGGGGGTTAAACGCCCAGGGCATTGCTTCCAATTTGGGCTGGGGGGTGGTCAAATCCCCAACAGCCCATCACTCCTCCCCCTTGGTAGCGCGGGGAAGGGGGGGGGAGATGGCCCCTATTGGGTGGTAGGGTGAGCAAATCCCCACCACTTCTGTTTTCCTTGTTGCAACCAGCTTGGTCTCTTTTGTCCCTCCCACCCTTGCAATGATGGAGGGATGGGGGGATGGGCATACAAAGCTCCCCCCACAGTTTCAACCACCACAATTGCAGCTATTGACCCATGGCCAAAACAACTGGCAGGGGTGGTGGGACTCCATTCAGAGCCTCTCTTCCCCCAAAACAGCTCCACAAGGGCCACCAGGCCGCAAAACAGGTGACAGCCAAAATGGGCTCTCCCAGCCCAAAAACAACAAATGACTGTTTTGGCAGGCCAGCCTGAAAGTTATGGTATGTCCAAAAGACAGAAGGAGGCCAAAAATGGCCTCTCAATCCAATTTGGCTGGGGGGGTTCATCCACCCCAGCTGGCCTGTGAGGGCCCAGGTCCAATGTTACTTATTTCACATGTTTTGAGGCCAGTTTCCCCAAACCAGCAACATCCATGCAGGCCTGCATGATCTGTGTGATTTTCCAATGGGCTGTAGAGGCCCATATGTGAATACTATTTCAATTAAACTCATACATGACACACACATGAGTGCCTATATCCACTAAAAAACAAAAAAAAACTGTTTCACCAAAGTTTTTGTGTTCCAATGCATGCCTCCAAACACAAGCATTTTGGTGCAATTTTATTTTTTTGGTGAAAAAGTTTTTTTTTTTTAAAGAATCCCCCCAAAAGAAATTGCACCAAAATCAAATGGTGGGGGGGGAGGCAAAGATTGCTCCCCCCATGCCCTCACCTTTATTGCTGCAAGGGAGGGGATGAAAGTAGGGGGCCAGTATCAAAGAAACAGGCGGTGGGGGGTACCCAACCATCCTCCCACACACAGGGGCCATCTCCCCCCCCCCTGTTACTGAGGGGGAGGAAGCACAGGCAAGGTGTTTTCCACCAAAATTCTTATTCTTAGATTTATGACTCCAAGCACAAGCATTTGGGTGCAAGTGTTTTCTAGCAGGATGGTTGTAAAAAAGCAACCAGCGTGGGGGGGGGTGGGGTGCAAAACATTTCCCCCCCATCCCCTCACCTCCATCACCACAAGGGAGGGGAAAAACAGAGCAGGCCGGTTGCATCAAAGTGACCAGTGATGGGGGGTACATGACAACCCTCCCACATACAGGGGCCATCTCCCCCCATTAACTAGGGCAAGGAAGCATGGGCAAGGTTCTTTGCACCAAAATGCTTGTGTTTGGATGTATGCGTCTGAAAACAAGCATTTTGGTGCAAATGTTTTTTAGGGCATGGGTCTTTTCATTACAGCAGCTATCTTATTCTGGCCAGAAGCTAGATTTAGACCAGAGACTATATGCCCCACAGCTTTCAGTTCTCCATATCCAAAGTTAAATTTCTTCAAAGAGACTTTCAATCCTGCTTTGGAAATAGTTTGGAGGACTAATCTTATTTTATTTATATGAGTATCACAATAATCAGAATATATGATAACATCATCTATATAAACCATCATCCATCCTTGCCTGATGTAAGTACCTAGAACTGTATCAATTGTTCTCTGGAAGTGTGATGGGGCATTATTTATACCAAAGGGAATCCTGAGATAATCATATATTTCTAAATGGCAGATTATTGTCATAAAATTTCCACATTCAGGGCTTATAGGTATCTTGTGGAAAAATTTAAGCATATCCATAGTAGTGATGTATTTAGCTTTAGACAGTTTATGCAGAGCATGATCAATCAGGGGGATGGAATAAAAGTCTGCCTGAGTATAGTTATTCAGCATTCTGAAGTCTCCTACCATTCTTGACTTATTATTATGCCAAGCTATGATTACAGGGGTAGTCACATCCACTTGTTCATTATGCCCAACTTTCCTTAATGCTTGTAGGTTTATTAGTTCTTGGATGTGTTCCTTGTCAGCTTTCTACTATTGCAGAGCAAGCTGCAAAAGTAACAGAAATAAAATAAAAATAATAATAATAGAATGAAACTGAGAAGGAGAAGGAAAACCATAAATATTATTGCAAAAATGAATTACCCACCCGAAAATAGGTAGGGTCACTCACTGACCCCACCCTTGAAATAAAACTCCTTATATTTTTAAATAATTAAAGAAAAGAAAGACCAAAATACCACAGCACCACTATTGAAATTTTTGGCCAATTAAATATTTCACATGTTTTTTCACGTATAGGTTTCAAACCTAAAATTCAGTCAGAATTGAGGTGTTGTGTAAATTTTGGGAGTTACAGATGGAAATGTATTTTGTCAAAATTCCCCCACGCAGCCGCGGCAGCCAATGCACCTGCGCGCAGCTGAGCTACAGCTCTGTCATTCTTTCAAAGCCGTGTATGCAGCCACAGACCTCTGATAACTATGCAGCCGTGGGAATAAAGTTTGAAAAAGTGACAGGCGGCCTGAGAAACCTAGGTACTGCGTAAACATGCTAAAACCTACACAGGAACATTTTACATATGTAATAAATGTTCCTGTGAATAGTAGATAGTCTAAAAATACGTAAAATGATATAAAAATACTTAAATAAACTTTATATGTATTTTTTATTAAATATAATTCAAATTACCAAAAATGTCGAAAATGAGATAATGACTACTTCTAAAAATATAATAAAATACTTAAATATACTATTATGAAAATTTCTAGACATCAACATTTTTTTGACATACTAAGAAAACGTATGATGTTAAAATATTACATGAATACCCATGAATTACATTTTTGAGTAATTATTTTATTAAATCAACTGAATTTCGAAAATAAGGAGTAAAATCAATATCATGAATTTACTCAAATTATTTAATACATAATGAGAACTCGCCTGACATCAGAATATCCCTAGGAATGTCTATTAAAAAAATTATTAACTTACTGCAAACATTTACTAAGGATAATTAATTAAATAATAAATAAAAAGGACAGATTAGTGTTATTCACACGTCTAAACATCAATTATAAAGTAGAATAATTCCCATACCTTGTGGAATTAGATGCTACCCGTGTTACAGCACCAAGGAAACGTGACAGGCTACCAATGGTTACCCTGCTAGCCTCATTGTCCGTCCCTTTGAGCCCCTGTACCCCTCAGAAGGAAAATATTGGGACTCCAAAAGCGATAAATAAAGAGCTCTTTAGAGGATATTGATACACAGAGACCCAGTTATATTTACATCCAGAAACCGTGCCAAGGTAATCAAATACTTATAAGAGATAAGTAAGTGACTTATGGATTTAGTCTGATTAATAATATCTGTCCTCAACCCTCATTTTCAATTTAAAATGCTGAAAAAACTCATAAGCCCAGTATACAGGTTTAACCCATCAGTGCACGTCCCAAACAGGTACCCAAAAGATTTAATAATATACCAGTGAGTATTATTATCCTTTCTCTGTCGTGAAAGCTTGGTTACAAAGCCCTGCCACACCACCATGTATTTTATATACATATTATATTTGGGCAAAATATCCTTCAAACTAAAGGTCCCAAAGTAAACAGGCCTACCTGTTTTCATACTGAATTCCCTGAAGAGAGGTTTTAAAGATCCACAATATAGTTGTGGCCCCTCTATAAAAATATTTAATAATCAATTTATCTATATTCATTTATAAAAATAAACCATATCCAAACCAATTAACCTTGCATTAAGCTTTATCCAAATATTTTATGGATTTTTGCTGCATTTATTAAAAAAATATATTTATTATTCATTATATCACCTCTGGTAGCTAAAGGATAGCAAGGTTCTTGGCATCCAGGGGGCTGACATTCCTCAAGAGCTATTCTAGATTTAGGAATAGAGGGATAAGCTGGTATTCTTAGGTTAGGATGATAAGGAGGATTAATATTCAAGGTCACTACCATGTCATGTCCTTTGATATCACCAATGGGATGATCCCTAGTACAGAAAGCATTTTGATTCTCAAAAAAGACTTTCAATTTATCTTTCTTCTTTTCCTCAGAAAGTTTCTCATTTAGAGCTGCTTGAGAGAAGGGTTCTTGGTTGAATTATTCTAAGTGCTTTTGATAAGTAGAAGAGGGAAGGTTAGTTTGGATAGTGCATATCTTAAAATTCTTGTACGAGTTACCATCCAAAGTGTAATAACTTCCTTTACTTTGGAACACATCTATTCCATATAGACATAAATCATCATGTCCCATTATCAGGTAGTCACCTAATCCGTTGAGCAATACCACAAATTCCACTTGAATCATCAAAGATCCTTTGGTATGGGGCAGTATTATAGGAGCAGTCCATACTCCAATAGCATTCATAGTGGAGTTTCAAGAGCTAAACTTAGCTTTTGGGACATCCAGAAGGTGGTATTTCCAGTTGGGATACCATTTGTTCAATAATTCAGTGCAAAAACATCAACAGAAAGCCCAAATGTCAAGTATTAAACTTATAGGTCTGTCTTTATACAATCCTGTTTCATAAAAGGTTTGAACAGTAGTATAACTCTTACCACTCATAGGCTTAACTTTTAGTGGTTTTACATCATTGACATGTCTAGGAATTATGGAAGGGTCCCATTGTTGGGGCAAACTAGAGTCAACATGCATTTTATTGATTTCTATAGAAGTGCCTATATCTCCTTCTATTACCTTGATAGGGTCATTCAGGATCAATTCACATTCAAACAGTGATCCTTAAGTATCAGTGGTTTCTATTTAGTTCTAGTTCCCTTCAATTTCAGGTTCTCCTTTCATTACTGCTATCTTTCTCTTTGGTAATGGGCAGTCTTGTCTCTCATATGCCCTGTTTTGTTACATTTCCAACAAGTTGCAGGTATTCTTTCTTTATCCTTGTTCTCATTAGATTTCTTAATCCTTGTTCTCATCAGATTTCTTATTTTCAGGTATATTTATCAGAGAAGGTTGTTGTCTGGTTTTGTTAGTGTTCAAGCTATCTTTGTGTCTAGAAGGAGCCTTATTGTCTAACCCATTCATATCTACTACTTCTTCCAATTCATTGATTAGAGTTGGTAAGTGTTGAGATTTAGAGGCAGTGAATCACTGCTGAGATTTCACACCTTTTCATTTCACATCTACGAAGTCTCACCTGGCTCTAAAAAGTTTCACCTGACCCGGGGAGCTCTACTCATGTCACTCAACCCAGACATTCACCCCAGAACTGTCACACTCCCGGGTACTCAACACACATCTCAAATCAGAATGAAGAAGATTGGAAATTCCCTGGACAGCAGGACCAGGCTCACTCTCAAACCACATCACTCCTCTTGGACCACATCACCTGGAAGACTCAACTCTGGTCAAACAAAACCGAATCATCATAGACCACCCAATCTTCATTCAATATACCTTTTTTGTCCTGTTACTTCTTTTGCTCCTTTTGTTCCTCTATAAAATTCTCATTTTGTCCCCAACTCCATCACTCCAAATCATTCACTTCCTGAAATCATGCCCGGTGAGATTCATCATGTCTAACTTCTTTGTCTTTTCTCATTTGTCATCTGATCATCCCAAAACTTACTGTTGACACTGTCCTAGCGTGCTCATCTCGAATCTCACCCTGAACTCAAGAATCATTCATTTACTCAATCCTCATCTAGCCCGTTCCTGTCTCTGATGATGACTCTAGCAGTCTTAAGCTCCTGTTTGTTCTTCATCTCAATTATGATTACTTCTGTTGTTCTTCACAATCTCATCCTTTTCTTCTGATTTGTCTCTATCTCTCAGCTCTGAAATCAATACAAGTCAATCAAATCTCTTTAGTAAGTCAGCATCCATACTCATTCTGCATCTCACACTATGGATAAAGTTTCTAGGGCACAGGTTGAGAAGCCTTTCATTAAATTCTTCTTTATCAGAATCTGGATAGAAGCAGTCTAGTCTCCTCTTCTTTTCTAACCACCATTTGTGAGGCTTATCCTTCAAGGGTTCAAATGAGGAATTTTGGAAATTTTTCATCATTCTCCTTTTCCACATCCTAGAACCAAATTGTCCTTTAATTAAGAGTTTCCAGGAATTCCAGGGTAAGAATCCTACTTCCTCTCTTTTATTGATAAACCAATCTAATGCTACTCCTTCAAAGAGTCGAGGGAACCTGACTACAGCTATGGCTTCTGTAAGGTAATAGGATTTTATGGTATAGTAAATAAATTTGATGAAATTCATACGGTTGTATTCTCCTTCACCAGAGAACTTAGGCCGTTCAGAGATAGGGGGTAAGATTTTGAGGGCTTGTTCCATTTCAGGAGAAGGACTAGGCCTGAAAGTGTCACTCCTATGCATTCCTGTTAGGGATGGTGCATAAGGGGTAGTTGTTTGTCTGGGAGATTTTGGTTCCTCTGTGGTACTCCCCAAGGGGTTGGTCAGACGTACTTTTAATTCGCTAAGATAATTCTTGATCAGATTAAAGTGCAGTTCCACTTTATTATTAAGCAGATCTCATTTTTAACTAAGGGAAAGAATGGAGTTGTTAGTAGTATTCATTAAGTCTTCTCTAAAAGGCTAAAGGGACATAATAAAATCTTCTTGGAGACCTGGTAACATATTCTCAATGGTTTGAGTATAACTGGTTTTACCTTGGTTTATTGTTTCTAATAATTGTTAAGTATGTTCCTTAATATCTTCTATTCCTACAGCTTTTGATTAGTTTCTAATTAATTTGGCCACCACTGAGGTCAACTTATCCAATTGGGTGTAAACACCGTCTAAATTTCCACCAAAAACTTTGAAATTATGACACATATCATTAGAAAAGGAAGTAATTACATCAGATGTTGGTTTATACAAGAAACTAGGTTCAGAATTAGAATCTAATTGTGGTAAACTTTTTTCAACTTTTGAGCTAAGGATATTATCTGATCCCAATCCTTCATTCCCTTTGGCTTTGGATGGGAGAAGATCTCTTCTTTCCCAATTCTCTGCCTTTCAGTTAGGCTAATTGATCCCATGGATTCCAGTTTTCTATTTAGGATTCTACCTCTTTCCTTGGAATCATTTTCTGAAGAGCTATCTGGGCAGCATTTTCATGGGATATTATCTTTTTCATAGATACTACATCCCCCTTGGCTTGGGCTTCTTTGAATTCTTGGCAAAATTTCAGATGCTCTTTGAATAAGTCTTTGATCCTGGCTTCCTTGGCTAGATTCTGCTGGGTTGGCTGAAGGGAACCTCCGTGTGATGGAGGGGGGCTTGATTCTACTACCCTCTCAGGCTCTAGGTTGGGGGAGGGCAAAAGTACTTGGGGTTGTTCCTTTTCCTCCAACATTTTATTCATTGTTTCCAGCCCACTCATGGTTGTCATTATTGGTTGCCTCACGGTTACTGGGGGCTCCTGGCAAAGATCCACCGGAGGGAACCCGTCCTGAGGCCCTTGTGTTACGTCTATTCATGTTGAATAAAATATTTGTAATTATTTTTCTAAAGAAAAATCCATAATAATAAGTTTATTAAAACTTACTTAAGTTTATTTTCAAAGGTACTAAGACTTTATTAGGATTTTACTGGTCTTTAATATGTAATCCTACGGGGTCTTTGTGTGTCCCAATGAGGTCTTTTCTGGTCCAGTCAATATTTTCAGGAATTCCAGAGATAACTGGTACCTCTTGATCAAATAAATCAATTTCAGTGGCAGTGGTTTCTGGGATAGGAGGGTTCACTGATAGTATGAGAAAAAAATTTTATTGGTTAACAAAATATATTAATATTATTTTAATGAAATAATTTTGTCATACAAAGTTTTTGCTTACTTTTAAATTTTAAAAATTAATTTATACGGTATTTTTTACAAGCTTTGTGTTTTCTTAATAGAGATTGAAAGTTGATACGCCTCTCATGATCTTCTTGTTCAAGGATTTTATCTAATTTTTTACAGACAGAAGAGATATTAAGTTTTTCTGCTTGAGTTCAAGCTTCCCAACCAGTTGGTTTATAATTTTTAATGTATTCTTCTTTTCTTATTTTTAAAAAATTTAAATAATATATTATTAGTTCTGAATTGATTTTTCAATCCACTGAAAAAAAAATGAATGATAAATCACAGTTGAAAAATTCAGATAAATTATATTTGATTTATTTTTATGTGAAATGCCTGGTTCAAGGTATTACATACAATATAATGAAATATTTCCCGGCTAGACCCCCAATTTTCAGCCTCCTGAATGCCAAGACCCTTGCCATCCTTTAGCTACCAGAGGTGATAGAATAAATAATAAACATATTATTCAATAAGTGCAGAAAAAATCCATAAAATATTTGGATAAAGCTATTGCAAGGTTGATTGGTTTGGTTATGGTTTAATATTATTAATCAATATTAATAAATTGATTAATAGAGAAGCCAAAATAATATTGGGGATCTTCAACACCTCTCTTCATGGAATTCACCTTGAAAACATGTATACCTGGTTACTTTGGAACCTTTAATTTATATTCTTAAAAGAGATATTGCCCCAAGATAATATATATATAAGATATATGGCGGAGTGGAAGGGATTTGTAACCAAGCTGCCACGACATAAAAAGGATAATAAGACTCACTGGTATATTATTTAATCCTTTAGGTACCTGTTTGGGACATGCACTGATGGTTCAAACCTATTACTGGGGTTAAAAAAGGTTGTTCAGAAGGTAAATTGATGAAAAGGATTTGGGGACGGATATTATTAATCAGAATAAAGCCATAAACCACTTAATTATCTCTTATAAGTATTTGATTGCCTTGGAACGGTTTCTGGATGTGAATATAACTGGGTCTATGGGTATCAATATCCTCAAAAGATCTCTATATTTATAGGTTTTTTAGTCCCAATTCTGTCCTTCTGAGTGATACAGGGGCTCAAAGGGATGGGTTTTAAGGCTAGAAGGGTATCCAGTGGTAGCCTGTCATGTTTATTTGGTTCTGTAGCACGGTTAGTATCTAATTCCCACGGTATGGGAATTATTCTACTTTTTGATTGATGTTTAGGCGTGTGAATAACACTAATCTATCCACATGTTTATTATTTGATTAATTCTCCTTAGTAAATATTCCCAGGATTTTAATAACTTGTCTTAGTAGAAATTTTTACAGGTAATCTGATTTCAAGTGGGTTTTAATTATGTATTAGCTGATGGGAGTAAAATAATGATATTGATTTTACTCCTTATTTTCGAAATTCTGATGATTTCCTTAAAGTAATTAATTAAAAATATGAGCTATCAGAATTCATGTAATATTTTTGGATTATCAGTTTCCTTAGTATTTCACGGAAATACTGATGTCTTGAAGGTCTTGAAATTGTATATTTAAATTATTTTGAGATATTTTAAAAATAGTAGTTATCTTATTTTCGACATATTTGGTATCTTGAATTATATTTTATAAAAAATACTTACAAAGTTTATTTAAGTATTTTTATATAATTTTATGTTTTTTTAGATTATCCACTATCCACACGGAAATTTTTTAAATATGTAGTATGTCCCCGTCTTTCCCATCTAGGTTGTAGCACCTTTACGTGGTAACTGTGCTTCTCAACCCTCCTGTCACTCTTTCAGCCCGTAGTCCCGGGGCTTTGTACTTTTCAGATGCCCAGGGCTGCGTACACAGCTTGCAAAGGTACGCAGACAGGTTGGCAGTGCTGCTGCTCAGCCACACGTGGTGTGTTGGTTTCTGCGGCTGCGCGCGGGAGTTGTGACAAATCACACTTCTGCCCGTAACTCCTCCAAATTGCAGAATTCTTGGATTCTGTCACAAAATTCACTGTGAAACCTATAAGTGGGGTTTCATGTGAAATATTAAAATGGCCAAAATACCAGGGCCTTGTCTGTTTCCAAATCTTCATAATTCATTTAAAAAAATTAGCAGTAGGAATTTGAGGTAGGTGTCAATGAGTGACCCTACCTTAATTTTTATGTAGATTCAGAATTTGAAATAATTTTTCTAATATTATGTATCCTTTAATAAAAATTTTATTTATTTATTTTATTTATGTTATATTGTTACTTTTGCAGCTTGCTCTGTAATAGTAGCAAGCTGACATTGCTGTCCTAGGAATTACTTCCAAAAAGAAAACCTTCACAAAAGTTCTTGTTTTTAAAACAAGAGAAATGTTTGAGTTCTACAGTGGTTCTTTAAATGCCCTAAAGGAGTTGTCTTATGATCCTGAGAGAATTCCAAAAGTCTTTGTGACAGACTGTAAAAAAGCTTTGATCTGTACTCCAGAACAAATATTCCCTGAGTCAACAAGACAGTGCTGTCAATGGCACTTGTCTAAAAACATACAAGAAAACTGTAAAGTGCGCTTTAATAATCAAATTGAAGGGTGGATAAGCTTTTTGTCTCTGTGGGCAAAGTATGGAGCCTCAAAAGCCAAGGAGAAGTCAGAGGTCAATTATCCCAAACTTAAAGTAAGTGCCAAATCAATTCCTCTACTGTTAATCTTTCTGCTTTTGGGTTGCTTACATTATTACTTGTATAAAGTTTTTTTGGCAAACCATGAGAATAAACTGGAGTATATGGATGATATTATATTCTGTATCAAATAGAAATTAATAAGAGTATGAACTAGTAAAAGCCCTGAATTTGAAAATAAAACAAAGTCTTGGGTTGAAGGGGCCCATGCTACTCTCAAAAAATTCCTTACAAACTTGTTGGGAAACATGTTTGATGTTTAGAAAAACCTAGAGGGCACAGTTTCCAATCAAATTGAATTGGTTCAAGCTTTCCTTTACAACTCTCAAATAAAGATTGGAATAGTTCTTCCTACTTACTGTTACCATTGGGATACAAGGTGTCTTTACAAGAAATCAAAATTTTTGGGGATCAATTAGAGAGGTTGAAGGGGAATCATGATGGGGAAGTGTGCACCATGTCATACTAAATGACTAAGGGTTTGCCCTGGTCCCACCAAGCAGGTGACCTACTAGTGTAAAGAGGCTTTTTTTGCCTGAAGATGTTCATCCTCAGTTGAGGTTGGCTTATGACCCTTGCAGTTCTAGTTCTGTAATTTGGTTTAAGTTGGATTGCTCAAATCACTTTTTGATTAATGCTTTTTGATAAATGCTTTTTGAGTGATGATTCCTACTTGAATCAAATGATGATTCCTACTTGACTAATATTTTATCCTTCTGAATTTTGAAAGTTTAATGTTGATGAACTGCTTAAAAATTCTCAGTTACATGAGAATCTCAATGCAACTATCTTTTATAATCCTGATGAAGATTATTGCGGGCTATTGAAGCATGTTCTGACGGAAATGGCCAATTATTGATCAAAGCCAAAACTTGAACCTAAAGTCTTGCAATCAAGCAGAGGATTTCCAATATTGACAGATACCCAGCAAGATCCTTCTTGTTTTGAACACATTGAAAAGGAACTTAAGTGGGCAAAGAGAAGTAGAACAACACCAAAGAAGAAAAGATGAATGATTTTAAGTCTGTTATTTTCTGAAAGTTTCACTTTTTGGGTTTAATGAACTGAATGAGAAACATTTATATTTCAAGTCAGGCGCTTCATCTGAATTTCATAGTTCAGTGGAGGAGACTGAAATTTTTTCAGGTTTGGTGCTGTTGGAATTGAATTCCTTTTTGAAGGATGAAGCAGATGAAACAGAAGAGTCAAACAAGAGCTCATCTTTGGTGAGTGGTAATTCCTTTAATGAGATTAGAGTTTTGGATAACTAATTTTTGATTTTAGGAGGTAAATAATCTCAATAAAATACCTGAGAACTTACAAAAGTTCTTGGGTGAGGTTTAGGATTCAGTTGGTGGTGGAAATTGTTGTTTTAGAGTAATTAATAAATCACTTGGGTATGAAAACAATGGATCTTTTAAAGTTTGGAATGAACTTGTTGAAAAATTGATTCAAAAAAGGGGTTCTATTCTATGATCCTTGGTGGCAGTAAAGATGTCAAAAAGATAGAAAAAAGACTTGATGTTAATGGCATAAATGAAAAGATTCCCTCTTCAAGATGGATTTCAAAGCTTGACATGGGTCAAATAATAGCTGATAATTATGCAAGTCCAATATTTTTTATTTCATTGGATTCATGTTGTACTTTTACTCCTATGGAAATGAATTTAAAAGAAAAATCAGATCATATGTTCATTTGCTTTGTTAACAATAACCATTGGGTCCAGCTTGTACTTAAGGGAGATGTGATTCCAATCCTGCCCATAGTTTCCAAATTACTTTACATGATTTTTAAAAAAGCAGCTTGTTGGGTTTATCAACTCAAAGATCAACTTCAGTTTTATTCTAAATTATAGATTAATTTCATCATTTGGGTTTGGTCTAACATGCAGATATTTCAATTCTATTAATATAAAGGGTTATCAAATTTTGAACATCATTATGTTGAGTGTTTTGAGTCAACATCATTATGATGAGTGTTTTGAATGAGATTTTAATATTAATTCAGTTAAAATTGTGTTGGGCTCATGAAATCACAAGCTTAACTTGTGTTAAGCTTGTGATGGGATCAACTTAACACAAGTTGAACTTTTTTGTTGGTCTTTTTACTTTAGGGCTCAAAATACTTCTTGTATTTTTTTTCTGGTCAAAAGACTGGAATTTTTTTGGCACTTTCACCTTAGGGCTGGTAAAAAGACTTCTTTTATTTTTTGGCTGGTGAAAAGACTGGTATTTCTTTGGGCTTTTTTACTTTAGGGCTGGTCAAAAGACTGGTATTTCTTTGGGCACTTTTACTTTAGGGCTGGTCAAAAGACTTCTTGTATTTTTTGGCCCTTTTACTTTAGGGCTAGTAAATTTGAACTTGAATTTTTTACTTGAATCTGATAAAAGCAGCTTTATTTTCTTCAGTTTTTATTT
Source organism: Puccinia polysora (assembly GCA_025617555.3). NCBI lineage: Eukaryota > Fungi > Basidiomycota > Pucciniomycetes > Pucciniales > Pucciniaceae > Puccinia > Puccinia polysora. The sequence continues at coordinate 38,775,309 of CM062633.1, read as the reverse complement.
TTATTGTTTTAGTTAATTTTATTTTATTCCTTATTTCTTTTGGTTTTTTAACCAAAGAATCAACCTTTTTTGATCTTTTGGTTGATTTTTGTATTTTTATTTGGTTTATTTTAGTTTATTTTAGTTTTTTTGAGACCCTTTAGTCTTCTTTTCTTGTTTTTGGCCCACCAGACTTTTAGCCGTGTGGCACAGAAACATGACTACATTCAAGCCATGTGGGGCTCTACATGGCCCAAATGTAGTTGAGCGGCCCCCACAGGGCGGTCTGGTGCCATGTGGAGTACAGCCTAACCACACTGAAATTTTGTGGGGCTCTGCACGGCTCAAATGTAGTTGTGTAGCCATGCCACATGGCTCATTTGAGCCGTGAATTTATCATCACCCAAAATAAAAAAAAATTAGGGTTTTGAGTTTTTCACCCCCCCAAACCTGGAAATCATGTGGTTTCACTGTTGCCAAAATGTCCCCTGACGTCCCCAATGCACATGGTAAATCTCAAAGAAACACTGTTTTGGGGGTTTTCAAAAGAAAAAAAAAAGGACAGGAAGGCATCTCAAAACCCTTTAGAATAACTCTCACAACTTTTGGCCATTTTTAAGGCCTTCAAAATTGCCCTCAAAAAACTGAAAATAAAAAATGCTCAATGTCTCAAATATTTTCACTTTTTTAATTTTTCTTCTTTAATTATTTGAAGAAATATGAAGAGACAAAAACTTTTGAAATATGGCAGGCCACTCAATAATAATTTTTCCCTAATTTTAGTACTTCACTTTCCCACCAGAAAATGGTATTTACATAAAAAATGAGAAATTATTTTCAATTCTTTTTTTTTTTTATTTTTCCATGAGATTTTCAAAATTTTCAGTTTGCATTATTTTAGTGAGAATTGTATAGCGCCAAAAAAAATTATCTAAGGATTTTTTGTTTCTTATTTTTTCCCAAAGAATTCATAATTTAAAACACAAAAGTGTTGTTTTTTTCTCTAAATCAGTGAATAAAAAAATATATGAAACATTGAGAAAAAAAACACACAAATGATTCAATCAAGAAGAATTTGTACTACTTGATTATTTTTACTACCAGCAAAAAAATCTTCAAACCAAGTTCCAAGTTAATATGAATCAAATATTCCCATTTTTGTGGTTCCTTGCAAGAAAAAGCCTTCCAAAGGGGATCTAATTGGGGATCTGGCCAAAGTTCAGAATTATAGTGGAAATAAACTATGTGCTGAAAATCTTCCAAAATAATTGAAAATATGGGAGATGTTTGAGGATTGGCAGTTGGAGTTGAATTGAGGGAAAAATGAGTTGATGGAATCAACTTAGATATAAGTACCACTGGTCTTTTGTATGTATCTGTAAGCAGGAAAGCTTGGCAAGGGAATTTCATCCAGTAACTTTGAGGGGAATGTCCAGAAGTTTGCTTGAGATTTTTTCTTGCTTTGTCAAAATTTTAATGCCAGACATGATCCATGAAGTTTTCATGCTTGAAGATAGAGTTTGATTCCATTTCCTTGATCATTTCCTAATGTATTGAGCTACAATCTTTTAATTTATGTCCCAAATTAACTGTTACTGATCTAAAACAACCCACAGTTCCCATCAACCATCACATCTTGAACATTTGAAATTTGTGGTAAGGCTGTCTTTTGGAAAATGAAATTTTTGTATTGATACTAAGGAAAAAAAGATGAGCATTATTTAAGATGAAATTAAAAGAAAAAAGTTCATACTGACTTTATCAATAGCCATTGCTTCAAAATCATCAGAAGATGAAAAAGAAATTTTTTTGACCTTCATCCCAAGGAACAAGGGGTTAATAAATGAAACATAAAGCAAGATTAATTCAGAAATTTATTCAGCTTTCCTATTTCAGAGGCTCTGGCTGTGGGAGCAAAGATTTGATTCCCTGGAGGAATATAAGCATGTTTATCTTTATCTTGTTGTTTTCTTCTCTTGATCCTCTTCAAAGTCCCTGGACTCAAATTCTGTGAAAAAAACCTCTTATTGAAAATGGTTCCTGACCTCTGAGTGACAAATGGGGATATTACAATCAATGAAAACTAGAAAAAAAATCCCAATCCCCCCCAACCAAAAAGAAAATTAATAACTGTCTTTACTCTTCTGTTATAAACTCATCCTGTTCACAATGAAATTTACATCATTGTTGTAGATGCATCAATTTATTTTGGGTGAATAATTGATCCTAAAAATCCCCCAATGATCTTTTTGTGCCCTTGAAAATGCCCAAAAATATACTGCAAACTGAAAATTTGGAAAATCTCAGGAAAAATAAAAAAAATAATTGAAAATAATGTCTCATTTTTTCTGTAAAACCCATTTTCTGGCGGGAAATTGAAGTTCTAAAATTATGGAAAGATAATAATTGAATGGCCTGCAATATTTGGAAAAATTTTTCACTTCAGATTTCTCAGAATGATCAAAGAAAAAAAATTAACAACGTGAAAATATTTGAGATTGGTTATTTTTTGTTCAGTTTTTTGAGGGAAAATTTGAAGGCCTTAACAATGGCCAAAGCATGTCAAAGTTATTCTACAGGGGTTTTAGATGCCTTTCTTCCCCCTAGTATTTTTTTTTGTTTTGACACCCCTCAAAAAACATGTTTTTTCCAGGTTTACCCCATGCATCATGGACTTTGGGGGTTGTTGTGGTGACATCAAAATCACCTGATTGCCAGGTTTGGGGGCGTGAAAAACTCAGAGCCCCCAAATTAAATTGAATTAAAAATTAAAATCAAAATTAAAAAATTAAAAAAAATCATTGCACCAAAATCTTTCATTACATTGGCCAAGGTTTCTAATTTAGGATTTGTGTTCTTTATTAAAAGACAAATATTTTTCACAGGCTGGAGATAGTGAAAAAGTTTTTGAATGCCTATCAATGAGGCTGTTACAATCAATGAAGCCTACCACACCTTCAAAGCCCCTCAAGCAATCAATACCCAGCTCCTCAGCTACTAATTCAGGTTCAGTTTCAATTTCTTTGTCAACAGCCACAAAAAACAAATTTGAAAAATTGGTGGGAGCCAGGCAAAACCCAGGTGAAATACAAAAAAATACCTTCAAAATTTGGAAAAGAGCTCACTATTTTTTTGAATTGTTGATCACCACTTTCATGGCTGGATTATTCTGGTACACAATATTTTGATTTGGTATGCTTGATACATCATTACTTCCAAGGTGAATGCCAAGTGAGTTTCAGTTTCATTTATGTGGAAGCTCAATTCAATTCCAGTTTATGATTTTTGGAATTACCAGTGACATCCATTTTACACCATGGTGAATAATGGGGAATCCTATGTTTTTTCAACGTAAACTTTGTGAATTCAAGATTTTTCATTGGTGAATAGAGTTTTCATGTAAAGGGATTCAATAGGCCAGGAAATGGGACTGGATGGTGACATGGAGTCACTGGTCAGCCAGAGACCCCAATTTGGCCTTGGTGAAAAATCTTAGAATTCAAATATGAACATAAAAATTGCTTGAATATTCATCATAAAAATCAAAAAATCCAAAATTAATGGTTTGAATTACAGGAAAATTGAAAATTTGAATGAAAGAATTTGATTAGGCTTCAAAAAACCAACCCTTGTCCTAAGAGAAAATTCTGATGGTTTTAAGAAATTTTGATGGTCAGTTTTGTTCTGATTTCTATAAACCCTTAAATAAAATTGAATTTTGAGTAAAAAAGGATAGATTCTGAGATAATTTCTATTATAAATAATTCTGAAGGTCTAAGGGATGAAATATGGCTATTTACAAAACTGGAATCTCTTGCAATGTTGAAGGGAAAATTTCTCAGAATCCAAGACTTGTCTCAAATTATCAAATCAAAGTTAAGGTTTTTTTTAATAAAATTTATTTATTAATTATTTTATTTAGTTACAACCAATATTTTTTGTCAACTTGTTTTTTTGTTTTAAATTTATGAATTTGGAAAAGGTTTTTCAAAAAGTCACTGTGGAGAATTATATTTGGAATGAATTAAATTGGTTTCAAATTTTAAATGTTCATTTTTTTTATCATTCCAAATCTGATTCATCAAACCCTATTATTCTGATGAATTATTATGATGGGCAATGTTAAATTTTCAACTCTAGAAAACCTTTTCATGACTCAAAAAGGGTTTGTGGCGCAATTTGCAACCTTTCTGAGTTGTTAATTGCTGTTTGAAACCCACAGAGTGGTGAATGGCCATTCACACCTCACATGGGTTGCAAATGACCATTCAAACCTCAGATGGGTTTCCAATGACCATTCACACATTTTGAGTATTTTTGTGCTGTTTGCAACTTGTTCAAAACGGTTAAATATTTATTTTATCTAATTATTTATTTAGTTGATTTTAATTAATTTTTCTTTAACTTTTTATTTATTTATTTATTTGCTTTTTTTATTTTATTTTTGATAAATGTTTAATTCACAGCTCATTGAGACGTGGAAATGGTTCAGGGGCCGTGTGGCACCCCACACGGTCCAATGCAAGCCGTGTAAAACCTCCCACGGCTCAAAGAGTTGTGCAGCCAACCCAGCCTGGTCCAATGGCGTGTTGGATTCCACACAACTACATTCAGGCGGTTTGGAGTTGTACACAGCTCAAATGTAGTCGTGTGGAATACAATACACCACTGGAAAGCGGTGAGCCAAAAAAAAATAAAAATAAAAAGAAATGAAAAATGGAATGAAAGGCCACTAACATAACCCATGAATCAAATTAACCTTCCGAAAAACAGGAATCAAACAAAAAATCAAAGAAACCAAAAATTTTTGATTTCTTGGTTAAAAAAACAAAAAAATTCAAAAAAATTCAAAAAAATTAAAAAAAATTAAAAAAAAAAACTAAGGCTATGCAATGGAATAGCCCTAAAGTAAAAAGACCCAAAAAAAACACAAGTAACTGGACTAGCCCTAAACTATAAACACCAAAAAAAGACAAGTAACTAGACAAGCCCTAAAGTAAAAACACTAAGAAAAAAAGAAAATGAACTTGACAATCCCTAAAGTAAAAACAACAAAAAAAAGACAAGTAACATGACAAGCCCTAAAGTAAAAACACCAAAAAAAAAGTAACTTGGAAAGCCCTAAAGTAAGTTCAACTTGACCAGCCCTAAAGTAAAAGGGCCCAAAAATGAAAGAAGTCTTTTGACCAGCCCCAAAGTAAGAGTGCCAAAAAAATAACAGTCTTTTGAACAGGAAAAAAATAGAAGAAGTCATTTGTACAGCTTTAAAGTAAAAGTGCCAAAAAAAATACAAGTCTTGTGACCAGCCCTAAATTTAAAACACCAAAAAAAATAAAACAAGTTCAACTTGTGTGAAGCTGATCCCATCCCAAGCTTAACATAAGTTAAGCTTGTTATGGGATCAGCCCAACACAAGTTGAAATGACTTACCAATAAACTCTCAGTCAAAAAACTCAATATAATGATTTTAACTCAAAAGACTCAAAATAATGATGTTCAAAATTTGATAAGCCTTTGAATTAATAGAACTTGTGAGCTTCATTAGAATTACAATTTATATGAAACCCAATGATGAAATGAAGTCAAAGTCTATAATCTCTATAATCTAGAAGAAATTTTCAGTTGATCTTTGAGATGATCAACCAAACCAGAGGCTTCTTTAGAAATCAAAGAATGTGTTTCTGTTAGAATGGTCGGGATTGGAATCATTTCTGCCTCAAGTACTAACAGAACGCAGTGGTTATTGTTTACAAAGGAAATGACAATTGGATCTGATTAATCAGTAACACCATTTTTCATTGGGGTATCAGAATCACATGAATCCAATGAAATGAAACTTATAGGTTTGGAATATGTGTCTGCTATGATTTAACCCATATCTAATTTAGCCTGCAATTTTTAGGGGGGAATCTTTTCATTGATCTCTTCAACATCAAGTCTTTGTTTAATCTTTTCAATGTCCTTTGGACCACCAAGCATCTTAAAATAGCATGCTTTATTTTTGTCTAATGTTTCAATCTTTACCTTCCTAACTTTAAATCAACCATGTTCTTCATAACCAAGAAATTTAGCAATAACTCTAAATCCACAATTCCCATCTCCAATTGGATCCCAAATATCACCAAAGAACTTATGGAACTTCTTGGTTATTTGATTGAGGTATTTCAAGTTTGGCTCCTATCATGAAAACTAACTTAGTACTCATTTCTTCAATCAGATCAATTAAATGAATACTCACCAAAGATGAGCTTCTGGTTGAGCTTTCCTCAACAGTCCCTTCCTCTGAAGAGTATTCTTATTCCAAATTAAGTGATCCCAATTCACTTTCAGTCTCTTCCTCTGAACTATGAAATTCAGATTCATATTCTGCCACCTTTGACTAACAGTTCATCATTAGTTAGTAACTAAGTTCAATTAACCAAAAAGATGAACATATCCCAAAAGAAAAGACTTAAAATCTTTTATCTTTTCTTGTTTGGAGCCCTTCTAGTTCTTTCCCCCCCTTGATTTTTTTTTCAACATGCTCAAACTGAGATGGTTCTTGCCGCTTATCTGTCAACTTTGGCCTGCCCCTACTTGATTTTATGAATTTAGGTTCAAGTCTGAGCTTTAATCAATATCTTGGAATCTTCTGAATGATATACTTAAATAGGATGCTTTGCTCACAATCTGGAGATTCCAAGATCATTGGATTCACTTTTTCACCTAACTGAGGAATGCTTAGCTTTTCATCAACATTGCACTTGAAAAATTTCAAAGGATCAACCATTAGTGAATTGGGAACCATTGATCAAAAAGCATTAATAAAAAAAAATTAATCAAAAAGGATTCATAAAAACGCTTGAATCAAATAGTGATTTGAACAATTTAACTTGAAAAATTCAACTTAAGCCAACTTACAGCACTAGAACTGCAAGGGTCATAGTCCAACATCCACTGAGGATAAACATCTTTTGGTACCATGGATCCTTTGAATGCTAGAGGGTCACCTCTTTTGTGGGAACAGGGAAAACCCATTTTCTTGCAATATGACTTGGTGTACACTTTTCCATCATGATCACATTTGAATTTCTAAAATTGTTCCCTAATAAGATGAAATGCCTCTAAAGAAAATTTTTAACCCAATGGTAACAGTTCAGGTTGAAGAAATGTCCCTAACTTAATTCAAGAGTTACAAAGTGACGCATGAACAGATTTAATTTGATCAAAACTGTTCCTTCAAGGCTTTTCCAAACATGCAACAGGTTTCCCAACAAGTTTTCAAGGAATTGCTAGAGATTTGCATGGGCCCCTTCAACCCAAGATTTTGTTTTGTTTCCAAAATCCCTGTTTATACATGTCCACGCTGTTAAAAACTTCTTTTTGATAGGGAAAATTTTATTTTCCATAAACTTGAGTACATCCTCATAGTCTTTCAAGAAACACTATACAATTCAAAAGGTCAGAACCCAAAACTAGGAAGAATAAGAAGCAGTGATTTGGACCTACTCTGAGTTCAGAATCATTGACCTCCGCCTCCTCCTTGGTCTTAGAGGCCCCATACTTTGCCCAAAGGGTTTTAAAGCTTTTCCATCCTTCAATGTCATTAAAAAAGCGCGCTTTAAAGTTTTCTTGTATGTTTTTATACAAGTGCCAAGTGCAACATTGTCTTGGTAACTCAGGGAAACTAGATTCAATAGCACAAATCACAGCCTTTTCACATTCTGTCACAAATAATTTTGGAAGTCTCTCAGGATCATAATCCGACTCCTTTAATGTTTTTACAGACCAACTGTAGAAATAAAAATCTTCTTTTGTCAGAAAACAAGAGCTTATGTGAAAGCTGTCTGATTGGCTGTCATTCCTACAATATGTTGGAGTCAATGATTGGATCATGGACTCTTAATCAACTCAGAAAGTTGAGGACCGGATTCGTAAGAAACAAAGTTGATAAGGTGAATTGCAAGGTCCTGGAAAAGACCATTTTAAATAGACAACTAGAGAGCCCCTCACAGGGGGCCTAAGGCACTTTATGACTCATCAGCATTGGAAGAAACTATATGGAAAAAAGACAATGTGATCAACTATGGAGTAAGCCAATAAGAAAGAATTCATAAGTTACTAAAGGAACAGGTGACATTTAGTAATAAGATTCTGTGACAGAAGGGATCAAGGCTAGCAGCAGAAAACATAATACTCCAACACACCCACTTGCTGGTAGGCTTGAGACTTGGTGAGAAGACAAGGAGGTGTGACAAACGCAGTTTTCAATCATTACTTCAGGTAGTGACTGGCAAACTTGCAATGGCTTTGCACGTAGATTGTGTCAGAAGTGGCGACAGTGCAAGGTTGATACTTGAAGAGTCGGGAGGCAGTCAAGCCAAGGTCACAGCATATTCAAGAAAGAGAAACTGCTAATAGAACACAAGGTAGAAAAAACAAAAAGCGGGTGATGTTGCATCAATGAGCGCAATCGATGTTGGTAGGTGAAGTTGAGCAATGTCACAAAAAGAGACGCGAGCAATGTTGCAAAGGTACCACGAGCAAATTCGGGGTAATAGGAGCAAGCAAGGAGTTGGAAGCGAGAGATGAGTGGCAATCAATGTTGCTAGCAAACTTGAGGTTGAGATTGAAGGAGCTGAGAGTGCAAGCAAGGTGCGAGCAATATTGCAAGCGAGGAAGTCAGAAGGCGATTGACCTTGGAAGCAATGTGCAGGTGAACAGCAATCAAAGTCACAAGAGAACTGGGAGCAATATTGCAAGTTGAGTGTGAGCATGGTTGCAAGAGAAACAGAGGGTTTAAAAGGGGCAAATTGACTGGTGATTTTGAGGGAGTCGTCACATAGGTTGGAAACCGGATCAGCTTGAGGTTCATCCTAATCTCACCCCCTTGAATTCATGGGATTAAATGATTTGATCAACCGGTTCAGGCAGTTCATGAATGTTGATCAAGTGAGCAATATTGAAGTTGAATGGGAGGTTAACCATTGAGAAACCTAAATGAAAAGGTTCCGATGTGAAGAGGGAAAATTGTAGAGCGCAAGATTGAAGGAAGAAATCCGACCAAAGTGGTGGCGGTTATTGATAGATTGACCAATCCAAGCAGCTAGGTACAAGCCAAGCACAATGAGCCAAGCATGATGAGTGTCAACCAGGAAGACCCAGACCAGGATGAAAAGGTAAAGGATGAAATTGATATTTTGCAATTGTAGGAGGGAGCAAGCAGACTAGAACCTTGACCAAGCCACTTGACCAAGCCAAAGTGAGTTGTTGGATTGTAGAATGGTCTTTGGTCTGATCAGAAGCATCAAAGTGGTTTGGATGGGATGAGCTTAATAGTCAAGCTCATCCTCATCTCAACCCCTTGCCAACAGAGTCAAAGACCAGTAATTGGGATAAGACTTTTGAAGGCAGACCAATTGAAGAAAAAGAGTGTGAAGGACAGAAGATAAAAGGCTAATTGAAAAGGAAGAATTGATTGAATGAGGAGCGACCAAAGTTGCAGGATGAAGGAAATTGGGAAACAATTGAGCCAAGCATGAAATTTATTACATGGAAAGGACACAGAATTGAGGCTTGAGGTCTTGACCAAGTGAGGAAAGGAGGGCGTTCGGAGGTTGCAGAATCGATATGATGAGCAATTGAGGTTGCCAGATTGAGTCGGAGAGCAATCAAGATGTAGGGAAGATTGCAATTGACTGGATGAAGATGATAGTGATGGCATTGGATGATCAAGGAACTAATGGATCAAGCCTGAGGTAACAGCGGGGTCAAAGTAAGGGTGAATAAGACCAATGAAGGTCACTAATTGAGGGTGATAAATAGGATCAGTTGGATGAGAAGGTAGATACGGTCAGTAATAGAAAGACAGTAGTGCTACTCAGGAAGACCATAGAGGTGACTAATCAAGGTGATCAATAGGATCAGTTTGGATAAGAAGGCAGATAAAATCAGTAATAGAAAGACAGTAGAGCTACCGGTGTTGAGGGATGACCAAAGAAGGTCACTGAATAAAGAGTAGATGCAATTAACAATAGGATAATTGGAGAGCTACCACACAGAGAGGATTTACTTGAAGCAAAACAGAGACAGCACAATATGTGTTGCTCTGGGCTCATAACCTGTTGTAGTCAATGATTGGATCATGGACTCTTACTCAACTCAGAAATTTGAGGACCAGATTTGTAAGAAACAAAGTCAATAAGGTGAATTGCAAGGTCCTGAAAAAGACCAGTTTAAATAGAAAATTAGAGAGCCCCTCACAGGGGCCTAAGGCACTTGATGACTAATCAGCATTTGCAGAAACTATATGGACAAAAGAAAATGTGATCAACTATGGAGTAAGCCAATAAGAAAGAATTCATAAGTTCATAAAGGACCAGGTGACATGTAGTAACAAGATTCTGTGACAGAAGGGATCAAGGGTAGCAGCAGAAAAAATAATACTCCAACACAACATGCAATAGCAGGGTTTTGTACTTATTCCTCATATAAGTACAATCCAACGTAGAAATATGATGCGATTGTTGTGAAAGCTTTAACGCCTCAGGATGTGCTAAGTGAAGGGCCTCCGAGTGACCCTCTCCACTGAACTTTGACAAGTGAATCCAACTTTTTTCTTCAAGCTGATCATAGATTACCTCCATAACACTTTTCCCCTTTACTTCTGAAAGCGTTACCTTCCACTTAGTGTTATAGATTGTTTGGTCCTCAACATAATTGCTACCATTAATCTTGCTCAATTTTCTCTGAAGTTGTAATGTATTGAGCCAATTCTTCATGCCTTCCTTAAGTAGATCCAAGGCTTGCCCAGAGATTCTCCTTAGTTGAGGATGCACAGATGGATGTTCAGATGGTTGATGGTTATTTTGGGTACCTTTATAGGAGATTTGCCACAAGGGGCCTAACTTTGTGCAACTTGCATGGATTAAAAACTTGAACCCAACCTTCCTTGTGTGATTTTGTCTAGAGCCTTTGGTAAGAAGTTGTCCTGAATAGGAACCATGGCAATCACAGGAAAATTCCACAAATTTATCCCTCTTTGAGTTGAAAACCGTCAGAGCATAAACATGCTTCATAGCCCATGTTTGACAATAGTTCTTGGCCTCTTCCCTAGTAGGAAATATTCCCACAGGAGGTGGGTCAATTGGGTCTAGTAAAAATTCATTGGTTAAGTCATAGTTTCAGTTAAATGCACCCATTATTTTCAATCAAATTAAACCCAGCAAAGGCCTCAGTAACATAAAATTTTAGTCACAACCAGAGGTCAAATACCACTGTGAAAACCTTTCTTCCTCAATGGTCACCTTTGATGAGGATGCAATTGGGGCTTCAAATGTTTCACTACCCAAATCCTTTTTTCTTTTTCCAAAGCTTTGTTGATGGCACTATCAATGTAGACCTTCCACACATACATGTCAGAAGAAGGAGGGCTTGCGAATGATCCCATGCAAAAAAAATATAATTTTATACTTCAGTATTCAATCCAACTTTCAATGGAACAAACAAAGTGTGCTCAATTTTGAGTTGAGAAAGAATTGTTTGCAGGTTTTTAATATGATATCAATTTCCACTTTACTTTCACTTTTTTTCACTTTAAAGTCACTTTGGCATTGCTAGGTGTGGAAAAACATTCCCGAAAAGTATGGGTTGATCCCAAATTTGGTTTGACGGAACCCAGTTGTGGTCCAGGGGGTGCCCAAAATTCTGGCACAACTTCTGGGGGGTCCCGCACCCCTGAAAACAGCGGTTTTGAGCCATGTAGTGGGGTACACGGATTGAAATTGCTGTTTTTTTGGGGAAAAGGCTCCTACACAACCTACAGGAGGTCCCATGTTTTTTTAAAGGCTCTTTTTAGTCCTCTATGGGCCCCCACCGCTCATTTGAGCCGTGTGGGGCTCTACACAACTCCCAGATGAGTGGAGTTGTGAATTTAACATCACCTATTTTTTAAGGTAAAAAATGACATCTAAAAATGTTGAATTTCTTTTTGAAAAGCTCTTCAATGCTTTTTTTACAATTATCCAAGCTTGAAACACCCAAAAAAATCTGTCAAAATTGAAAAAATAAGGATTCAAAAGTCCAATGAGAAAATTGAAATTCTCAAAACCTTTGCTTTTTTGATGTAAATTTTTAAGATAAAACAATACATCCAAAAAACATGGAAAAATATTTAAATGATTTTTGCCTGTTTGCTTTACTTTATCATAGCTTCAATAACCCAAAATAATGAAAAAAAGGAAAATAAAACAATTTGAATGTCCAAAGAAAATTTTGATTTTTTCTTGAATTTTGGTGTTTTTTGGAGGAATTTTTTAAGGTGAAAGGATACCTTCAGAAAATATGAAAAAAAATTTTGAAGCCCTTATAATGTTTTTTTATACCTCTTGAAGCTGAAATAACTAAAATAAAACACTGAAAATAGCCATAATAAGGATCCAAAAAGCCATGGAAAGATTTGTTTTCACAGAATTTTTCCATTTTTTGCTTGCATTTTGGAAGGGGTTCTAATGCCTCTAAAGTTACAAAGGATTTTCATTTGGGATTCAAGAGCCCTTGCCACCAGGATGCGGAGTCAGAATTCAAAAAAAAAATAATTCTTGAAAGTAATGTGAAATAAAGTATTTGTCTGTGTAGCAGTAGAGGTGCGCAATGGCGTGAAAACATAAAAATGTGTGAAATAAATGTCTCAATGCATGAGAAAAATAATGCCCTTTTTCATTTTTTCATTTTTTCATTTTTTCATTTTTTCATTTTTTCATTTTTTCATTTTTTCATTTTTTCATTTTTTCATTTTTTCATTTTTTCATTTTTTCATTTTTTCATTTTTTCATTTTTTCATTTTTTCATTTTTTCATTTTTTCGTTTTTTCATTTTTTCATTTTTTCATTTTTTCATTTTTTCATTTTTTCATTTTTTTGTTTTTTTGATTTTTTGATTTTTTGATTTTTTGATTTTTTGATTTTTTCATTTTTCCATTTTTCCATTTTTTCATTTTTTCATTTTTTCATTTTTTCATTTTTTCATTTTTTCATTTTTTCAGTTTTTCATTTTTTCATTTTTTCATTTTTTCATTTTTTCATTTCTTCATTTCTTCATTTCTTCATTTTTTTATTTTTGATTTACTAACTTATTTATTTTATTTTTTTTGGAACTCAATTTCATTTTGAAAATTGTTGAATTTTAAATGGTTTTTCTTGACTTTTTGTGAGCGAGTGTTGCAAAATCAACACCACCCTATTCCAATACCCATTTCTATTTGAGAGGTTCCTCAATATGGAGGGCTTTATTTTTGATTGATTGAAATACTGGATTACCAATTTTACTCCCTGCTAATCCAATTTCTTGGAGGGAAATCTTGTGTGTTCATTTTTTGTAGAACATTTAACAAAAAAGAGACCAATGAATTTCAATTTTCATGAATTAAATTGAATTAATGGAAGATTTTGGATCAATATTCACAGCCTCCTCCTCCTCGTCCTTGTAAAACCCGCCCATCAAAAAAACCAGATCCAGTTGTTGAAGTGCAAACAACCTTGCAATGCAGAAAATCCTTGGTAATTTTGGGGATGAATTTGGCAAAAAGCTTTCCAGAATTCACTCAAGGATAAATATAGAGTTTTAAATGTGTGGGAATTGAAGAAAAGAAGAGGTAATTTCAAATTTTTTACCTCTGTGTATTTTAGAAATTATTAAAAAAGTGGAAAGAAAATCAATTGGCGGCTCATCTTTCTTAATATAATAGCTAATATATCAGTTTCTATAAAGCATAGGGTTATTTTTTAGAATTAATGAAGCTTTTTGGGTACATAATAAGACATGAGGATGAAAATTGAGTGAGTAAAGCTCAAACAAATATTTTTCAGGTGCTTTAAATTTTATTTATTGATGATTTTGACTCAGAAATTTGGTAATTGATACTGGTGGAAACGTTTGAGGTCATATTGGGATGATTTTTCATTTTTATACTTATTCCCATTGGTTGTTTTCATACTGATGATGGTTCAAAAGATTTATTATTAAATTTTATGATGAAAATGAAGTCAATGAGATTATTGATAAATCTGATTGATGGTGTATGATGATAATGGTGAGTGGCTAATGACAATGTTTGATGATATATTATTCTGGTGATAATAGTTTTTCATATCACTGGTGATAGTAAAACAGGTGCACTTGGACCATATCTGGGTTCTCCAAGTCAAATTTTTGTAGATTTATGTATTATAAGGAGGGGATAAATTTTATCAAAGGAATCTTGAGGTGGTTTGGAAAGGAGGCTGATGATAGTTTGTCATAGAAGGGAAGCTGAAGTTTATACGGTTTTATGTATATATATAAAAAAGGGTCCTTATAAATATGAGTGTCCTTAAAAATATAAGTTTACTTATGTATAAGAGTTTACTTATGTATAGGATTTTGATTATATATATTGAATTGATAATAGATGTTTGGGTTTGATGATTCTTGATGAAGATGAGTTTTGAATATTGAATGAGGATAAGGGATTGTTTGATGATTCAAGAGATTTGTTTTACTGATTAATGGTTTATACTGGTGTTTATGTTGAATATGAGTGTCAGCGTCCTAGATCCCAAGAAACTTTCTATCCTTTAGCTACCAGAGGTGATAGAATAAATAATAGATATATTATTCAATAATTGCAGCAAAAATCCATAAAATATTTGGATAAAGCTATTGCAAGGTTGATTTGTTTGTTTATGGTTTAATATTATTAATCAGTATTAATAAATTGATTATTAAATAATTTTAATAGAGGGGCCACAATAATATTGGGGATTGTGAAAACCTCTTTTCAGGGAATTCCCTTTGAAAACATGTATACCTGAATAATTTGGAGCCTTTAATTTATATTCTTGAAGGAGATATGTCCCAAACATCATATATATATAAAATATATGGTGGAGTGGCAGGGCCTTTTAACAAAGCTGAAACAACAGAAAAAGGATAATAAGACTCACTGATATATTATTCAATCCTTTAGGTACCTGTTTGGGACATGGACTGATGGGTTAAACCTATTACTGGGGTTAAAAAGAATTTTCAGCAGTTTAAATTGATGAAAGGGGTTGTGCGACAGATCTTATTAATCAGAATAAAGCCATAAGTCACTTACTTATCTTTTATAAGTATTGGATTACCTTGGAACGGTGTCTGGATGTAAATATAACTGGGTCTCTGGGCATCAGCATCCTCAAAAGAGCTCTATATTTATAGCTTTTTGAGCTCATATTCTGTCCTTCTGAGGGATACATTGGCTCAAAGGGAAGGGTGCTAAGGCTAGAAGGGTAACCAGTGGTAGCCTGTCACGTTTATTTGGTTCTTTAGCACGGTTAAAATCTAATTCCACAGGGTATGGGAATTATTCTACTTTTGGATTGATTTTTAGACGTGTGAATGACAATAATCTATCCACATGTTTATTATTTAATTAATTATCCCTAGTAAATATTCCCAGGATATTAATGATTTTTTTAGTAGAAATTCCTACGGGTAATCTGATCTCAGGTGGGCTTTCATTATGTATTAGCTGATGGGAGTAAAATGATGATATTGATTTTACTTCTTGTTGTTGAAATTCTATTGATTTACTCAAAAACATTAATTAAAAATATAAGATATGAGAATTCATGTTATATTTTTTGCATAATCAGTTTCCTTAGTATGTGAAAGAAATACTGATGTTTTAAAATTTTCACAATTGTATATTTGAAGTATTTTAAGATATTTTACAAATAGTAGTTATCTTATTTTGTACATATTTGGTATCTTTTTTATATTTTATAAAAAATACGTAGAAAGTTTATTTAAGTATTTTTAGATAATTTTATGTATTTTTATATTATCTATTATCCACAGGGACATTCATCACATATGTAGTATGCCCCCTTCTAAGTTTTAGCACCTTTACATGGTACCTGGGCTTCTCAAGCAGCCTGTCACTCTGTCAGCCCGTATTCCCATGGCTGTGTACTTGTTGGATGCCTGGGGCTGTTTACACAGATTTTCAGGGTACGCTGACAGGGTGGCAGTGCTGCTGCTCAGCCGCGCACGTATTTTTTGGTTGCCGCAGCTGCGTGCGGGAATTGTGACAAATCACATTTCTGCCTGTAACTCTTCCAAATGACAGAATTCTTGGATTCTTTCACAAAATTCACTGTGAAACCAATACGTGGGGTTTCATGTGAAATATTAAAATGGCCACAATCCCAAGGCTGTGTCTCTTTCCAAATCTTTATAATTTATTTAAAAATATATGCAGTAGGAATTTGATGTAGGTTTCAGTCAGTGAACCTACCTTAATTTTTTTGTAAAATCAGAATTTGAAATAATATTTGAAATATTATTTCTCCTTTAATAAAAATGTTATTTTTATACTTTATTTATGTTATTTTGTTACTTTTTCAGCTTGCTCTGCAATAGTAGCAAGCTGAAAATGAGGGTGTACTTTTTGTATCATTTTTGATGATTGATATAAGAGGTGTTTGATATAATTTTGAATATCCTCTATAAATTTTTCCTTTTAAATTTAGGGGTTCTAAATAACTCCATTAGGGAATTGTGATAAAAAAAAAATCTTCCAACTTATAATATAAGGGCCTGACACTGGTATTTATTTGTAATGATTCTGCAAAGTGAAAATTCAATGTCTGAAGAACCAAAATGAGTTTTTCCGTTTGCATATAAGGACCATGATGGATATCCAGAGACAAGTTTGAAGATGAAAGGCAAATAATAGGGAATATTAGTGAATTCATAATTGCAAATATTTCAATCATATAATTGTATCTGTAATTGTTGAGGCCAAATCAGGGGGATCTTGGTGCTTGGGATGAAATTTTTGGAGAGAGGCCTAGAATTTCTGTAAGTTGGTGGGGTTTTCATCTTTAGGAAAATTGGTTTTGGGTAATTGAAATTTTTTCTGGCTAAATTGTGGCTCTAGGTCTCTACAAGGTTGAAAAATGGTTGTACTGTGTTGGTGAATTTTCTATTGTGTGTTGGAAAAGTTAATGAATTTCAAAATGGGCTGATTTTATGGCTGAGGCAGGAAGATTACAAATTATTTTTTTTAGATTGCAAATTATTTTTTTGAGGAATATGCAATTGTTTGAATGTTGGTCCATTTCATTCAATATTTTATTTTACTGGCATTTACCTAATATAAACAGGGAATTTATATGAAGATTTGACAAATTTTAAAATTCTTGGTAGAGAGATCAAGGTTTTTGAGGTTTATTGTTTGCATCTTTTTCAAAGAAACAAAAGGTAGGAGGATGGGCTGGTTGAGTGACTACAGGTTATTTTTAGGCTGATAATCCATAAAAAATGTTTCATTTTTTGATTTGTTCCATCCTGTGGGAGAAAAATTGGATACAATATGGGATCTGATCATGAAAGAGGTTTTTATCACCAAAGTTCCAAGTGAATATTCAAGGAAGAATAACAAAAAATAGGTGTATTTATGGCTGGAATCAAATATTTGGGAAATAAATTGGAAATTCAAGATTAAATTTTTAGTGGCCGTTGAGAAAACAATTTCAAATTAAAATAAACACTAAACTGAAAAAAATGACTGGAAATATCTTAAAATGTCTCACCAAGGAAAATGCATGAATTTTGAATGTTTTGGTTTCTAACTATAGGAATATTACTAGCTTGGGAGCACGCAAACAAGAAAGTGGTTCAGAGGCCCCAGAAACAAGAAAAAGTGCGGCACTCCACAGTTGCTTGTGAAAGGGGAATAATAAGGCCATACCTAACAAAATAAAGAGAAAAAAAATTTAAACACAACTAGGATAAAAAAACCCTGTTATGTTTCCAGTGGGAAAAATAAAAAAAACACATAATATTGTTCATTCAATTTGGAATCAAATTAAGCAAATGCACACAGATTTTCACCAATAAATATAAAAATGTGGGTATCAATTATGCAATGAGGGAAAAATTGAAAAAACTGGAAGAAATAATTAAAATTGATCTGTGGTTCAATCAGAAGGTAAAATAAGCCATTCAGGTTACAGGAATTTCTCCAAAAATGACAAGGGAATTTCTGGGATTACAAATGGGAACATAGCAAATACAGGAAATTGAATGATTCAAAGGGGAAATTTTGTGAGGATATTGCTGGGATAAAAAAATTTATGCAGGCAGAGAGGAAAAGTAATGCTTGAAGGTTCTGGGAAATGCATGGTTTGAAATTTGGGTCAGTGTGATTTTCAATTAAGGTGAGTTTGAGGGTTAAATATATTGTGAGATTATGAGTTGTTCAAATTGATTAATTTATTTGAATATTATTTCAGATCATTAGGGATTAGAAGGAGAGATATTATCATGAATATATCATTGAAGAGTGGTTAATTCAGGTAAAGTTTTGTAATTTTAATAAATTTATGTCCTTTTATATTCATTCTAAATTTTATAATATTATGAATTTATTTTATATTACATATTTATTTGAAATAAAGTTTGAGAGAGCAAGTAATACCAGAGGGAAGTGTTCAGAGAGGAAATATTTGAAGAAAAATACATATCCAAGAATAATTATCATATTTGAGAAGTTTGAGGTAGAGAAATCCTTCTAAATGTTTTTCAGCTTGCTACTATGTACAGAGCAACCTGTCAAAGTATCAAAAAAAACAAAAATTAAAAAATGATTTAAAAAAAGGGAAATGAGTAGGAAATCATAAATATTATTAAATATTTGGATTTCCCACCCAAAGTTGGGCAGGGTCACTCACTGACCCCACAATTGAATTTGTACTCCTTGATATTTTCAATATTTTAACAAAAATTGGCACAAAAACCACAAGACCACAATTTCACTTTTTGGCCATTTTAATGTTTCACATGTGTTTTTGCGTATAGTTTTCACAACTAAAGTTCAGTCAAAATTGAAGTTTCGTGTATATTTCAGTATTTACACGTGGAATTGTGTTTTGACACAATTCCCGCGTGCAGATCTTCATCCCTGAAAAAATCGGGATAAATCCAAATGATCCCACATGCACAGACTGCAACACTATCCCACATGCTTAATTTGTTGAGGAACCCGCAGGAACAGCCTCCCAACTAAATTAATGCATGCATAACTGAATAAGTTAGTCAAAACAACCACATGCAAATTGTGCGACTGGATCACATATGCAGTGAATCCAATTCCCGCACTCAGCTGTCTGATCTGGGCTCCTCAGATATGCAATACCTTCCTGCTTTGAAGAGGTACAGAATGTAACAGATAGGCCATGATTGGATCCACCATGCATATTTAATCATGTGACATATGCATGAAGGCTGATCCAAAAGAAATATATATCAAATAAAAATGAAAGAAATAAAATTACAAAGCATATTAATTTGAAAAAACAAATAATCAGAATCACCAAAACATTTGCTGGTCCAGACCTTTAAGGACAACAAAACATACCAAGGATTCCAAATAAAAATTATTAAAATTTATGAAAATGATCAGAAGATTATTTTAAATAAATAAAAACTCACTACTGATAATTTTTATCAAATAATTGTCAGCTTGCTACAATTTCCAGAGCAATCTGTGAAAGTAAAAAAAAATGAACAAATGAAAAAAATATCAATATTACCACAGAAGGAGTGGGAGATCCATAAATATTCTTACAGAAATGAATTTTCCACAGAAAATAAGTTACAGTCACTCACTGAACCCACCCTTGGATGCTTACTCCTTCATATTTTGAATAATTTAACAAAGTTTTTCCAAAAACTCTTGACACCAATACTGTGACTTTTTTGGCCATTATAGATTCAGTGATTATAAATTCATGGCTCAAATGGGCCGTTTGACACAGCTAAACGCCTCATTTGAGCCATGTGGCACGGCTAAACGTGTACATCTGAGCCCTGCAGAGCCCCACACGATTTGAGTGTGGTTGGGCTGTACTCCACACCTCACTGGACCGCTGTGAGGGGGCCGCACGACTACATTCAAGCCATGTAGAGCCACAAACGGCTCAAATTTAGTCGTGTAGCCATGCCCCATGGCTACAAGTCTGGTGGTCCAAAAAAAAATAAAATAAAGGGTCTAAAATAAAATAAAATAAACTAAATAAAAATACAGAAAAAAAACAGAAATCAAACAAAAGAGAATACAAGGTTGATTTTTGGTTAAAAAAAACAAAAAAATAAAAATAAGTAAAAATTAATAAGTAAAAACAAAATAAAAACACTTAAGAAAACCAAGCAGTTGTCTTCAGATTCAAGTAAAAAATTCAATTTCAACTTTAATAGCCCTAAATTAAAGGGGCCAAAAAATACAAGAAGTATTTTGACCAGCCCTAAAGTAAAAGTGCCAAAAGTATAGCAGTCTTTTGACCAGCCAAAAAATACAAGAAGTCTTCTGACCAGCCCTGAATTTAAATTGCCAAAAAATAGAAGAAGTCTTTTGACCAGCCCTAAAGTAAAAGTTCCAAAAAAATTCCAGTCTTTTGACAAGCCAAAAAATTGAAAACTCTTTTGACCATCCCTAAAGTAACATTGCCAAAAAAATACCAGTCTTTTTCAAGCCAAAAAATAATAGAAGTCTTTTGACCAGCCCTAAAGTTAAAGTGCCAAAAAAATACAAGTCCTTTGACCAGCCCTAAAGCACAAACACCAAAAAAATAGGGCATTCTTAAATTCACGGCAAATTGAGCCGTGGAAACAACTCAAAATGAGCTGCGTGGCATGCCACACAACCAAATTCAAGGCGTTTCCATGTCCCACAGCTCAAAAAACCGCTTGGCCCAAACACCATGGTCTGGCATTGTGTGGGATGCCGCACAATTACATTCCAGCTGTGTAGAAATCCACACGGCTCAAATGTATTCATGTGGAATCCCACACACCACCGACTGTGGTGAGCCAGAAAAAAAAACAAAAAGGAATGAAAGGGTACTAAATAAATGAACATATGAATAAATAAATTTAAATAAAAAAAATTAATAAAAAATTAATAATCATATCAAAAAGAATTTAAATAATTAAATTAAAAATAAAAATATAAAAAAAATATACCACCAGACCGTGGTGAGCCAAAAAGAAAAAAAAATTACAAAAAAAAAAAAAGGAATGAAAGGGTAATAAATAAGTAAAAATATAAATGAATAACTTTAAATAAAATGAAATGAATAAAAAAATTAATAATTATATCAAAAATAAATTGATTAATCAAATTAAATTAAAAATAGAATTAGGAATAAAAAAAAATATAGGGAGGTTGCGCACCCCGGAAAACGGCAGATTTGAGCCGTGTACAGGGGTACATGGCTCAAAATTGCCATTTTGGGGGGGGGGGTAAACGGCTCCTATACAGCCCCAAGGAGATTGAGCATGTTTGGAACGGCCCTTTGTAGTCGTCTATGGGCCCCCAAGGCTTAAATGGTCCATTTAGGGCACTAAACAAATACCACATGGTTGGAGCTGTGAATTTATCATAACCCAAAAAAAAAATGTTCAACTTGTGTTAAGCTGATCCCATCACAAGCTTAACACAAGTTAAGCTTGTGATAGGATTAGCCAAACACAATTTGAACTGACTTACAATTAAAAACTCATTCAAAACACTCACCATAATGATGTTAACTCAAAAACCTTGGCATAATGATGCTCAAAATGTTATAAACCTTTATATTAATAAAATTAAAATATCAGCATGTAAGACCAAACCCAAATGATGAAATTAATCTTTAAGTTAGAAAAAAACTCAATTTGATCTTTGAGGTGATAAACCAAAAAAGCTGCTTTTTTAGAAATCATGAAACATGTTCTGGAAACTATGGGCAGGATTGGAATCACATCTCCCTTGAACCTAGGCTCTGATTGTTTTTTTTCACCCATTTTCATAGGAGTAAAAGTACAACATGAATCTAATGAAATGAATCATATCGTTCTTCCATAATTATCAGATATTGATTAACCAATGTAAAGATTTGAAAGCTGTTTTGAAGAGGGAATCTTTTCATTAATGTCATTAACATAAATTCTTTGTTCTGCCTTTTCAAAATCCTTACTGCAGCCAAGGATCTTGGAATATCAAACCTTATTTTTCCTCAAGTTTTGAAGCATTTCTTTCCAAACTTGAAACAATACATTGTCTTCATAACCAATTAATTTAGCAATAAATCTAAAACCACAATTTCCATTACCAACTGGTTCCCAAACCCCACCCAAGAACTTATGTAATTTCTCAGGTATTTGATTGAGGTGATTTGCTTCCTAAATTTAAAAATTATTTAGCCAAAATTCAAATCTCATTCAAGGAATGACCAATCACCAAAGTTCAAAAAGCAAAACAATATGAATTCCTCTTGAGAATGGTGACCCAGAACTACAAAGAAGTAAAATTCTCTTCCAATTGTAAAAACAGGCTTGTAGGCATGAAGAAAGAACTTAATGGAATTGAGTCTATGAAGGTCTGGAAAGGCTTTGATCACTAACTCTCAGAAGGCACAAGGGCCCTATCAACAGTATGGGTCTTCCAATTGAAGGCCAAAACTGATGGTGATTACCTCATCATTAAAGCAAGACTTTGTGTTCAAGGTTTTTGAAAACTGGAATTCCTGGGCTATGGTTAAACATATACTCCAACTGGTTAAATTACTAATTTTTGCACTCTACTGGTCCATGCCTTCCACCACAGCTTTCCAATCACTCAAATATACATCTAGTATGCCTTCCTGAATGTGAAATTGTACAAACAGATCTACATCAAATCCCTCCCAGTTACCACACTCTATTCCCCTATCTCAAGCTGAAGAAAGCCGTGTATGCCTTGCAACAAGCTCTAAAAAAGCTGTTTTGACACACTCAAGCAGTTGATTCTAAATCAAAACTTTACCATCTCCTCAGCTGATCCCTGTATCTTCATAAATCAATCCTCTTAGATTTTCATTTTCAGCTATGTCAATGATCTGGTGGTCATGAGCAACTTGTCTGATTTTTTTAAAAAAACTAAATTTTGCTTCTCAATCTTTCACAAAGGTTCCCTTTCAAATATTCTTTCAAAATAAATTGTTGATTGAACATATGGGCCCTGTATACATCAGGCAGATCACATAGACACTGCACTGCTCTGTTAGAGTTGGGAATCCCTGTTTCCAAGCCCATCAACACCCCAATCACACCAAGCATTGTCCTTACACTTGCTTCAATGAAAATTCATCTAACTTCTCCAATTTAAACATGAACCACCACTCATCTACAGTCATTCTGAATTTCATTGCAACCCAGGCAAGACCAAACCTCTGCTATGCTGTTGCCTCCTTGATGAAAAACTGATTATATTTGATAGGTCAAAAAGACTAGAAAAATAAATTGAAGGAAACAAAAGGAGTCAAAATGAGCAACAAGTACAGAAAAAGGGCAGAAAGGATGATAAATAAGATTAGAATTCCACCACTGTGACAGGCTTAATATGTATTATTTGACTGGAGAAGAAACCTGAAGGTAAGGGTAGTGAAGGGACAAGATGAAAGGTGAGACCAAACAGGCTCGAGTGTAAAGTGGTGAGGAACCAAGGATTCACCTCTGAGTGTAATGATTTTAAGGCCAGTCAGATATTGGACTCAAGGAATGGAGAGACAGGAAGAAGGTTCAGTTCATACCAAACTGGATCAGTGGATCTAAGACTTGAAGGTAATTGGAGAAGGTTGGACCTTGATGATAGTTTATAATCAGAGAAGATTGGATATTGATGATAGTTGAGTTGTGAGGATTTGATGGAGAGGAAAGGTGAGGAAGAGTGCAACAAGAAAGGGTATTTAAGAATTGATGTTAATTGGAGAAAAATAATCAGAGGAGGAAGTTTGATTTGAAGAGGGGTTGGAAAGAATTGGAACTGGGAGAATAGGAAGAGATTGAGAGATCAATTGGATGTTTAAGAGTGAGCGTGAGGAGCACTCCTCCAGGCAGTGGGCCAGGTTTCTGACATTGGAATGAGCCAGACCAAGACACGCAGAAACGTCCGTCACTGATCTTCAACACTCCTTATTGAGATTTGAGGCTAAAACAGGACTCCCACACTGGGCCAAAGCTAAACACTCCTGGAGGTACTTCAAGACTATGAATGATCAAGGCCTATGGCTCTAGAGCAGTGCATTTTATTATGACCTGAAAGTGTGGAGCAACTCAGACAGTGGGAACAATCCAACCTCAAGAAGAAGCCCCATTGGCTATTTTATCTTAATCTACGGCTGTGTTTTCTCCTGGAACAGCAAACCTCACCAACAGTCCCTCTATCTTCATCTGAAGGAAAACTCAAGTCCCTGGTTCTAGCTACTCAAGAGAAAATTTGGATTGCAAAATTGGTAAAGGAACTAAAACCCTCAATCTCTCACACGCACTGCTAGCGCATTAACAACAAGGAATCATCTCATCAACTTCAAGTCCCACAACAATGCACTCAAGAACATAGACATAGAAATCAAATGGCTCAGGGAGAAAAATCCTCTAAACTGCTAATAACCAACATATTGGACTCTAAATCCATGCTGTAGGATTATGTAACAAAGGCCACCACAAAACCTTCAGTAAATCATTGGAAAACAGATATCCTACAATCTATAATCTAAGCAAAGCAGCATGTTGAAAGTAAACCACTGAAACTGAAATCATTCCCACTCCTGCGCACCAGTTTCTTGTCAATCCGTGTAAAAAAACTGTCAAAAAATATCTCTCACTCAACACCAACTTGCTTTGCAAACCACTCCATGACAGAAACCTCCACCATTCCTTGATCCAAAATTCTCAAACTCCTCTTATGGCTCCCTTCCCAGTCTCTCCCACTCATCACCCACTTCCTCTGCTCCCCACTCCAACCTTCCTAACAACCTTCCTCACTCTTCCAATACAACCCTTCCAACTACTCCTCATCCTTGAATTTCTCATCTCTCAACCACTTACAATCTCCATCTCAACCCTCTCAAACCTCTTCATTTACTCATTCTCCACTCACCCAAAACCTCATTGATTTACTTCCTATCTTTTTTCAGATGTGAGATTGACCTTACTCAAAACTCAATGATGACCAACTACTAATGATTCCCCACTCAGATCCTTGTCCTAAATTTGTCCATCTATTTTACTCTTCATTGTCCCTTGAGCACCCTGCTCAACTCTTTTTCCTTTTCAGTGAGAATTCTGTCCATTCCTTTATTCTAAATCTTTCATTCTCCTTAATTAATATTCTTTGATTCTTTTTTTTTAGTCTGTTGGTTCAGGGAAAACAAATTCTCCAACTCTCCAAATTTTATGTTAAAATTGTCACCAATTCTTTCCAATTATTCATTCCCACTTCATTGATATATTAAAAAAATAAAAATCAACTCAAAGGTAGGAATTAAATTTGAACTGTTAAACTTAGAACCCTTCACATTGCTCGACAAAAAAATGGATTCAAGAAGGAAATAAAATAATCCTGATAAGATCCATATTTTAATATCCTCTTGCATGTTGATCTAATATTCTTTTTTTGTAATTATTTCATGCGCAAGGAATAAATAAAAATAAACGCCAATGTTAAACTTGTGAATGGGGCAAAAAACCTTGTTTGTACCCATCTGAGTTGCAAATGGATATATATATATATATATATATTAATTTTTTTATCTGATTTTTTTTGTTTATTGTAATAAAAAAATAATGAATAAATAAAGTAATAAAAGATAAATAAAAAAACAAATAAAAATAAAAAAGTAAAAAAAAATAGGGTGATGATAAATTCACAACCCCCAGTTGTTTGGGAGTTGTGTAAGGCCCTACACAACTCATTTGACACGCTGGGGCCCATACACAACTCCAGAGGGTTGTTCCAAACACAACCATTTAGACCCATGTATGGGGGTATATGGCCCCAGGGGCTTGCATTTGTTTGGAACTGCCCTATGAATAAAGAAAAATAAACATTTTAAAATTTGAAAAGCATCAAAACCCATCCAAAAAATGTGCCCAAAAAAAATAAAAAAATGGAAAAATAAAATAAAAAGAAAAAGATGGATACAATAAATCCCTCAAATAAAATAGAATACAATGTGATATTTGAATAAGATGCAATAAAATAAAAAAAATAAATATGATTTTTGAAGACAGAGGGGGGTGGGCAGCATGTCTGCTTGTTAACCCCCCCCATGTGAGGATGAGACTTGACCCAGGTGAGTCCTGGTTCCCACCAATTTTTATTAAGTGATGTTAAATTAACAACTAAAAGTTGTGTGGGAGTTGTGTAGGGCCCTACATGGCCCAATGGCTGCGGGGGGCCCATAAACGCGTCTAAAATGCGCATGCAGTCAATAACACGCGTCTAAACGCAGCCAAGGGGTTGTCTCAAATACATGCAAACCCCTGAGGGCCGTATATTCCCCTAAACGGCGTATTTGGGTCATGTACCCCGCCACAGAGCGGTTTTGAGCCATTGTAGGGGGTAGGCGGCCCCCCTGGGGTTGTGCAGAGCTTTTTGGGACACCCTGGATCACATTTGGGCTCCATCAACTCAAATTCGAGATCAAAGCTTACTATGTGGGACTGTTTTTCCACATCCAGCTATCCCAACATGATACAAAAGTGAAATTAAAGTGAAATAAAGTGAATCTGTAAATCACATCATTGAAACTAAAGGGAAACTGCAAACATACATCCCACAAAATTAATCTTTCTCAACTTGAAAGTGAGCAAAATTGGTAGTTTTTCAATTGAAAGTTGGATTTAATACTGGAGTAGCATTTCATTTCTTTTGCATTATGGGAACAGTGGCAAGCCAGCCTTTTAACATGGCTGTGTTCAAGGACTACGTTAGCGCAATAAAAAAAAGCTGCTGAAAAAAAGGATTTGGGTAATGAACAATTGGAAGCCCCAATAGAATCCTCATCAATGGTGAAAATTGAGGAAAAAAATATGTCACAAATGGACAATACATCTGGTGGTGAGTGACATTTTTTTTACTCTGGTCTTTGGCTGATTGATTTTGATTGAATGTGATGGAGTTCATGCCATGAATGTAACCACAAAATTGTAACTATGACTACGTAACTTTGACAGATCCACTTGCCCCACCTCCTGTGAGAGCTTTTCCTACTTGGGAAGAGGCACAAATGTATTGTCAAACATGGGCAATGAATCATGATTATGCTTTAACAGCTTTAAACTCAGAGCGTGATAAATAGTTTGATTTATCCTGTGATAGACATGGTTTTTACTCTGGGCAATTGCTCACCAAAGGGTCAAGGAAAACTCACACAAGGAAGGTTGGGTGAAAATGATTAATCTGTGCTAGTCACACAAAGGAAGACCCCTGGTGGAAAATCTTCTACAAGAACAATCAAAATAACCATGAACCATCTCCAAACCCCTCAGTGAATACTCACCTGAGGAGAATCTCTGGGGTAGCCTTAGACAATCTAAAAGAAGGCATGAGTGATGGACTCAAAACACTTCAACTCAAAAGAAAGTTGAGCAAAATTAATGGTGGCAAATGTGTTGATTAACAAAAAATATATAAAACTAAGGATAAGTTAGGGCTAGCAGAACAAAAGGGGAAAGGTTTTATGAAGGTCCTCTTGGAAAAACTTGGTGATTCAGGTTGGGTTCATTGGGAAAAATTCAGTAGAGAGGGTCACTTGGAGGCCCTATTCTTGGCTCACCCAAAGTAATTAAAGCTTTGAAAGCAATTACATGATATAGATATGATGGATTGTCCTTGTAAGACAAAGAAGTACAAAATCCATCTATTGAAGGTTGGGGGAATTAATTCCAACCAGAAAAATTTCACAAAAGCTCTTGTTTTTATAAAAAGAGAAAAGTTTCAGTTCTACAGTTGGTCTTTAAATGTGCAAAAGGAGTTGGCTTATGATCCTGAGAGAATTACCAAAGTATTTTTGAGGGACCATTCAAAATATTTGATCCATGCTCTAGAACAAATATTCTCTGAGTCAACAAGACAGTGCTTCCAATGGAACTTGTCTAAAAACCTACAAGCAAACTGTAAAGTGCGCTTTAGGAATAACATTGAAGAATGGCAATGCTTCATATCTCTGTGGGCTAAGTGTTGAAATCCGGTCTCTCTCTCTCTCTCTCTCTCTCCTTTGCTCACTCTCATTCTGCAGCTCAGTTACCGCTGCAAACACTTCATTTCCGTCCTCTCCTCTTTTCTTGTCTCTGCTCATCTTTCTTCTACTGACCTTACTTTGATCAACTCAACCTCTTTGGGCTCCTCAGACTACTTGAGCTTGTAGCTCCCCTCCAACAACTCTGACTTGAACATCTCCAGCTTCACTCCCTCAAGGTCACTCAGCTTATCAATTGAGTCCTTCTTCTATTTCTGCCGACCGTCTTCTACTGCCTGACTGTTCTCATTTGGTGAGAAATGAACTGTTATCTTCATCTCTGTCATCTCTTTGTTTTCTCATCATACTGTTGTACTAGCTCCTTGCTCCTCTTGTTCTTTTGTCTCGTGGTCTTCTCCTTCAAGTCGTGCTACCTCAAGTTCCTTGTCATCCAGGGTAGGATCCTTTCTGTTCCCCTTTCTTTCTCATTCTGATGCAAGTTGTTAACGCCTTCCGCGTCTAGCCTGGTTTTTTGTGTTTCAATAATAATCTCAGGATCATTTTTCTTCACTAAGTACGTGGCCTCAAAAACCAAGGAGGAGTCAGAGGTCAATGATGGCAAACTTAAAGTAAGTGCAAAATCACTTCCTCTACCATTAATCTTCCTAGTTTTGGGTTGCTTACATTATGAATTTTATAAAGTGTTTCTTGGAATAACATGAGGATGTACTTGGGTATAGGAATCATAATATCTTCTGTATCAAAGAGAAGTTTGTAACAGCTTTGAATAGCAAAAAACCTGACTTTGGAAATAAAAAAGCATCCTGGGTTGAAAGGGCCCATGCTACTCTCAAAAAATTCCTTGAAAAATTTTCAGGAAACATGTTAAATTTTTGGCAAACCCTAGGGGGCCCAGTTTCCAATCAAATTAAATTGGTTGATGCTTCCCTTTACAACTCTGAAATAAATATTGGAATAGTTCTTCCTAATGAAATGTTAACATTGGGATACAAGGTGTCTTTACAAGCAATCAAACTTGTTGGGGATCAATTGGAAAGGTTAAAGCAGAACAATGATGGGGAAGTGTGCACCGATTCATACTCAATCATTATGGGTTTTCCCTGTTCCAAGAAAATTGGGGACCTACTAGCTTCAAGAGGCTCCAATGTTCCTGAAGATATTTATCCTCAGTGGGGGTTTTGATTATGACCCTTGCATTTCTAGTTCTGTAATTTGGTTTAAGTTGGATTCTTCAAATCACTTTGTGATTAATGCTTTTTTATTAATTATCTTTGATATATGCTTTTTGAATGATAATTCCTATTTTAATAATATGATAACTTCTACTTGACTAATATTTGATCCTTTTCAATTTTCAAATGTTGATGTTGATGAACTGCCCAACAATTATCAGTTACATGAGAAGCTCAATGCAATGATCTTGAATCATCCTGATCAAGATTATTGTGGGCTATTAAAGCACTTGATGAAGGAGACGGCCAATTATTGATCAAACCCAAGACTTGAACCTAGAGTCTTTTGATTGAGTAGAGGAGGTCCAAAATTGACAGATACCCGGCCAGATCCTTCTTGATTTGAACACATTGAAAAGGAACTTACGCAGGCAAAGAGAACCAGAAGGGCACCAAAGGAGAAAATACAAATGATTGTGAGTCTTTTCTTTTGTGAAAGGTTCAATTTTGGGTTTAATGGACTGATTGGAAAATTTTTATAGCCCAAGTCAAGCTTTTCATCTGAATTTCATAGTTCAGGTGAACAGACTGAAAGTTCATTGGGTTTGGTGCCATTGGAGTCCAATTGATTTTCAAAGGATGAAGAAAACGCAATGGAGGAGTCAAACAGAATCTCATCTTTGGTGAGTGGTGATTCCTTGAATGAGATTAGACTTTTGGCTAACTGCCTTTTTGTTTTAGAAAGTAAATTACCTCAATCAGATACCTGAGAACTGAAATAATTTCTTGAGTGAGGTTTGGGATCCAATTTGCAATAGAAATTTTGGTTTTGGAGTTATTGATAAATTACTTGATTATGATAAGGATGGATCATTTAAGGTTTGGAAAGAAAAGCTTGAAAAATTGAGGAAAAATAAGGGGTGATATTCTAAGATCCTTGGCGGCAGTAAAGATGTTGAAAAGATGGAACAAAGACTCAATGTTGATGACATATATGAAAAGATTCCCTCTTCAAAATGGCTTTCTGAGCTTAAAATGTGTCCAATAATAGCTGATACTTATGGAAGACCAATATATTTTTCATTTCATTGGATTTATGTTATAATTTTGCTCCTATGAAAATTTGTGTAAAAGAACAATCAGATCCAAGCTTCATTTGCATTGTTAACTGTGACCATAAGGTCCAGCTTGTACTTAAGGGAGATGGGATTCCAATCCTGCCCATAGTTTCAAACCACATTCCATGATTTCCTAAAAAGAAGCTTGTTGGGTTGATCACCTCAAAGATCAACTGGAGTTGTAGCATAATTTATAGATTAATTCATCATTTGGGTTTGGTCTAACAAGCTGATATTTTAATCCTATTAATATAAAGGGTTATTAAATTTTGAACATCATCAAATTGAGTGTTTTGAGTCAAAATCATTATGATGAGTGTTTTGAATGAGGTTTTAATGGTAACTCAGTTCAACTTGTCTTGGGCTAATACCATCACAAGCTTAAATTGTGTTAAGCTTGTGATGGGACCAGCTTAACACAATTTTAACATGTTTTTTTTGGTGTTTTTACTTTAGGGCTGGTCAAAAGACTTGTATTTTCTTGGAACTTTTACTCCATGGCTGGTAAAAACAATTCTTTTATTTTTTGACAATTTTACTTAAGGGCTAGCCAAAGTTGAACTTGAATTTTTTACTTGACTCTGATTACAACAGGTTGGTTGTCCCAGTATTTTATGTTTATGTTTTTATTTGTTTATTTTTATTCAATTTGTTGTTTTTTTGTTTTTTTGAACCTAAAAATCAATCTCTTTTGAGCTTTTGGTTAATTTCTGTTTTTTTTTTTTTTTTTTTTTTTATTTTATTTTAGTTCATTTTATATTTTTAGTTTCTTTTAGTTCATTTTAGTTTTTTGTTTTTTTGGCCCACCAGAGTTTTAGACATGTTACTCGGCTACAAAACTACATCCAAGCCGTGTAGATCACCACAGGTCTTGGATGCGGTCCGGCCGGCCATGTGGCAGAGTAAGAAAACTAATTTTGAGTTGTTTGGAGCTTTGAAGGGCTTGAATGTGGTTTTGCGGTGTGGTGCCCCATCCTGGACACCCTGGCCAGTGCGGAGACTTTAATTTTTTTATGATTTTCCCTTATCATCATTCAAAGGCATCAGTATTAAAAAAAAAAAAGAAAAAAAAAAAAGAAAAAACCATCCATCCTCAACCGCACATATCCAGTGACGACCAAAACCCTCCTGAAAGTACATAACCCCTTGCAACCCGCCAGCTATCTCTCGTTCGACACTCTGTACTCCAGATTGCAACAACTTGCGTAGCCTGCCTAGACAACTAGTACTTGTGTTGATCATAACAAGTCCGCTCCATTTGTCTGTTATCAATGAGCTCTTCCACTAGCCAAATGAATATCCAAAGGGTGTTTTTCATGTTGGCGGCCTTGATATCAGCAACCCCATACCTGGTTCACGGTGTATTCATCTTGACAATGCCAGCGAGTAGCACCAGCAGCAAGCTTAGACCTGAGAATCAGGCTCTTAGTAATAGCAACCATGAGAGACTTGAGAGGAGGGCACCGGACTGGTTCTTACAATCATCCTCACAACCACTCTACGTGCTGGGTGACATGGTCTGTGGCAGTTTTTTGGCTCAAAACTTGCAATTGAACACCAAATTGATCAGCAACTTCATTTGTTCTACAGACTTCTATACTCAGGATCTGTTGTAGCACATCTCTGATTGAGTCATCCCGGGCGG
The DNA here is from genome assembly GCA_025617555.3 of Puccinia polysora. Taxonomy (NCBI): domain Eukaryota; kingdom Fungi; phylum Basidiomycota; class Pucciniomycetes; order Pucciniales; family Pucciniaceae; genus Puccinia; species Puccinia polysora. Next base: position 38,743,328 of record CM062633.1, on the reverse strand, counting down.
TACCATCTATGGCTTTGCGGCTCACTTTGATACCATCTCCACAAATTCCGGTTATACATTTTTCAAATCTGTCTCCAAAAACGCTCACGGCTCATCTTTGTCCTCAACTTCCAACAAATCCTCCCGATTGATTCACACTCCTCAGCCCCCCATGCGACTTCCCGCGCTTATGATGTCCCTTATTCTTGTCCTGGTAACAAGAAATCAATTCATCATGAGGAACATGAGCGGCATGATAGCCAACTAAAATCAGACAGAAACAATGATGATATGCCTCCGTCTACCTCATTCGTCCGTCTCAAGCTCCGGTTGACCTCATTCTTTCCATCTCCAGCTCACCGGTCTCCCGCGCGGGTCTCAACTGTCTCCCAGGCCCATCGGCATGTCTGCGGGCCCCTCAATAGCTACTCTCCTTCCCGTGCCCACCATTGGCACGGGCCAGGGTCTTGATTCAACTCTTCTTTTTTTTCTGAGTGTTTGTTTGTTTCTTTTTTTCTTTTGTTTTCTCATGAAAATCATCCTCAAAAAAAAAAAAATTTTTTTTTTACTCTATTTTTAAATCTCTCTTGGAAATAGTCTATAGACCTCTTTTCTATAAAAGGAGGGCCTCTCCCCTTCCTTTTCCAAAAAATCATCCATGGGATTGTGTGCTTATGTCCCCCCCCAATATCGTGAAATAAGATCCTAATCCTTATCCTGGGTATATCTCTGATTGCCCCCTGATCCATTTTTTGACCCTTAGTCTTTGCCCCTCTGTGGCCTGATCCTTATCACCAACCAATAGCCTTGCTGGTTGAAGAAATATTCTGTCTGTTGAAATTTTTCAGTGTGTTGTACCACTCCTTGATCCCTTTCTCTGACCATACTGGTCCTGATTCCTGATCATCTTTCTGGAGCCAATCACGATTGATTGAAGAGGTCTTATGAAGCTTAAGACCTGGAGTGTTATACCTCCCTTTATTTTCTTTTGGAGTTGCATTCTGCCAGCCTACTCTTGAGTACCTTGAGAAGTGTTGAGGTTATTCTTGCTTCAAATCAGTTACTGTTTGCTTTTAGAGCTTCTTAAACATTGTGCTTTGTCTTGTACATCCACCCTCAGTTATCTGGTACCCTTCAAGCGTATGATTGCGGAGAGTTGGGCAGGTTCATTGAGAACCTGGAGGTTGGTTGGGTTTGGGTTGATCATCCCCAATCTTCTGCTGACGACCAGAGTTATTAGCTTGTGGGCGTTGTTTACATACAACATCTTTTGTTCTTTGAACTCTAAGCAGACTTTAACTTCTTTTGTTCAAGTTTTTCCCTGCATAATCTTGTCTCAGATAGTGCTGTTCCATCGCTACCAAACTATTATCATCTTTATCCTCTACTCCTTGATTCCTCATTTACCAGGTTCTGGACCTTGATCTTGGTTACATCTAAATATTTTTGTAACATTCAGGAGGGCAGCCTAAACAGCACCTTTCCCCTCCACAGAACTGCCATGGCCTAGCACCGTTTGGAGTCTTACAGCGGCCCCCATGCGGCAGTCCAGTGCCATGTGGAGTACAACCTGACCACACTTGAGTTGTGTGGGGCTCTGCACCGCCCAATGGAGTCGTGTAGCCATGCCACACGGCTCAAATTTAGTTGTGAAGCCATGCCACACGGCTTGAATGAGTTGTGTAAAGTGTTCCTTGGAGGCGTGAGTTTATCATCACCCATTTTTATTTGTTTATTTTGGTTTTACATTCTTTTATTTATTTTTTTAAATTCTTTTTGGCCCACAAAGGTTGGTAGGCGTGTGGCATGCAACACAACTACATTTTAGCCATGTACAGCCCCACACAACTCAAATGTAGTGTTGTGTGGTCCCACACAACTACAAATTGTCGTGTGGGGGCTACGTGACTCAATAAGAGTTGTGTAGTGTTCCACACAGTCCATATGAGTTGTGTACACAACTCAAATGGGTCATGAATTTAACATTACCCAAAAAAATAAATAAAAAATAAATTAATCAATCAAATTAAATTAAAAATGAAAATAGATAAATAATATATAAATAAAATATATAAATAAAATATACAAATAAAATATACAAATAAAATATATAAATAAAATATATAAATAAAATATATAAATAAAATATATAAATAAAATATATAAATAAAATATATAAATAAAATATATAAATAAAATATATAAATAAAATATATAAATAAAATATATAAATAAAATATATAAATAAAATATATAAATAAAATATATAAATAAAATATATAAATAAAATATATAAATAAAATATATAAATAAAATATATAAATAAAATATATAAATAAAATATATGAATAAAATGAAATAAATACTTCAATTAATTTTTTTTATTTTCGCCATTCAATACCCAAAATGGGTCGCAAACCACCATTCACAACCAACCTGAGTCCCAAATGGCCGTTTGCAACTGAAATTGGTCGCAAATGGCCGTTCGCAACCCCAAATGGGTTTCAAATCGCGCCATGCGACCTGTTTTTGGTAGTGAACAGGGGTTTCAAGGTTGCAAATTTAACATTAGCCAAAAATCAATGATGAATTTTTTGAACTCTGTTTTTGGCCTGATAAACAAAAGTTAGATCTATTTATCTTTCTGCCCTTTCTTTATCTCCAGAAAAATTCCAAATTTGATTTTCTCAATGTAAATAACTTTCTTTTAAAAATAATTTTGCTATATCCTGTTCAAAAAAAAATGAGTCTGATATGCTAGAATCTCCCATAAATGGAATTTTGAGATCTCATTAATTATTGAAAAGGAATAAACTGATGGATGTTGGCCTGTTGATGGCATTCACAAAAATGGAACATCAAAAATTATCATTATTTTTTAAAATATATTCAATCCATTAGGCCCAATACTTTCAAAGTTCTTTCCAAAGATGAGGATCAAAAATGAAAAAGAGGCTTCAAATTCTTCATTCCCTGAATAATTTCTCAATGGATTCAATTCTGAGTTGATTTTTTCATGAGAGCTCATACATTTGAAGGTGAGATTATTTCAGGAATGAGCTACCAATTTTTTTTTCATGTCTTAGAGTTCTATAAAAATTTTTACGGTTCCTTCATTGTCCCATTTAATATATTAAAGGAGGTTTCTGGTCAAGAATACCTGTGAAACCATTGATATGAATTTGATTCCAGCAAAGATTATTTCTCCAATGAAATTATGTTCCAAACGGACATAGGAAATCTCAATGATTGTGCTCAATAATTTTGGATTTTTAGTTGAATTCTCCAGTAGAGAAAATGAGGAGAGAGATGTTCTAATGCTAAGAGGAGCGGTTCTGAGAGTCAGAAAAGATGATCTTTTCATCTAATTTAAAACCAGTGGGCTTAAGCAGACTAAGTAAAAATAGGCTGTCATGTGGTTTAAAAGAAGAAAAAAAAAATAAAGTAAAATCAATAAAATATTTTTAAACTGTAAGTAGGATTACCACAAGAGCAAATGTTCAAGAAGCACAGAGGTTGCATGGATCATTAAATCACTCAAGGAACACTGAAAAAATTTATGATAAAATAAAGAATCAACAATTAGAGATCAAGAAACCACTAGAAATATGAAAACTAAGCACATGATAAAGAGGTCACTAGAATAAAAAACTCATCAGCTAGATTATAAAGATAAGCCAATAGGATAAACAATAAATTTTTGAATATTAATACAATTAAATCTTTATAGCATAAAGGAAACAATAGACATGGAAAATCTAGAGCCTAAATTGATTAATTAATATTAAGATTAAATAAATCTTTTTGCACTCAAGATTTAGTCAACACAGAGATCAGAATAAAATTCAAACAAATAATTTTGAAAGCCCAACTACAATGGTTATATTTCATGCCAATGTCACCATGGATCTGGAATTGAAATTCCTTCCTTCTTGATTACCTCTGAAATGATTATTTTCTGGTTTTTTCTTCATGAGGGACCACAAAATTCAAACTTAAATAAAATTATACTATGTATTTTCAGGCAGGTTTCTTAAACCATACTCATTTTCCTTGGCCAAATTTTGCACAAATTCCATCAATTGGTCATATGAATCAAATAATTTTTCTATAGTTGGACTTCAAATTCCATTTTATCCTTTTCATCATCCCTATATTTCACATGAGCATCTCCTTCAGCATCAGATTTTTTGTTGATAGATGTACTTTGAATTTTCCTAAGAAGGATCATATGAATAATTCATGATTCATGTTAAGAATCAAAGTAAAATAGAAAAATAAATTACATGATTGCAAATTATTTCCAAGTTTTTCCTTTGGAAAAATCAAAGAGTAAAATAATTCCAAGATATAGAAACAAGTGTCTTACTTCCTTAATCAATCATGGGAATTATGAAAAAAGAAGAACAAAAAACAACAAGATTGCTTTGTAAATTTGTAAAAATAGATTCCTTTGGATAATTTAAGGTAAGGATACTATTATAAAAGCTATAAAAAATGATTTCTCCAATAATATGAAATGTTCAGTACTACATATGAGTTATTGATAATTCCTTTGGGGAAGTTATTTCAGTAATTCTGCAGGTATATACTTTGGAAAGGAATATAAAACTTTGTCCTCAAAACAATTCCCATATTATTTTGTGAAAAAATTAGTTTATTTATAAAGATAAATATAAAAAATTCATATATTGATTCCCTATTAGAAAGTTGAGATACTTCTCGAAATTCTGGATTGGAATTATATTTATCTTCTAAGCTTTTATTTTGATTCAATCAATTTGGATATTGGAATTAAGCATATGAACAAGGATGTTGGCCAAAAAGTTGCGGTTCTTGATTTTTGGTTTCAGAATATTTCTTGAGGTCTTGGGCATGGTGAATATTAGAGAAATGATTACTACCTTGAAATGAGGAATTATTTATGAATTCCTTGGAAGAAATCTTGATTAAGGAATGATAATGGTGTATTTATAAATTTTTCTCCATTGATTTTGTATTCTACCGGAGATTTTTAATTTTTTTTCAAATTTTTGAGTTGAGGTTGTATTTTTTAGAGGATTAGATAAGGAATGATTTACTTTTCCATTTTGATTCAAGGTTTAGTGATCTAAATGTAACATAACTTTTATTAAGGGGTCTATTATTCCAAATGCTTTGGATCAAAATTAAGATGTGTAAAACTGAATAAAACTTGGAAATTGTTTGAGATATGAGAGGAGTCATAGACAAATCTTACTTAATTCCATAATTCTTGTCAATTGGAAATATAATATTCATTCCAAAGATACATATATTTTACTACCAAGCTTGGCCAAGAGATAATAAAAATTCCTAGATGTATTTTTTTTCAAAATAATTTAGATTTAAGAGTTAGAAGCCAGTAAATTCCTTGAGTCCAATAGTTTTTTTAATATTTGATTCTGATAAAAAAAAATATTTACTAATTTAGATTATTGATTCATAAAAAAAACTATGGAAGAAAATTTTTATATAACTTCTGGTTTGGGAAATGTAACTGTAAATTAGCTAGTTCATTTGATTGATCCTTTGGCTTCTAAAGATTTAAGAATTTCTGGATTTCATTGAATGAAAACACCAAACAAAATAAGAAAAAAAAAACAAAAAAAAAATTAAGAACAAAGATATTGCAATGGTATAATACCATATTATTTTATAAATATGAGATCTTATATAAAATCAAAAAGACTGAGAAAGAGGTTGAAAATCTCTGATTCAACATAAATTAATTGGGATCTAAGAACAAAATACGTTTTGGAGTGAATAATTTATTAGTCAGATAACTATTTTTCAATCCAAAAAAAATCATTTCAACCAGAATACTGAGGAGAGTTTATGAATAGATGGAAATTTTGAAATAGGAGTCAATATGTATTTTGATTTGATGAGAATGGTGGAAAAAGTGGGTAAGCAAGTTGGATCAAGGTAAGATGAGAATTTTGTGGAGATGAATGAAAGTAGAGAACCAGGATAAGGATAGTGAGATATTTTTCAGAAAATATTGATTGAAGGATGAGATTGGAGAAAATTGAAGTGATTTGAAGATGAAAGCCTACAGAATCAAGGGAAAGATCAGGGGTGAGCTGCAGATGGAGTGGAGAATTTGGTGGTAATAATCCATTGGGAAAGAACATTTTAAAATACTTCAATTATCATGATAAAAGGTTCTTACTGCAATAAAATCCATAAGCACCACAAAAAATTGGATTTCACTTCCTAGCAAGTGAAAATATTCAGCTATATTTGTCTTCATGGTTTGATTTGCCCTATCTCCATTCTTCAAGAAAGATTTTGGTTTACAGAAATTGTGCAAAATTTGCTCTGAAAAAAGCACAGTCACTGTCCAAATGAAAATTTTCTGTGCAAAATTCACAGTAACTGCAAAAAGTGATGCATAGTAACTGTTTCAAATGCAAAGTGACTTTGAACCATCAGTTACAGATCCTGCGAAATGCAAAGGAACCATTAAAAATGCAAAATGACTGTAACAAATAATGCACTTTAGCTGTCCCAAATACCCAGTAGCTGTTCCAAATGCATGGTAGCTGTGCCAAATGCACAGTATCTGTTCCAAATGCACAGTAATTTTCAAATAGGGATTGGTTGAAGATTGAAAAAAGCTTGGTTATAAGCTCATCCTGAAATTGGTCATTGGTTGTTCGCGAGCTTGTTGATGGCACTTGCTAGCCAATTCCATCAAGTTTCTTGTGGTGAAAGAATGAAACTTTTTTAGAACCAGTGAAATTAAAATACTGAACAGCTGAAAGAAACTGGGTGTGTGCAGAATGGAACCACAATTAACTATTGTTTTGAAAGCACGGTTTCTAAATAGCAGTAAGTCCTGATGATTTTATGCCAAGGAAAATTGATTTAGTATAAAATTCCAGCACCACACATAGTTAGATTCATTGCTTCTTTTTTAGTTTGAGATTTTATCTTATGATAATTTAATGGATGAAAGGAAGGGTGGATTGGTTAATGGGGTAATGGATGGATGAATGGAAAGAAGAATCAATATAAAACTGAATCAATTTTAATTAATGTTAATTAAATTCCATCTGGAACTGTTTTATATGAATTTTTACTTATTAGGGGGATTGTAAACCACATACCCCATTTATTAAAGGGGGAAAGGATTAGGTGGAAATGGAACAAATAAGAAGGCCAAAAGATACAAGAAATTTGAAAGTTAGTAAGGATATCCTTTTGAGTTAAAAGTTAATGTTCAAATTTAAGTGAAAGGTGCAAGAGGAGATTTTTTAAGAGGAAAATTAGCCAAAAATTTATTCAAATACTTAAGCTGAAAAAGAATGCAAGAGAATATGAAATTAACTAAATGAGGAAACAATCTGCAGGTGAATTTATTTGAGTTTTTCTTTCAATTTTTGAGAAATCCACCATGAGTGAGAAGCTGAGATGGTGAGAAAAGTGAGGAGGAGGCAAAGAAGTCAAGGAAAAACGGCATGGGTCATGATAACCTTTGAGAAAACTAACATAGTTGAGAAGGTGAGACAGTAAGACAAGTTATGAAGAGGAGGGACAGACAAGGAACAAGAACATGGATGATGATCAAATTTGAGAAAACCACCAAGGGTGATGAGCTGAAATGGCAAGAAAAGTTAGGAGGAGGAAGATCAGATGAGTAAAAGGAAATGGATGATTATCACAGTTGAAATAGGAAATAAGAAGAAGGAAATAAATCAAGAAAAGAATGATCTGAACCTTTGAGAGAGCCACCATGGGTGAGAAGCTGAGGTGGCACAAAAATTGAGCAGGGGGGTTAGAATAAAACAAATATGAAGATGGATGATTATCACAGTTTTTGCTGAAAGAAAGAAGAATGAAAATCATTGAGAAAAGAATGATCTGAAACTTTGAGAAAGCCCCCACAGGTGAGAAGGTTAGATAGAAAGAAAATTAAGTACAAGGAGGATCAGGAAAGGAAAAGGACATGGATGATGACTTCATGGTGGTGATGAGATGAATAATCAGAGATGAAAAGTAAAGAAACAAAGACACACAGAAGAAAGAGAACAGGATTCTATTTAATTAAAACCATACTCCACCCTTACATGCACATGTAATGATATCCCTCATCCTTTCCTTACCTCTCTGGCCTCTGCTGTTCCAGTGGGTCTGAATCTTCACATTTGGCTGTGCTTGGTCAGCAGTGAGCTCACATGGTCATTTTAAAAAGCGTATTGCAATTGTTATAATCTTGGGGGAAACCAATATGGAAAGGGGTTCTACCAGTTTGAGGTTGGTTGCAATATATAACTGATTGAAATTGTTACCATGAACATTCTCTCAAATAAAATGAAGTCAAATGTTGATTTGGTAATTAAAATGTTGATATAGGGGGTTGAGGAGGGGTTTCATGGAACCCCCATGGTTGCAGTACAGGGTTGAAGTTGGGAGGGGTAGAGCAAATTTGTAGAAGATATGAGATATTAGCTGCTTACACCACAGCAGGTCTTTGGATGTCTCATTGCAGGCCCAGTTCTTGTAATTGATTGAAGAAAATGTGACAACCTGCTTCTTGTTGAAATTCCATCCTAGTGGGCCATTGAGGGTGACAGCAGACCAAGAAGGAATTTTTCTGTTGGATGATCAGCTGTAGTCAGCATCAGCATGGTACTTTTGCACAAAAGTTTTGGAGGAGGTCCCTCCCAGAGTAAAACCAATATTTGGAAATGTTTGGAGGGAGCACAGTATATGAGAGAGACAGGATTTATGATGAGATGTTGGATTTTTGAGTAATTGTGAGAAATAACTGTGGGCAGTAGAAACATCTGGTCTGGTGTTTTGAAATATATAACCCAACAGGCTCACTCCCCAGTGTCAGTTGAAGTCCATACATGGAGGGTAGGGGGAATTGGATCAGTCAGGTAGTTTGAAAGAAGAGGAGAGAAAAATTGTTTGCATTCCAGAATTCCATTCTTTTAAGAATTTTGCAAATATATTGATCCTGTTTCAGTTTGATTTTCCGCCTTTCTCAATTCCTAGTAATTCTCATTCCCAAGACAAATTCACATCAACCAAGATCATGCATTTTGAATTTTGAATTTAGTTCCACCTTTATTGGTTTGATTTTTCTTCCAGTAGTTTCTAGATTCTCCACATGAAAGATTATTAGAACTGCATTTGAATTGTCTGATGATATGAATATCAGAAAGGAATTGGAACAAGTTGTTTTGGAGTTGATTTCAGAGGAGGGGGTGGACAAGGCTTTGGAACAGAATTGTAGGGTTTGATTTATAATTTAAATCAAATTCTTAAGCAGGAGATACTAATTCCATTTTAAGCATACCTTTATTCCCATGGAGGATACATGAAAATCTACATGTCTGTTAGCCTATTGAGGAATGAAGATCAAAAATCCATTTGGTACAATGTGAAATTTTTGGATGCAGCTATCAAGATTAGTAGTCATAAGAAGGTGTAATGTCCTGTTGGGGAAAAAGTATTATGTTAGTAAATTCCTTCAACCTGACAATTGCCTAATACACATAGGTGGGATTTTGTTTTGAATACAATAATTTTTGCATCCTTTTTTCTCTTATAGATGTAGATAGTTTCAAGTGCACTTTAATTTGGTTTATCATTGGCTACCTCCCAGAAACCATGAAAAATAATTTCATATATTTCTGAGTCCTCAGAAGCAATCCATTTGGCAGCATTGGGTCTTCACAAAAAATCTTGACATTAGTTAGGATTGGAGGGGGTGGAAGGTTCTTGGACAATAAGAATTATATGTCTTCTCCAAGGGTGGTCAAGAATGTGATGAGGACCCAGTCTTAGATCAATCCTGTTTTGGGGATGCTCAAATTGAGGGACATAGGCATATCCTTTGAAAGATGGATGGATGGGAGATGGGCCTTCCAACAATGTATTGCTGATTTCAGGTAAAGGTTAATTTGAATTGGAGGAAAATGGTTCAGGAGAAACAGCAGGTGCACTAGAGGAGGTATGGATATCAGAAAAAGGAAAAGATATAGTGAGAGAACAAAAAGATAGGTTGGATTTGGGAAGATTTTTAACATTTAGTTATAGGAAAATATTGGTTTTGAATCAAATGTGATGTGAAAGATGGATTTTGTTGCAGAAAGGATTCCACAATTGGTAGGTGTGATTTACTCCTTCAGAGCCAAGGATAATAAAATTCAAACCAGATAGGGAGAAATTAGAAAATCATGTGTTATTCTTGGAAAAAAGAATGGCTCTACAACCAAAAGGTTTCAAATGGGAAAGGTCAGCAAATTTAAAAAACAATAGTTCATAAGGAGTTGTATCCCTATAGAGCTGTCAGGAGACTGGTTTCCTAGATAAACCCTATTACTTACTGCTTCCCCACACCAACGTAAAGGCATTCCAAAGTCAAGCAGCATGGTCCAAGCCTTTTCTATGGTGATTTGATTCCCTCACTTGGAAAATGGGTTCTGTTGAGGTGTGTAAAGTGCAGATTTTAGGTGAGTAATGCCTTTTTCTTTGAAGGGGTTCTGAAACAAATCATTGACAAATTAGCCCCTTTTATCTCATAAAACAAACTTCAAACTCTTTCTGAATTGAGCTTCGGCCATTTTGAGGAATTTTTGAAACAGTTTCAATGTTGGGGTTTTTGGTTCCATTGTGAAGAAAAAGCAATGCGTTCAGAACACATCAAATATTTTCAGGAAATATTTCTTACAACCCCTAGAGGTTGGTGTAATTTTTCTGCAAAATTCCATGTGAATGACTTCAAGCTTGGTAGTTTTTTGTGGAAATTTCCCAGAGAAAGGCTTGCAGTGCATTTTTCATAGATTTAATGAACTGAATTCCATTTTTGTTGGTTGTTGGGATGGAAAAGATGCTTCCAGATACTTTTGGATTAGGTGTACTAGGGACTGGTGCAGAAAGACTGTTTTGGAGAGAGAGGTTAGGGCTTGGTTGATCCTGGGATGTAGGACCAGCAGATTTTCAATGATTTTCCCTGTGAACATGGTTTCCATTCCCTTGCTGCATTTTAATCCAGATTTTGTGGGAGAGAGAGAATAAACCAGTTTCACATATTTCAATAATGGTAATAGTGAGTGAGAAAGGGTTGGAGAGTGAAAGGTTTTCTCTATATTGAGGTTTCTATTTTCCAAATTTAGTATTTCCCTTCCCCATCCAACCACAGGAATAGGCAAGGAATTTGTGGCAAAAAGTCAATTGGGGCATTCAGAGTAGGTTGTAAAATATTATTTGTCCTTCAGGTAGTGTCCCAAGGCTCTACTGTTGAGTATCACAGATTTAGGGAGAAGTGAAAACAAGAGACAGTGGGCATGATTGCTTTCATCCTTTTCATGAGTAAATTTATCTATTAAACTCTGATGGTAGGCTATGGAATGTTTTGCATGCAAGTGATGGGACCGGTCTTCTGAATTAGCTTTGATTGGATTGTGATTTACATTGGAAAAGTAGGTTTGTTTCTATGGTTTCACATTTTTTTTTTAGGTTTTTCCTGATCCAGTTGCAAGTGGTGCTTTCACACATAAGGGCTTATCAGAGTTAGAAAAACCACCATTTGTTGTGACAAAACCCGCCAATTTGAATGGGGGGGTTCTGAAATAAACATACCCCCTAACTGGTGTATTTTGAAATGGTGAGTTTCATGAAAATGGCAAATTTCAAACACCAAATCAGCCGTTTATGCTTTTTCATCCATCCACCATCCATTACCATACAAAAAACTCAAAAACCCCTCAATTATCATCATCCTCATCCTCATACACCAATCCTTTCCCTTTGCCAAAGATTGTGACTCAATAGTAACTATCATCTGCCCCTACTCACCTCATTTCTCATCATTGCTCATTCCATGGGTGGTATCATTGCTTGCAAATCATTCAAAACCCCTAACTACCTTTATTATGGTATCAATACCATCATCTCCCTCAGCTTGCCCCACTCAATCTGTCAGCTTGCTACTTGAAATGATCAACCTTTCAAAGCAGATTAAAAAATGAAAATAAATTATAAAATTATGAGGAGTGAGAAATCTCATAATATTAGTACGAATTTGGATTACTCACCAAAAATAAGGTAGGCTCACTCCCTTACCCCACCCTTGAAATTCAACTCCTTATGTTTTTAAAAAAATGATAATAATTCTAAAGGAGAATGACCAACAAACCACAGCACCACTATGGCACCTTTTTGGAAATTTCAATGCTTCACATTTGATGTCATGTATAAGTTTCAAACCTAAAATTCACTCAAAATTATGGTGTTTTGTATATTTTAGGAGTTACAGGCGGATTTGCGTTTTGACACAATTCCCGTGCGCAGCCCCACATCCATACAGCAGGGGTACAAATGCCTGACACTGAATATTTAGGCATCTTTCAAGAAACCTGCATTCAATATGCTTCTGGCCGCAGATAATGTATTCCCACACACAGCTTTCAAACCCTGCGCGCGTCAAGAACAAATGCACATCTCCTGACAGCTAGGTACTGCAGGAACATGCTACAAACTGCATGCATACCTCATGCATATGTAACAAGTTGACTGACGGATAGAGGGATATTTGAAACCTCAGAATACTGAATAAAAAATATGAAAATCAAAACCTAAAGCAAATCAATTGTGAGAAAAAATAATGAAGGTTGTCACATAAATGTGATTGCCAAATCTTTATGAACCACAAAGCATTCCAATGATTTAATCAAAAAATTATTAAAAATTAACAAAAAGTGCAGAAGATTGGTTAGAATCTAGAAAATACCCACTTCTACCCATGTCAGTCAAAAAAATAATACAAAATGATGAAATATGGCTGAACTGTAAAAATAAAAAACTAAAATTTAAACACTTCCTGATAATTATTTCACATAAAAATATGACACAGGCAAGTTTAGCAAATTGAAAGCACCAAAACTACGTTCCAAAATAGCCCTGAAAAGTCTGCTAGCCTCAGCCCACAAGCAAAACCCTCTCTACGTGCACTGAGAAGGTCTTACTAACCCAAAAGGTATATAAACCACCCTATTTGGATAGTTTGAAAAGACAGTAATTTTTAGTAATCAATCCAGAATCCTGGGCATCCATGATAAATTGTTTCTAAAAGATAAAAAAGTGATTTTTGTCCTCAGTCTGATAGTATAACTTTTAATTCTAGCCCCACCATTAATTCCATTGAAGAATATCAGCAATAGACCCCACAATTGTCCTGAGACCCTTTCAACTGTGAATTTCTGCAAGTTTATTGGAGTGCCTGCTTAAAGTAGTAAGGTATCTCCTCCTTTCTTCCAGGAATAAGTGCTTTGAGACAGCCAGTTCACCCATCTGCCTTTAATAAACCCCTTTTGAGCAATCACTTAGGACCTCATTGTCCCAAGGCCTTTACGTGGGTCAAAAGAACCCCTTAAAGAGAGGTTGTTTCAATGAAAATCCACTGTTTTCATGAACAGTGGCCCCTCTAGAAAAATATATTTAAACCATTTTTAACCAAACCAAATCATCCGAACTTTGCATTTTCTCTTAACAAATAATTTTGAGCATTGTAAATGTTTTCTTGGAATTATTATTTTTCCAACACCAATATCAGTTGTTGTAGTTAAAGGATGGCAAAGTTTCTGGTATCAAAAAGCTGACACAATCCCTCCAATCATCTTTGAGCGTGGAATAAAGTCATTTTTCAACCATCTCAACAAACTCTGGCGGACCTTATTCATCTTGAATTGAGCCATTGCCCCTCAAAGAAGTTTTCCTGGTCTCCATCTGTGGCGGTACCTCTGATACTTCCATCTATTCCAAATCCAGCTTGCTACTCTCCTTGGCTCCTTCAAACTCCAGTCTGACCGTCCTTACCACTTCCATCCCCACCATCTTGATCCAAAGCCCCTGCAAGTTCTCACTCAAAATCACAGCTCCTGCTCATCCACCATCATCTGCTCATTTTCTTGATCCTTCCATTAACAGTTGTGCTGGGAAACAGGAGGATGGCTTCCTAGGTCAATTAAACTTCTTTCTACTTTTGAAGGGGGAATTGATCAAGTTTGATCAACTTGATTAATTTTACAAATTGATTGAGTTAGATCTTGACAAGTAATAATGGTGAGATCCATTGACTGGGTCCTGCTTGATCCAGGTGAACTAACCAACTGCATTTGCTCCTTTGACCACACCATCTTCTTCCCCCTCCGCCTGCTTCCTGCCTTCTATCCCTCCCTCCCCGCCCCTTCCGCAGTTCATACCATCTTCACCCTCCTTTTCCCTTCTTCATCTCCTCAGTCTCAAGACCCAATCATCCACCCAAACCTTGGTCCAAGTCATCAAAGATCTGACTGGGCTTCAGCTTCGGCTTCCTACATGCTACCACTCTCTAAAAATTCAATCCAACCTTCATTTATCAAATTATTGGTCTCCTCCGCTTTTCCAGAGTTGGGTGGCCCTCTTGAGTGCCGTCTGGGATTATACTCTGCTCTTCAAAAAGGTTTGGGATGATGCTCCCATCAGACAATCTCAGAGGAATTTGATTATGAGACCACTCATCCCACCGCCTCTCAAAGGATCCTCCAAGTCCTCAAGATAAAAGGTGGGATCTATTTCAAGCGGTGCCAAAATCTAAATGCCCTCCAATCGATCCCATATTCCTGGCTTTTGACGGTGAAAACTCTCCAGGATCAATGCATCCCAATCTCCCTCAAGTTGATCAATCAACTATTACTTGATGAACATGGCCTTCAAATCCACAATATCTTCCAATTCTTTGATCCCATCCCAATTGTTGTTGCTAGTCTTGCTCAAGTTCATTGGTCCATCAATTGTCATACCGGTTTTCAGGTTTCCGTCAAGAACTTACATCCCACCATTGAAGATTATTTCCAAATCAACATCCAGACCATCCTCTTGATGCTTATCTTTGTCAAATAGGTCTTTCCCCATTTTAAATTAAATTGGTTAGCTGAGAGACGTAAAACCTAGAACAATTGTTGCGAATTCTAATCTGACAGGCCAAGCAGGCAAGAAAAAAGGAAAAAACCTTGAAGAACAGGGAATGTGCTGCTGAGTCACACCCTCTATATGATCCTTATACATTCTGTGGCCTATAAAAGGAAGTGAGTTGTTTTTCTTGCTTTGGAATCAAATCTCTAATTCACTCTTAATTATACCACCAAGAGCCTTCACCTCACTGAATCCAAAATTAAATTTTGATAAAATATCAATAAAACCTAGTTTAAAATCCTAACCAAAAAGCTTGGAACCAAGTTTTCATTTGATCCAGTTTAGAACCATAACACTTTTTGCCTGGAAAGGATGCTACTGCCTTTTTCTTTCTCTTGTAATTTTTATCTCTCTTATCTGCTTCATCATCCATTTTCATTTCTTTTTATCTCTTCAATTTTCAAATTGTCTTTGTTTTCAATATTCTGCTGAACCTTGCTGTCATTTTCACAAAATTGGATCCAATTGAAATCACCGCAAATAATGGGGAATCCAATTATTTTATTGATTCATGTTACTTATTGATAATGAGGGGAAAATGTAATTGTTCTTGGGTCATTAAAGAAATCTATTTGACTTGTTTGGCTTGGGATCAAAATGTGTCAATGACGCAAAAATTTATGCCTCACAGTTAGTTGAGCCATTCAGCCAATCATATCAAGTCAAAGCACCAGGTTTAACCCTCCAATAAACTTATCTACTTTGAATAGATTGACTTATGGACCTGTTACTCCTCATGGAGCATGGGCCCAATAAACTTCTGAGTCAAATTAATGACTGGTTTGAGCTCTCAATTTGCGCAAAGTAGATCACTAATGATATTCCAATCTTTGGTACCATGAGCCCAGAATGGTTTCACAGAAAGCAGCTTAACAATTACGCCCAAATTTATGTTGGCTGATGTGAGTTTGAATTTTTTGTAGACTTGCAAGGCATCATAGAATCATCCCTTTGGACATCCTTATACTCCAAAAGAAATCATGGCAATCCAAAGCAAGCAGCTTCCGTGGATGTTTAAACTGTTAGAACAAATCCAATTTGAAGAGCAATAAAAAAAAAGCTGTGCAAAGATGCTGAACAACACAGTTGGACAGGCACAAAGTGAAACAAATTGAACACTTGATTAAATGAGAGAGGAAATTACTGTTACTACATAACTCATAACTTTTAAACTAATCTTGGTCAAAGGAAAAGTCAATGAGATGTGAGATCAGTACACAAAATTGGACTCCACTTGATTTCAGGTATCAAAAATGGAAAAATCAAGGAAAAGTAAAAGGAAATAGGCCTGAAAAAAGGTCATGAGAAATACAAAAGTATCTCTTAAAACCAAAGGAAAACATGAGCTCATTGGCTTTTTTGATAGATTCAAGGATTTGAGTAGGTTTTTTGTCATTAAATGATTGAATGGGGATTCCATTGTAAACCAGATTCAATAATTCATTCAAATCAATCATCATTTTATCCATCTGAAGTTAAATTTATGCCAATTCTCTCTTGAATAAGGTGATCCTAAGCAAGTGAAAATAAACAACAGACAGGAAGGTAAGTAAATCAGAGCTCAACTCAGGAATGTTATTTCAACTTTTCAGCAATCAATCTGTGCAAGAGTTTTGGGTTTCAGGTGATTTGAGATGGGTGTATTGACATCAATTTTCTGGTAAATTTGGTTGCAGCTGCAACTACTTCTTTTTCAACATCCATTTGATCATTGGTATGCCAATTTGGGGATTCAGAACCAGGTTGGTCAAGCCCTTGTAATTGAGCAAAATAAAATGAGGAGACTGATGGCTGGGTTTTGGTGGCAACCTACCCAGTACCCTCTACATCAGTCTCTTTGTCATCTTCCAGTTCATCTTCATCTGAAACTTATTTTTTGCTTGATTTAACTATTTTTCTTCTTTTATTGCTGTTAGCAGGTTTTTTTGATTTGATGACTTGTTTGAAAAATGCAAATTTCCATGTGGTTTCCACACCATGGGCATCTGCAATGCTAACAGTTGAAGACATTTGTGCTTTAACATTCACAGTAGAAATTTGAAAGAGATTTTTTAGAGTACAAGCGGTGAGCAGAAATGTATGGGGAGATACATGACTCTAAATTAGGCATGAATGGAGCAGAGGTGTCTGGTTGTGCAATTTTCCAATGAGGTTCCTTGTGAACATCATAATTGCCATTTATTGGATTAGCTACTGCAATAACAGAACACAGGGAATTGAGGGATGTGTGTATTCCAGCATTTGATATTTTCACAGTTTTTTGTTCCATCAATTCAGGAATAGCCAGCCAATCAACATCTGAAATTTTTACTACCACCTTGAGTCAGTTTTTGAAGTTCAGTATCTCTGATCTCCTTTGTCTTGATTGATAAAAGGGATTCATAACTTGATTATTGGTCTAAAAGATCAAGTTGGTACTTATTTTAGATATTGAGTCAGGGCACTTTGAAAGAATCTTTAAAAGTGGGAGACTGGGATTAGCACATGAGGTGAAATGAGGGGATCAGCTCCATAGTGCAGTAGGATGTGGTGCTCTGCTTGATTTTTGAAGTTATATACTATATTCAAAAAGAACCCACTTATTTTTTGGTTAAATCTGACACCTCTTTTGTGAAATAAGTGGGTTTTTGCATTTTTTAATGGTATGTTTCAAATTTCAGATTTGGGTTGAAACCTGCCATTAAAAAAATGGTGGTTTTGCTAACTTCAATAAACCCTATTATTAAGTTTTTACATATTTTGAATTGAATTTTCTTCTTAGGTCAGTTTACAGTTCTGCAAGGAGACTACAAAGTTTTATTTTGTCTGTGTCCTTGAACTGATTTTATAGGAGTTATTTGAAGAATTGGAAGGATCTGGAAAGCCTTTGAAGGATATTATATGAACACATTCCCTGAAAAGTATGGCCATCAAAGTTCCCAGTGGAAAATTTTCTTCATAATTGAAAGACTTCTCTAAAATTTTCTTATTGCCAAAGTGAGTTTTCCAGAGGAGAAATTGATGTGAATTTTTCCAATGGTATTAAAGATGTTTTCCATTGATTTAGTTGCATATTGAGAACAGATGGAGTCTCATAGACTCTTTGGTAGGTATTTTTATTGCTTGTTGACAAACGTGGTGTAGTTTTGATGATCAAAATTCATTTAATAAACATAGTTTCCTGCTTGAGCCTGAGGTGTTCCTGAAAATTGGGGTTGGCAGGAGTTTTGTCTTTGGTTAATTTTTCAAGATATTTGAAGCCCAATTGGGTGATGAAGGTGTTCCTCCAGCTTTGGAAGTTGGGCCCCATGATTTTTGGAATGTTGGTTTGTAGAAGATCTTCTCCCATATTGAGGCTTAATATCTGTGGTAAGCTCAATGAAGTGGTGAGGAATTGAAAGAAGGTTTCTGTTGCATTAGATAGGGTAGATGAGTGAAATGGCAATTATTCCTTGGTTTTGTTGTAATGAGATGTTTTAGTTGGAGAAGGAGGAAGGGGTGGGAGAGAGGTATAATGGAGGTTTTCCAGGACGGTGGCTTATTATGGGTTTGGTTGGGTTAGTTGTGAGGCACACTTGGATTTTTCTGGGCCCATAACCTGTTTGAATGTTTGAGAAAACCACAACATGTGAGAACCTGAGATTGCAAGACACATGAGGAGGAGGAGTAGCATACAAGAAAAAAGGAAATAGATGATTATAAACCTGGGGTGATGAAATGAATAAACAGAGATGAAAAGGAAAGAAAGAAAAAGACACAGAGGAAAGAAAACAGGCTGCTATGAGATTACAAACCAATCCACACCTTCAAATGCATATGCAATAATATAAATCTTCCTTTTCTTCCCTGTCTGGCCTCTGCTGTTGCATTGAGTCCAAATCTGCACACTTTCAAGTTAATATAAATTGTGATGAGGATGAATAGATACAACCTGATATATTCCCTTTCTAGGTATTGATAGCAAGGATCACCACAGAAAAATGGCCACAACACGTATGCAGGTGGGATTCCTGTCTCCCATTGATATCTTGGAGTTATGTGATGCTGTATCTCATCATTAACTTTCAGAAGGTGGAGAAGTATTGTGACTAGAGATCAGAATTTGCTAAAATTCTGGCACATTATTTCATCATAGATTTTGAAGGGAAAGCTAGATATGAGAAAAGCTGTTGCTTCACCAGCAGTCAAAAAATCATCCACAAATTACTGCAGTTGGTTTTTGGGAATTCCTTCAAACTGAAATTCTAAAATTCCACAAGAGGCATATTTTTTCCAGACTTGAATTTCCATTGAATTGTCAAAAAATGGGTAAGCCATCTTATTCACTGCCCAAAATGAAATGCATAAACATGCATTTAAGATACTAACACACCATTCTCATAAACTTTACAAACCTTTCCCTATGTAAATCAGCCATTCATGGCTTTTTTTCTGTTGGTTTTGTATTCAATAACCAATGTTGGTGTAATTTTATTTTTTATACTTCTACTTTCCATCAGCGAAAATACAGAACTCAAAGCCAAAGTTGTTTCTTCAAATTTCAAATAATGAAGAATATTTGAAATGAAAGATGAAAAAATATCAAAGAGGGCCAAAAAAGGAAAGGAACAAAAGAAGGGAGAAAAAATTCAATATCCTCACTTAGATGTGTTTATCTCCATCCCTGGTGTGCACAAAAGGGTAGGTTCTTTTTTTTTGAGGGAGAATGTTGACACCAAGGCAAGAGGAAGGCTTCTTTTTTTCAATTTAGAGAAGAAAGATTAGGTGATATTTATAAAAATAGAAAAGTTCATTGAACTAGTTCTGTCCGGAGCAGGAGGGTGTCACAAGGGCTGGTGACATGCAAGCAGGGCTTGGCACAGAGGGGTCTCTACCCACAGTAGGCTTGGGGGCAAGGTTACTGAAGGGGGCTAACAGGAGAAGAGGAGGATTGGGTTGAATGGTGCTGAATGACACTTGCTGGGAAAGATCTCCTAGTAAGAAGTAGTAAACTGATTTCTTGGGTGAAGCATCAGGAAGAGGAAAGAGGAGGCTTATTAAATAGACAAGAGGTTGGAACTACAACAGAGGTACAAGTGATTGGGGCTCAGAATACACACATGATGTCATGGGAACAGTCTAAGTAACAGAGAGGGCTGATCAGGTGTGCTACTACATTAGGTTAGGCTGCTTCTACATTGGGACAAGGTTCCAGGTCTGAGCTGTCTAAGTTGGGAGAGTACAGTTGAAGGATGTACAGTGTATATGGGAGTCATGACACTATGTACTAAGTAGAGAGAGTATGTATTACAATCTGCAAGACGATGTACATAAAGATTCCCAAAGGATAAACCACACAGAGGAGGTATGGGTTAGACAGAGAGATAACCCAAAGAGGTATGGGTTAGACAGAGAGGTAACCCAAAGAGGTATGGGTTAGACAGAGAGGTAGAGTAGAGCCTGGGAGATTGAGTATGTGCAAGCCTATGGAGTCTGTCTGTGTATAGTATGAGGTCAGACTATATGTAGATATGTACTGCATGAACATCCTGAGGTATATAGTTACTGGAGACATATTGATGTAAGTCTCCTGAGCCCTGAGGTTGAAGTTCCTAAGAAAGTAGATCAGGCCTGAGGGTTATACTGAGGTTAGACTGAGTTTGGTGTCAGTATGACAGAGGGCAACCATTGTGGAAGAAAAAAAAGGCATGAAGTTTAGTGGGAATAGGGCTAGTCACCAGGGCGTGGAAAAAAAACCTCATATGTGTTGAATACCATCCCTGGTAACAGAGTAAAGTTTCACTCAATCAAACATTTATTTATGAAAATTAAGCCATGAGATGACGTGTCTTTACCACAGGAAAAAGGTCAAATTATTACTCCAAAGGTTATAAAATGACCATGGCAAGGAAACACAAATTCAACATACTCATACTTGCTTGGTTTGTTGATCACTAACCATGGCCTGTAAAAAAGGGCAGCTTTCTTTGTTTTTGGAGGGAGAAGCTTGACACCCAGTGTGGTTACCAAATCTGGACACCCTGGACCAGATGCTGTAAAATTAAAATTTTTTTTACAATGATTTTATTTAGGTGTCATTTAAAAAAAAAAAAAAAAAAAAAAAAAAAAAAAAAAAAAAAAAAAAAAAAAAAAAAAAAAAAAAAAAAAAAAAAAAAAAAAAAAAAAAAAAAAAAAAAAAAAAAAAAAAAAAAAAAAAAAAAAAAAGAAAAAAAAAAAGAAAAAAGAAAAAAGAAAAAAAAAAAAAAAAAAAAGAAAAAAAAAAGAAAAAGAAAAAAAAAAAGAAAAAAGAAAAAAGAAAAAAGAAAAAAAAAAAAGAAAAAAAAAAGAAAAAGAAAAAGAAAAATTGGAATTTTTTTATCAGTATCACTTCTCAAATTTCCTCAATCTGCCAAGCATTTCCCTTTCCCAGTGGTCTTGGACAGGCCTCTCTTGGTCTCATCACCTAGGCATTGCGTTTGATTCCTTCTCTCTTTGTTCCCCCCCTTCCTTTTGGCCAAACGCGCGGGCCAAGACCTGCTCGACCCAAGATATTCCCACCATCCAATCCATCATCCTCAACTTCATCCTCATCCTCATCCTCATCATCAGCCAAGCTCATCAGTCAAGCCAAAGCGCAACAACAATAAACCCATCCTCATCTCACCAACCATGATCTCCATCTTCCTCATCCCATTCCATCCTCATCATCCCCCTCTCCCTCATCCAATCATCCAAGCAGTATTTGCACCAACCTTGCGGGTATCCTCATTGGAACCCTACTTGCCTTCACCAACATGTACTTTGTCTACAGACTGGCTGGATCCTAATGATGTCAATACAATCTAGTATACTAGGTTATGCTCTCTTCAAACTAACCCCCTTCCTCAACTCCATCCCACTCTTGGTTGACGAGAACGTACCTCTCCAAAAAAACTCAACCGCCGTATGTGCAATGCCCTTGACCACTGGTCTCATTGGTATCATCCCCGCCTTGGCCCAACTCAACCTCCAATCTGACAGTCTCAACCCCATCATCTTCTCTCCCACTGCCTCAATCCTCTGGTGTCTCTCCATTGCCTTCTTTGGGGTATTCTTGGCTATCCCCCTGAGATATCAAGTGATCATCAAGGAGAAACTTGCCTTCCCCTCCGGCACAGCAATGGCTCAGATCCTCCTCCACCTTTGATTGCTAGCCCTGCCCTATCCAATTGATCCTCATCTACCCACAATCAGGGTCATCTTCCACCCTCCCACCCCCTTCCATCTTTGGGTGGGGGTGTGAAAATTTTGTCTACCGCCAGCAAACATACGCGGGCGGTATGGTCCATTTCTTTTCCCACCCTTTCCGCCTGTGGGTGACGGTGGGTGATCCCGGTGTTGTCGCCCACGTCCTTCCACGGACGGACGCAAGAGATGGTGAAGGGATGAGAATAGATCCCACCCCAGTCAGGGAGGCCAGATTTCCACCAGCCTGAGTGATCAAATTTTTCTGATCACCTGAAAATCAAAAAAAAAAAAATTCCGCTCTATTTTTAGAATCAGTTGTACATAGTCTAACAGGGCCTCCTGCACATATAAGCAGGCAATCTCCCCTGCCTTTTGGGAGGGGTATCATATAGAATATGGCATCCTACCAGAGAGTATCACCATCATCTTGAAATTCAATCATCCATGGGGTCTCATTCCCCTTTATCTGAGACTGAATTCCGGGTATATCTATGATTGCCCCTTGATCCTTGAGCCTCCATAATCAAAACCCTGATCCTTGATCCTTATCACCAACCAATAGCTTTGCTGGTTGAAGAAGAATTTGACTGATTGAATTCTTGAGTGTGTTACACCACTCCTGATCCCTTTATCCAACCATACTGGTCCTGATCATCCTTTGATTATCTTTCTGGAACGATTCACGTTTGACTGAAGGGGTTTTATTAAGCTTAAAAACTGGATTTTTAAACCTCCCTTCATTTCTTTTGAAGTTGAATTCTGCCACGCTATTCTTGAGTCCCTTGAGAAGTGTTGGATTATCCTTGTTTGAATCAGTTATTGTTTTGCTTCTAGAGCTTCTTCAAACAATTAGCTTTGTCTTGTGCAGCCACTCACAGTTATCTGGTACCCTTCAAGAGCTTGATTGCGGAGAGTTGGGCAGGTTCATTGAGAACCTGGAGGTTTTTTGGGATTTAGTTGATCTTTCCTAAGCTTCTGCTGACAACCAGAGCTATTAGCTTGTGGGGGTTGTTACTTACAACTGCCTTTTCCTGTTGATCTCAGAACAATCCTTGACTCCTTCTATTCAATTTTTCCCCGGCATCATACTGCCTCAGATAGTTTTGTTTCCCCAGCTACCAAATTCTATCATCTTTATCCTCTTACTTTTGGTCCCTAGTTTACCAGGTTCTGGACTTTGATCTTGGTTACATTTAAATATTTTTGCAACACTCAGGAGGGAAGCCTAAACAGCAACTTTCACCTCCACAGAACTGCCACGGCCTAGCACCGTTTGGAGTCTTAAATTTGCTCCACCAGGCGGGGATCAAACCAGCAACCTTGGGATTTACAGTCCCAGCAATCATCAACTTTGAAATCCAATCTCTTTCTTTTTTTTGGTCATCATCTAGATCCGTGGAGGCAACTTGTTCTAGAAGAAACTTAGTCAAAATGGAATCCACTAGCAACTCTTCTACTTGTCCTAAGATGGTTAAGATCAAGCCCCAGAACAAGAACTTAGGATTAAATGGGACAAATGTGGAACGCTTCATGGACTTGTAAAAGATGGCTGCCTTGGTGGACGGGGCTAGCAAATTCAATATGGCCTACCAGTTACAATTTTTTATCTCCTCTGATGAAGTTATGGAAATCATTGAGTCGTTTGAAGGTTTCAAACAGCATAACTGGGACCTGCTGCCGGGATAAATTTTGGCCTATTGGGGAAAAACAGATGTAGCACGATTTAATTTGTAGGTTCTAGATAACCTTTTCTCCCAGTGGAACTTCAATGGTGATGTGGCTTCAGCTTCTGATGATCTATGCTTTAGGAAATCATGGGATCCCATCCAATCCTACCTTGTCCAAAAGAATCATATTGACACAGTGGACAAAATTTGAGTCCGATTTTTCCAATCTTTTTCTCTTGGAGTGCAGGAAAGGATCACGGACAAACTGGTCAAGTCTGGATCCATGATCAATACCAGGGATAATTGATTCAAGCTCCCTGGTCTCCTTATCCTTAGGGGAGTGGTGGATAAAGTCATGAAAGGTCAAACAGCCCTCACTTTTGATAAATCTAAAACCGCTGAACCAGTCCATGCCCCTTCTTTCAAAGAGTCAAACAAGATTATGAATAAAATGGAATCTGATCGCAGGCCCAAGAACCCTCAGCCTAACAAAGAAACCGCTACAATGGACAAGATCACTAAACTGCTCAAAGCCTTTGAGAAAAAAATGGATCAAAAGATTTCCTCTCTTGCTGTTCCTAAACCTTCTAGTGCTGTTCCCAAAAATACTCTAGTCTTCTATGCTTGCCACAGGGAAGGCCATGGAACCGGTCAATGTCTTGAACTCCAGAAGGACAAAGATGAGAAATTGGTAGAGCAAAAAGGGAATAAATTTTTTCTTCCTAAGGTGCCCTAATCCCCTTCAATTGGTCTTGCCCTATTTGTCATGTGGTGGCCTCTTACCAGCCACCCCCTTCTATGAAGGCATCCTTGGATTCCGTGGATTTCCAATCTTCTTGTGGTACTCTTCAACCCTTGTATCCCCCAGCTATTTCCTCCTCCTCTCTGGTTGGTACTTACCAATCCAATCCTGCTAGGAAGCAACATGAGGAGCCCAAACCTCATAAAGCTCCTTCCTTCCCAACCTCAATCCTCCAAAAACCACCCAAATGACAATCCTCACCAGAGCCCTCTTCTGATGTAGAAAACATGGAGGTGGAAAAAGAACCACTCATGGAAAGGTCTCAAGATCACCCCAATCCTCATCCATCATCTATTAAACCTCCTCAATCCCCTGATCTTGTTCCTGCTTCACCCAATCTTCCTCCCTCCACCCAGCCCAAAGTTTGGTTTGAGAGGGGAATTTCCAAAGATCACCCCAATGCTGTGGAAGGGGTATTAAAGAAAATTTCTGATCTTAAAATTACTGATCTGTTCGTGGCTGAACTCCTGTTGATCTCTCCATCTTTTTCTGAAGGAATGAAGAAATGGGTTTCTTGTCAATGTGTGGAAATTGGTCCTGAGGAACTCAAGGTCTCCTCTGGAACGTTGATAGAGGATTCTGGTGGAACAGATCCCTCTTCTGAGTCTAGTCTTTACTCTTGTCCTCTTGCTTTTCTTCCTTGCCATCTTGGTGAATCAGAAAAAACGGTCTCACTCCTTGTTGACTCTGGCTCTCAGCTCAACTTGATCTCAGATACTATGGCCTGTAAACTTAAACTCAGCCCTAGGGTCAGCTCCACCTCTTCCGTGTATGGAATAGGAAACCAGTCTTGCAAATTGGTTGGAATTGTTGAATAATTTCCAGTCCAGATTGGCCAAAACATTGTTTGAAATTATCATTTCTGGATCACACGCTTGGATGGACCTATGATCTTTGGTCAACCATTCTTAATAAATTTTGGAGCAACTCTTATTTTTTCCAATCAAGTTGGGGAGAGAATCCTCCTCCCTGATTCTGATGGTAGAAAGATGGAGGTTCCTCTTTGTTCATTGGATTCTGGTTTTTGGGAAAGAGATTTCCCTGGTCATTTTCCTAATTCATTTCTAAGAGGAAAACAGAAGGATAATTCCATTTCCTCTCATTTTTTATGGGATTAGTTGATCCTACTAAAGGTTGTAGTTCTTTCCAGCCTCAAACTTCAACTCAAGGGTCAACTCTCATCCCAGAGGCTTATTTCAATTTCTTTTCAACGTCTTCCAATGATCTCAAAAATATCAAAAATCAAAAACAAATCAAAATGGATAAATTCAAAAATATTTCTTCTTCATCTGTTGTTTCTTCTTTTCCTTGTACTCTTACTCCTAATCAATCTTCCCTCAGTTGCGGTTTGAATCTCCTCAATGAGTCTAGACTAGATACCAATCTCAATCCTATTTTTGGTGGCTTTGGTATGGAAGAATATGGGCTTCAGTGGAGGCAAATTGGGGTAAAAGTAAGTCCTCCCAATTGTGAACCACCAGGGTATCCTACTACTATCATTTTTGAAACCCTAAATTGTGCCACACATGTGAGCAACATATTATCTCCTGGGACTTCTTTTATGGAAAAGGCATCTTTCAAGAATTTTGCAGAACATTGACCTTGGAAGGCGTTGGAACTTGGTCTCAATCCTTGTAGTCAGACCTCTCTGGTCAACTTTTGGCAAAAACAAGAACTGCTCTCTTTTGCCTCCAAATATAAACCAGTTGCCAGGAAAATCCACCAGTCAATCAACCAATTCCTCTCAATCTCAACCATCCTCTTAGGCGTCCTCCTCTATCCCGCAATCCTTACTGTGGCTTACCTTGATCTCTCATTGGTCCATTCATCACCTCTGGTTGTGTCACCAAAGAATGTCTGAGAGTAGTCAACTTTGGACCAGATGGATGGCTTCTACCTGATGAGTTGTATTTGATCAAAAATGTCTTGTCTCTTAGGGAAAAAGCTATTGCTTTCTGTGAAGAAGAGGGAGGTCTCTTGAAAGAGTCCTATTGTCTGCCTTATATCATTCCTGTAGTAGAATATGATCCCTGGCAAAAGAAAAAGATCCCAATCCCTGCTGCCAAAGTCAAAAATTTCATCAATTTGGTCCGGGATTGAGTCCGAACCAGTTTATATGAACATTCAACTTCTAGCTATTCCAGTCATTTTTTCTGTGTCCTTAAAAGTAACGGTAAACTTAGAATAGTTCATGATCTCCAGCCTCTAAATAAGGTTACTATTAAAGACTCTGGTATTCCCCCTGCCACTGAAGAATTTGTTGAATCCTTCTCCGGGAGAGCTTGCTATGGTCTAGGTGACATTATGGGTGGCTATGACAAACGGTCCTTACATCCAATTTCTTGCCCTCTCACTACATTCAATACTCCCCTTTGTTGTTTCCAACTTACTCAATTGCCTCAAGGTGCCATCAACTTGGTTGCAGTCTATCAGGCTCAGATGGTTTGGATCCTCCAGGATGAAATCCCTGATCATGCTGGTATCTTTATTGACAATGGCGGAATTAAAGGACCAGTTTCTGATTATGACAATGAGCTCTTACCCTGGCATTCATGAATCTGTTGATTTATCTGGGAATATGCAACCACTTTGGAAAGGATCCTGTTCTGAATCGAAGAATCTGGGCTCACTGTCTCCGGATCCAAATTGGCTGCCTGTGTCCCTGCTCTGGAAATTTTTGGTCATATGGTCTGCAAGGAAAGAAGAAGGATGGCCCCATCCAAAATCAACAAAATCTTGTCTTGGCCTACTCCCATCAATCCAACTGAATTCAGGGGTTTTCTAGGTGTTTTCGCTTATGTTAAAATCTTCATCCCATCTCTATCCAAAATCTGTGCTCCCTTACGTTGCCTGACCAGAAAAGGTGCTGAGTGGATCTGGAACCAAGATTGTGAACATTCATTTCAGCAACTTAAAATAATTGTTGGAAAAGACATAGTCTTGAAAAAGATTGCTTATGGACCGGGAGCTGGCAAGATCAAATTGGCTGTTGATTCTATTTATCAATCTGTTGGGGCTGTCCTCACTCAGGAAGATGAAAATGGTTGGGATCGTCCTGCTCTCTATGAATCCTTGTTATTTTCAGATATAGAATTGAGGTACTCCTCACCAAAACTGGAACTCTGTGGCGTGGCTCAAATGTCAACAAAACTCCAAAATTTCCTCTGGGGTCAACACTTTGAGTTACAAGTTGACGCACAATCCATAATTAAAATGATCAATGCCCCCAGCCTCCCAAATTCTCCTATGACTTTTTGGGTGGCCTTTATCCAACTTTTCTCTTTTGATATTGTTCATAGGCCTGGAAAATCCTTCACCATGCCTGATGGTTTATCTTGACGCCCCCTTGGAGATGAAGAATTGGATGTTGGAGCGGAGTTTGATGAGGAGGAGCCATTAATTTTTCCAGTCTTCACCTTTTCCCACAAGATTATTCTGGCTTCCAAGAAGGTTTCTGGCTAAAATTAGAGCAGTACCTTTCCACTATCCAAAGTCCTCCAGATCTCTCTGCTAAAGAGTTTTGATCACTCAGAAGGAAGTCCTCCAATTTCTTTGTCCAAGGTACTAGGCTTATGAAAAGAGGAAATCCTTGCGCTCTTATTGTTGTCACTATCCCCTATAAACAAGATTCAACCCTTAAAAGTCTCCACAAAGGCCTTGGGCATTTTGGGGAAACCAAAACATATCAACATATATCCAAATGATTCTGGTGGCCATCTTTGAAGAAATCAGTCTCTCAATGGTGCAAGAGGTGTGAAGTATGTCAGAAACATGATGTTAGGCGCCCAGCTGAAATTTGTTATCCCACTGGAGAGTCCACTGTCTTTGGAAGGATTGCTATGGATGTGGTTCACATTAAGGCTGGTGGAGCTAAGTACCTCATTGTGGCTAGAGACGATTTTTCTGGATGGGTTGAAGCAAAATTTCTTAAGAACCTCAGCCCTGAATCAGTAGCAGACTTACTTTATGAGACTTGGAGAATGCATTATGGCTTGGCTAAATATTATTCAACTGATGGTGGCTCCGAGTTGGGTGGCAAACTGGCCAAAATGATCTGATTGCTTCCTGGTAAACATAGGGTGACCAGTCCTTATTATCCTGAAGGACAAGGCATGTTGGAAAGAGGCCATGCCCCTTTGAATGCTGCTCTTGTCAAGTTGGCTGGTCATAGTGGAAAGAATTGTTGCAAATTTCTTCCTCTGGTCCTCTTCTCTGATCAAATTTGAACTAAACAAACCACTGGCTACTCACCTTAGAAAATCCTCTTTGGTCAAAGAGCTGTGCTTCCTCTTGATCTGGAAATGGAATCTTTCTTAGGTGTTCCTTGGGAAAAGGTTTCTTCCACCAATGATCTATTAGTTGCCAGATCCAAGCAACTGGAGCAAAGTGAAGATTTTTGTGACAAAGCTTATCGGAAAATGATGGATTCAAGGGAAAAATAAGTCCATTATTGGGAGGATAAGCATCCCAATCAATTCAGGGACCCCTTGAATCCTGGTGATCTAGTTTTAGCTTACAACCAATCCTTGGAAAAACAGTGGGGAAAGCTTTTTTCCAATTGTTGGAATGGTCCTTATTGAGTGGTCCATCAAGTCATTGGTGGATCATATCTTTTGAAGGAACTGGATAGTACTCAGATGTCAAGAAGTTTCTCTGCTGATCAGGTCAAGAAATTTCATTTTCGTAGAGGCAACTTTGATCAGAATGAAGTCCTCCCAATTATGCACCATCAGGGTCATCTGTTGCATTTTGTTGTGAAACTCTATGGTATGCCACATACATGAGCACCTGGGACGCCTTCTTCATCTTATTGCAGTCAACTCTAGGATCTTTATTGGAAGGATCAAGATATTATTTCCAATCACCCTCCAGATCAAATGGACATTCCTTGTGTTCAATCATCTTTCCCTTCTTTTTTTATGACATCAAGCTCAGATGCAGACTAGGGACAGTCTGTAATTTGGGGAGAGATGTGGTGACCAAATCTGGACACAGTGGACCAGATGCTGTAAAATTCAAAATTTTTTTTACAATGCTTTAATTTAGGTGTCATTTTAAATAAAAAAAATCAGAATTGTTTTACCAGTATCACTTCTCCAATTTCATAAATTTTCCAAGCATTCCCCTGTTGCAGTGGTCTAGGATAGGCCTCTCTTGGTCTCATCATCTAGGCATTGTGTTTGATTCCTTCTCTCTTTGTTCCCCCCCTTCCTTATGGCAAAACGCTGTAGAAAGAATAAGGTTTTTCCCCCTATAATTGTCCCAAGGTTCGGAAGTTAACGGTTCTCTGCATTTGAAAGGAGGTGAGGATGCCCAAGGTTGCACTTAAATGAGGAATAAAAATAAGGAGATAAAGAGATAAAGAAAAGTAGAGAGAGAGTGAAATTGCCAATCCTTCAATCCTAAGAACTTTCCACCTGGATGTGTATCTGGTATGAGTTCCGTTAATCTCTTGGTGAGATGATTGATCCAATCCAATGATGTGATGGTCTGATTCCATCCCCCCTCCGCTCCTAACCCGGAGTTGAGAGTTAGGATAAGTACTCCCTCTCAACCCTAACCTAAGTACACATGCAAATGACAGTATGACAAAGAAACCAAAAACAATCCCAAAACAGAAACCCTAGCCTCCTCTCCCCACCTCCTTACTAAACTCCCCCTGACGTCCGTAAGCCGTTCCGTCCATCCGGTTTGTCCTTCTCATGATGCAGTCCTTGCACTGCGCCCTACTTGGAGCCCCCCGCGCCTGTCCGTATCCGTTTGTCCGCGCCCGTTGTGGGTGTCCTGTATTATCAGGCGTGATTGGCGCGCTTGCACGCGCGCTCCATCCGTTCCTTTATAGCCCGCGGATTTCTCCGCCCCTACGTATCCAAACCAGTGCGCCCGCAAACCTATTTGAGCACACTACCTTCTGAATCCGATCTCCGGGGCGGATCGCCGCCCACGCCGCATTTGATTCTGAGCCTGACCCGTCCACTAGGTGCAGAGCCAAACAGCCGCTGCTGCTGATCCAGCAGCTGCCGCTGCTGAGCACTCTGCATACCCTAATGCTGAGCCCGCTTGCCTCCAATGCTGAGCGCGCAGCCGCGACGCAGTTCCCAATCTGTGTCTATAAATTGACACCACATCCCCCACCAACTTGAGTTTTGTCCCCAGAAGTGTTCCATTGCTTCACCACACTACCACCCCCCCTACTTCCACTACCACCCCCACCACTCCCACTACTCCCTTCCCCCATCCTCCTCCTGCTCCATTGCCACCATGCTCCCATGCAAGTTCTGCGCCCGGAACGGGCACGCGCGTTTGATTGTTCCTGGTCGACGCGCCTGTGTTGCTTGCCGTTGCGGCCACCATTGCTGCTCACTTAGTGATGGCATGCCCCAAGCTCCCCACAATCCAGCTCTTGCCCCAGGCCGCGCAAGAGGGCTTGTCCGGACCTGTTTGTATTTTTGGACAATGTCACCATCTTGGAGGACTCGTGGACTCCGCCATCCTCCACCGAGCGAGGTTTGCGACTTGGCTTCTCCTCTTTTCCGCGCGAGGCCACCGTGGAAGGAGGACTTCCCGTCCTTCAATGATTTGCGGAGGGCTTTGAAATCCTGGGAGGACCGCGTCCAGGTCAGGGAAGGCGCAAGGGACCCGCGCCTCGATGAAATTCTTTGATGTTGTGCTTCTCCGGCTCTGGGTCCTCCTCCAGCACCTGCACCGGCTCCTCCCAGTCCAGATCCACGAGGCACCCTGCCACCTCCCGTGCCACAAGCGGCCTTGGATGAGAGGCCTATGACCCCCGACGTCCCTCCGCCTCCGTCGCCCATCATTGTCCCGTCATCGCCTCCAGCTGAACGGAGGCCCCCTGTTGGTTCCCCGGAGGCCCCATCTTCACCGGCTGCTCCTCCCCACAGCCCTCCTGAGATCCCAGAAATCCCAATTGCAATGGCACTCCCGGCGGACTTCTTTGAGGTTCTCGCGGAAAGGTCGACCACAATGCTTTGGGATTTCCTTGCGATCCCCAGCGCCCAATCCTCAGAATCCCGGCACGAGCTCCTGGCGTCTTTCTGGGCCTTAGTGGTGTTGTCGAGGGCGGAAAAGGAGGAGATGATGAAGATGGCTTGGGCGCATCACCCCCCCTTCCCCTTCTTCCCTTTATTTTCTTTTTGTTGTAACGGGATTCCTTTTTCCTAAGAAAATAAACGTATCCGCGCAAGGTCTTAACCTTCTGAGAAAAAGTGCGCGACCGCGCTTTGTGAGGATGAGCTTGAGATTGAGTTCTGCGTCTGCACGCGTTGCTTTGTGAGCAACCGTAAGTGACCAGCAGTTCCAAAAGAGCACCTGGACCGCCCCAGACAAACTGCCACACAGTTCCCCGTACCCATCCAGTAACAAACACAACAACCAAACACCAGCGCGCACTGCCATTAGGGAAGAGAGAGAGAGAGGTAAGAGAAGAGAAATTCTGGGGTGTCTAGTTGTTCCGGCTGTGAACCGGCTAGAGCACCCCCCCACCAAATCAAGCTTATTCCCATACTAACCACCTATCCTCAAGATATCCTGAGAGAAAAGAAAAATAGAAAAAGAAACCAACAGAGAAGAAAAACAGAAAAGAACACATAATTTTTTTTTTGCGCGACGCCCATAGACCGCCCGCAAATTGCTCTTTGTCCCGTTCCCCCCATCTGGGAGTTTTTCCTTGCGTCCCGGTTCCGCGGGGCTTGTCCTCGAGTTCACAGACCCGGCTTTGTGCCGCGCCCGCGTTTCCTGCAAAAACCCCAAGCCAGCAAAGACCCCACAATCCAGATAAGAAAGAAACATAGAGAAACAAACATTCTGGGGTGTCTAGTTGTTCCAGCTGTGAACCGGCTAGAGCACCCCCTCACCAAATCAAAACTTATCCCCTACCTCCCCACCTCCCCCCCCAACTTGGCCACTGTCCCCAGCTGGTTGCAACCACCTACTCCGTCGCAACCACACGTTTTCCGCTTCTCCTCCCAAAGACAAATCCCTGGATCCCGTTCCTACACCATCTCCGTGCTCCACACTCCCCTCGTCTGATCCGTCACCCCCTTCCGCTGTCTTGTGGAACAAGGTAGATCCTTCCACAAAGAAGGGCTTGACATGCGAAGCTGCCGCCTTCCGTTTCAGCGGAGTACCGTCTAATTCCTCCAACTGACAGCTGCCGCCCTTGAACTTGGATGACATGCGGAACGGGCCATTCCACCGGTTAGCAAACAACTTCCCCCACTGAGACTCCAGACTCTGGTTGTACAGGAGCACCAAATCCCCCTTCCGCAAGGGATCCTGGAGATGATGCATGCAGCGCTTGTCCCAATAGCCCAGCGATGCCATCCAAGTATTCTTCAGCCAGTCGGCAGCCTTGGCAAGAATCCCTTCCTGTCAAAGGAGCTGTTTGGCGCGAGCCTCAAGCAATTCGGCTGAGATCTTCACCTTCCACCAGTCAACCCCCAGGAACGTCTCCAACTCAATGTCCACCGGAAGCACGGGGCCCTGTCCAAAAAGTAAATTGTACGGCAAGTAGCCTGTTGACAGCTTCACCAAAATCCGATCCGCAAACAGAACCATTGGAAGGGTCTCCTGTCAGCACTTACCGTCCTCCCCGCACATCTTGACCAGGGCGTCCTTGATTGGTTGATGCCCGCATTCAATCATGCCAGCCCCCTTGGGATAATAATCCCTTAATCGGCCAAACTTGGCTCCGCAACTCTTCACCAACTCAACCAAACAGCCGCAAAACTCAGCCCCTCTGTCCACTGTAACCAGACAAAGTGACCCGTACCAAGAAAACCAATCTTCCTCCAGAAACAGAGAAACTTTGTCCGCCAAGAGCTTGACCAACGGACGCGCTTCTGCCCAACCAGACAGGTTGTCCCACGTGACAAGCAGATAGGCGAACTTACCGGCCTTGATGTGGACAACATCAAGCAAGACTTGACCAAAGAGGGTGTCTTCCCCTGTGGGGTTTCCAAATTCCTTGGGCAGGCTTGCGCTCCGCCGTTGACAGGCTTTGCAGGACACCAACCATTCCCATACCGCACACACTACCCCTGGCCACCAGAACCGCTCTTTCACCCGCCTGCGCGTTTTGACCTCCCCTCAATGTCCAAGATCGTCGTGAAGGCTTTGGAGGATAGCTTCCTGATCCGCCCTTGAAGTGGTAACCACAAGAGGAACTGGAGTCTTCCGCCGCCAAAGCTGCCCCTCCTGTACATAGAAGTTTCCTGCTTGCCGCCTTGCCCATTGCATGTGCTTTTCCGTAGTTCCATTGGGAAAACAAAGGTCCCGCAAGTAATCACGAAGAATCGCGTACCGCCTGGTCTGCCCAAGCGGAAGCTGAATGCCCGCCTCCAAAACCCCTACCTTGACAACCGGGGTCTCCACATTGAGCAGTTCCGCGCCCTCAAACGGGTTGTCCCTTGGATACTGTGACAACGCGTTGGGCATAGTAAAAGCTTTCCCTGGAACATGAACAACAGCAAAGGAAAAAAGTTGAAGAAACGCCACCCATCTGGTGATGGGAGCATTGGGCAACGCCGGAGAATTGATCATCCGCGCCAGCGCCTCCGCATCCACCAAAAGCTCAAAGTGGACCCCCCACAAAAGATACTTGAGCCGCCGCACAATCTTGGTGACCCCGCACAACTCCAACTTTGGCTGAGAGTACCAACTTTCCGTCAGAGTGAAGGTGACCAACTTGTAAAGCACCGGCCTATCCTTTCCGTTTTCCTCTTGAGTGAGAACCCCCCCGTGCCAAATTTGCTGAAATTGAATGCTAGCCTAATTCCTCCTGCATCTTAGTTGAGATTGCGGAGCACAATGTCACGTCCCAAGATCTCCTTGAGCTTCCGGAACGCAATATTACACTCTTCTCCCCAATTTCACTCCGTGCCTTTCTGCGTTAGTGATCGGAGCGCGCTTGCCACCTCTGCAAACCTCTTGATGAACATACGGACATAGCTACATAATCCCAAGAACTGAAGGATATGCAACACCAGCCGCGGGGTTGGTCATTTGAGGACCTTGTTCCTCTTTTTCTCTGCAATGCGCTGGCCATCAGAAGCAACAACATGGCTGAGGACTTTGAGCGCCGGAACACAAACCGCCAACTTCTTCCCCAACACAGTCAGTCCTGCCTCCTTGATGCAAAACAGGATGCATTCCAACGTCTGCGGGTATTCCCACACAAAATGTCGGACGCCGGGAACTTCAACCAGCTCTGCTCCTCCAGAATCAGATTTTGGAACTTTGATGCCCGCGTTGTCAATGAAGATTTGGACTCCCTCCAGAAGATCATCTTTCAGGATCCAAGCCATTTGCGCCTGGTACACCGCCACAGAATTGGTTGCTCCCTGCGGTAGCTAAGTCAGCTGCATTCTTCCCAACCCAGTCTCAAATGCCTTTAGAGGCCACGAGCGAGGATCCAACTCGCGCTTGTTGTATCCCCCCATCACATCCACTAAACCGTAACAAGCGTGCCCCGCCATTGACTCAAGGAACTTTTCAACCTAAGGGGGCCGTCCTGCTTCCCGGATTGTAAAGGAGTTTTGCCGCTGCAGATCATGGACAATCCTCAACAACCTTCCGTCCTGCTTAACTACCGCAAAGATTGGACTGGAGTAACCAGACGTTGACTGTTTGTAAAGGCCGGTCTTCACCCATTCCCGCACCAACTCCAGAAACTGCTCCCGGACCGCCCGCGGTATTGGAATTGGCTTGATCTGCCACGGCTTGTGATTGACAGTGGGGATAACATAGGGGTGGCCAATATTAATTTTCAGAAGCCCCCGCTCTTCAGGTCCAAACGCGAGCACTCTTTCCCAAAGAACCAAAACCAAAACCAGCAACTCACGCTACTATGTACTCAACCATCCGGTCGGACAGAAATTGAAAGCTGCAATCCTCTCCTCCGTGATCCGCGCCAAACTAGTAACCCACCCCAAATCCTTAATCAGCGTGACCCAAGGGTCCCGCAACCAAGTGATTGGTCATAGAGGTCCGTTCAATTCCTGGGGCATCGGCTCATTCCTTGGTTGGACCTTCTGTGACACTGGCTTGTACTTGCCAGCGTTGCACTGCATCATCCGCACGTATCCTTTGCTGTAGGTCCTGCACAGAACGGAACCGCGGCTTCCGCCTTTGCTCACAAGTGTGGCACAATGATAGGATTTTCAAAGCGTAGTACCCTTGGGCAATGCATACTGAGAAAAGGGACTTACTTCTACAACGTGCGCGCCCTGCACTTTCCTTCCTCCCCCTCCCTGCTCCTCATTAGTCGACCGCCCAGGCAAAACCGGAGCTTGTTCTGTGCAGTCTCCTTGGTCAACTAGGAAAAATCCTCCAAGGGTTGCCCCTCGCAGGCCAACCCCGCGTCCAGTTCCTTTTCATACTCTGAAACTCTCCTCCGCTTTCCTTTCCCGTGATTGCAGATAGTTGTCTCAAACCTTCCGCCGGAAAAATCCTCCACCGTCAATGCCTCCATTCCTGCCTCTGGATCAAAAATCATTTGCGCTCAGAACCCAAACATGAACGGCCTTCCCAAAATCACATCCCCACAATCAACCAAAAGAAAAGAAAGAGGCTTACAGAATCTTGCAACCTCAACCTCCTCCTCCTCAACTACCCCATCCACACGCCACTCCCCTCCGTTAAGCACGCGGAGACCCATCGCGCATTTCCGCCGAACAAACCCCAAATCATTCACCATCCACAATGGAAGCAGGTTCACCATTGAACTGCTGTCCACCATAGCCCACACCTTCCTCCCCGCTATGACCATCGGAACGTAAGCGAGCGGAGTCAAAACCAATTTCAACTCACACTCCTTGGGCCCCTCCTCCTTCCGCGCCACATGAACCCGCTGCACCGTCTGAGGTACCCAGCCCTGACTAAAATCCCGCAGCGCCTTCCCAATCTTGTCTACCACCACCAGAGACACAGCCGCCAGTTTCCGCTAGGTCAGCGGGACCGGAGTCTTGTTCCACATCACCCTACGCAAAATGTCCGCCACTTTCTTCTTCCCTGCAGGATTTGCTGCCGGCGCCTTGATTCTGGGCACGCGCCCGGCCGGTTTTGGAACGGTCAAAGGGGGTTGCTCCTTTGCATCCACCTGAATCTTATCCAAGACCGCCACCTTCTCTTCCGTTGCCATTACCCTTACCTCAGCTTCCACCCAGAGGGGTTGCCATGATCTGGGACCGGTAACAATGCCTAGTGACGCTTGCGCCCTTGTTCCCGCCTCCTGACCCCGTGTGCGCACCTGCTGCATTGTGGTCAGCTGGCTTGGCTCCATTGGAATCTGTTCGCCCATTGGAAACATGTACCCCTTCCCGGCTGGTCTAACCAATCCCGCGTTGAGATCCTTTGTAAGCTCCTTGCACGCCAATCGCCAATGACTGTTTTCCCCACAGTACAAGCACCCCCTTAGCACAAAGGCACCGGGCGGCCAAAACCCTTCCACCATGTGAGGTGGAGGCCCTCGCGGCTGCTGCTGGCCCATACGGCTCATGCAGATCTTCAAATCCTTCATCAGTTCCGTCAATTCACTTAGAGGAGGGGCTGGCGCGGGTTGAGGAACTGGAACACGCGTGGAAGCAGGTGGAACTGAGGCCAAAAATGGCACCGGAGCCAAAACTTGGGGGGCAGATTTCTTTGGTCCTGCTGGGAAGGACTTAGCGGTATCCTCAATAAGCTCTTCTAGGTTGAGCTCACTCTGCACAGCCTTGCGAATGACAGCCAACTCCAGAAGTAGCGCAATGCTCCCGTCCAATGACCGCTTTACCAAGTTGTGATCGTAAAGATGCCACTGCACCCTTCCCCGGAGTTGAGCACCTAAACCGCCCAGAAACGCGTGTTTCATGGCCCCCGTCTGTCCCGCCACCACCTTGTTTTTTTACAAGTACCAATAGATCCAATCAAATGTTAAGGTTTAATCCGCCAGCTCCACCCGAGTCCTGACTCCTCCGTGCCAGCTCCACCCGAGTCCTGACTCCTCCGCGCGCGCTCGCCTCCGAGGCCACGCGGTCAAAATCACTTTCCCAGAATCGAGTTTTGTGCCTACCCCACCGCGTTAGGATCTCCACCTTCAGTTTTGGCCAATCCTGATTCTTGTAGCCTTCCATCTCCTCCACATTCAGGAGCTTTTCTTTTTCCATAATGATCACGACAACAAGCCGGGCCTTATTGGCATCTGACGCACCTTCCGCATCTGCAATACATTTGTATCTCAAGATGAATTGCTCCACATCCGCAGTGTTGAATTGGATGTGAGGGTAGTCCCGCAGCCTGATGCGAACCAGAAAAGTGGGTTCATGGTCACTGGAGACCAATGGGGGGACCGTGTAGGTTGTCCTGGGTCAAGCGGCGGGACGGGGAGGAGGAGGGATGGAAGACGCGAGTGGGGTTGGAGTAGCCAACCTGGAAATGGAAGGAGAAGAAGAAGAAGAAGAGGAAGAGACTGTAGGGAGGTATGGATAGGACGTTGCGCCCAGTTACCGTTGAAAGACAAGAAAAAGAAGGCTACTTCATGGCCAGACCCCCAGATGTGGAAAGAATAAGGGTTGTCCCCCTATAATTGTCCCAAGGTTTGGAAGTTAACGCTTTCCTGCGTTTGAAAGGAGATGAGGATGCCCAAAGTCACACTTAAATGAGGAAGAGAAATAAGGAGATAAAGAGATAAAGGAAAGTAGGGAGAGAGTGAAATTGCCAATCCTTCAATCCTAAGAACTTTCCACCTGGATGTGTATCCGGTATGAGTTCCGTTAATCCCTTGGTGAGAAGATTGATCCAATCCAATGATGTGATGGTCTGATTCCATTCCCCCCTCCGCTCCTAACCCGGAGTTGAGAGTGAGGATAAGTCCTCCCTCTCAACCCTAACCTAAGTACACATGCAAATAACAGTATGACAAAGAAACAGAAAACAATCCCAAAACAGAAACCCTAGCCTCCTCTCCCCACCTTCGTACCAAACTCCCCCCAACCTCTGTTGTGGTGTCAATTTATAGACACGGATTTGGAACTGCGTCATGGCTGCGCGCTCAGCATTGGGGGCCAGTGGGCTCAGCACTAGGGTATGCGGAATGCTCAGCAGCCAAAGCTGCTGGATCAGCAGCAGCTGCTGTTTGGCTCCGCACCTGGTGGATGGGTTGGGCTCAGCATCGAATGTGGCATGGGCAGCGATCCGCCCCGGAGATTGGATTTGGAAGGTAGTGCACCCGGCTAGGTTTGCGGGCGCGCCGGTTTGGATACGTAGGGGCAGATCAATCCGCAGGCTATGAAGGAACAGATGAAGCGCGCGCGCAAGCGCCCAGATCATGACGGATATTACCAAACACCCACAACAGGCGCAGAAGAATGGATACGGACAGGCGCAGGGGGCTCCAAGTAGGGCGCGGTGAGAGGACCGCGTCATGAGAAGGACAAACCGGATGAACGGAACGGTGTACGGACAACGGGGGGACTTTGGTATGGAGGAGGTGGGGAGAGGAGGCTAGGGTTTCTGTTTTGAGATTGTTTTCTGTTTTTCTGTCATACTGTTATTTGCGTGTGCACTTAGGTTAGGGTTGAGAGGGAGGACTTATCCTCACTCTCAACTCCGGGCTAGGAGGAGGAAAAAAAGATGCATGAAGGGAAGCGGAAGAGGAAGAATCACATCATCAGATTGAATCACTCATCTCACCAGGAGATTAAAGGAACTCATACTGGATACACATCCAGGTGGAAAGTTCTTAGGATTGAAGGATTGGCAG
Organism: Puccinia polysora; assembly: GCA_025617555.3. Taxonomy (NCBI): domain Eukaryota; kingdom Fungi; phylum Basidiomycota; class Pucciniomycetes; order Pucciniales; family Pucciniaceae; genus Puccinia; species Puccinia polysora. The sequence continues at coordinate 38,703,946 of CM062633.1, read as the reverse complement.
TTTTTATCTCTCTCTACTTTTCTTTATCTCTTATCTCCTTATCTCTATTTCTTATTTAAGTGCAACTTTGGACATCCTCATCTCCTTTCAAATGCAGGGAACCGTTAACTTCCAAACCTTGGGACAATTATAGGGGAATAACCTTTATTCTTTCCACATCTGGGGGTCTGGCTGGGAAATAACCTTCCGTTTCTTGTCTTTCGAAGGTAACTGGGCGCAATGTCCTATTCATAACTCCCTACAGTTGCTCCTTCTTCTTCTTCTCCTTATCCTTCCGTCTCCGGGTCCGCTACTCCAACCCCACTCTCTTCCTCCATCCCTCCTCCCCCTCCCTCCTCTCGACCCAGGACGAGCTACGCCATCCCTCCATTGGTCTCCAGTGACCATGAACCCACTCATCCGTTTCGCATCAGGCCGCGCGACTACACTCATATCCAATTCAAGACCGCGGGTGTGGAGCGATTCATCTCAAGATACAAAGGTATTGCAGATGCGGAATGTGCATTGGACGCTGATAAGGCCCGGCTTGTCGTCCTGTTCATTATGGAAGAAGAGAAGCTCCGGGATGTGGAGGGAATGGAAGGCTAGGAGAATCAAGATTGGCCAAAACTGAAGGCGGAGCTCCTAACGCGGTGGGGTAGGCGCAAACCTTGGTTCCGGGAAAGCAATTTTGACCGCATGGCCTTGGAGGCAAGTGCGCGCCGAGGAGTCAGAATGCCATTGGAGCTGGTGGAGTACACCTTGACATTCAATCGGATCTATTGTTACTTGTCAAAGAACGAGGTGGTGGCGGGAGAGACGGGGGCTATGAAACACGCGTTTCTGGGGGGTTTAGGCGCTCAACTCCGGGCAAGGGTGCAGCGGCATCTTTACAATCACAACTGGGTAAAGGGGTCACTGGACGGGAGCATTGCGCTCCTTCCGCAGTTGGCTGTCATTTGCCAGGCTGTGGAGAGTAAGCTCGACTTAGAAGAGCTTATTGAGGACACCGCTAAGTCCTTCCCAGCGGGACCGAAGAAATCCACCCCCCAGGTTCCGGCTCCGGCGCAATTTCTGGCCTCAGTTCCATCTATTTCCACGCGTGTTCCGGTTCCTCAACCCGCGCCAGCCCCTCCAGTAAGAAAATTGACTGAACTGATGAAGGACCTGAAGATCTGCATGAGCCGTATGGGCCAGCAGCAGCCGCGAGGGCCTCCACCTCACATGGTGGAAGGGTTTTGGCTGCCTGGTACCTTTGTACCGAGGGGGTGCTTGTACTGCGGGGCAAACGGTCATTGGCAATTGGCGTGCGAGGAGCTTACAAAGGATCTCAGCGCAGGATTGGTTCAAATGGCGGGGATGGGTACATGTTTCTGACGGGCCATCAGATTCTGATGGAGCCAAGCCAGCCAACCACAATGCAGCAGGTGCGCACACTGGGTCAGGAGGCGGGAACAACGGCGCAAGCGTCACTGGGCATTGTTACCGGTCCCGGATTGTGGCAACCACCTCGGGTGGAAGCTGAGGTAAGGGTAGTGGCAACGGAAGAAAAGGTGGCGGTCTCCGATAAAATGGGGGTGGACGCAAAGGAGCAACCCCCTTTGGCCGTTCCAAAACCGGCCGCGTGCACGCCTGGAACCACGGTGCCGGCAGCAAACCCTGTAGGGAAGAAGAAAGCGGCGGACATTGTTCAAAGGGTGATGGGTAACAAGACTCTGGTTGCGCTGACCTTGTGGGAACTGGCGGCTGTGTCTCCGGTGGTGGTAGACAAGATGGTTCAGGTGTTGCAGGATTGCGTTCAGGGCCGGGTACCTCAGATGGTGCAGCGGTTTCATGTCGTGCAGAAGGAGGAGGGGAGAGGGGAGTGCGAGTCAAAATTGGTTTTGACTCCGCTCGCTTATGTTCCGATGGTCATAGCGGGAAGGAAGGTGTGGGCTATGTTGGACAGCGGTTCAATGGTGAACCTGCTGCCATTGCAGATGGTGGATGATTTGGGGTTGGTTCGGCAGAAGTGCGCAATGGGTCTCCGCGCGCTTAACGGAGGAGAGTGTTGTGTGGATGGAGTAGTCAAGGAGGAGGAGGTCAAGGTTGCAAGGGTCTGTAGGCCCCTTTCTTTTCTTTTGGTTTATTGCGCAGATGTGATTTTGGGAAGGCCGTTCATGTTTGGGTTTTTAGCACGCATGTTTTTCAATCTGGGAATGGGAACAGGGGCGTTGACGGTAGAGGATTCATCTGGCGGGAGGTTCAAGACAACTATCTGCGATCACGGGCAGGGAAAGCGGAGGAGAGTGTTGGAGTATGAGGAGGACCCGGACGCAGCGGCTGCAACCAGCTGGGGACAGTGGCCAAGTTGGGGGGGAGGTAGAGGGGGTAGGGGATAAGTTTTGATTTGGTGAGGGGGTGCTCTAGCCTTTTCAAAGCCGGAACAACTAGACACCCCAGAATGTTTGTTTCTCTATGTTTCTTTCTTATCTGGATTGTGGGGTCTTTGCTGGCTTGGGGTTTTTGCAGGAAATGCGGGCGCGGTGCAAAGCCGGGCCCGTAAAAGCAAGGACAAGCCCCGCGGAACCGGGAAGCGTGGGCAATCCCGCAGATGGGGGAAGCGGGACAAAGGGCAATTTGGGGGCGGTCTACGGGCGTTGCGTGAAAAAAAAGGGGGTTATTTTCTATTCTTCTTCTCTGTTGGTTTCTTTTTCTCTTTTTCTTTCTCTCAGGATATCTCAAGGAGGGGTGGCTGGTATGGGACTAAGCTTGATTTGGTGAGGGGGTTCTCTAGCCGGTTCACAGCTGGGACAACTAGACACCCCAGAATTTCCTTTCTCCTACTCTCTCTCTCTCTCTTCCCATACGGTGGCACGCGCTGGTATTTTGGTTGTTGTGTTTGTTACAGGAAGGGTACGGGGAACTGTGCGGCAGTTTGTCTGGGGCCGTCCAGGTGCCTCTTTTGGAAAGGCTATTCACTTACGGTCGCTCACAAAGCAAGCGTGTGGGCGCGGACTCAATCTCAGACTCACTCTCTCAGAGCACGGCCGCGCACTTTTTTCTCAGAAGGATAGGATCTTGCGCAGAGACATGTATTTTCTTAACGGAAAAGGGAAGCGCAGTACAACAACAAGAAGATAGAAAGTAGAGGAAAGGGAGAAGGGGAAAAGGGGGGGCGATGCGCCTACGCCATCTTCATAATTTCCTCCATTTCCGCCCTCAAAGCCGCCAGTAAAGCCAGGAAAGACGCCAGGAGTTTGCTCCTGGATTCCAAGGATTGTGCGCCGGGGACCGCGAGAAAATTACGAAGCATTGTGGTTGACAGTTCTGCAAAAGCTTCAAAGCCAGCCGCTGGGAGCCCATTACAATTGGAATCTCCGGGATCTTGGGAGGGTTGGCTGGAGGAGCGGCCGGTGAAGATGAGGCCTCTGGGGAACCAACAGGGGGGCTCGGTCCAGCTGGAGGTGATGATGGGACAACAATTGGTGACGGAGGCAGAGGGGCGTCTGGGTTTGTAGGCCTCTCATCTGAGTCCGCTGGTGGCGCAGGCGGTGTCAGTGGTCGTGGAGTAGGAGGAGAAGGTGCTGGCGCAGCCTCGGGCCTTCCAGAGAGTCTTGGGTCCGGTACCGTTTGGTTCATGCCGACAGCAGCGGCCCAAGCACGGGTTGCCGCGCGCCATTCCTTTGAAGTTTCTTATTCACCCCGTTGCCGAGGTCCAGCCCAGCGGAGGGGTGATGCCAAGTCGCGGCTGACGTGCAAAGTGTTGGGTGACGGAGCTCGGGGGCGGCGGGATGGAGGTGAGCCGGGTTGTGTCCACAAGCCTTCCAAGATTGACTTGTCGTCCAAAACCACAAAAGGGTACGGACAAGCCCTCTTGAACAGCCTGGGGCAACAGCCAGATTGGGGGGGATCTCAAGGGATGCTGTTGCTAAGCGAGCATCAACAATGACCGCAATGGCAAGCTACACAGGCGCGAAGACCAGGGATGATCAAACACGCGTGCCCGTTCCAAGTGCAGAACTCGCATGGGAGCATGATGGCGACGGGTAGGAAGGAAAACGGGGGAGGTAGTAGTGGGAAGTGGTGGGGGTGGAGCCAAAGTAGCGGAGGTGGTGGTATGGCAAAGCAATGGGAAACTTCTGGGGACAGAACTCAAGTTGGGTGGGGATGTGGTGTCAATTTATAGACACAGATTGGGAACTGCGTTGCAGCTGCGCGCTCAGCAATGGGGGCAAGTGGGCTCAGCACTAGGGTATGCGGAGTGCTCAGCAGCGGCAGCCGCTGTTTGGCTCCGCACCTGGTGGACGGGTTGGGCTCAGCATTGAATGTGGCAATCCCCCCCGGAGATTGGAATCAGAAGGTAGTGCGCTTGGCTAGGTTTGCGGGCGCGCCGGTTCGGATACGTAGGGCCAGAGCGATTGGCGGGCTATGAAGGAACGGATGGAGCGCGCGCGCAAGCGCGCGGATCATGCTGGAAATTACTGAACACCCACAACAAGCGCGGACAAACGGATATGGACAGGCCCGGGGGGCTCCGAGTAGGGCGCGGTGGGAGGACCGCGTCATGAGAAGGATGAACCAGATGAACGGAACGGCGTACAGACGACGGGGGGAGTTTGGTACGGAGGAGTTGGGGAGAGGTGGCTAGGGTTTCTGTTTTGAGATTGTTTTCTGTTTTTTTGTCATACTGTTATCTGCGCGTGTACTTAGGTTAGGGTTGAGAGGGAGGAATTATCCTCACTCTCAACTCCGGGCTAGGAGGAGGAGAAAAAGATGCATGAAGGGAAGCGGAAGAGGAAGAGTCACATCATCAGATTGAATCACTCATCTCACCTGGAGATTAAAGGAACTCATACCGGATACACATCCAGGTGGAAAAATCTTAGGATTGAAGGATTGGCAATTTTTCTCTATCTCTACTTTTCTTTATCTCTTATCTCCTTATCTCTATTACTTATTTAAGTGCAACTTTGGACATCCTCATCTCCTTTCAAACGCAGGGAACTGTTAACTTCCAAAACTTGGGAAAATTATAGGGGGATAACCTTTATTCTTTCTACACCGTACGCCGTTCCGTCCATCCGGTTTGTCATTCTCATGACGCGGTCCTTGCACTGCGCCCTACTCGGAGACCCCCGCGCCTGTCCGTATCCATTTGTCCAAGCATTTTGTGGGTGTCCGGTGTGGAAAGAATAAAGGTTATCCCCCTATAATTGTTCCAAGGTTTGGAAGTTAACGGTTCCCTGCGTTTGAAAGGAGATGAGGATGTCAAAAGTCGCACCTGAATGAGGAATAGAAAAAAGGATATAAAGAGATAGAGAAAAGTAGAGAGAGAGAGAAATTGCCAATCCTTCAATCCTAAGAACTTTCCACCTGGATGTGTATCCGGTATGAGTTCCTTTAATCTCTTGGTGAGAAGAGTGATCCAATCCAATGATGTGATGTGATTTGTCCTCCTCTGCATCCCTGCATGCATGCCCCTCCTCTAACCCGGAGTTGGGAGTGAGGACAAGTCCTCCCCCTCAACCCTAACCTAAGTACACGCGCAAATGACAGTATGACAAAGAAACAGAGAACAATCCCAAAACAGAAACCCTAGCCTCCTCTCCCCACCTCCTCCATACCAAACTCCCCCTGTTGTCCGTACGCCGTTCCGTCCATCCGGTTTGTCCTTCTCATGCCGCGGTCCTTGCAACGCGCCCTACTTGGAGCCCCCTGCGCCTGTCTGTATCCCTTTTTCCGCGCCCGTCATGGGTGTTTGGTAACATCCGGCATGATCCGCGTGCTTGCGCGCGTGCTCCATCCGTTCCTTCATAGCCTGCGGATTGCTCCGCCCCTACGTATCCAAACCGGCGCGCCAGCAAACCTAGTCAAGAGCACTACCTTCCAAATCCGATCTCCGGGGCGGATCGCCGCCCACGCCGCATTTGATGCTGAGCCCAACCCGTCCACCAGGTGCGGAGCCAAACAGGGGCTGCTGCTGATCCAGCAGCTGCCGCTGCTGAGCGCTCCGCATACCCTAATGCTGAGCCCGCTTGCCTCCAATGCTGAGCGCGCAGCCGCGACGCAGTCCCCAATCCGTGTCTATAAATTGACACCACATCCCCCCCCAACCTGAGTTCTGTCCCCAGAAGTTTCCCATTGCTTCACCAAACCACCACCTCCGCTACTTCCACTCCGCCCCCACCACTCCCACTACCACCTTCCCCATCTTCCCTCCTCTCCACCGCCATCATGCTCCCATGCAAGTTCTGCACCTGGAACGGGCACGCGTGTTTGATCATCCCCGGTCAACGCGCCTGTGTTTCTTGCCGTTGCGGCCATCGTTGCTGCTCGCTTAGCAATAGCATCCCTTGAGCTCCCTTCCAATCTGGCTCTCGCCCCAGGCCGGGCAAGAGGGCTTGTCCGGACCCGTTTGTGGTTTTGGATGACGAGTTGATGTTGGGTGGCTTGTGGATACCACATGGTTCACCTGCATCCCCCCGCCCCCAAGCTCCTTCACCCACCACTTTGCACGTGAGCCGCGACTCGGCATCACCTCTCTGCCGGGCCGGACCTCCGCAACTGGGCAAATGCAAAACCTCGGAGGAATGGCGCGCGGCGACCCGCACTTGGGCCGCTGCTGTCGGCGTGAACCGAACGGTACCGGACCCAAGACTCGTTGGAAGACCCGTGGCCGCGCCAGAACCTCCTCCTCCTCCTCCACAACCACCGGCACGGCCCGCCCCACCAGCGGACTTGGATGAGAGGCCTACAACCCTCAAGGCCCCTCTGCCTCCGTCACTCATTGTCTTCCCGTCATCACCTCCAGCTGGACCAAGCCCCCCTGTTGGTTTCCCGGAGGCCCCATCTTCACCGGCCGCTCCTCCCCCCAGCCCTCCCAAGATCCCGGAGATTCCAATTGTAATGGCGCTCCCGGCGGCAGGCTTTGAGGCTTTTGCGGAACGGTTGACCACAATGCTTCGGAATTTCCTTGCAATCCCCGGCGCACAATCCTCAGAATCCGGGCGCAAACTCCTGGCGTCTTTCCAGGCTTTACTGGCGTCCTCGAGGGCGGAAATGGAGGAAATGATGAAGATGGCTTAGGCGCATCGCCCCCCCTTTTCCCCTTCTTCCTTTCCTCTACTTCTTCTCTTCTTGTTGCTTGTACTGCGCTTCCCTTTTCCATTAAGAAAATACTTGTCTCCGCGCGAGGTCCTAACCTTCTGAGAAAAAGTGCGCAACCGCGCTTTGTGAGAGTGAGCTTGAGATTGAGTCAGCGCCTGCGCGCTTGCTTTTTGAGCGACCGTAAGTGACTAGCCGTTCCAAAAGAGGCACCTGGACCGCCCCAGATTAACTGCCACACAGTTCCCCGTACCCTTCCTGTAACAAACACAACAACCAAAACACAAGGGAAGAGAGAGAGAGAGTAAGAGAACGGACATTCTGGGGTGTCTAGTTGTCCCGGCTGTGAACCGGCTAGAGCACTCCCTCACCAAATCAAGCTTATTCCCATACCAGCCACCCATCCTTGAGATATCCTCAGAGAAAGAAAAAGAGAAAAAGAAACCAACAGAGAAGAAAAATAGAAAATAACACTTTTTTTTGGCGCGACGCCTGTAGAACTCCCGCAAATCGCTCTTCGTCCCGCTTCCCTCATACGCGGGATTTCCCATGCGTCCCGGTTTCGCGGGGCTTGTCCTTGCGTTTACAGAACCAGCTTTGTGCCGCGCCTGCGTTTCCTGCAAAAACCCCAAGCCAGCAAAGACCCCACAATCCAGGTAAGAGAGAAAAATAGAGAAACAAACATTTTGGGGTGTCTAGTGGTTCCACCTGTGAACCGGCTAGAGCACCCCCTCACCAAATCAAAATTTATCCCCTACCCCCACCACCTCCCCCCCAACTTGGCCACTGTCCCCAGCTGGTCGCAACCACCTACTCCTTTGCAAAGGCACGGTCTCCGCTTCTCCACCCAAGAACAAATCCCCAGATTGCGTTCCTACACCATTGCCGCGCTCCACACTCCCCTTGTCAGATCCTTCACCCCCTTCTGCCGTTTTGTCAAACGAGGTAGATCCTCGCGCAAACAAGCACTTGACATGCAAAGCCGCTGCCTTCCGCTTCATCAGAGTACCATCTCATTCCTCCAACTGATAGCTGCTGCCCTCGAACTTGGACAACAAGCAGAATGGGCCGTTCCACTGGTTAGCAAACAACTTCCCCCACTGAGACTCCAGACTTTGGTTGTACAGGAGCACCAAATCCCTCTTCCGCAAGGGATCCCGGAGTCAATGCAAGCAGCGCTCGTCCCAATAGCGCACCAACGCCGTCCGAGTCTTCTTCAGCCGGTCCGCGGCCTTTGCAAGCATTCCATCCCGTCAAAGGAGCTTTTTGGCGCAAGCCCCAAGCAATTTGGCAGAAGTCTTCACCTTTCACCAGTCAACCCCCAGGAACGTCTCCAACTCAATGTCCACCAGAAGGACCGGGCACTGCCCGAAAAGTAACTTGTACGGCAAGTAGCCTGTCAACCGCTTCACCAAAATCCAATCCGCAAACAGAACCATTGAAAGGGTCTCCTGCCTGCGCTTACCGTCCTCCCCGCACATCTTGACCAGGGCGTCCTTGATTGGCTGATGCCCGCGTTTGATCATGCCGGCCCCCTTGTGATAGTACTCCGTTACTCGGCCAAACTTGGCTCCGCAACTCTTCACCAACTCAACCAAAAAGCCGCAAAACTCAGCCCCTCCGTCCACTGTGACCAGACGAAGCGACCCGTACCGCGCAAACCAATCTTCCTCCAGAAATACAGCAAGTTTGTCTGCCAAGAGCTTGACCAACGGACGCGCTTCTGCCCAACAGGACAGGTCATCCCGCCCAACGAGCAGATAGGCGAACTTACTGGCCTTGATGTGGACAACATCAAGCGAGACTCAACCAAAGAGGGTGTCTTCCCCTGTGGGGTTTCCGAATTCCTTGGGCAGGCTTGCGCTCCGCCGTTGACAGGCTTCGCAGGATGCCAGCCATTCCCGCACCGCACGCACTACACCCGGCCACCAGAACCGCTCTTTGACCCGCCTCCGCGTCTCAACCTCCCCTTGATGACCAAGATTGTCTTGAAGGCTCCGGAGGATAGCTTCCTGATCCGCCCTTGAAGTGGTAACTACAAGAGGAACCGGAGTCTTCCACTGCCAAAGCTGCCCCTCCTGTACATAGAAATTCCCCGCCCACCGCATTGCCCATTGCATGTCCTTCTCCGTAGCTCCATTGAGAAAATGAAGTTCCCGCAAGTAGTCACAAAGGATTGTGTACTGCCCGGTGCCGGAGCGGCAGCTGAACGTCTGCGTCCACAACCCCTACCTTGACAACCGGGGTCTCTACATGAAGCAGTTCCGCGTCCTTGGATACCGCAACAACGTGTCCGGCATAGTGAACGCTTTCCCCGGAACATGAACAACAGCAAAGGAGAAAAGTTGAAGAAACGCCACCCACCTGGTCATGGGAGGGTTGGGGAACGCCGGAGAATTGATCATCCGCGCCAGCGTCTCTGCGTCCACCAAAAGCTCAAAGTGGACCCCCCACAAAAGATACTGGAGCCGCCGCACAATCTTGGTGACCGCACACAACTCCAAATTTGGCTGGGAGTACCGGCTTTCCGTTGGAGTGAAGGTGACCGACTCCTAAAGTACCGGCCTATCCTTTCCATCATCCTCTTGAGTGAGAACCCCCCCACGCAGAATTTTCTGGAATCAACCGCTAGCCTAATTCCACCCGCGTTGTAGTCAAGATTGCGGAGTACAATGTCACGTCCCACAATCTCCTTGAGCTTCCAGAATGTGCAATCACATTCTTCCCCCCACTTCCACTCCGCGCCTTTCGGCGTTAGTGATTGGGGCGGGCTTTCCACCTCTGCAAACCTCTTGATGAACATACGGACATAGCTAAATAATCCCAAGAACTGAAGGATATGCAACACCATCCGCAGGGTCGGCCATTTGAGGACCTTTTTCCGCTTTTTCTCTGCAATGCGCCGGCCATTGGAAACAACAACATGGCCAAGGACTTTGAGCGCCGGGACACAAACCGCCAACTTCTTCCCCAACACCGTCAGTCCTGCCTCCTCAATTCAAAACAGGATGCGTTCCAATGTCTGCACATATTCCCACACAAAACGTCGGACACCAGGAACTTCAACCAGCTCCGCTCCCCCGTAATTGGATTTCGGACCTTTGATGCCCGCATTGTTGATGAATATTTGGACTCCCTCCGGAATATCATCCTTCAGGATCCAAGCCATTTGTGCCTGGTACACCACCACGGAATTGGTTGCGCCTTGCGGGAGCCAAGTCAGCTGCATTCTTCCCAACCCAGTCTCAAATGCTGTTAGAGGCCGCAAGCGAGGATCCAACTCGCGCTGGTTGTATCCCCCCATCACATCCACTAAACCGTAACAAGCGTGCCCCGCCATTGACTCAAGGAACTCGTCAACGCGAGGGGTCCATCCTGCCTCGCGGATTGTAAAGGAGTTGAGCTGCTGTAAATCATGAGCATTCTTCAACAACTTTCCCTCCTGCTTAACCACCGCAAAGATCAGACTGGAGTAACTAGATGTTGACTGTTCTTAAAGGCCATTCTTCACCCACTACTGTACCAACTCCAGAAACTTCTCGCGGACCGCCCGCGGTATCGGAATTGGCTTGATCTGCCACGGCTTGTGATCAACAGTGGGGATGCCATAGGGGTTGCCAATATTGTTTTTCAGGAGCCCCCGCTCTTCCGGTCCAAACGCAAGCGCTCTTTCCCAAAGAACCAGAACCGAAATCAGCAAATCACGCTCCTCCGTACTCAACCATCCCGTTGAGCAGAAATTGAAAGCTGCAATCCGCTCCTCTGTGATCCACGCCAAACTAGTAACCCACGCCAAAGCCTTAATCAGCGTGACCCAAGGGTCCCGCGACCAAGCAATCAGTCAAAGTGGTCCATTCAGTTCCTGGGGCATTGGCTCATTCCTAGGTTGGACCTTCCGTGACACCTGCTTGTACTTGCCCGCGTTGCACCGCATCATTCGCACGCATCCTTTGCTGTAAGTCCTGCACACAACGGAACTGCGGCTTTTGCCTTTGCTCACAAGTGTGGCACGATGATAGGGTTTTTGGGGCGTAGTACCCTTGGGAGATGCATACTGAGAAAAGGGACTTACTTCTGCGACGTGCGCGCCCTGCACTTTCCTTCCTCCCCCTTCCTGCTCCTCATTAGTCAACTGCCCGCACCAAACCGGAGCTTTTTCCGCGCGGTCTCCTCGGTTGACTAGGGAAAATCCTCAAAAGTTTGCCCAACGCAGACCAACTCTGCGTCTGGTTCCTCCTCATACTCCAACACTCTCCTCCGCTTCCCTTGCCCGTGATCGCAGATAGTTGTCTCAAACCTTCCGCCAGAAAAATCCTCCACCCTCAACGCCTCTGTTCCCGCCTCCGGATTGAAAACTGTTTGTGCTCAAAACCCAAACATGAACGGCCTTCCCAAAATCACATCCCCACAATCAACCAAAAGAAAAGAAAGAGGCCTGCAGACCCTTGCGACCTCAATCTCCTCCTCCTTGACTACTCCATCCACACAACACTCCCCTCTGTTAAGCGCGCAGAGACCCATTGCTCATTTCCGCCAAACCAACTCCAAATCATCCACCATCCGCAACGGCAGCAGGTTCACCGTTGAACCGCTGTCCACCATAGCCCACACCTTCTTCCCACTATGACCATCAGAACGTAAGCGAGCGGAGTCAAAACCAATTTCAACTCCCACTCCCCAGGCCCCTCCTCCTTCCGCGCCACATGAACCCGCTGCACCATCTGAGGTACCCAGCCCTGACTGCAATCCTGCAACGCCTGAACCATCTCCTCTACCACCACCGGAGACACGGCTGCCAGTTCCCGCAAGGTCAGCAAAACCGGAGTCTCATTACCCATCACCCTTTTCACGATGTCCGCCGCTTTCTTCTTCCCTACAGGTTTCGCTGCCGGTACCTTCGTTCCAGGCACGCGCACGGCCGGTTTCGGAACAGCCAACGGGGGTTGCTCCTTTTTGTCCACCTCCATTTTATTGGAGACCGCCACCTTTTCTTCCGTTTCCACTACCCTTACCTCAACTTCCACCTGAGGTGGTTTCCACAATCCGGGACCGGTAACAATGCCCAGTGACACTCGCGCCATTGTTCCCGCCTCCTGACCCCGTGCGCGCACCTGCTGCATTGCAGTCGGCAGGCTTGGCTCCATTGGAATCTGTTCGCCTGTCAGAAACATGTACCCTATCCCCACCGCTCAAACCAATCCCACGCTGAGATCCTTTGTAAGCTCCTTGCACGCCAATTGCCAATGACTGTTTTACCCGCAGTATAGGCACCCCCTCGGCACAAAGGTACCGGGCGGCCAAAACCCTTCGACCATGTGAGGTGGAGGCCCTCGCTGCTGCTGCTGGCCCATATGGCTCATGCAGATCTTCAGATCCTTCATTAGTTCCGTCAATTTGCTTACCGGATGGGCGGGCGCGGGTTGAGGAACTGGAACAAGCGTGGAAGTAGGTGGAACTGGGGCCTTAAATTGAGCCTGAGCCGGAATCTGGGGGGCGGATTTCTTTGGTCCCGCTGGGAAGGACTTAGCAGTGTCCTCGATAAGCTCCTCTAAGTCAAGCTCACTCTCCACAGCCCAGCATATGACAGCCAACTAGGGAAGGAGCGCAATTCTCCCTTCCAATGACAGCTTTACCAAGTTGTGATTGTAAAGATGCCGCTGCACCCTTGCCCGGAGTTAAGCGCCTAAACCGCCCAGAAACGCACGTTTCATGGCCCCCTTCTGTCCCGCCACCACCTTGTTCTTTGACAAGTACCAATAGATCCAATTGAATGTTGAGGTGTACTCTTCCAGCTCCACCCGCGTCCTGACCCCTCCGCGCGCTCTTGCCTCCAACTCCACGCAGTCAAAATTGCTCTCCTGGAATCGATATTTGTGCCTACCCCACCGCGTTAGGATCTCTGCCTTCAGTTTTGGCCGATCTTGATTCTTGTAGCCTTCCATTTCCTCCACATCCCGGAGCTTCTCTTTGTCCATAATGAACAGGACGACAAGCTGGGCGTTATCAGTGTCCGACGCACCTTCTGCATCTGCAATACTTTCGTATCTCGAGATAATTCGCTCCAAATCCGCAGTGTTGAATTGGATGTGGGGGTAGTTGCGCGGCCTGATGCAAACCAGACAAGTGGGTTCATGGTCACTGGAGACCGATGAGGGAATGGCGTATCTTGTCCTGGGTCAAGCGGAGGGAGGGGGAGGAGGAGGGATGGAAGACAAGAGTGGGGTTGGAGTAGTGGACCCTGAGACGGAAGGAGAAGGAGAAGAAGAAGAAGGAGCGACTGTAGGGAGGTATGAATAGGAAATTGTGCCCAGTTACCTTTGAAAGACAAGAAACGGGGGGTTACTTCCCGGCCAGACCCCCAGATGTGGAAATAATAAAGCTTATCCACCTATAATTGTCCCAAGGTTTGAAAGTTAATGGTTCCCTGCATTTGAAAGGAGATGAGGATGTCCAAAGTTGCACCTGAATGAGGAATAGAAATAAGGAGATAAAGAGATAGAGAAAAGTAGAGAGAGAGAGAGAAATCGCAAATCATTCAATCCTGAGAAATTTCCACCTGGATGTGTATCCGGTATGAGTTCCTTTAATCTCTTGGTGAGATGAGTGATCCAATCTGATGATGTGATGTGATTTGTCCTCCTCTGCATCCCTGCATGCATGCCCCTCCTCTAACCCGGAGTTGGGAGTGAGGACAAGTCCTCCCCCTCAACCCTAACCTAAGTACACGCGCAAATGACAGTATGACAAAGAAACAGAGAACAATCCCAAAACAGAAACCCTAGCCTCCTCTCCCCACCTCCTACATACCAAACTCCCCCCCTTGTCCGTACGCCGTTCCGTCCATCCAGTTTGTCCTTCTCATGACGCGGTCCTTGCACCGCTCCCTACTTGGAGCCCCCCGCACCTGTCCGTATCCGTTTGTTGGCGCCCTTTGTGGGTGTTTGGTAATATCCGGAATGATCCGCGCGCGCAAGCGCGAGCTCCATCCGTTCCTTCATAGCCCCCGCTTGCTCCATCCGTACGTATCCAAACGGGCGCGCCCGCAAACCAGGTTGAGCGCACTACCTTCCAAATCCAATCTCTGGGGCGGATTGCCGCCCACGCAGCATTCAATGCTGAGCCCGACCCCTCCACCAGGTGCAGAGCCAAACAGCGGCTGCTGCTGATCCAGCAGCAGCCGCTGCTGAGCACTCCGCATACCCTAATGCTGAGCCCGCTTGCCTCCAATGCTGAGCGCGCAGCTGCGACGCAGTCCCCAATCTGTGTCTATAAATTGACACCACACCGGTATTATCCGGCATGATCCGCGTGCTCTGTCTGTTCCTTTATAGCCCGCAGATGGCTCCGCCCCTATGTATCCAAACCGGCGCACCCGCAAACCTAGTCGAGCGCACTACCTTCCAAATCCAATCTCCGGGGCGTATTGCCGCCCACGCCGCATTTAATGCTGAGCTCAACCCCTCCACCAGGTGCAGAGCCAAACAGCGGCTGCTGCTTATCCAGCAGCTGCCGCTGCTGAGCACTCCGCATACCCTAATTCTGAGCCCCCTTGCCTCCAATGCTGAGCGCGCAGCCGCGATGCAATTCCCAATCCATGTCTATAAATTGACACCACAACATGCGGGTTAAGACCCACTCAGCCCAAGATATTCCCACCATCTTATCCATCATCCTCAACTTCATCCTCATCCTCATCCTCATCATCAGCCAAGCTCATCAGTCAAGCGGAAGCCCAACAACAATCAACCCATCCTTATCTCACCAACCATTATCTCCATCTTCCTCATCCCATTGCATCCTCATCACTTACCTCTCCCTCATCCAATCATCCCAGCAGCATTTGCGCCATCCTTGCCAGTATCCTCATTGGCACCCTACTTGCCTTCAACAACATGTACTTTGGTCTACAAACTGGCTGGATCTCAATGATGTCATTACAATCTAGTATACTAGGTTATGCTCTCTTCAAACTAACCCCCTTCCTCAAGTCAATCCCACTCTTGGTTGCCGAGAACGTACCTCTCCAAACAACCTCAACTGCCGTATGTGCAATGCCCTTGACCGCCGGTCTCATTGGTATCATCCCCGCCTTGGCCCAACTCAACCTCCAATCTGACGGTCTCAACCCCATCATCTTGTCTCCCACCCCCTTAATCTTCTGGTGTCTCTCTATTGCCTTCTTTGGGTTATTCTTGGCTATCCCCCTGAGGAATCAAGTGATCATCAAGGTGAAACTTGCCTTCCACTCCGGCATGGAAACCGCTCAGATCCTCCTTGGCCTTCAATTGCTAGCCCCGCCCTATGCAATCAATCCTCATCTACCCACAATCAAGGTCATCTTCCACGCTCCCACCCCCTTCCATCTTTGGGTGGGGGTGTGAAAATGTTGTCTACCGCCCACGGACATCTGCGGGCGGTCTGGTCCATTTCTTTACCAACACATTCCGCCTTTGGGTGAGGGTGGGTGATCCCGGTGTTGTCGCCCACGTCCGTCCACAGACAGACGCAAGAGATGGAGAAGGGATGAGAATAGATCCCACCCCAGTCAGGGAGGCCAGATTTCCACTGGCCTGCGTGATCAAATTTTTCTGATCACCTGAAAATCAAAAAAAAAACAGCTCTATTTGTAGAATCAGTGTACATAGTCTAACAGGGCCTCCTGTCCATATAAGGAGGGGCTCTCCCCTGCCTTTTGGGACGGTTATCATATAGCATATGGCATCCTACCAGAGAGTATCACCATCATCTTGAAATCAAATCATCTGTGGGGTCTCATTCCCCTTTATCTGAGACTGAATTCTGGGTATATCTATGATTGCCCCTTAGTCCTTGAGCCTCCATACTCAAAACCCTGATCCTTGATCCTTATCACCAACCAATAGCTTTGCTGGTTGAAGAAGAATTTGACTGATTGAATTCTTGAGTTTGTGACACCACTCCTGATCCCTTTATCCAACCATACTGGTCCTGCTCATCCTTTGATTATCTTTCTGGAAAAATTCACGTTTGACTGAAGAGGTTTTATTAAGCTTAAAACCTGGAGTTTTAAACCTCCCTTCATTTCTTTTGAAGTTGAATTCCGCCACGCTATTCTTGAATCCCTTGAGAAGTGTTGGGTTATCCTGGTTTGAATCAGTTATTGTTTTGCTTCTAGAGCTTCTTCAAACAATTAGCTTTGTCTTGTGCAGCCAATTACAGTCATCTGGTACCCTTCAAGAGCTTGATTGCGGAGAGTTGGGCAGGTTCATTGAGAACCTGTAGGTTGTTTGGGATTGAGTTGATCTTTCCTAAGCTTCTTCTGACAACCAGAGCTATTAGCTTGTGGGGGTTGTTACTTACAACTGCCTTGTCCTGTTTAACTCTGAACAATCCTTGACTCCTTCTATTCAATTTTTCCCCGGCATCATCTTGCTTCAGACAGTGTTGTTTCCCCAGCTACCGACTACTATCATCTTTATCCTCTTACTTTTGGTCCCTTGTTTACCAGGTTCTGGACTTTGATCGTGATTATATTTAAATATTTTTGTAACACTCAGGAGGGCAGCCTAAACAGCACATTTCTCCTCCACAGAACTGCCATGGCCTAGAACCCTTTGGAGATTTACACCAGGCAAGAGGCAGGCTTCTTTCTGCAATGTAGAAAAACAGGAGTAGGTGAAACTTATAAAAATAGAAAAATGCATTGAACTATTTCTGGCCTGAGCAGGAGGGCATGCATTGTGGAATAAAAAAAAGAACTTGAGTGTGGAATAGGGCTAGTCACCAAGGAATGTCATCATTGAAAAACTGTCCCATGTTCCATTTCAGAAAAATCCAACCCTCATGCAAAATTATCTCATCTCATCTTTCTCAAACTTTTCAATTGATGAATCTCTTGGAACCAGCTCTGATAACATAAAAGATAAATATTAATGCAAAAATGGATTCTCCACCCAGAATTAGGGAGGGTCACTCACTGACCCCACCCTTGAAATCCAACTCCTTATATTTTTAAATAATTAAGGAAAGAAAGACCAAAATACCATGGCACCACTATTGAACTTTATGGCCAATTGAATATTTCACATGTATGTTCACATATAGGTTTCACACATGAAATTCAGTCCAAATTGAGGTGTTTTGTATATTTTAGGAGTTACAGATGGAAATTTGTTATCTCACAATTCTTGCATGCAGCCGCAGCAGCCAATGCAACAGTGCGCGGCTGAGCTCCAGCTCTGTCACTCTTTCAAAGTCTTGTACGCAGCCCTGGCCTGTGACAAGTAAGCAGGCCCGGATTGCCGGTTGAAAAAGTGACAGGTGGCCTGAGAAACCTAGGTACCATGTAAACATGCTACAACCCACACGGGAAAATTCTGCATATTTAAAAAATGTTCCCGTGGATAGTAGATAGTCTAAAAGTACATAAAATTGTATCAAAATACTTAAATAATATTTATACGTATTTTTTATTAAATATGATTCAAATCACCAAAAATTTCAAAAATAACATAATGACTACTTCTAAAAATATATTAAAGTACTTTAATATACTATTATGAGAATTTCTAGACATAAATATTTTTTTGACATACTAAGAAAACTTTTGATGTAAAAATATTACATGTGTCAGCCTCCTGGATGCCAAGACCCTTGCTATCCTTTAGCTACCAGAGGTGATATTGTAAACAATTAATATATTATTTAATAATTGCAGCAAAAATCCGTAGAATACTTGGATTAAGCTTATTGAAAGGTTAAATGGTTTGGTTATTGTTTATTGTTTCTAATCAAAATTGATTATTAAATATTTATAGAGGGGCCACAATTATATTGGGGATCTTTAACACCTCTCTTCAGGGATTTCAGTATGAAAACACGTAGTCCTGGTTACTTTGGGTTCTTTAGTTTAAAGATTATTATACCCAAAGATAATATGTATATATAAAATACACAATGGAGTGGTAGGGCCTTGTAGCCAAGCTACCACGACAGAGAAAGGATAATAAGACTCACTGGTATATTATTAAATCCTTTGGGTACCTGTTTGGGACGTGTACTGATGGGTTAAACCTATATACTGGGGTTATAAGGTTTTTCAGCAGTTTTAATTGATAAAAAGAGGTTTGAGGACGGATATTACTGATCAGAAATTGCCATAAATCACTTACTTATATCTTTTAAGTATTTGATTACCTTGGCACGGCGTCTGGATATGAATATTAGTTGGTCTCTTCCCAATCACATCCTCAAAAGAGCTCTGTATTTATAGTTTTTGGAGTCCCAATATGATCCTTCTGAGGATTATTAATTATCCTTAGTAAATGTTCCCAGTCATATAATAATTGTATTATTAGACATCTCTACAGAAATTTTGATGTCAGGTAAGTTCTCATTAGGTATAATATAACTGGAGGAAAAGTCATAATATTGTTTTTACTCTTTATCTACAAGTTCCATTTGATTTGTTAAGATAATTACTTAAAAATATAAGTCATGAAAATTCATGTAATATTATTACATCATTATCTTCCTTACTATGTCACGAGAATGTTGATGTATAATAATTCTCATCAAAGTATATTAAAGTATTTTAATATATTTTTTGAAACTTTCATTGTCTTATTTTTGACATTCCTGATTCTTTGCATTATATTAAATAAAAAATATGTTCAAGGATTATTTAGGTATTTTTATATAATATTATTTATATTTAGACAGTCTACTATCCACGGGAACCTTTATTACATATGTAATAAGTTCCCGTGTATGTTGTAGCCTGTTTACACGGTACCAGGGCCACCTGTCACTATGTCAGCCCATAGTCCCGCAGCTGTGTACTTGTCAGAGGCCCAGGGCTGCATAGACAACCTTGACGGGTTTACACGGCTGTCTCTCAGCTGCGCGCGGGTGCTGTGGCTTCCGCGGCTGCGTGCGGGAATTGTGACAAAACACATTTCCGCCCGTAACTCCTAAAATATACACAACACCTCAATTCTGATTGAATTTTAGGTGTGAAACCTATACGTGACAATGTATGTGAAATATTTAATTGGGCAAAAAGCTCAATCCTGGAGCCGTAGTATTTTGGTTCTTTTTTCCTTAATTATTTAAAAATATGAGGAGTTGGATTTCAAGGGTGGGGTCAGTGAGTGACCCTACCTAATTTTGGATGGAAAATCCATTTCTGTAATAATATTTATGGTTTTCCTACTCCTTCTTAGGTTAGTCGTATTATTATTATTTTTATGTTCTTTTAGTTACTTTTGCAGCTTGCTCTGCAATAGTAGCAAGCTGACAACATGAATACCCATGATTTTCATTTTTAAGTTATTATTTTAGTAAATCAACTGAATTTCAAAAATAAGGAGTAAAATCAATATCATGAATTTACTCCAATTATTTAATACATAATGAGAAATCACCTGAAATTAGAATATCCGTAGGAATTTCTATTAAAATAATTATTAACTTACTGGGAACATTTACTAAGGATAATTAATTGAATAATAAATAAAAAGGACAGATTAGTGTTATTCACACGTCCAAACATCAATCATAAAGTAGAATAATTCCCATACCCTGTGGAATTAGATGCTACCCGTGTGACAGCACCAAGAAAAGGTGAAAGGCTACCACTGGTTACCCTGCTAGCCTCATTGTCCGTCCCTTTGAGCCCCTGTACCCCTCAGAAGGACAATATTGGGACTCAAAAAGCTATAAAAAAAGAGCTCTTTAGAGGATGTTGTTACCCAGAGACCCAGTTATATTTATATTCAGACAAGGTTTCAAGGTAATCAAATACTTATAAGAGATAAGTAACTGATTTATGGCTTTAGTCTGATTAATAATATCCGTCCTAAACCCTCATTTATGAATTTAAACTGCTGAACAAACTTATCACCCCAGTATACAGGTTTAACCCATCATTGCACATCCCAAACAGATACCCAAAGGATCTAATAATATACCATTGAGTTTTATTATCCTTTCTCTGTTTTGGCAGCTTGGTTACAAAGCCCTGCCACTCCACCATGTATTTTATATACGTATTATCTTTGGGCAAAATATCCCTTTAACTAAAGGGCCCAAAGTAACCGGGACTAAATTTTCTCATACTGAATTCCCTGAAGGGAGGTGTTAAAGATCCCAAATATAGTTGTGGCCCCTCTATAAAAATCTTTAATAATCAATTCATTCATATTGATTTATAACAATAAACCATAAACAAACCAATTAACCTTGCAATAAGCTTTATCCAAATATTTTACGTATTTTAGCTGAATTTATTAAATGATATATTTATTATTTATTCTATCACCTCTGGTAGCTAAAGGATAGCAAGGGTCTTGGAATCAAGGAGGCTGACAATCCGCATATTGCTTGGTTGCAATGAAACAGTACCTGGACAGAATGCACCAAATTGGAATGTATTTTCAGCTGTCAGGGCACCTAGGTAGTCCCTCATTGAGTATTTGAAAGGTCATTGGTGTCATTTCATCATCATGGATCTCACAAGCTTCTGAAACCATCTGCTTTTCTTGTAGCCCAACATATTCATACATTTGTTTGCAGAAGTAAACTACCAGCAAAAAAGTATATATTTTATTCATGTTTTCCTTGCTCTACCATTGAGCTGAATGAAAAATTGATCCAAATGAAAAATGAATGTGGATCAATTGTGGACCAAGAAAGACACAAAATAAATCTATTCTCTTTTGCTGGTAGTTTACTTCTCCAAAAAAATGTCTGAATACATTGGGATACAAGAAAAGCAGATGTTTTTGGAAGCTTGTGAGATCCATGACAATGAAATCAAACCAATGAACTGTCTAAGACTTGATGAGGGAATACTTAGTTTCCCTGAAAGCTGAAAAGAAAATCTAACTTTGGTGCGTTCTGGCTAGGTACTGTTTCATTGCAGACAAGCAATATGTGGATGTAAATTGCTTGTATGTTATCAGAGCTGGTTCCAAGAGGATCATCAAATGATGAGTTGGAGAAAGATTAGATGTGATACTTTGGCATGAGGGTTTGGTTTTTCTGAAATGGAACATGTGCCCTATTGCTGAAAGGGGTGGGATGGGATGGGGGGAAACAGCTTGAGGGGAGAAAGAGGGCCTGTTTATATAGTTCTTGATGGATGCTTCAGCCAGTTGGTTGAGTAGTGGGTTGGGGCAAACAATCTGTGGCATTTTGAATATGCCATCAATTGAAAAGTGCTGAGCAGAAATCTGAGATTATGGCTCATCAAAGAAAATTGGATGCTGAGTGGAGTTTAAAAAAGGCTGATTTTCAGTTTTGAAAAGAGTAAAAGTATAAAAATGGACAAGAGGATCAGGAGGAAAAGTAGAGGAATTGGCTTTCCATGGGAAAAAAAGATAAGTTGTGCATGGCCATTGCATGTATTGGCAGCAGCAGAACAGTGGATGAACTCAAGGAGATTGCTCAATTACTGGGCTTGTAAATATATTTGATTTATTACTTAGATAAAACTTTCAAAAATGAAAAAAATAAAATGGAAAAAAAAAACATCAGCCACATTGGGCCTTCTTTCCCAAAATTTGTTCATCAATTTTTGCAGGACTAAAATTTTGGATTTTTAAAGATAAATTGGCTAATTTTTAATCAATTTTGAATGAGCAGCCAAATTGAGTGTGGGTTGAAAAGTTTTTCATACTAGGAGGAGTAAATTTAGTCTCATGATCAAAAAGTTGAGTCTGCCAAATAATTTAAATAATGCCTTCAGCTTTTGCAAAGTAAAAAATGCAATCAATACTGGAAAAGATAGACCATGACCCAAATCATTTCAGGGAGGAAGTATAGGCTGTCCCATAGATCTGTTGATGTGAGAAAATATAGCATATGTAGAACCATTTAAATCATTCTTATCAGTATGGAGCTTGTTGGAGAAATTATCAAATGTCACAACCACATTGGAAAACATGCTGAAATCTTTCTTGGTTTCCATTCACTTAGATGAAGAGCAGTTTTGATTAGATATTGATCAAAAAACCTCTTGTTTCAAGCAGGATCTGAAGTACACAGTGATTAGATTGTTTCAAATATGAATTTTTTTTGTGCAGGAAGATGCTCTCACAGGTCATCATCCTTCTTGATAGTCTCTTCATCTACATTTAGTTTGCAAGAATAGACCCCAATTTTGGATTTGAAGCCAACATGGATTCAATTTTTCAAATTTTCTCACAAAATCTGATGTAAACAATTGTACAAACCTGCAGAGGCACCTTTATCAATTCCAGCATGAAATCCAATGGCATGCATACATCCAGTTAACGCTGCTGTTTTTTTTTCTGAGTGAATGGTGGATGCTAACCATTTGGTACAAGTTGGATATGATGTTGCACAAATTATCCATTTGTGGATTATTTTTGGGGGCCTTCAACCTGTGGTATTTGAGAATGAAGTAGGGCTGAAATGGGTGGTTTTCGAAAGCATTGAAAAGCTTGTCAGGGAACATTTTTGGTAAGAAAACATGATTGGGTGGAAGATTATCCCAAAGGGCCACAAATTATTTTGGCTGATCAAATTCTTGTGGAAATTGTCTTCTGGAACGGTTGAACTTCTTGTTACTTTTGGATGGAGAAGTAATACTTGAGTTTGGTAGATTGTGTCTTTTTCCTACTACAAGAGGTTTTGATCCATTTTGCGTCTCCTTGGCATCCCCTGAAACACCAAGCTCAGCAAAAATACAAAACATGTTTCAGGATGACTCCAAGGAATCACAAAATGAATCAAAAACCCAAAGAAAAATTATACAGAATCCAAATTTCAATCAGTAATTTTATTGTCAAAGAATGAATGACATTGAGGAATACAATTTAAATACCATACCCTTTTTTACCAGAAACACCTTCATTCAATTCAATCAAGATTGATATCTACAAAAAATAAATTTCAGCTTGCTACTATGTACAGAGCAACCTGTCAATAGCAACACAAAACTATGAAAAATAAGAATATCTCAAAAAAAATGAGGAGTGAGAAATCCATAAACATTATTACAGCAATGGATACCTCACCCAAAATTAGGTAGTGTCATTCACTGACCCCACCCTTGAATTCCAAGTCCTTACATTTTTAAAATAATTAAAAAGAAAAGTACTAAAAGTTACGGCACCAGTATGGCACTTTTTCACCATTCTAATATTTCAGAAATGTTGTCACGTATAGGGTTTACACCTAAAATTCACTCAGAATTGAGGTGTTGTTTATATTTTAGGAGTTAAACGCGGAAATGTGTTATGTCACAATTCCCGCGCGCAGCCCCGCATCATTACATATCCCTACGTACTTGTAGTAGCAGATTCCCGCGTACTAGAGACCCGCGCGCAGCTGCTTCTGCCACGGACGCAGCGGATCCTACCCTGCGCGCATCTGTACTAACTGATCCCCACGTCTGGATCCGTTGTGACTAATCTAACAACCAGGTACTGCTCAGAAGAGCTACAACCTAGTTAGAGTTTCCTAGCATATGTAAAAAGTTTACATATGCATTAGTAATATTCTGAAAAATCAAAAATTAAATAAAATTAATAAAAATTAAGTTTAGAACATTTTTTAATAATAAATCAAAGATCAAGGATTACCATGTAAATCACTGACTCTTATCTTTGAAGACCACAAAAAACTACAAGGAGTTTTCATAAAAATTATTTAAAATTATCTACGTGATCAGCAGATAATGAACAATCATTAAAAATCCACATCCCCCCGCTTTAAAGCAATACCTATAGTACAAATGAAGGATGAGTATAGAATGATCAAATTTACGCCATAACAGATTAACAGATCCTGTGGCTAAAATAGTACAGAAATCCAGCACATCTAAGGTCAGCTGATTGACAGCACCAAGTGGACGTGCCCATTTTGCCCTGACTGGCTTGCCAGCCTCAGCCCACGAGCAGAAACCTCTCTACATGCCCTGAGAAGCTCAAAATCACCCCAAAAAGGTATTTATACAGACCTCTTTGGATCCAATCAGATTATCAGTTTACCAGGAATTATTTATTATCAATCAGACACCATTTCATTGTTGATCAAGTGCTTATATGAAGATAAGCAACTGGTTTATGACTTATTCTGTAGTTGTATTATTTATCCTTATTAACCAATCAACCCTTGAATTTTATTCCAGAAATCTACCCGATCTGATCTTAAACCCTTCTGATTATTCCAGGATTCTTGTTGTAAAGTGCTCAGAGTGAGTGTTAACCTTCCTGTCTTGGCCATTTGTGCTGTTACCCCCGGCCATTAGTGGAATAAGTCCTTTCTAATGCACCCATCTTTATTCCAAGGTTCTTAAACTGCCTAAGAAGGCCCCTTGAAGATAGGTTGCTAGTCTGTAAAGATCCCCAGTAGTATAATACCGTGGCCCCTCTTTTATATTATATTGAAAACCAATTATTACCCAACCAATTAAACCTTGCAACTGCTCTTATTATATCATTCATTTGAGCTTCTAAGTGTTTATTATTGGAATAATAATTATTATTATTATTCCAGCATTTTTATCACTCTCTGTAGCTAAAGGACTGCAAGATTCCTTGTATCAGAGAGCTGACAACTGGGGGTCTGGCCAGGAAATATCCTTAAATAATTTATTCTTAATTATTTATTCCTTGGACCAGTCTATTGATTTTTTAAAAAAAATAAGTTGACATACTTATAACATTTATTTTTTGATTATTTGTTTCTCTAGTGGATCTTAAGACCAACGGAGAATTGATCAATTATTATTTGAACCTTCTTAAAAAGAAAAAACAAGAAAAACTCCGTAGCTTTATCCCCTGCTATTATAACTCCTGAGCAACAACAGGAGAAATTGCTTCATTATAAACAGCAGGTTATAAAGGACAAAGAGCTTCAGCTTGAAAGAATTATCAATTTCAATTCCTTATTAAGGCAACATAAGGAGCGTAATATTTATCAAAGGAAGATTTATATATATAAACCAAATAACCCTGAAGATAAAGAAACTCAAAAATTAATAAAAGTGATTATTTTTTCTAAAAATATCATTTTAACAAGGAAAAATACAAAAAAATATTAAACTTATATTTTTTGATTCTATCCATCTCAGTGGATTTTGTTTTTGGTGATCTCATTGATCAAGACCTCCTGGAGGATGTCCCAGACAGTGTACCCTTGGACTTACCCTTGGATTTATCCCAGGATCTGATTGTAACTTACTCAGACCCCGTTGGAATACCCCCCAAGGACAGTTATGATCCCAAGAAAGTGTTGTTACCCTTGAATTTAACTTTAAGTAAGTCAAAATATATATAAAAAATTATTAAAAATATAAAACCCCAAAAAAATATCATTTTTATATTTTTAAAGTCTTTCCAAAAGTTTTGACAAAGACTTAGTCATTTTTTTTTGGTGCTATGTATCAAAATAGGCGCAAAACCCGCGCAACAGGTAGAGCCCCGTTGTATGGATCTCTGCCCGGAGGAACCCATGTGCGCAAGGACTCCAGTTGAAAGCGCGATGAGGGGACTTGAACCCATGATCATAGTGTTACGCGGGACAACAACGGCGACAACTGCGGCCACCAACTCGACCAACAGTCTGTTGGAGAAACTCCCATTGCCAAACAACCTATCCCAGGAGGCCACAGGTCCTCATAAGCCACCCCAGCTGGACTTAACCAAGGAGGAAAGAGTCAAAGTTTTAGTGAAAGAGCACATGAGCTATTGGGAACAATTCAAGTTGGCTCAGACCCAGGAGGATCAACCAGGTATGAGAAAAGCTATTTCTCTGGCAAAAAATCTCAGATTTCTTTGCAAAGGTTGATCCCAAAGAAAGAAGTTGAATGCTACCTTCAGAACTGGAATCCTTGGGATCAGTTAGCTTCCTTAAAGGGAAAGGACCCCAAAAAGAAGAGGTTCTCAGCCCATCAGAAGTTAAGGAACCCAAAGGATTGGGACAGCATAATATCCCTAGCACAAAAGTGGAAAAAGGTCTACCGCAATGAGATGTAGAAGCTCTTAATAGCTTTTCTGTAAATGTGTCTCCAAATGTTACTATTATTAGCCAATGATTTGACAAAGTTTATCAACAATTGGACAAATTGAGTTCAAGTATTTTCATAGTTATTGACACCCACGCTCAGATTATGAGAATCAATGAGTTGGAAATACAACAACTCAAGGATATTATAAAAGCTACTAAGTTGGACCTGATGAAACATATTGATGATAACCAATCAATTCTTCAGGAAGATATTCTTGCAACCATAGACCAAATTAAGGAAGAAGTTAAGAAAACTAGTCCTACTCCTTCAGCTCATCCAATTAACAAGATTGAATCATTAAGCAATAAACTTGATTTGGAGTTAGGTATGATTAAGAATGATCTCAGATATCTTAAGTTCAATTCTACTAACTCTCCAGTTATTGACCTAGAAGAAACTAGACCTGCCAGGTTTGCCAGTACTCCTAGTGCTTCTCCCAGAACCAGGATAACTAGGAATGGGTCTTTCAGACCCAGTCCTACTCCTGAAATGGAAAAGACTTTGAAGTTACTCCCTCCCCTTACTGAATGGCCTAAATTGCCTGGAGAAGGAGAATACAACCATGTCAGCTTCATTAAATTTATTGACTATACTATTTCTTCTTATGAGCTCCCTGATGCAATATCTGTGGTAAGATTGCCCAGACTATTTGAAGGAGTAGCTCTTGATTGGTTTATCAATAAGAGAGAAGAAGTTGGATCTTTATCCTGGAGTTCTTGGAAAGAATTGATCAAAGTACAATTTGGTACCATTATTTGGAAAATAAAGATGATGAAAACTTTTGAAACCTCCCAGTTTGATCCATCCAAGGACAAACCTCATAAGTGGTGCTTAGATTAGAAAAAGATGTTAGACTGTTTCCATTGGGATGCTGATAAAGAAGAAGTCAATGAAAGACTCCTCAACTTATGTCCCAGGAAAATCAACCACAGTGTAAGGTGCAGGATGCCTATGGATTCAGATCTTTTGACCTTAATAGGTGTTTTGGAAGAGACTATTGATATGAATGTTCTTGATAAAGGAGTCAATAGACTCCCAAGGGAACAAAATACTAGGAACAGGGAAGAATATACTGACAAAACTATGGAATCCCCTGCTACTAATCCAAATATCTTTGAAGCCAACAAGACTCCAGAATCAAAGGAAAAAGTATGTTGGAACTGTAACCAAAAAGGACACGTAAAACCTGATTGTCCTCTACCTAGGGAAAGGATTAATCTTGTTGAAGAAAAGAGCATGACAATCCTGACCCTCACCTTGATGATACTGATGGATCACTTTTTGATTGTGATTTAATGATCACTAACCCCATAAATGTTATTGAAGGTAGTATTGAGTCTTCTCTGGACATAAATTTCATCAATGAGGATTCTAACTTACCACAAAAATGGAATCCCCACATGAAGATTAACCACATCTCTGAGGCTAAGTCCTTGACTCTAAAACCTCCTTCCAGTAAAAGTTAAACTTCAGGCAAAACATGCTAAGCTACTGGTTTAATCCAAGGTTCCCCTGTTAAGTTACCTCTAGACAGTGGAGCCTTTTGCTCTTGTGTTGGTTCATCTTATCTGGAGAAACAAACCCAAACAGGAAATTGAACTTACTACCAGTACCTCAGGCTAAGTTCAGCAGTTGTAATTCTGCTCTCAATGCTGTTGGAGTATGGTCTTCTGATGTCATACTCCCTCACTCTAAAGGATCACTCAAACTGAAAATTGAATTTTTAGTGCTCCAAAACAGAGTATGTGATTACTTTATCCTTGGAAATCATTCTCTTTGCTTATATGGTATTGATGTATCCCAAAGCAAGGGTAGATACTTCACTTTAGGTGGAGACTGGAATAAGAAGTTTCAAATATGCCATGTCAATTCTCAAATTTCTGATTCAACTTATGAAAAACACTTAGAAAGTTTCAATCAGGAATACTTCTCTCAATCTTCTTTGAATTCCCTGCTCAATGAAGAACAAAAACAGGATATCCTACAAGTATGCTTTGAAAATCAGAATGCTTTCTGTACCAAGGATCACCCCATTGGTAACATCAAAGGACGTGATATGATCCTAACTCTGAACATTAAGCTTCCTTACCCACCTAACCTCAGGAGACCTGCTTACCCTTCTAGTCCAATATCTAGAGTTGCTCTGGAAACCTATATTTAAGAGTTGGTTGACTTACAAGTCTTAAGAAAAGTAGGACACAATGAACAAGTGGATATCACTACCCCAGTAATTATAGCTTGGCACAATTATAAGTCAAGAATGGTTGGATATTTCAGAATGCTGAACAACTACACCCAAGCTGATTATTATTCAATTCCAAGGATTTACCGTGCTCTGCATAACCTGTCCAAAGCTAAGTACATCACTACCATGGAAATGCTGAAAGGTTTTCACCAAATACCTATCAGCCCTGATAGCCAGAAATTCATGAGAATTATCTGTCATTTGGGATGGATATTGTCCACGGATTATTCATCAGACAGGAATGGATGATGGTATACACTGATGATTTTATCATTTACTCTGATCATTGGGATACTCACATGGAGAAAGTAAGGCTAGTCCTCAAAAAAATCTCTGCCATGGGATTAAAAGTATCAATGAAAAAGTGTAACTTTGGCTATGGGGAACTCAATGCCTTAGGACACATTGTCTCTGTACTAACCTTAGCTGCTGAACAAAACAAGATAGCAGCATTAATGAATAGGCCTATGCCTCAGAATAAAACTGAACTCCTATCCTTTATCAGCTTCTGCAGCTACTATAGGAATTGCTTACCAAATTTTGCTCTTATAACCAAATGTCTGTATGAGATCTGCAACAAAACCACCGTGTTTGAAATGACTCATGACAGAGTCAAGAACTATGAGGAACTCAAAATGGCAATGACTTCAGCTCCAGTGTGGTCCAGCCAGATTATTCTAAACCTTTCAAACTCTACATAGATGCCAGCATGGAAGGGCTAGGAGCTGCTTTACACCAAGAAGTCATAGAGGATGAGAAACCAGTGGAAAAACCTATACTCTTCATATCCAGACAAATGAAAGACACTCAGAAAAGGTACGGTGCAAGTCAAATGGAATGTCTTGCCTTAGTATGGGCTCTAGAGAAACTCCATTATTACTTAGAAGTCACCAATTTCAATGTGATTACTGACTGAAATGCTTTCAGGGCATTGATGAACATCAAGACCCCTAGTAGGCACATGTTAAGATGGCAGATAGCCATACAACAGTACAGAGGTCAGATGACCATAGTTCATCAAGCTGGAACTAAACACCAGAATGCTGATATTTTGAGCAGGAATGTGTTATCCAATGAACCAAGTAACCCCGCTTATGATCCAGAGGATAATGATATCTTCCCTATCCTTAAAATTAACAGGTTGAACATTGAAGCTCCTATAATGGGAATCCAAATTTGTGAACTGAATGAATCATTGTTCAACTCAATCAATGAATCTTACAGTTCTGGCATGAAAACTCTGATCACTATTATGGAAATTAATTCTCCACCATCTGAATTGATCAATAGCCTACATGAACCTCTTTTGAAACCATACAAAGCCGGAGGGTTGATCATATGGGATGTTCTAGTATACTATAGGCATCAACATTCAAGTGTTATAGTCTTAACTAAGGATGACCATATCAAACATGTTTTGGATGAGTGCCATGATAACTGCTCATCTGGTCATTCATCTGCTGATAGAACCTTAGATAATGTTAAACAAACTTCTTGGTGGATTAATTGGAGAGACTCCACTATACGGTATGTTACTAGTTGTGAAACTTGTCAGAAGTCCAACAGGACCACTAGGAAACGGTTTGGTCTACTGCAAAAGACTGCTGAACCAAAGAAAAGATGGGATATCATTAACATGGACTTTGTAACTGGACTACCACCAGGAGGACCCTATTCCTAAAAGGCATTCTTAGTCATTGTGGATAGGTTCTCAAAGCAAGCAAAGTTTCTACCTAATCACAAGGAAGACACTGCTATGGAAGTAGCCCTATTATTTTGGAACAGACTGATTGCTGATGTTGGAGTTCCCAAGATTATTATCAGTGACAGAGATCCTAAATTCACCTCTGAGTTCTGGAGAAATCTTCATGATATGCTTGGAACCACCTTAGCTTTCTCTACATCTTATCACCCTCAGACGGATGGCTTAGCTGAAAGAATGATTCAGAATCTGGAAGACATTCTCAGGAGATTCTGTGGATTTGGACTAGAATACAAGAATTCTGACGGTTATTTCCACGATTGGGTTAGCCTTTGACTTGCACTGGAGATGGCCTACAACAGTAGCAAGCACTCTACTACTAAGGAAGCACCCTACATACTGGAAACAGGATGGATTCCTAGATTATCCAAGGATAACCTTAACCACCAGCTAAAAAATATTCACCCTACATAACTTTATTTCAAAAACATGATAGATGTAGCTAACAAACATGCTGTTAAGTGTGTCCAGGATGCTGTGGAGTATAACCGGCAAAGATGGGATAAAAACAATAAGGAACCTGATTTCAAGATTGGTGATAAAGTCTTGATCTCTACCACCAACTTTACCAACTTAGCTGGAAATAGAAAGCTTAGACCAGCTTTTGTTGGACCTTTCACCATTAATAAACTGAATGGTAAAAATGCTGTGAAAGTAATCCTCAGTGATAAGCTTTCCAGAAAACATCCAGTCCTCCCAGTAAGTCTCATCTAAAACTACCACCCAAGGAATGGAGAACCTACTCCTTCACTTGAAATACCTGTTACAGAACAGCCTGAAAAGGAGAAAGGAAAAATTAGCAAGATCCTTAAAGATAAAAAAGATAGGATCAATGGAAAAGACATCAGACTCTACCTAGTTATATACAAGGGAGAATCAGCTGATAAAGATGAATGGTTGCCTGAACATAATATTCCTGACGGACCCATACAAAGAAACTACAGAGCCAGAAGAAGGCATTAACCCAAATTTTTTTTTTTAGATATAGACATATCTTGGAGTGGGGGAATGTCAGCTTGCTACTATGTACAGAGCAACCTGTCAATAGCAACACAAAACTATGAAAAATAAGAATATCTCAAAAAACAAAATAAGGAGTTAGAATTCCATGAATATTCTTACAAAAATCAATACCTCACGCAAAATTAGGTAGGGTCACTCACTGACCCCACCCTTGAATTCCAATTCCTTACATTTTTAAAATAATTAAAAAGAAAAGTACTAAAAATTACGGCACCAGTATGGAAATTGTTGGCCATTCTAATATTTCACACGTGTTGTTGTGAAGATTTAGACCCACAGGACCACGGGAAATGCGCGGTAACCAGGAAGGGGAAGGAGGATGGAAACAATGCATATGCATAGGGGATCACAACTCGTGTCACCTCCTTAAATAGTCCCCTTGTTGTTTCTCATCTACAAAATTCTTTTCTTCTTCTCTCGTCTGTTTTCGGGTTATCGTGTCCACCACCCTTCAGGTGACTCATCACTCCTCAGTCCATCATCTTTTCTATCCCTCGTCGCGCCGTCTCAATCCCTTAACTCGGGTGGTTTCTCTCCAAAGGTGAAGATCAAGAAGTTTTCCTTTTCCTCAAATGTTTCATACCTGGTTTCCTTATTCTTGTTCCTTCCGCTCTAAACCTAAAATGATCTGCTTGCCCGGTAATCTAGCTCTCGTCTGTTTTCGGGTTATCGTGTCCACCACCCTTCAGGTGACTCATCACTCCTCAGTCCATCATCTTTTCTATCCCTCGTCGCGCCGTCTCAATCCCTTAACTCGGGTGGTTTCTCTCCAAAGCTCTCGTCTGTTTTCGGGTTATCGTGTCCACCACCCTTCAGGTGACTCATCACTCCTCAGTCCATCATCTTTTCTATCCCTCGTCGCGCCGTCTCAATCCCTTAACTCGGGTGGTTTCTCTCCAAAGCTCTCGTCTGTTTTCGGGTTATCGTGTCCACCACCCTTCAGTCCAACAGGTTATGAGCCCAGCGGTACCCTGACGTCAATCTCAATTAATCTTAATCCTGGATCAACCTCCGCTAACTCCGTCGTCCCACTCGCCTTCAACTCCAACCAATTCTGTCAAGAGTGACGACTCGGAGGGACATACATCCCACTACTCATCCACTTTTTCCGACGAAACCGAAGTGATACTTCGCCACCTTACCACAAACTCAACTCGCACCACGTCCCATCAATCACTGATAGAGATGGGAGACGATCTCTTGCGTAAAAGCATTCCCAAACTTACCGGTCCCAACTTCCCTAGCTGGAGGAACGCAATCATAACCCAACTAGGATTCAAGGACTTGGACGATTTAATTAAAACAGACCCTCCAACTGAACCTACCCCACAGGAGCGATTGCGACTCAAGCAAACCACCACCTTCATCCAAATGCATCTTGACCATCAAAACTACACCATGTTTGTGGACGACCCTTATGAATACCTACCAAAGCAACTATGGGACTCAATCTGTTCCCACTATGCCACCAAATCCATGGAGAATATCTCCATCACTATTGGAAAAATGCATAACGTTGATTTTTCCTCGGGAAACTTATCCACAGCCATAAATCAATTTCGAGAACTGTTCCGACTCCTCCGCGAAGTATCCGCCGGAAAGTTTGATAACCATACCTTGGAGGCAATGTGGACGTACCACATACTCGAGCGACTACCAGAATCATTTCATGTGTTCAAATCTCTCCGCTACGCCAGTTTCAAAGACACCGACCGCATCGAACTACGCAGCCTCCTTGCTGATCTAGAAACGGAATTGAGAAGGCAAGAAAAGACCGCCAGCAACAACGCGGCACTCCTAGTCAAACAATCAGCCCAATCGACTTCAGGACCAAACAACTCCGATAGTCGAAGACCAAGGAGGCGACCCATCTGTTCAGATGGCAAACACAACCCCCTTGCCTCTCACTCTGAAGACCAATGTCACCAGCTGCACCCCGAAAAAGCTATAGCATACTACCAAGGTCTGGTTGAAAAACAGCGTCAAAATAAGGATGGCGGTCATCGAGCTCACTGCCTTACTGCTAGCCTTCTCCCAAACTCCATCATACTCGATAGCGGTGCCTCCGGCCACTACCTCAACGACCACTCACTTTTTCTAACCTACTCTGAATGCTCCTCCTCCCTCTACGGTGCCAATGGTGCCTCAATCCCAATTGTCGGATCTGGAAAAGCGTCTCTACTTCTCGATTCTGGGGAGGTCTTAATAGATAAAGCCTATCATGCTCCGACTCTATCACACTCTCTAATTCCCCTTTCACACTACCTTAAACTTGGTTTCACATTATCTCCGACAAACACTGGATTCAAATTCTTCCGAGATAACGAAATCCTTCTAACCGGTAGTATTGTCGAAAATCTACTAGTCATCCACACTCAAATGTTTCGAGCCTCAACCACCTTCTCTAAAGCCACTGAACGGCATCAAGCACTGGGACATCCAAGCCAGAAATATCTCAAAGCGGCCTTTCCTGACCAACAGTTGCAAGATGTTGAATGCTCTTCGTGCAACTTATCCAAGATGCACAAGCAGCCATTCCCCGGTAGGTTTCCTCCTCCTACTGTCAAACTCGAGGTGATTCACCTGGATCTCTGCGGACCAATATCTCCTCCTTCAAAAGGCGGCAATCGGTATTTCCTGAAGATTGTGGATGGCTTTTCCAAGTTCCGGTTTCTCTTCACTATGGAAAGAAAATCGCAAACTCTCGACTTCTTTGCGAAGTTCCTCAAGATCGCTGAGAATCAGGCCTCCCAGACCGTTAAGTTTGTGGTGTCGGATAACGGAGGAGAATTCATCAGCAACGCCTTCCAAGAATTACTTAAGGAGAAAGGGATCACTCATCTTACCTCGGCCCCTTACACTCCTCAACAAAACCCTTTTGCCGAACGAGGGAACCGGATCACAATCGAGAAGGCCCGAACGATGCTCCTTGACTGTGGGTTACCCCTACTTTGGTGGGGGGAAGCAGTAAGTATGGCTGTCTACTTGGAAAATCGATCACCCGACAGCTCCATTGGGATGGACAGTCCCTACAAAAGGTGGTTTGGGCAAAGCACTAACCTTTCCTACCTGAAACCTTTCGGTTGCAGAGCCATCCTATTCATGGAAAAACACCATCGCCAGTCCAAATTCTCGCCTTCCGGATTAGAATGCGTATTTCTGGGCTACGGAGAAGGACACCACTCCTATAGGGTGTGGGATCCTGTAGCTGATAAAATTCATGTGTCTCATCACGTCCGATTCAAAACGAACTGTTTTCCGTATTTAAAGATTAATTCCCTGCTCCGTTCTCCTTCCACTGACTCCCAATCCGATTCCTCCTCTCCTTTTTCCCCTCTCTTCTCCTTATCTTCAGTACAATCTGATCCTTTCCCCATCTCTCCAATCTCAAAATCGCCCTCCTCAGCCTCGTCTTCCTCTCCGTCCAGTCAATCACCATCCAATGTTATCTCACATTCGCCCACTCCAGTCCTTCCCACTTCTGTGTCCGATCTGTCCAACACTGCCTGTATTTTGCCTCCCTCTGATCCAATCTTGAACCGCCCGCTCGAACCTCTCTCCATGTCTGTCCCCTCTTCCCCATCTCCGACTCCTATACCACAAGACTCTTCCACTTCATTACCGGCCGACTCCATCCATGCGCCCGGCCCAGTATTGGCGATTTCCCCCGCTCCCAAGGGCTACGCTTACGTGCCCGACCATGAACGTGCTCCTAACGACATCGACCTTCGCGTTGGTCCTCACCAAATTATCAACCATCCACGAAGGAGGCACGCAAGACTCATTGTTGAGCAACCCTCCCTACTCACCGATCCCACCTCCTATGAGGATGTTCGACGACGGTCTGACGCGGCTGACTGGATAGCGGCTGAAGATTCCGAATTAAATGACATTGACCGGCATGGGGTTTGGGAGGTTGCGGAAAAACTACCTCATGAGAGGGCTCTGGACACCATCTATGTGTATAGAAGCAAGAAAGATGCTAACGGGGTTTTGGTCAAGAAGAAAGCTAGGCTATGCGTACTTGGGAACCGGCAGGTTGAAGGTATCAACTTTAACGAGACTTTTGCCCCAACCGGCCGGGACTCATCCTTGCGCCTCCTACTGATGCTAGCCGCCTCCGAGGATTTTGAACTTGATCAGATGGATGTACGGTGCGCGTTTCTGAACGGACTCACAGACATGCGCATCTTCATCAAGCCGCCGAAGGGAGTGAAAGTTAACTTGAAACCCAACGAAGGTCTTCTCCTAAAGAAATCGCTGTACGGCCTAAAGCAAAGTCCCAGATGCTGGTACAAGGCTCTATCGTCTTTCTTCTCTGACATAAACTTCCAGCCTTCACATTCCGATCCCTGCCTTTTTATCTCTGGCGATTCCTCGAACCCTGTACTCATTTTTGTGCACGTGGACGATTTAATCATCACCGGTCGGAATGTTGCCCCCGTGAAGGAGGCTCTCAAATCCAAGTTCGAAATGCATGACTTAGGCCCTTGCGAGTGGGTACTGGGAATGAGGATCACCAGAAATCGGGGTGAACGATCCATCACTCTGAAGCAGGACCAATACACGAACGACATCCTCGAGGAGTTTGGCATGGCGGACTCCCGCCCTGTCACCTCTCCTCTACCCTCCAACTATCTTCATGACCCATCTCCATCCACTCCTCCGACTTCCACCTTCAACTACAGACGCGGGGTGGGCCTTCTAGGATACCTAGTACAAAAATCCAGGCCGGATCTGGCACACGCGCACAGCTACTTCTCCCAGTTTCTCAACAACCCCTCCTCTCATCACCAGAAGTGCTTCTTTCACCTCCTGCGATACTTGCGTTTCTCCTCCCAGTTTGGGCTGACACTTGGAAGAAGCTCGGGGGATTCGTTGACACTGGAAGGTTATGCAGACGCGGACTACAGCTCATCCTCCGATCGGAGGAGCTTCTCCGGGTCAGTTATAACTCTCCGAGGTCTACTCGGTTGGCGGTGCACCAAGCAGCAGGTAGTCACTCTGTCCACCACCGAGGCGGAGCACAGAGCATGCACTGAGACCGCCCAGGATCTACTATGGTGCAAACAGCTAATCCAAGAGGTGTTTGGCGCCTTCTCCCTACCCATCCCGCCCGCAGTCTTGTTCTGTGACAACAAAGGAGCCATCGATCTCATTCTGAACCCCCTTTACCAACACCGAACGCGTCACATTGACGTCAGGCTCCATTTTCTTCGCCAACATATTCATGGGGACGACTTCGGTCTATTGTACGTATCCACCGGTGCAAATCCGGCGGACTCCCTCACCAAACTAGTCTCGCCCAAATTGCTGCGACAGGCCAATGAACGATTTCATCTTTCCTCTTGAAACCACTACCGATCAAGCACGGGGGCGTGTGAAGATTTAGACCCACAGGACCACGGGAAATGCGCGGTAACCAGGAAGGGGAAGGAGGATGGAAACAATGCATATGCATAGGGGATCACAACTCGTGTCACCTCCTTAAATAGTCCCCTTGTTGTTTCTCATCTACAAAATTCTTTTCTTCTTCTCTCGTCTGTTTTCGGGTTATCGTGTCCACCACCCTTCAGGTGACTCATCACTCCTCAGTCCATCATCTTTTCTATCCATTGTCGCGCCGTCTCAATCCCTTAACTCGGGTGGTTTCTCTCCAAAGGTGAAGATCAAGAAGTTTTCCTTTTCCTCAAATGTTTCATACCTGGTTTCCTTATTCTTGTTCCTTCCGCTCTAAACCTAAAATGATCTGCTTGCCCGGTAATCTAGCTCTCGTCTGTTTTCGGGTTATCGTGTCCACCACCCTTCAGGTGACTCATCACTCCTCAGTCCATCATCTTTTCTATCCCTCGTCGCGCCGTCTCAATCCCTTAACTCGGGTGGTTTCTCTCCAAAGCTCTCGTCTGTTTTCGGGTTATTGTGTCCACCACCCTTCAGGTGACTCATCACTCCTCAGTCCATCATCTTTTCTATCCCTCGTCGCGCCGTCTCAATCCCTTAACTCGGGTGGTTTCTCTCCAAAGCTCTCGTCTGTTTTCGGGTTATCGTGTCCACCACCCTTCAGTCCAACAGTTGTCACATATAGGGTTTAAACCTAAAATTCACTCAGAATTGAGGTGTTGTGTATATTTTAGGAGCTACACGTGGAAATGTGTTATGTCACAATTCCCACGTGCAGCCCCGCATCATTACATAACCCCTTTGTACTAGCAGCAGCAGGATCCCCCGTACTAGAGACCCGCGCGCAGCTGATTCTTCCATGCACGCAGCAGATTCTTCCCTGCGCACATGTGTACTAACTGATCCCCGCGTCTGGATCCATTGTGACTAATCTGACAACCAGGTACCGCTCAGAAGAGCTAAAACCTAGTTAGAGTTGCCTAGCATATGTAAAAAGTTTAAATATGCATTACTAATAGTTTAAGAATATCAAAACTTAAATAAAATTAATAAAAATTAAGTTTAGAACATTTTTTAATAATAAATGGAAGATCAAGGATTACCACCTAAATCACTGACTCTGATCTTTGAAGACCATGAAATACTACAAGGAGTGTTCATAAAAATTATTAAAAATTATCTACGTGATCAGCAGATAGTGGAAAATCAGTAAACATCCACATCTACCCGCTTCAAAGCAATATTAATCATACAAATGAAGGATGAGTACAGAATGATCAAATTTACGCCATAACAGATTAACAGATCCTGTGGCTAAAACAGTACAGAAATCCAGCAGATCTAAGGACAGCTGATTGACAGCACAAATTGGACGTGCCAATCTTGTCCTGACTGGCCTTCCAGCCTCAGCCCACGAGGAGAACCCTCTCTTCATGCTCTGAGAAGCTCAAAATCACCCCAAAAAGGTATTTATACAGACCTCTTTGGATCCAATCAGATTATCAGTTTACCAGGAATTATTCATTATCAATCAGAAACCGTGTCATTGTGGATCAAGTGCTTATATGAAGATAAGCAAGTGATTTATGAATTAGTCTGTAGTAGTATTATTTATCCTTATGAACCAATCAACCCTTGAATTTTATGCGAGCAATCTACCCCATCTTCTCTGAATCCCTTCCAATTATTCCAGGATTCTTGTGGTAAAGTGCTCAGAGTGAGTGTTAACCTTCCTGTCCTGGCCATTTGTGCTGTTACGCCCGGCCATTAGTGGAATAAGTCTTTTCTAAGGCACCCATCTTTATTCCAAGGTCCTTAAACTTCCTAAGGAGGCCCCTTGAAGAGAGGTTGCCATTCTGTAAAGATCCCCAGTAGTATACTACTGTGGCCCCTCTTTTATATTATATTGAAAACCATTTATTGCCAAACCAATTAACTCTTGCAACTGTTCTTATTATATCATCTATTTTAGCTTCTAAGTGTTTATTATTGGAATAATAATAATTATTATTCCAGAATTTTTATCACTCTCTGTAGCTAAAGGACTGCAAGGTTCCTGGTATCAGAGAGCTGACAATAAATACCCCTTTTTTCAAAAAAAAAAGGGTACTTCCCAATGGGGTGGTGTTTGTGGTGGATGAGGTCAATGAGTTCAATGATTCCAATGAGGTGGATGGTGGTGTTGGTTTCTGTGGGTGGGTGAGGTGGTTCACCTCATAGTAGGGCAGGTCCTCAAATTGGAGCTGACAGACCCCAAAAGTGGTCCAGGTAAGTATGGGGGGGGTAGCCCAGAGGTCAAGGGCGCCCCCTCATGCTTTTTGAACAACAGGTGGAGAGGGGATTTGAAATCCCCCTCTCCAAGCCACTCCCCCCCCCTTGCTGGGGGGAGACCCCTATTGCTAGATGGGGGTGTGATGAAATCCCCCCCCCCTCACTTCTCAGGTGGGGGGGTGATGAAATCTCCCCCACCAAGCTGGTCCCCCCGCCTTGTGTGCTAGGTGGGGGGGTGATTAAATCCCCCCCACCTCTCTTGCTATATGGGGGTGTTATGAAATCCCCCCCTTGCTCACTAGGTGGGGGGGTGATGAAATCCCCCCCCCCCCCACCAAGCAGGTCCCCCCCCCTTGCTTGCTAAGTGGGGGGGTGATGAAATCCCCCCCTTGCTTGCTTTCCCCCCCACTATTTTGGGGGGCAATGAAATACCCCCCACCTAGCTTGATATGTGGGGGGGTGATGAAATCCCAAGCCTCCCCCCCAACCTTGCTTGCTATATGGGGGGGGTGATGAAATCCCCCCCACCAAGCAGGTCTCCCCCCTCACTTTCTTGGTCTCCCCCCCTTGCTTGCTAGGTGGGGGGTGATGAAAGCCCCCCACCAAGCCGCCCTTCCCTTCATTTCTTGGTTCCCCCCTCACTTGCTAGGTGGGGGGGGGTGATGAAATCCCCCCCACCTAGCAGGTCCCCCCCCTCACTTTCTTGGTCTCCCCCCCTTGCTTGCTAGGTGGGGGGGGGTGATAAAATCCCCCCACCAAGCTGCCCCCCCTTGCTTGCTTGGTCCCCCCCCCTCACTTGCTAGGTGGGGGGGTGATGAAATCCCCCCCACCGAAACCTCAATGATACACATTGGATGGCTGTCCAGGGACTCCTTGCTTAAACTGTGAGGATGGCTGATTTTAAGCTGAGAATTGAACCCAATAAAGGTGGTGACTGCCTGCTAAAGACCTATTTGGACGCAAACTGGGGTGGCATAGTTGCCAGAGCCACACATGCATACATCTCAACCCCATGGGGCGCACCCATAGCCTGGAATGCAAAGAGACGGACATGTGTTGCCTGATACATGTGTCAAGCAGAGTATGTTGCGCTAAGGCCGGCTGCAATGAAGTTGGTATGGCTGCAAAACCTCATTGCACCTTTTGATCAGATCACTCCCCTCATCCTATCAGATAATAAATTGGCAGTGAGGATTGCAGGAGATAAATCCAGCATGAAAATAACCCAAAAAATTGATTGGGATTTTCACTTCATCAATAAGCAGCTGAGAAAAGACAAGGAAAACCTTCAGTGGATTATAAGGATGGATCAATTGGCTGATGGGTTCACAAAGGCATTGGGCACAGTCAAGAAAGAAAAAATTGTGGTACAGTTGTTTGGAAGGGAAACATAAGACTTTTTTTTCTTTCTTTATTTTCTTCTTTTTGCTTGCTTCATTTATTCCTCTACTTTTTTTGGGGAAATATAAAGATAGAGTACACATAAATACATAACTAATAGAAAAATCTACAGGACCATAACATAGAAAACTTCAAGATCAAAGAGTAAAAATACATAGTTTAATTTCTATGCAAATAATAATTTTGATCAGCAATATGGATTACTTTATTTTATTTTAGCTTTGGTATATTTTATGGTACCATCCTCAATGCTTCTACAAGTTTTTAGGGTTCTAAAATAGATTTTTAAAGACATGGCAAGACAGGTATACAAAGAATTTTCTACAGGAGGAAGTTTACAGTGCCAATAATCTTTTTATTGCCAGAGTAACTTAACAATTCCTTTTTGAGTAGAGAAATCAATCCCAACCCCATAGTCAGGTATGAAAAAATGCCCATTGTGAATATGGTAGCCCTTGGAGGTAGTAGCAAGAAATCCATTTGCTTTCTTTTGTGGTATGAATAAATCAAAGGAAAAGGCTGATATATCATTTTCATCAAAATTGGGTAAAATTCAGAAGCCGTCAGAGGTGAACGTGAGGTGAGGTGAAAAGGAGCTGGTTCCAATAGGATCATCAAATGATAAGTTGGAGAAAGATGGGATGTGATAATTTTTCATGAGGTTCTGGTTTTTCTGAAATTGAACGTGTTCCATATTCATGAAGAATCCTCTGATTAGAATAGAATCCCTTTCAGAGTAATACATAATTTTGTCATACTGGCATTTGGGAGTAGCAGGCTTTGAGTCCTTGATGTATTGGCCAAAAATTTCAGCTGTTAACATGGCCTTTCTCTATCCAATTGCCCAAATTTTCCCTGCCCATGATCCAGGTGGTGAGCACACTGGGTTTCCAAATTTCTTGCATTGCTGCAAGAACCAAGAAAGAGAGTCAATATCACCATACTGTTGAGGTGATAGGTCTTGGATCAGAGTAAATTCTATATATGCAATAATATCATTCTTCTCCTTATCCACCAGGAGCACTCAACCATGACCACCCAGTTGAAAGTTGGATTCAACAAAGGCATGCGCCTCTTTAAACTCTTCATTTGTTGGCTTTCTGGGAATTTGAGGATCAATCAGGGGATAGATCTTGCATTTTTTGCAGGACCTGTTTAAAAATAAAGAGAGCTTTATCTCTAATGAGATGAATTGGTGTTTGATTTATTATTAAAAAATGTTTTAAACTTAATTTTTCTTAATTTTATTTAGGTATTGATCATTTTAGACTATTAATAATGCATATGTTAACTTTTTACATATGCCAGGCAACCCTAACTAGGTTTGTAGCTCTTCTGAGCGGTACCTGGTTTTCAGATCAGTCATGACGGATCCAGACGTGGGGATCAGTCAGTACAGATGCGCGTGGGGTAGGATCCGCTGCGTGCATGGCAGAATTAGCTGCGTGCGGGTCACTAGTATGCAGGTGTTTGCTACTACGATTACTTGGGGATATGTAAGGATGCAGGGCTGTGCGCGGGAATTGTGAAATAACACATTTCCACGTGTAACTCCTAAAATATACACAACACCTCAATTCTGAGAGAATTTTAGGTGTAAAGCATATACGTGACAACCCATGTGAAATGTTAGAATGGCCAAAAGGTGCCATACTGGTGTTGTAATTTTTAGTACTTTTCTTTTTAATTCTTTTAAAAATTTAAGGACTTGGATTTCAAGGGTGGGGTCAGTGAGTGACCCTACCTAATTATTGGTGAGGAATCCATTTCTTGAATAATATTTATGGATTTCTCACTCCTTCTTTGTTAATTTAGATATTCTTGTTTGATTTTTTTTTGTAGTTTTGTGTTGCTTTGACAGGTTGTTCTGTACATAGTAGCAAGCTGACAAATTTCACTTGAGAGCACCAAATTTTATATAGAATAAATACAAAATAGGCTAACAGTTTTTTGAGTACAAAATGAATAAGGTAAAATCAGCATAAGCAGTTTAAGTGACATGGTATGTGAAATGATATGACTCAACAATCTAATGGCTATGACTAAACATTCTGGTAATCAAAATACTACAGAACAGACTCGTTATGTTTTACCATTAGTTTTAGTACTTCAAGGTTAACAATAATAAGATCAAATCAATCCATTCAATGATACTCTGAACTCCAGTGTAATCACATATATAAAAACTCAAATTCTAACACACCCCCTTGAATTGCACTGGAGGAAGTTACTGTACTAAAAAGGAATCTAACTCTTTTTCTTCAATTAACATAAAGTCCTACTAACTGTTGGAATAACTCTACATACAGGTTAGTGAATATTTAATAAGGTGAGCTGAGTAACTTGTTGAATTCCTGGGGCATATTTGATTCTAACTGCTATCTTAATGATTTCTACTATTTGCTGGAATATTCTTCAGTTCAAATGGTGAATTAGTTGTAAAATGTGTTGAATTGTTTGAGCTTGTATTTGATTGTGTCAAAAAGACAAAATTTAGTTGGATGATTTCTGGAGTTGAGTGGCAAAATGAGTGATAAATTGATGGATGATTGATAAAAAAAAATTAGGTAGAATATGAATGCAGCAAGCAAACTGTATTGCAATCCTCCCAGGACAAAATGATGCAATGTTGAGGTCAATGGTGATCAGGGAAAGTTGTTGGACATTAGACAAATCCTTGCAAGTCAAGTTGATAGCAAAATTCAAGGGTTCTGGTGATCAGGGCAAATATGCAAGTTGACAAGTGCTGGTAATGATGATGAAATGGTCAAAACGGTAGACAAGATGAGGGAGATCCTCTATTGCTAGCAAGTTGATTGATTCAAAGGTTTGGGTGATTGATTGGATCCATTGCGCTGCTCAACTGGATTTGTTCTTCCCAATCAATCAAATCAAAACTGGAACTACTAAAATGCTTTTCACTCAG
This sequence comes from Puccinia polysora, assembly GCA_025617555.3. Taxonomy (NCBI): domain Eukaryota; kingdom Fungi; phylum Basidiomycota; class Pucciniomycetes; order Pucciniales; family Pucciniaceae; genus Puccinia; species Puccinia polysora. The sequence continues at coordinate 38,660,835 of CM062633.1, read as the reverse complement.
AGTTGGCGCTGATAAGAGTTGAGGTTGGTGGGTCGCTTCATCTTCTCCATCTTGTGACCCCTCATTGCTAGCTTCAAGGAAGCATTGAAACTTCCTTGACCCCAATGTTATGTTTTGTGGAACAATCCCTGTAAATGGCACCCATTTCTTGCGCAACTGCTTGATCTTTCTGAGGCCTGATGGGTGCTGTACCTTGAGTGGCCCAAAAGTCTAATTAGAGGTGCAAGTCTTTAGGATGCCACTTGTTGGTCACATTTGCAAGACTTTGTGGAGAATCCATTGCATTCTTCCTGATCCCCAGTATCCCTAAAGCGCGAGTCTGGCAAATTTGAATGAGTCTGTTGGAAAGTTTACCATTGTAAAATAAGTCTTGTTGGTTTACTTTGGCCACTGATCTGAGCTTGTTGGGTTTGTCAATTGAAAGATTTGGTAGGGGATCTTAGATGCTTTGTTCCGTAGCTCATTGATGTTGTAACAAAAAAAAAAGAAAACTGAGCAAACTCTCCAAGGCAGCACTAAAGAAATAAAATTTTGTCTCTCCAGATGCCATAATTATTTTCCCCAAGTAAGAGAATTGTTTTGAGAGCATTCTTGAGCATAGTTTGTTTAAAGACATCCATGATGCCCGGTTAGGAATCTCTCTCAGTAGATTCTTCCGCGGTCAAGGGGGTTTGAGGTGCTTTTGGCTTTTAACCGTAAAGAAATAAAATTAACTTGAATTGATTACTGAGCTGAGAGAGGATATAAGGACTGCAAGATTCATCATCAGAGACAAGAGTGAGACAAGGATTGCTTTATTGAGAGGTTCTTGAGTTTGAAGTGTAATTTGAGTAGGACAAGCAAATATCAAACGCATAGTGAGCCTTTGAGATGGGAGAGAGATGAAAAGGACAAGAGATGAATCTCACCGGGCATGATTTCAGGCAGTGAGTAGTCAATTGAGGAAAGTCAAAAGATAGGAGAAAAGAAGATAGAAAGAAAAGATGAATAAGAAAAAAAAATACAATGATCGAAGTCTATGATGATTCAGGTCAGGTTGAGCAAGGTTTTGAGTCAGGTTGAGTGAGGTGTTTGTTGTGTTTGAAAATGAGGTCTTTGTTGTATTGTTTTTCCAAAATCTTAATGGACCCACTGTTGAGAGTGTAGCCAAAGCCAATCTCTGCCTGGTAAGCACCAGACCACCAAAATGTTACACTAACAACCCTACAGAAGGGCCGCACGAGTGTCTACAAGAAATCAGTAAAAACTGGAGTATGTCACAAGCGCAAGCGGAACCGCATCACCGGACTGCGCCGGAGCCATCAGAGACGGCAAAAGCTCATCCGTTGAGCAAGAAGACAGAAAGCCATCAATCAAGTAACACACCGAAGGAAACGCAGCCAATAGAAATTCCTCAGCGTAACAAGACACCAAAAGAATTGCTCAAGGATGTCATCAACCAAAACAACTCCGAGTTAAGAAAGATGGTAAATCAAATGCAACCTGCAAATAAGAAAGCAACGGTGGAACCTAAGCCGGTTATGCTGGTAAAGCAAAGGAAGCAAAAGGGCTATGCTTTCTCCAGAGCTACAGATGTGAGCAAAAACAAAAGACAAAAGAAAAGCAGTCTTAAGAGAAAAGGAAAAGTGCCAGGAAGAGCAGCATTCGTCGAATGCTACTCTTGTAGAGGAGGGAAAGAAGGAATCGTACATATCCATTCATGGATAACTTATTTGTTATAAATACGGGGCCCTTGATCCCCAAGTTGTAAATACTTACATACTCATATACCAACTTTTATAATAAGTAATTGAAAAACCTAGTTATTATATTTTTAAACTCATCTTTTCTGGTAGCCTCGCTCAACAGAAAAAATACAATATCATTACATTTAACACAAACCTCTCACCTAGTAGCTGCGCTCAAACAGATAAGAGGATAACCAATCTATCATCATTAGAACACATTATCAGTACCATTGAAAAAGACCAACAGCGTTTATCAAATTAAAAACCTTCTACTATCTAACAAAACAACTAGCAATTTTAAAGAAATGGAAAACACAAACAAAACCAAGCGATACCGCCTCAACAACCGGAATTACGCCACCTGGGCAACTATGATTCGCGCGGAATTATATGGGTTAGGTCTCATGGCGATAATAAAAAGAGAAAATACAGCAGACGTTGGAACTAAGAACTTACAGGTATATGTGTTACTCATGAAGCACCTAGACGAAGAACACATAGCAATCGTTAATAGCGAATTAGGACCGGATAAGAAAGGAGATGTATTAGCCGTCTGGGAATTATTCAAGAAGAAATACGCAGGGAGCGAGGCTCACCATCAAATGCTAGCATTAGGAGAATTCATCAATTTAGAGTTTAAAGAAACAAAGGAGTTTGTAAAGAACATTCGAGGAGTAATCAGCAAAATTCGCACTACGGTTTTAGATATCAAGGAGCAAGTTTTGGCATTGCTCATTCTAAAGAAATTGCCAAAGGAGTTCGAGTCGCTTGTGAGAATCATCATCTCGGGATACTCCGTCTTAAAGGTCGAGGAAGTTATAGGAAAAATTGAACGTGACTACGTACAATTTAAAGTTAAAAAGTCTGACAATGTTGCCATGACAGCAAATCAAGTCCCAAGGAGACCAATAAAATGCTACAACTGTGGTATCAAAGGCCACTTGGCGAAACAATGTTGCAAGGAATGGTCTAATTATAAATTTTCCCCTCCGAGGGCCAACGTTGGAGAAACCAAAAAGGAACCGAAGTCAGTTGCATTCCTAGGAACAGTCCAAGCGGAATCTAAGTACAACAACGATATGGATGATGTAACCTACCTTGATAAAATAATCAATCTTAACCCTGAGGATGAGTTGTTCAAGTTCTATGATCCAGAAGAAGAAGACAGCACGACGGCTTCTGAGGGTAACCAAACTAATAACAAATACTACAACCCCATACTCACTGAATTGGAAATCTTTGGCAACTTAGGCAGCTTAGAAACTAAACAGTATGAAGGGAATGTCATCTGTGCCATGACCGGTAACATTATGGGCAATACCGCAGCCATAGGGAAGGCTGATTCTATCCTGTTGGATTTGGGGGCCTCAGATCACATGTTTGTGGACAAAGCAGATTTCAAAAATTACCAACCGATGGAAGGAAAGGTGGGTATTGGGGAAGTAGGCCGCAGCGTTGATATAGTCGGAAAAGGAGATGTCAGGTTGTATTCAGATAACCTTGCCATAACGTTCCGCAATGCATAACACGTTCCAACTTCGCCGTATTGTTTAGTCTCACAAACATCCTTGTGGGAAGGAGGAGCACAAATTTTTAAACAAAAAAGTGGTGAATTCAAGGTGAAAAAAGATAACAAAGTTGTAATGAGAGGAGAGGTCAAGAACAAGTTACCGTTTTTACACCTTGAAAGAAAGAATATCAACTGTAATATCACCATAGAAGAACATTGAGCAGCGGGCCATCCAGGAGATGGTGTTGATTGCGAGTCATGTATGTTAGGAAAGTTAACTTGAAGACCATTTAAAGGGAAAAGAAACCAAACAGATGTGGCTGGGGAAGAAATATTGGTGGATGTTGTTGGACCAATCACACCAACATCGTTAGGAGGTTCAAGGTTCTTCTTAACAATAGTCGACACAGCCAGTGGCTACTCGTTGGTAAAAATTTTGAAAGCGAAAAGCGAGTCCCAAGCAGCGGTCATTCAGGTAGTAAACTGGATAGAAAACCAACGCGAAAGAAAGGTAAAAAGAATAATCAGCAATGGAGGAGGGGAATTTGTCAACCAAGATATGAAAGCATGGATAAAAGAAAAAGGGATCACCCACATTGTCACCACAAGAAACACTCCCCAAAACAACGGCATAGCCAAACGTATGAACCAAACGCTGGTTGAGAAAAGTAGAACAAGAATTATCAATGCTGGGCTGCCCAAGTTTCTGTGGGCAGAAATGATAACAGCAGCCTGTTTCCTGTACAATCAAAATCAACGGTCTTACCTGTATGAGAAATCCTGGGGAGAGAAACCAAGGCTGTCCAGCATCAAACCAATAGGATCAGACCTATACTACAGTATACATCACTAAGAAGCTTTGGGAAAACTAGATGCAAGATGTCAAAAGGGAAAGCTTGTGGGGTTTGATGAAGAAATACACTCATACCGGATCTGGGATGCGGAAAAAAGGAAAGTCATCTGATTGAGAGATGTCATTTTTGGGAAAGAGATAAGCGCCACCATCAACGCTAAAAACGAAGACGGTGATTTTGAAATTGATGTGGGATCAGCAAGTTTCAATGAAGCGGAAGACGGTGAAGAAACAAGTCAAGAAAACAACGTACACAAAGGAGGAATAAATGCCTCGGAAAGCAGAAACGAGGAAATTGAAAACCAGAACAAAACATCTACGGTTCGAGGGGGTGCAGATCATGGTGATACTTTTGCTAATCAAGGGGGTGAAATTGGTCAAGAAGCCAGTAAAGTGATTAACAAAGTAGTACACCAAGAAGGAAAAAACACCAGAAGAAGTTTGAGAAACAAGATACCAACAAATAAATACGGAAATTGGGTTGCTCACCTAGCACAGATTGCAAACGGGGAAGACCTGGGAATAAAATTCGATGAAGCCAACCCAGACAACAATCAAATGCTAGAAGCTATGGCCCTGAAAACCTTTGTAAAAGAAAACGCGGTTGTACCCGACAGCTTCAATAAAGCAAAACACTCGCCAGAATGGATTGAATGGAAAAAAGCGATCTTTATTGAAATAGACTCTATCATAGAAAACGGGGTCTTTGATCTAATTAAAAAGGAAAACAGGGATAAAACCAAAACTGTTATTAACACGAGATGGGTACTAAACAAAAAATTTGACACGGACGGCAATTTGAAGCGATACAAAGCGAGGTGTGTAGCAAGAGGATTTAAACAGAAGGAGGGAATTGACTATGAGGAAACATTCTCACCAACCGGAAGACTTAGCACCATGCGATACCTTCTAAACTACGCAACACAGATCGGAATTAAACCCCGCCAGTCCGATTTCGTTACAGCATACCTGAACTCAGAACTTAGTGAGGAGGAGGAGGCGTATATCAGTATTCCTGAAGGCTTCACTGAATGGTTAAGAGAAACAAAACAGGAAACCAACACTTTAGACACCGCAAGAGGCGTAATAGAGAAACCAGAAGATTTTGTAATAAAACTAAGGAAGAGCTTGTATGGTTTAAAACAAGCTGCGAGAGGATGGTACAACACAATGACGGCATGGTTCATTAAGCACGGGTACCGAATAAGCGACGCCGACCCATGTTTGTTCATTTCAAACAAGGGAAGCCTCGCGTTTGCTTGGGTAGACAATTTAATTCTCATAGGAAATGACACGGATGAAATCCTAAGGTCTCTGTCAAAATCTTTCAAGATAAAAGATCTGGGAATAGCCCAGCATATATTGGGAATGAAAATAGAATACTTAAGCGACGGCAGCATGTTCATAAATCAAGAACACTACATACAAAGCTTACTCACCGAATACGGACTTCAGGACTGTAAAACAAACGGAACACCCATGCAATCAAACATCAAATAAATTAAATCAACGGAAACAGAGGCTTCAGAATTCAAGACCAAAGGACTTGACTATTGATCTGCCGTTGGTTCACTTAACTATCTATCTCAATGTACCAGGTCGGATATCGCATACACAGTAGGGAAGTTATTGCAGTTCCTAGAAAACCCAAACAATACCCACTGGCAATCATTCAAACGAGTTCTCAGGTATTTAAAGGAAACAGCCAATATAGGAATAACTTACCAACCAAATAAGATCATGACCTTGATTGGATTTGTCAACTGTGGATACAGTGAAGACAACAAGAGCCAAACAACAAACGGATACTGTTTCCAAATGGCGGGTGGACTAATTTCATGGAGGAGAAAGAAAATAAGAGGGGTTAGCACTTCATCAACTGAGGCGGAATACCGTGCCTACCTATCAGCAGCACAAGAAGTGTTCTGGCTCTGGAAACTTACGGTGGATATTTTTGGTAACGTAGAGGACCAAACAATATTAAACTCTGACAACCAAGGCGCGATCCAGATGTCAAAAAACCCTGTGTTTCATGCAAGAACAAAACACGTGATGATCCACTACGATTTTGTAAAAGACCTAGTTAAGAATCAGGAAATAAAACTTGAATACTTACCCACTGAAGAAATGATCGCAGACATCTTCACCAAGGCCCTAGATAGAGAGAAACACATACGGTTCACAACAATGATGAACCTGCTTTCAAAAGATTTGATCAGTCCGAGCTTAGGAGGGAATGTTGAGAGTGAAGCCAAAGCCAATCTCTGCCTGGTAAGCACCGGACCACCAAAATGTTACACTAATAACCCTACAGAAGGGCCGCACGAGTGTCTACGAGAAATCAGTAAAAACTGGAGTATGTCACAAGCGCAAGCGGAACCGCATCACCGGACTGCGCCGGAGCCATCAGAGACGGCAAAATCTCATTGGTTGAGCAAGAAGACAGAAAGCCATCAATCAAGTAACACACCAAAGGAACCGCAGCCAATAGCAAACCCTCAGCGTAACAAGACACCAAAAGAATTGCTCAAGGATGTCATCAACCAAAACAACTCCGAGTTAAGAAAGATGGTACATCAAATGCAACCTGCAAATAAGAAAGCAACGGTGAGACCTAAGCCTGTTACGCTGGTAAAGCAAAGGAAGCAAAAGCGCTATGCTTTCTCCAGAGCTACAGATGTGAGCACAAACAAAAGACAAAAGAAAAGCAGTCTTAAGAGAAAAGGAAAAGTGCCAGGAAGAGCAGCATTCGTCAAATGCTACTCTCGTAGAGGAGGGAAAGAAGGACTCGTAAATACCCATTCATGGATAACTTATTTGTTATAAATACGGGGCCCTTGATCCCCAAGTTGTAAATACTTACATACTCATATACCAACTTTTATAATAAGTAATTGAAAAACCTAGTTATTATATTTTTAAACTCATCTTGTTGGGAAGCCTCGCTCAACAGACAAAATACAATATCATTAAATTTAACACAAACCTCTCACCTAGTAGCTGCACTCAAACAGATAAGAGGATAAGCAATCTATCATCATTAGAACACCCACAATCTATGATCTGGCCCTGAGTCAGAAACAGCAGTAGAGTTCCTGGGGGATTGTGGTAGCTTGGGTGTGAGTGTAAGAAATGAGAAGAGAATCCCTGGGTGAGGTGAAACTCCACTGCTGTGAAATCTCAACACGCCCCATGCCAGGAGAAATGAAGAATCAAGGCAGCCCCAGAGAGCAAGAAAAAAAGGAAAAGAGAACAAAATGAAATGACAGAATGATAGGAACATAACCAAAAAGAGAATAGAAAAGAAACAGGAGTCATATAGAAACTAGAGATGAAAAAGACAGTTGAAGGTGTTTTAGGCTAGCCAGATCCAAGCTTTTGGTCAGTGCGTCTTCTGGCATTTCTTCTGATTTGACAAGCATGATTGTTATGTTCCAAGACTTCAGCTCCTCCCTTGTTCCTTTGGTTTTCAGGTCTAGATGGCAAGTTTTTGAGTTTGAACCAAATCTTTTGAGTTTGTTGATTAAACCACTTGTGTCTGTGCAAATGGCAATGGGAGAGATACTGGCTGTGAATATTTCACACGTGAGGGATTGGATCCATGTGAATTCTTGAAACACGTCAACAAATGCATTAAGTTCTGCATCAGTGGAACTGTATGTGATATTCTTCTGCTTGCAGCTATTCCATGACACCATGCACCCATAGACCGCACAAAGGTACCCTGTTTGAGATTTTCTGGTGTCAGGGTCATCTGCCCAGGAAGCGTCAGAGTAGGCAGAGTTCAAAGATTTTGCGTCGTTAACTCTCAAGTAAAGCTTGATGTCAGAGGTTCCTTTCAAGTATTTCCACGTCTTCTTTAGTTCATTCCAGTGAGGCATACCAGGTTTAACATTAAATATTGACAAGCTAGACACAGAAAAACTTACGTCAGGCTGTGAGTAGCATGCAATGTGATTTAGCAAGCCAATAGCTGATTGATAGTTCACATTTAATGCTCTGAATTGTTTGAACTTGTCATCAGTTGCAGGTGTGAGTTGTAGGTTTGGATTGAGGGGTGATTTGCTGATTTTAGAATCTTCTAAGCCTAGTTCCTTGAGGCCCCTTTCAATGTGCTTGGGTTGGCTAAGAAGAAATTCATTGTGCTTAACATTTATTTGCATGCCCAGGATGGTGTCCGGATCCTTTGCAGTAGAGCCGGCAAAACAATTCAAGAATTTCCTTTTGAAGTCATTGCCGTTGCCAACAAGAATGAGGTCGTCCACATGGGAGAAGATTCAAGATTTGCCATTGTTTGACAGGTAAAGGCACGGATCACACATAGGTTCTTTGAAGCCTACTTCTCTGAACCAAGCTGTAAGTGTTGCATACCAGTTCTTAGGAGCCTGCTTCAGACCATAGAGTGACTTTTGGAGTTTGAGAAATTGGCACTTTCTTTTGGACCCCTTTGGAGTTTGAATGATTACTTCTTTGTCAATTGGTGAATGGAGAAAGGCATTTTTGACGTCAAATTGTTAAATATTCTGTTTTTTTTGAGTGCGTGTCATACTGACACCAGACTCAGTCTAACCTCAGTCTTACCCTCAGGTGTTATCTACTTTCTTAGGAACTTCAACCTCAGGGCTCAGGAGACTTACATCAATATGTCTCCAGTAACTATATACCTCAGGATCTTCATGCAGTACATATCTACATATAGTCTAACCTCATACTATACACAGATAGACTCCATAGGCTTGCACATACTCAATCTCCCAGGCTCTACTCTACCTCTCTGTCTAACCCATACCTCTTTGGGTTACCTCTCTGTCTAACCCATACCTCTTTGGGTTATCTCTCTGTCTAACCCATACCTCCTCTGTGTGGTTTATCCTTTGGGAATCTTTATGTACATCCTCCTGCTGATTGTATTACATACTCTCTCTACTTAGTACATAGTGTCATGACTCCCATGTACACTGTACATCCTTCAACTGTACTCTCCCAACTTAGACAGCTCAGACCTGGAACCTTGTCCCAATGTAGAAGCAGCCTAACCTAATGTAGTAGCATCCCTGATCAGCCCTCTCTGTTACTTAGACTGTTCCCATGACATCATGTGTGTAGTCTGAGCCCCAATCACTTGTACCTCTGTTGTATTTCCAACCTCTTGTCTATTTAATAAGCCTCCTCTTTCCTCTTCCTGATTCTTCCCCCAAGAAATCAGTTTACTACTTCTTACTAGGAGATCTTTCCCAGCAAGTGTCATTCAGCACCATTCAACCCAATCCTCCTCTGCTCCTGTTAGCCTCCTTCAGTAACCTTGCCCCCAAGCCTACTGTGGGTAGAGACCCCTCTGTGCCAAGCCCTGCTTGCATGTCAGCAGCCCTTGTGACATTAAACTGATTTCTTCCCCAATAACCGCTTCTTCACCAACCACCCTCCCTATCCTTTTAGACAGCATCAAATCTTGCTATTGAGTTGTGTCAATTTTTGTTTGCTTTATTTCTGTCCCTACCTTGAAATTGGCTATTTGATTTGTGGCCATTTTCATTGCTTCCCTTACCTTACTGTCAAACCTACTCAGAGCTCCAGCTCTCCACCCTCTAAGTGTCACTTCAACGCTTCAACGCTTCAAGGCTTCAACGCTTTGACGCTTCAACACTTTGACACTTCAACACTTTGACACTTTGACACTTTGAGGCTTTGACGCTTTGACACTTTGACACTTTGACGCTTCGACGCTTTGACACTTTGACACTTAGACAAGGTATAGTAACCAGTATTTGACTGTCCCATAAAGGTAATCAGAGGAAGAAAAAACTCCTTTTTTTTAATCATTTTATTCTTGCTCCAAGGTGAAGAACAACTTTTGGGTAACTAATTATTCTTAGAAGTAAGAATGCCCCAACGACGTGCTCTTTTTTCTCACATTTCTAGCCCAGCAGTCACCCGCAGCTCTAGGGGGAGAGGTACCACTGAACCTACTGACCATTCTACCCCTAGATCTCGTGGAACAGGTAGGACCTTTTCTAACCTGATTGCACCAGTGGCTACCACTTCCACTCCTATGGATACAGGTTTATTGGAACCTATTCCCCAAGTATCCCTTTCTACTATTCCTTCTTCTGACAATGCTATCCTCCAAAGCATCACAGGTCAGTTTCCAAGCCCAGGTTACCATGGTTTGGAATCTCCTACCTATGATGCAAGCATGGTCCCAATCCCAGGAGAAGGTGAGGAAGATGAAGAGGATGAAGACTCAGCATTTGATTCCAGAATCTTGAGTGGCCTGGGTTCACCATCCCCAGAGGGTAATCCTAGTCAAACTTCTAATGCAACAGCAGTCCCTTCACCTTCCCCGCACACCAACCTTCCTTCCACCACTCAGGCTCCTTCAACTGACCCTGCCCTGCTGGCCATTTTTCAGCAAATGACCACCGCAATGACTCAACTTTCTAAAACTGCTCACCATGGACCCTCTGCTAACTTTAAATCTCCATCTATCAATGCCCCAGATAAATTTGATGGAACTAACCCAACCAAGCTTAGACCTTTCCTTCAAGCTTGTGAACTCATTTTTGCAAATGATGAGAGAGTTTTTGCTAATGACAGAAAGAAAGTATTTTTTACAGTCTCTTACCTTTCAGGAAATGCCAGTCAATGGATCCAACCTTATCTTGCTCACATTGGTAATCATGAGCCGGACTTCATACTTAACTCCTGGCTTCTATTCACTCAACAGCTTCATACCCTTTTTGGGGATCGTCTAGAAATCCAACGTGCTGAGAAGGAGTTAACCCTCCTTAAGATGAAAGACAGTGGTTATGCTACTAACTATATCACTGAATTCAGGACACTTATGACCAAGGTCTCTGGGTGGGGTGATAAAGCCTTTTTCTTTCATTTTAGACAGGGTCTCCCAGCCAGATTACTGGACCAACTAGCTGGTTATGATGGACCTCAAGAAACCTTGCAAGACCTAATGGATATTGTTCTTAAGTATGACACTTGTTACCATGAAAGGATCCGGGAGAAGTCCTTCACTCTCCCTCAGACCACAAGACCTGGACCCAGTCTTCCAAATCCTCAGAAATCTCAACAGAACAGCCAACCAGGTAGGTTTAAGGGGAAGACCAAGCCAACCCCTACTAATTCTACTCCAACCTATGTCCCTAATCCAAATGTAGGAGAGGATGGACACCTCAAGGCTGAAGAAAAAGCTAGACGAGAAAGAGAGGGTTTGTGTAACTACTGTGGAGGAACTCACAAAATTAGCCTCTGCAGGAAACGTCCAGATTTTCAACCTGGCCAGAAACCCAATCCTATGAAGCCAAAAAAGGGAAAATACTAGGTGATGGGAATGTGGTACCCCTTGACCATCACCCTCCTAATATTTGAGTACAAACTTTGGAAAGAAAAGACGCTAACCCTCCTTCCAAAGACTTACGTTTTGTTTTCTTGACCAATAACCAGGCTTACAGTGTACTTGTTGACTCTGGAGCAACTCAATCTGTTATTTCAAAAGCTATGGTTTTAAAGTTTTCTCTATCACTCAAACCCCTGACCACTCCTATTTCCCTATTTACCTTCAGTCCTTCTGACTCACCTTCCCAGGAAATCACCCATAAGGTTTCCTTCAAATTCTCTTTGCCCTCTTTTCCCAACTTAGAATGGGATTTCTTGGTTGTTGATACTCCACCCAAAGAAGACATTATTCTAGGTATTGACTTCCTCCATTTCTGGAACCCAGAGGTAAATTGGCAACTGGGATTGATCACCCCAAGACACCAACCAACTTTGGATCATTCCTCTTCCGTTGAACTCTCCTTGGCCACTACTTCCTTTCCGCCAGTGAACCTGCAGGTCACTGCTCCTGTCCCCTTTTCAGAATCTATGCACTCATAACACTTCCCTTTGAGTTCAACAACTACTTCTTTGAACAGGATATTCTTTGGACATTCTCTGAAATTCTTGGAGGATATGGAGAATGATCTATCCGTTCCAGTTTTGCATATGATTATTGCGACTTCTGACTCTGACCCAAAGCAGGCTACTGCAGAAGGTTTGGATGAAGATGAGGAAACTGATGAAATTGAAACTGTGATGGAGAGAGTTCCTGATGCTTATCATACATTTTTAGATGTTTTTTCCAAGGTCAAAGCTGATAAACTCCCTCCTCATTGCGCTTACGACCATCATATCAAACTGGAAGGCCCTATGCCTCCAGTTGGGCCTATCTACTCCCTTAGTCACCATGAGAAGGAGGCCCTACAAGCCTATATAGCGGAAAATATAGAGAAAGGTTTCATTTGCCCCAGCACTTCCAGCACTGGAGCAACTGTCCTCTTTGTAAGAAAAAAGGATGGTGGGTTGAAATTTTGTGTTGACTATTGCAAAATCAACCCTGTGACTCAAAAGAACCGGTATCCAATTCCTCCCATGACTCACTTATTAACAGTCTTTACTGGTTCTACCATTTTTTCCAAAATTGAACTCAGGGGTGCTTATAATCTCCTTTGAATTAAGGAAGGGGATGAACATCTTACAGCATTCAGAACCCAGTTTGGGAGTTTTGAATATTTGGTAATGCCTTTTGGACTCACCAATGCTCCTGCCTCTTTTCAATGTCTTGTTAATGACATTTTTTCAGACCTTCTGACCATCTGTGTGGTGGTATACCTTGATGAAATTCTTATTTTTTCCAAAAACTTAACAGAACATACAGCTCATGTGTGCAAAGTCTTGAACAGACTTTGGAAGAAAAACTTATATGCAAAAGCTTCTAAGTGTGAATTTCATGCCTCCTCAGTGGACTATCTAGGATATGTCATTTCCAGAAGTGGCATTGAAATGGACAACTCCAAGGTCCAGAAGATCTTGGACTGGCCACCACCAACGAACAAAACGGCCTTGCAACATTTTTTGGGTTTTTCTAATTTTTATCCCAGGTTTATCATTAACTATTCCAGAAAGGTGCACCTCCTCACTGCTCTAACTGGAGCAGACCCCATTTTTCCTTTATCCCCAGGGACTCTGCAGCAGTTTGAGGACCTCAAGGTAGCCTTTACTAAAGCTCCTGTACTCAGAAATTTTGATTTTTCCTTACAGACCTTTTTGGAGACTGATGCCAGTGACTATGCCCTAGGGGCTGTCCTCACCCAAGTCTCTCTTGATGGATCCAAACACCCAATTGCTTTTGACAGCAGGAAATTGGGTAGTGCTGAACTGAACTATGAAATCCACAATAAGGAACTCCTGGCCATTGTATGGGCCATCAAGATCTGGAGAGCTTCCCTCCTCAGTCTTTCTTCTCCCTTTGAAGTTCTCACTGATCGCTTATCTCTTAAGTATTTCATGACCTCCAAAGTCTTGACTCTTCGCCAAGCCCGTTGGGCTGAGTTTCTGTCTGAATTTGACTTCACTATAGTCTATAGACCTGGAAAGCAATTGATAGTGCCTGATGTCTTGTCACCTTGAGACAACATTTATCCCAAAGGGGGGATGCCCTATGCAGAAAAGAATCCAGCAAATGTCAAACAACTCTTGAAACAGACTGACTTTGAACCTTCTAGAATTTTCTTTATCTCTGCAAAACAGGTTGAAAAACAATTGGAAACCTTAATTCAGTCCTAGATATCCAACAAATCAACCCAGAAGATTATTCAGAAACTACATAAAAAGGAACAAGTAAAGAGTTACCATATAGACCCAGACACTGGACTCCTTATTTTCCAAAACAGAATAGCAATCCCCAAGGAGGATGAACAACTCCAACTTGAAATACTTTGACAAAGACATGACTCTCCCCTCTCTGGCCAACCTGGACAAGACAAAACAGCTGATCTAGTCAAAAGAGATTTCCATTGGGAAACTATGAATTCCTTTATCAAAGATTATGTTTCTTCTTGTTACCTTTGCAGCAGAAACAAAGCCATTCACCACAAAAAGTTTGGACTCCTCCAACCCTTACCAATTCCAGATTCTCCCTGGGCTTCACTCTCTATGGACTTCATCTCACAACTGCCCTACTTTACTTCAAGACTTCCATACACTCTATCCCTCAAAACCAAAGTCATCCTTAAAATAAAAACAATACAAACCCTACTCTCCTTTTCAAAAATATATATATATATATATACCAATAACATGATAAAAAAATAAAGATTCTTTCTCCTTTTTCTCTTTCTTCAACCTTAGCAAAAAAAGAAAAGATCAATTACTCCCCTCTAAGAAAATATAAAAAAAATAAAATAAAATAAAACAAAATAAAATAATAATAAAATAAAACAAATTTTATATAAACAACTTTTTAGATAGCTTCACACATCAATTCTTTCAACTCTTTTACTCTAGACATCCAAGTATTTACTAATTTTAACTTGGAAACTTGATAAGAATTTGGCCCCCTTATAGTAGTCCCTACTTCAAAAGTATGCCCAGCTAAAGCCAAAGTATCAGCTAGTCTTTTCTTTATCTCTAAAACTTTTTTCTTTCTAGCTTCTAAAAAACCATACTTTTCTTTTCTTATCTCACTACCCCAACCCTTCTTTAAAGCTTCCTGAAAATTTGAATTTAAAGTTCTAGAATTCCTACTATAAATCTCCAAATATTGATTAACTTGATCTTCATTTAAAACAGAATCTTCTCTGAATCTTCTTCCTTCCATCATCTCCAATAACCTTTCCCCACTTTCCAATTCCTCCAACCAGACCTCAGTTTCACCTCTTCTTTCAATTCCTTTCCTTCTATTCCTTCTGTCTTCCACCACCTTCATCTTTACCTCCAAATCCTTCATCTTGTTCCTCAAATCTTCTAACTCCAAAGAGTCATCTGATCTGCCCCCTTCTTTGACGATGATGTCTCTTCCTTTTCCTTTAACAATCTCTTTGGTGGTTCCCCTATCTTCCTCCATATCACTTAATTCCATCTCCAAACTCCCTTTGGCGTCTTCATCATCATCCCCGCTTCAACAATCCGCTTTGGCTCTTCAACGTTTCGACGGTGGGCTTCAACGCTTCAACAAATTGCTTCGACGCTTTGACGTTTGACGCTTTGACGGTGGGCTTTGACGCTTTGATGATTTGCTTTGACGCTTTGACGGTGAGCTTCGACGCTTTGAAGACTTGCTTTGACAATTTGAAGAACCCCTTCGACGCTTCGACAAATCCCTTCAACGCTTCAACCAACCCCTTCAACGCTTCGATGACTTCCTTTGAAGGGTTTGATGGATTCCAAAATGCCTTTTTTTTGTACCCTTTTTGGGGGGACCTTGACCACCTCCTTGTTCAAATCTACGTGAGGGGTTCCCCATTGTATAAATGCCTCACTGCACTCATCCTGCGGACGCCTCAACGTACCATCTATGGCCAAATTACCGGTTTGACGCAGTGCCTCCCTCTTTTCTTGCATTTTCTTCGATCTCTCCTGCATCAAACGGACTATTGCAAACCTTTATCAGCACTCCAGCACCTCCAATACTAAATCCAGAAGTACTTACCTGAAGATTCATCAAGTCTGGATGAGTAACCCAAGGTCATGGGATCATCATATGGAGCCTCTTTTACTTCAAAAGGTTGACTCTTCTCCAGGACCCATAAGGTTGGCCCCAAGGCCTTTCTGCCTTGCTTATCCATATCACACATTCTTCCATACTTCCTAAAACTTTCACATTTGGCAGAATTTTGCTTGATACTGGTCATGCAGATTCTTCCAAGCTTGACGCACCTATCACAACTTGGGTAGTATTGCTGGACTGGATGATAATTGTTGGTCTTCTCCATTGGATAGGTTGGTGTAGGTGATCTGGTGTAAGGAGATAAAGGTGGTAATGGGGTGGATGGTGGTGATGGTTGTGGGTAAGGGGAAGGAAAACTCAAGTTAGACATGGCTGAAGGACAACCTGGATGGCCTCTTCAACCTCTCCTTTTATGGTCATCAGGAGATGCCCTCTTCTTCACCAGGGGGTACTGTCATACTGAAACCAAACTCAGTCTAACATCAGTCTTACCCTCAGGCCTGATCTACTTTCTTAGGAACTTCAACCTCAGGGCTCAGGAGACTTACATCAATATTTCTCCAGTAACTATATACCTCAGGATCTTCATGCAGTACATATCTACATATAGTCTAACCTCATAATATACACAGATAGACTCCATAGGCTTGCACATACTCAATCTCCCAGGCTCTACTCTACCTCTCTGTCTAACCCATACCTCTTTGGGTTACCTCTCTGTCTAACCCATACCTCTTTGGGTTGTCTCTCTGTCTAACCCATACCTCCTCTGTGTGGTTAATCCTTTGGGAATCTTTATGTACATCCTCCTGCAGATTGTATTACATACTCTCTCTACTTAGTACATAGTGTCATGACTCGCATGTACACTGTACATCCTTCAACTGTACTCTCCCAACTTAGACAGCTCAGACCTGGAACCTTGTCCCAATGTAGAAGCAGCCTAACCTAATGTAGTAGCATCCCTGATCAGCCCTCTCTGTTACTTAGACTGTTCCCATGACATCATGTGTGTAGTCTGAGCCCCAATCACTTGTACCTCTGTTGTATTTCCAACCTCTTGTCTATTTAATAAGCCTCCTCTTTCCTCTTCCTGATGCTTCCCCCAAGAAATCAGTTTACTACTTCTTACTAGGATATCTTTCCCAGCAAGTGTCATTCAGCACCATTCAACCCAATCCTCCTCTGCTCCTGTTAGCCTCCTTCAGTAACCTTGCCCCCAAGCCTACTGTGGGTAGAGACCCCTCTGTGCCAAGCCCTGCTTGCATGTCAGCAGCCCTTGTGACAGTATAGAAGAAGCAGTCTTAACGTTTAGGGTTTTCCAGTCGGAGCAAAGGTCTCAGAGTAGTCCAAACCCTCAATCTGATTAAACCCTTGCACACAGAGCCTGGCCTTATATCTAACCGGGTTTCCATGACAGTCTTGTTTGATTTTTTAAATCCATGTATTCTTGAGAGCATTTGTTGGGTCAGGACCATTGTATTCATCCCATACGCAGAGATCCTCAATTGAACCCAGTTCTA
This sequence comes from Puccinia polysora, assembly GCA_025617555.3. Taxonomy (NCBI): domain Eukaryota; kingdom Fungi; phylum Basidiomycota; class Pucciniomycetes; order Pucciniales; family Pucciniaceae; genus Puccinia; species Puccinia polysora. Next base: position 38,643,725 of record CM062633.1, on the reverse strand, counting down.
CATCCATTGCGTCCATCCATTCTAGAAATTTGTCACAGCAAAGGGCATCCTCACAGGTTTTGGGGTTGTAGAATTGAAGGAAGCCGTACCGTTGTAAGACTCCAAACAGTGCTAGGCCGTGCCAGTTCTGCGGAGGGGAAAGGTGCTTTTTAGGCTGCCCTCCTGAGTGTTACAAAAATATTTAAATGTAACCAAGATCAAAGTCCAGGACCTGGTAAATGGGGGACCAAATGTAAGAAGATAAAGATTATAGTAGTTGGTAGCTGGGGAAACAACACTATCTGAGGCAAGATGGTGCCGGGGAAAACTTGAATAGAAGAAGTCAAGGTTTGTTCAGATTTTAACAAGACAAGGGAATTTTAAGTAACAACGCCCACAAGCTAATAGCTCTGGTTGTCAGCAGAAGCTAAGGAAAGATCAACTCAATCCCAAACAACCTCCAGGTTCTAAATGAACCTGCCCAACTCTCCGCAATAAAGCGCTTGAAGGGTACCAGATAACTGTGGGTGGCTGCACAAGACAAAGCTAATTTTTTTGAAGAAGCGCTAGAAGCAAAAAAATAACTGATTCAAAGAAGGATAACCCAACACTTCTCAAGGGACTCAAGAGCAGCATGGCAGAATTCAACTTCAAAAGAGATGAAGCGAGGTTTCAAACTCAAGGTTTTTAAGCTTAATAAAACCTCTTCAGCCAAAAATGACTGGTTCCAGAAAGATAATCAAAGGATGATCAGGACCAGTATAGTCGGATAAAGGGATCAGGAGTTGTGTAACACACTCAAGAATTTAATCAGTCAAATTCTTCTTCAACCAGCAAAGCTATTGGTTGATGATAAGAATCAAGGATCAAGGGTTTGAGGATGGATGCTCAAGGATCAAGGGGAAATCAAAGATATAACCAAATTTTTGTCTCAGATAAAGGGGAATGAAAACCCCACAGATGATGTATTTCAAGAGGTTAATGATGATCTTAGGATGTGGTGGTGATGATACCCTCTGCTGATGTGCTGATAGGATCCTCTGATCTAGGATGTATGATGCCCCCCCCCCTCCAAAAGGCAGGGGAGAGCCCCTCCTTATATGAGCAGGAGGCCCTGTTAGACTATTTACAAGGGATACTACAAATGGAGCAGAAAAAGAAAGATTTTTTTTTTTGATTTTCAGATTTTAGGTTATCAGAATAATTTGATCACGCAGGCCAGTGGAAGTCCAGCCTGCCTGACTGGGGTGGGATCCTTTCATCTCTTCACCTCTCCTGCATCTGTTTGTTGGATGGGTGCGCGCGACAATACCAAAATCACCCACCCCTCTTCCAAAGGCAGAAGGGGTGGGAAAGGAAAACGGATCAGACTGCCTGCGGGTGTCGGCAAGCGGTAGACAACACAAGTGAGAGTAGAAAGACAGGATGAGATGGGATGATCCAATTGATGGATTGTTGGTTGATGATGGGATGCATGAGGGATACTGGGCGCTTGTTGACAGGTTTTGGGGATTGAATGGTTGACAAGGAGGATTCAAAGATGGAAGAAGATAGACCAAGAGTCGCCAGAAGAAGGTTGGCAATCAAATCACCAGGCAATGTAGTATCTCTTGTACATAGTATACAGGGCCTCATGTCTATAAAAGGAGGGGCTCTCCCCTGCCTTTTGGCCCAGCATCCAGCATCCCAGCATCCTATCAGACCATCATCAGAAATCAACTTATCCGTGGGCATCCTTCCCACTTATCTAAGCAATTTATCCGGGTATATCCAATCACCAATGCCAGGCCTGCTAGCACCCAACGCAAGCAATCATCAGGGCTGGCGGATGGCTTAACAGGTGTGTGGGGTGAATCAGAACTTTGAAGCTGGGGGTATTTGGGGTAGGAGATCAACGTGGAAGACGCCGGTGGGATGCAATGAAGACCTGGGACAGTGGAGTGATAGTAGCAAAATCCTGAAGAGAAGTGGGTCCTAGAAAGCGGGCAAGGAGATCATGAGAGGTCAATGGTGTGTTCAACAAAAAGAGTGTGTAGAGTACATTACAGTCGTAATAGGTGCTTGTAAGGTTGACATGGCGGCGTTGTTGCCAAGAGGAGGGAGAGATTGGGCATGGTCTGCTGAGATTAGGGATGATAATGGTGGTGGTGTTAGTGAGAGTGTTGATGATGCTGATTGTGATGGGGATGGGTGGCAGAGGAGCTAGTTTGAACAGAGGTCAAAAAAGGGGTTGGTGGGATGATGGGCCAATGATCAATGGAGTTGATCAAAGTCTGTTTGGCGGTGGAGATGGATGAAGATGAAGGGAAGTTTGGGCCAAGTGGGTCTTGGCCCGTGCGTTTGGCCAAAAGGAAGGGGGAGAACAAAAAGAGAAAGGATCAAAAGTTATACCTAGATGGTCAGGCCAAGAGATGCCTGTCCTAGACCAATGGGACAAAGGGATGTTTTACAGGATGAGGAAGTTGGAGAAGTGATACTAAAAACAAAATTACAAATTTTTTTTTTTGATGAATAACACATAAATAAAAGAATTGTGAAAAATTTTTTGAATTTTTCTGCATCTGGTCCAGGGTGTCCAGATTTTGTCACCACATCTCTCCCCAAGTTACAGACTGTCCCTAGTCTGCATCTGCGCTTGATGTCATAAAAAAATAAAGGAAAGATGATTGAATACAAGAAGTTTCCATTTGATTTTGAGAGAGATTGAAAAGAACATCTTGATCCATCAAAAGAAAATCCCAGAGTTGACTGCAATAAAATGAAGAAGGTGTCCCAAGTGCTCATGTATGTGGCATAAAGTAGATTTCACAACACAAACACAGCTGATGACCCTGGTGGTGCACAATTGGGAGGACTTACTTCTGATCAAAGTTTCCTCTACAACAATAAAATTTCTTGACCTGATCAGCAGAGAACCTCCTGGCCATCTGAGTACCATCCAGTTCCTCCAAAAGATGTGATCCACCTCTGACTTGACGGACCACTCAACAAGGACCATTCCAGCAATTGGAAAAAAGCTTTCCCCACTAAATTTCCAAGGATTGGTTGTAAGCTAAAACTAGATCACCAGGATTCAAGGGGTCCCTGACTCAATTGGAATGCTTATCCTCCCAATACTGGACTGATTTTTCTGTTGATTCCATCATTTTCTTATAAGCTTTGTCACAAACATCTTCACTTTGCTCCAGTTGCTTGGATCTGGAAACCAACAGATCGGTGGTGGAAGAAACCTTTTCCCAAGAAATACCTAAGAAAGATTCCATTTCCAGATCAAGAGGAAGGACAGCCCTTTTTCCAAAGATAATTTTGTAAGGCAAGTAGCCAGTGGTTTGCTTAGTTGAAATTCAATCAGAGAAGAGGACCAGCAGAAGAAATTTGCAAAAATTCTTTCCACTTTCACCAGCCAACTTGACAAGAGCAGCCTTCAAAGGGGCATGGCCTCTTTCCACCATTCCTTTTCTTTCAGCATAATAAGGATTGGTCACCCTATGTTGACCAGGAAGCAATTGGACCATTTCCTCCAGTTTGCCACCAAACTCAGAGCCAAAATCAGTTGAATAAGATTGAGCGAAGCCATAACGCATTCTCCAAGTCTCACAAAGGGAGGCTAATACTGATTCAGAGCTGAGGTTCTTAAGAAATTTGGCTTCAACCCATCCAGAAAAATCATCTCTAGCCACAATGAGGTACTTAGCTCCACCAGCCTTGATTTGAACCACATCCATAGGAATCCTTCCAAAGACAGTGGACTCTCCAGTGGGATAACAAATTTCAGCTGGGCGCCTAAGATCACGTTTCTGACATACTTTGCAACTCTTGCACCATTGAGAGACTGATTTCTTCAGAGATGGCCACCAGAATTGTCTGGATATACGCTGATAGGTCTTGGTTTCCCCACAATGGCCAAGGCCTTCATGGAGACTTTCAAGGATTGAATCTTGCTTAGCGGGGATGGTGACAACAATTAGAGCACAAGGATTGCCTCTTTTCATAAGCCTAGTACCTTGAACAAAGAAATTGGAGGACTTCCTTTTGAGTGATTGGAAATCTTTAGTGGAGAGATCAGGAGGCCTTTGGAGAGTGGAAAGGTACTGCTCCAATTTTAGTCAGAAACCTTTTTGGAAGCCAGAATAATTTTGAGAGGAAAAGGTAAATACCGGATGAATAAAAGGCTCCTTGTTGTCAAAGTCCACTCAAAAATCCAATTCTTTGTCTCCAAGGGGGCGTCCAGATAAACCATTGGCATGGTGAAGGATTTTCCAGGCCTATGAAAAATATCAAACACAAAAAATCTGGATAAAGGCTACCCAACGGGTCATAGGACCATTTGGGAGGCATGGGGCGTTGATCATTTTGATGATGGATTGTGCGTCAACTTGTAACTCAAAGTGATGACCCCAGAGGACAGTTTGGAGTTTCTTCAACATTTGAGACACGCCACAGAAATCCAGTTTTGGTTGGGAGTACCTGGATTCTACATCTGAAAATTACAGGGATTCATAGAGATCAGGAAAGTCCTGAAAATTTTCATCTTCCTGGGTGAGGACAGCCCCAACAGATTGATAACTGAAATCAACAGCCAATTTGATCTTGCCAGCTCCTGATCCGTAAGCAATGTTCTTCAAGACTATGTCTTTGCCAACCATCATTTTAAGATGCTGAAAAGAATTTTCACACTCTTGGGTCCAGACCCACTCAGCATCTTTTCTGGTCAGGCGACGTAGGGGAGCACAGATTTTGGATAGAGATGGGATGAAAATTTGAACATAAGTGACAAAACCTAGAAAACCCCTGACTTCAGTTGGATTGATGGGAGTAGGCCAAGAGAGGATTTTGTTGATCTTGGATGGAGCCATCCTTCTTCCTTCCTTGCAGACCACAGGACCAACAATTTCCAGAGCAGGGACACAGGCAGCCAATTTGGATCTGGATACAGTGAGGCCATATTCTTCAATTTGGAACAGGACCCTTTCCAAAGTGGTTGCATATTCCCAGATAAATCAACGGATTTCTGAATGCCAGGGTAAGAGCTCATTGTTATAGTCAGAAAATGGTCCTTTAATTCCGCCGTCATGAATGAAGATACCAGCATGATTGGAGATTTCATCCTGGAGGAGCCAAACCATCTCAGCCTGAAAGACCGCAACTGAGTTGGTGGAGCCTTGAGGAAATCAAGTACGCTGGAAGCGACTGAGAGGAGTATTGAATGTGGTGAGAGGGCAAGAAATCAGATTTAAGGACAGTTTCTCATAGCCACCCATAATGTCACCTAGACCATAGCAAGCTCTCCCGGAGAAGGATTCAACAAACTCTTCAGTAGCAGGGGGAATACCAGAGTCTTTAATAGTAACCTTATTTCACAGCTGGAGATCATGAACTATTCTAAGTTTACGGTTACTTTGAAGGACACAGAAAACAGGACTGGAATAGCTAGAAGTTGACTTTTCATATAAAACGGTGAAGACTTGTTCCCAGACCAACTTGATGAACTCGTTGAATTTGGCAGTAGGGATTGGGATCTTTTTCTTTTGCCAGGGATCATGTTCTACTACAGGAATGATATAAGGCAGACAATAGGACTCTTTCAAGAGACCTCTCTCTTCTTCACAGAAAGCAATAGCTTTTTCACTAAGAGACAAGACATTTTTGATCAAATACAAATCATCAGGTAGAAGCCATCCATCTGGTCCAAAGTTGACTACTCTTGGACGTTCTTCAGTTACACGGCCAGAGGGGATGAATGGACCAGCAAGAGATTGAGGTAAACCACAGTAAGGATTGCAGGATAGAGGAGGACGCCTAAGACAAGGATTGAGATTGAGAGGCATTGGTTGGTTGACTGGTTGGATTTTCCTGGCAACTGGTTTATATTTGGAGGAGAAAGAGAGCGGTCCTTGTTTTTTCCAAGAGTTTACCAGAGAGATCTAACTATGGGGATTGAGACCAAGTTCTAACGCCTTCCAAGTTCAATTTTTGGCAACGTTTTCAAAAGGTGCCTTTTCCATAAAAGAATTACCGGGGGATAATGCATTGCATACATGTGTGGCACAAGGTAGGGTTTCAAAAATGATGGTAGTAGGATACCCCAATGGTGCACAATTGGGAGGACTTACTTCTACCCCAATTTTCCTCCACTGAAGCCCATATTGTTCCATACAAAAGCCACCAAAAATAAGATCAAGACCAGGATCTGGTTTAGACTCATTGCAGAGAATCAAATCAGAACTGAAATAAGGTTGATTAGGAATAAGAGTACAAGGAAAAGAAGAAAGAACAGATGAAGAAGAAATATTTTTGAATTTTTCTGTTTTGTTTTGTTTTTGATTTTTGATATTTTTGAGATCAGAGGAAATTGTTGAAAAGAAAGAGAAAAAGGCCTTGGGGATGAGGGTTGACCCTTGAGTTGGAGTTTGAGGCTGAAAAGAACTACAACTATTAGTAGGATCAACTACTCCCATGAAAAAAGAGAAGAACTGGAATTATCCTTCTGTTTAGGAAAATGACCAGGGAAATCTCTTTCCCAGCAACCAGAATCCAAAGAAGAAAGAGGAACCTCAATTTTTATACCATCTGAATTGGGGAGGAGGATTCTCTCCCCAACTTGATTGGAAAAAATCAGAGTTCCTCCAAAATTAATTAGGAAAGGTTGACCCAAGATCATAGGTCCATCCAAGCGTGTGATCCAGAAATGACAAGTTCCCACAATGTTTTGGCCAATCTGGACTGGGACGTCTTCAACAATTCCAACCAATTTGCAAGACTGGTTCCCTATTCCATAAACTGAGGGGGTGAAGCTGACCCTAGGGCTGAGTCTAAGCTTGCAGGCCATAGCATCCAAGATCAAGTTGAGCCAAGAGCCAGAGTCAAAGAGGAGCAAGACCGTTTTAGCTGATTCACCAAGATGGCAGGAAAGAAAACCAAGAGGAAATGAGTAAAGACTAGACTCAGAAGAGGGATCAGTTCCACCAGAGTCCTCTATCAAAGTTCCAGAGGAGACCTTGAGTTCCTCAGGACCAATTTCCACACGTCAACAAGAAACCCATTTCTTCATTCCTTCAGCAACAGATGGAGAGATTGATAGGAGTTCAGCCACAGATAAATCAGGAACTTTGAGATCAGAAATTTTCTTTAATACCCCTTCCACAGCATTGGGGAGATCTTTGGAAATTCCCCTCTCAAACCAAACTTTGGGCTTGGTGGAGGGAGGAAGATTGGGTGAAGCAGGAACAGGATCAGAGAATTGAGGAGGTTTAATAGATGAGGTAGGATCAGGGTGATCTTGAGACCTTTCCATGAGTTGTTCTTTTTCCATTTCCATGTATTCTACATCAGAAGAGGGCTTGGGTGAAGATTATTGTTTGGGCGGTTTTTGGAGGATTGAGGTTGGCAGGGAAGGAGCTTTATGAGGTTTGGACTCCTCATGTGGCTTGCTAGCTGGATCAAATTGGTAAGTACCAACCATAGAAGAGGAGGAAATAGCTGGAGGATACCAGGGTTGAAGAGTACCGCAAGAAGATTGGAAATCCACAGAAGCCAAGAATTCCTTCATAGGAGGAGGTGGCTGGTAAGAGGCCACCACATGACAAATGGGGCAAGATGAATCAAAGGGGATTAGGGCACCATTAGGAAGAAAAATATTCCCTTTTTGCTCTACTAATTTCTTGTCTTTGTCCTTCTGGAGCTCAAGACATTGACTGTTTCCATGGCCTTCTCTGTGGCAATAATAGCAGACTATAGTATTTTTAGTAACAGCACTAGAAGGTTTAGGAACATCAAGAGAGGAAATCTTTTGATCCATTTTGTTCTCAAAGGCTTTGAGCAGTTTGGTGATCTTGTCCATTGTAGCAGTTTCTTGGTTAGGCTGAGGGTTCTTGGGCCTGCAATCAAATTCCATTTTATTAATGATCTTTTTTGACTCTTTGAAAGAGGGGGCATGGACTGGTTCAGCGGTTTTAGACTTTTCAAAAGTGAGGGCTGTTTGACCTTTCATGACTTTAACCACCACTCCTGACTTTATCCACCACTCCCCTAAGGATAAGGAAACCAGGGAGCTTGAATTGATTATCCCTGGTAGTGATCATGGATCCAGAATTGACCAGTTTGTCCTTGATCCTTTCCTGTACTCCAAGAGAAAAGATTGGAAAAATTGGACTCAAATTTTGTCCACTGTGTCAATGTGATTGTTTTGGACAAAGTAGGATTGGATGGGATCCCAAGATTTCTTAACAGCCTGATAATTGGAAGCTGAAGCCACACCACCATTGGAGATCCACTGGGAGACAAGGTTATCTAGATCCTGCCAGGTAAATTGTGCTCTATCTGTTTTTCCCCAATAAGCCAACATTGCTCCCCACAGCAGGGTCCAGTTATGCCATTTAAAACCTTCAAACAACTCAATGATTTCCATAACTTCATCAGAGGAGATAAAAAAGCGTAACTGGTAGGCCATATCAAATTTTCTAGCCCCATCCACCAAATCAGCCATCTTGTACAAGTCCAAGAAGAGTTCCATGTTTTTCCCATTGAATCCTAAGTTCTTATTCTGGGGCTTGATCTTAACCATCTTAGGACAAGTAGAAGAGTTGCTGGTTGTTCCAATTTGAAAAATTTTCCTAAAAGATCGAAGGAACAGAGTTCCACAGTGGCTCATGAATGTGGCAAGAGTAGGGTTTCTCAAAAAACCACAAGTATCTTGCCCAGGTGGTGCACAATTGGGAGGACTTACTTCTAGAACAATTTGCCTCCAGGGATCCAAAAAAAAAAGAAAGAGATTGGATTTAGAATTTGATGGTTGATTGGGACTGTAAATCCCAAGGTTGCTGGTTCAATCCCGGCCCGGGGGACCAAATGTAAGACTCCAAACAGTGCTAGGCCGTGGCAGTTCTGCGGAGGGGAAAGGTGCTGTTAAGGCTGCCCTCCTGAGTTTTACAAAAATATTTAAATTTAACCGAGATCAAAGTCCAGAACCTGGTAAACAGGGGACCAAATGTAAGAGGATATAGATTATAGTAGTCGGTATCTGGGGAAACAACACTATCTGAGGCAAGATGGTGCCGGGGAAAACTTGAATAGAAGAATTCAAGGTTTGTTCAGAGTTCAACAAGACAAGGCAATTGTAAGTAACAACTCCCACAAGCTAATAGCTCTGGTTATCAGCAGAAGCTTAGGAAAGATCAACTCAATCCCAAACAACCTCCAGGTTCTCAATGAACCTGCCCAACTCTCCGCAATCAAGAACTTGAAGGGTACCAGATAACTATGAGTGGCTGCAAAAGACAAAGCTAATTCTTTGAAGAAGCTCTAGAAGCAAAACAATAACTGATTCAAACAAGAATAACCCAACACTTCTCAAGGGACTCAAGAGTAGTGTGGCGGAATTAAACTTCAAAAGAGATGAAGGGAGGTTTAACACTCCAGATTTTTAAGCTTAATAAAACCTCTTCAGTCAAACGTGAATGGTTCAAGAAAGATAATCAAAGGATGATCAGGACCAGTATGGTCGGATAAAGGGATCAGGAGTGGTTTAACACACTCAAGAATTTCATCAGTCAAATTCTTCTTCAACCAGCAAAGCTATTGGTTGGTGATAAGGATCAAAGATCCAGGGTTTGAGTATGGAGGCTCAAGGATCAAGGGGCAATCATAGATATACCCAAATTTTTGTCTCAGATAAAGGGGAATGAAAAACCCACGGATGATTTATTTCAAGAGGTTACTGATGATCTTAGGATGTGGTGGTGATGATACCCTCTGCTGTTTTGCTGATAGGATCTGCTGATCTAGGATGTATGATGCCCCTCCTTCCTCAGAAGGCAGGGGAGAGACCCTCCCTATATGGGCAGGAGGCCCTGTCAGACTATGTACAAGGGATATTACAAATGGAGCGGAAAAAGAAAGAATTTTTTTTTTGATTTTCAGATTTTAGGTGATCAGAACAATTTGATCACGCAGGCCGGTGGAAGTCCGGCCTGCCTGACTGGGGTGGGATCCTTTCATCTCTTCACCTCTCCTGCGTCTGTTTGTTGGATGGGCACGCGCAACAATACCAAAATCACCCACCCCTCGCCCAAAGGCGGAAGGGGTGGGAAAGGAAAACGGATCAGACCACCCGCGGGTGTTGGCAAGCGGTAGACAACACAAGTGAGAGTAGAAAGACAGGATGAGATGGGATGATCGGATTGATTGATTGTTGGTTGATGATGAAATGCATGAGGGATACTGGGTGCTTATTGACGGGTTTTGGGGATTGAATTGTTGACAACAAGGATTTGAAGATGGAAGAAGATAGACCAAGAGTGGCCAGAAGAAAGTTGGCAATCAAATCACCAGGGGGTAACCAATGCCAGGCCTGCTAGCACCCAACGCAAGCGGTCATCAGGGCTGGCGGATGGCTTAACAGGGTGTGTGGGGTGAGTAAGCACTTCGGAGCTGGGGGGATGGGGGTAGGAGACCCACGTGGGAGATGCCAGTGGGATGCAATGGAGGCCTGGGACGGTGGTTTGATAGTAGCCAAATTGTGAAGAGAAGTGGGTGCTAGACAGCAGGCAAGGAGATCATGAGGGGTCAATGGTGTGTTCAACAACAAGATTGTGTGGAGTAGAGTAGAGTCATAATAGGTGCTTGTAAGGATGACGTGGCAGGGTAGTCGCCGAGAGGAGGGAGAGATTGGGCATGGTCTGATGAGATTGGGAATGATGATGGTGATTGTGGTAGTGAGAGTGTCAATGATGCTGATTGGGATGGGGATGGATGGGTGGGGAGCTAGTTTTAACAGAGGTCAAAAAAGGGGTTGGTGGGATGATGGGCCAATGATTGATGGAGTCAATAAATGTCTGTTTGGCGGTGGAGATGGATGAAGATGAAAGGAAGTTTGGGCCAAGCGGGTCTTGGCCCGCGCATCTGGCCAAAAGGAAAGGGGAGAACAAAGAGAGAAGGGATTGAATGTGCCACCCAGATGGTCAGGCTGAGAGAGGCCGGTCCTAGAAAAATGGGACAAAGGGATGTTTGACAGGATGAGGAAGTTGGAGAAGTGATACTAAAAACAAAATTCCAATTTTTTTTTTTTTTGATGAATAACACATAAATAAAATAATCATAAAATTTTTTTGAATTTTTCCGCATCTGGTCCAGGGTTTCCAGATTTTGTCACCACAACATTGTGGATGCTTGACTTGCAATTGGTCTCAAAGGACCCGTCCCGGGGTTGTGACAGCTTTTTGGTTGCCTTGACTGATGTCCTGAGACGTCATTGAACTTTCCTGGCCAGAAGGTGCTGATGATTTTGATTTGTCAGATGATTGGTTGACTGACTTGGCTTCATCAGCCAAGCTGATTGAGTCAACAGACTTTTCCCAATAGTCTTTCCATGGAACTTGAAATTTGGGAAAATCTTCAGGACAGTGATTTTTAGTTGTTCTTTGATTGCTATCATCTCTGTTTTGGATTCAATTTCAAAGTTGAATCCATTCACTCTTGGTGGAGGCATGCGTAAAAATCTGATGTGCTTAGATGAGATAATAGAACCATGTTTTGTTAAAATTCAATATGAAAGAAGAAGCTGATTGAAGCCCACTAGTGTGTCTTCTTTGCCTTTTGGTTCAAATTTAAATCCTTTCTTTATTTTGTTGATTAGGTAGATACAGGGGTTTCCAATGGGTTTCAGAATAGAGGATGGAAGAGCCCAACTGTGCATCTTCTCCCAAGGAGTGACCGTTTTGCCTTTCAGAGGGATGTGATTAAGCATGAGACAGCAACCCTTCACCACCTCGTGCCACACTGAAGGGGGAAGACCGCCATCCTTAAGAGTTGCCCAGGTTGATTCAACAATGGTTTGATTGGCTTTCTCCGCACAAACATTGTTTTCCAGATGATACAATTCAGAGACTATGTGAGTGATATTCCTATCTTCAAGAAAGAAAGTTAACTTTTAATTGACAAATTGGGTCTCTCCGTCAGAGGAGACATTCAAAGGGTAAACCCCACAACAATGATGTTCTTTTTTGAGCAAGCTAATGATGATGTTGGCCATCTTGTCCTTTGAAGCTATATGGAAGGCTGCAAGATATTCCCTAGCATTTTCCACCAAAGACAGGATGAACCTATGACCAGACTTGGAGGACGATCAAATTGGTCCCATGAGATCGGGGTGTATTCAATCAAAGACTTTGGTGGATCTTGTAGAAGTGAGTTTGAAGGGCACTTTTGTAATCTTGCTCCTGAAGCAGTCAACACACTGAAATTTTTGTTTGATATTGCTAGGAATAAGCTGAATGAGAGAGGCAAGTATTGAGAGCAATGCATGCCCTTATTTTCTATGAATATCCAGTAAAGCTTCTTCTGGCAAAGATTTAATGGAATAAAAGAGAGACTTTGAAGATGAAACAGGGTTACAAGAGGGAGTAGGAAGACTATAGAGATTATTCTTGATCTGTCCAGTAAACACCTCTTTGCCTGAGTGAGTCATGAAGAATTTAGTCCCACTTGAACTAATCGCACAACCCTTGCCATTCAGAGTGCCTGCACTGATCATGTTGATGATTACGTTGGGTACATAGAATGCCTTTCTGAGATCAAGTTTAAGGTTGCTCCAGTGAAGTACGGCTATGCCCTTTGCTTTTATTGATAGGCTCGCTCCTTCCTTTCCCATCTTGATAGGATCACTGGAGTATGGTTCCATTTTGGTGAAATAGCAACTGTCATTGATCATATGGACTGATGGTTTGCTTTCAAGCAGAAAAAGCTGGTTTGAATCCCTGTGTTCAATCCACAGATTGAGTAAAGCAAGATAGTGAGCAGAGTGAGATTTTATCTTTGCTTTTGATCTGCCCTTCTTTGCTTTCCATTTTGCCTGATTTTCTCTCCACCATTCTGGAGCTATCTCAGGATAGAGGTTCCAACATTCTCTTGCTGAGTGATGCCTATCTTGGCCAGGGTGATGATAACCTTCCACGCATTGTTTTGGGTCAGATGCCTTGGTTGGAGTTGAATGAGAAGTTTCCTTTCCACCAAATAGAGAAACATCACCCTTGGAACGTGAGCTTGAAATGGAGTATTGAGCCATGGATTTCTTGTTCAGTTGAGTTAGGTGATTGAGCATAAATTTTACTGAGAGTTCCTTATTGGAGTGCATGATTTGCCTTTTGAAATTTTCCATAGAAGAAGGAAACTTATAGGCTAAGATGTTGTCTGGTAATTTGATTCCAACCTCACCCATCTTCTAGAGACACACCTTTACCTTTGTAATGAAATAGAAAATATTGTCAGGGTTGAATGAGAGATAAAGGAAGCTGTTGAAGACTCTGGCTTGGTTTGAAGCCTGAGACAAAGAAAAATTTTGGATGATTGCCTTCCACAGGATTTTAGCTGAGTTTCTGTTTTCAGCTGTGACAATGTTCTCATGTGCAGTAGAGTCAAGTTTTGAAATAATAAGAAGTTTAAGTTCTTTGTTGACAGAAGAATCCAGCGCAGTGGTATCATTGTTCATGGCCGTGGTACATCCTTGAACATCAAGTACAGCATCCATTTTGTCTCTCCAGATGCCCTAATTATTGTCCCCGAGTAAAGGAATTGTTTTGAGAGAATTCTTGAGCATAGCTTTTTAAAGATGTCCATCACACCCCGTTAGGATCCTCTCTCAGTAGATTCTTCAGCGTTCAAGGGGGTTTGAGGTGCTTTTGGCTTTTAAACATAAAACTTGAATTGATTACTGAGCTGAGAGAGGAAATAAGGACTGAAAGAGTCATCATCAGAGACAAGAGTGAGAGGAGGATTGGTTAATTGAGAGGTTCTTGAGTTTGAAGTTTGAGTCAAGTAGGAAAAGCAAAGATTGAACGCATAGTGAGCCTTTGAGATGAGAGAGAGATGAAAAGGACAAGATATGAATCTTGCCAGTGTCAGACTCCAAACGGTGCTAGGCTGTGGCAGTTCTGCGGAGGGGAAGGTGCTGTTTAGGCTGCCCTCCTGAGTGTTACAAAAATATTTAAATGTAACCAAGATAAAAGTCCAGAACCTGGTAAAAGGGGGAACAAATAAAAGAGGATAAAGATTATAGTGGTTGGTAGCTGGGAAAAAACACTATCTGAGGCAAGATGGTGCCGGGGAAAACTTGAATAGAAGAAGTCAAGGTTTGTTCAGAGTTCAACAAGACAAGGCAATTGTAAGTAACAACGCCCACAATCTAATAGCTCTGGTTGTCAGAAGAAGCTTAGGGAAGATCAACTCAATCCCAAAAAACCTCCAGTTTCTCAATTAAACTGCCCAACTCTCTGCAATCAAGAACTTGAAGGGTACCAGATAACTGTGGGTAGCTGCACAAGACAAAGCTAATTGTTTGAAGAAGCTTTAGAAGCAAAACAATAACTGATTCAAACAAGAATGACCCAACACTTCTCAAGGGACTCAAGAGTAGTGTGGCGGAATTCAACTTCAAAAGGGATGAAGGGAGGTTTAACACTTCAGCTTTTAAGCTTAATAAAACCTCTTCAGTCAAACATGACTGGTTCCAGAAAGATAATCAAAGGATGATCAGGACCAGTATGGTTGGATAAAGGGATCAGGAGTGGTGTAACACACTCAAGAATTCAATCAGTCAAATTCTTCTTCAACCAGAAAAGCTATTGGTTGGTGATAAGGATGAAGGATCAAGGGTTTGAGTATGGAGGATCTAGGATCAAGGGGCAATCATAGATATACCCAAATGTTTGTCTCAGATAAAAGGGGAATGAAGACCCATGGGTGATGTATTACAAGTTGAAAATGATGATGATACCCTGTGCCAATGTGATGTTGGGATAGGATGTGCTGATGATCCAAAAGGCCGGGGAGAGCCCCTGCTTATATGGGCAGGAGGCCCTGTTAGACTATGTACAAGAGATACTACAAATGGAGCATAAAAAGAGTTTTTTTTTAAAAAAAAAATTTTTGGTGATCAGAAGAATTTGATCACGCAGGCCGGTGGAAGTCCTGCCTGCCTGACCGGGGGGATCCTTTCATCCCTTCACCAATCCTGCCTCCGTCCATGGATGGACGCGCACAACAAATACCAGAATCACACCCACCCCTTGCCCAAAGCTGGAAGGGGGTGGAAAAGGGGAAAGGGATCAGGTTTCCTGCGGGTGTCTGCGGGTGGTAGGCAACACTCTCCCAAAAAGGGTGATGGCAATGGATTGTTGGTTGATGATGGGATGCATGAGGGATACTGGGCAAACATTGGAAGAGAAGGACGGGCCTTGAGACTGATGGCCATGGGAGAACTTGAGTAAGACAATGGTTCCATGGGGGAAGGCAACCCAGGTCAATTGGACGGGGCATGCTGGCAATAATCGGAATTGATGCTCTGATGGAAAAGCAGCGAGGAGTATTGGGATCCAAAGGTGCTGGAGGGCATCATGATGGGTAATCCAGCAAACAAAGGTTGGACTGAACGATGAGGACCAATTTGACCAAGGTTGAGAGACGGGGGGGCAGATGGCGTGGGGGAAGACTTTCTTGAAATTCGAAGTGAGGACAGAATTGTTCAAGGCTAATCAAACCAAGAACCAACAAAGGCCTAGTTAGGAGGTAGGTAGAAGAATGGAGAGGATCGGATCCCAAGGGAGGCAGGGCATGATGAGGATTGATCCAATTGGCGAGGACAGTACGTTGGGGGAGAGGAGACAAGGGACTTGATTGACCAGGATGGAGGTGGACGTTCCGGCCAAAGGGAAAGGGGGAGGCTGAGATAATGGAGACTGGAAGGGTGAAGGGATTGTTGGTGTGAGTAGGAGGTGAGGATGGCTCAAAGATGAAGGGAAGTTTGGGCCAAGCGGGTCTTATCCCCCGCGTTTGGCCAAAAGGAAAGGGGGAGGACAAAGGGAGAGGGGATCAAAAGCAATGCGTAGGGGATGGGACCAAGAGATCCCTGTGCTAGACTGCTGGGACAAAGGGATGTTTGGAAGGATGAGGAAGTTGGAGAAGTGATTTCAAAAAAGAAATTTTCATTTTTTTTTTGAATAACACCTAAATAAAAGAAAAGAAAATCTGAATTTGTCCGCATCTGGTCCAGGGTGTGCAGATTTGTTCACCACATCTCTCCCCAACTTACAGACTGTCCCTAGTCTTCCTCTGGGGATGATGTCATAAAAAAAGAAAGGAAAGATGATTGAACGTGAGGAATGGCCATTTGATCTTGAGGGTCATTTGAAAACAATATCTTGATCCATCCAAAGAAAATCTTAGAGTTGACTGCAATAAGACAAAGAAGGCGTCCCAGGTGCTCCCGTATGTGGCATACAGTAGTGTTTCACAACAAAAACGCAGCTGATGACCCTGGTGGTGCACAATTGGGAGGAATTACTTCTGATCAAAGTTGCCTCTGCAACAATGAAATTTCTTGACCTGATCAGCAGAGAACCTTCTGGCAATCTGAGTATCATCCAGTTCCTCCAACAGATATGATCCACCTCTGACTTGATGGACCACTCAATAAGGACCATTCCAGCAATTGGAAAAAAGCTTTCCCCACTGATTTTCCAAGGATCGGTTCTAAGCTAAAACTAGATCACCAGGATTCAAGGGGTCTCTGAATTGATTGGAATTCTTATCCTCCCAATACTGGACTGATTTTTACCTTTACTCTATCATTTTCTGATAAGCGTTGTCACAAACATCTTCACTTTGCTCCTGTTGCTTGGATCTGGCAACCAATAGATCAGTGGTGGAAGAAACCTTTTCCCAAGAAATACCTAAGAAAGATTCCATTTCCAGATCAAGCAGAAGGACAGCCCTTTGTCCAAAGATAATTTTGTAAGGTGAGTAGCCAGTGGTTCACTTAGTTGAAAATCAATTCGAGAAGAGGACCAGAGGAAGAAATTTGGAACAATTCTTTCTACTTTTGCCAGCCAACTTGACAAGAGCAGCCTTCAAAGGGGCATGGCCTCTTTCCACCATGCCTTGTCCTTCAGGATAATGAGGAATGGTCACCCTATGTTGACCAGGAAGTGATTGGATCATTTGGGCCAGTTTGCCAATAAACTCAGAGCCACTGTTGGTTGAATAAGATCAAGCCAAGCCATAATGCATTGTCCAAGTCTTGTAAATAAAAGCTGCTACTGATTCCAAGATGAGCTTTGTAAGAAAATTTGCTTCAACCCATCCAGAAAAATCATCTCTAGCCACAATGAGATACTTAGCTCCACCAGCCTTAATGTGAACCACATCCATAGGAATCCTTCCAAAGACAGTGGACTCTCCAGTGCAATAACAAATTTCAGCTGGGCGCCTAAGATCACGTTTCTGACATACTTTGCAACTCTTGCACCATTGAGAGACTGATTTCTTCAAGGATGGCCACAAGAATTGTTTGGATATACGCAAATAGGTCTTGTTTTCCCCACGATGCCCAAGGCCTTCATGGAGACTTTTGAAGATTGAATCTTGCTTGGATGGCATTGTGAGAAGTGATACCAAAAAATAAATTCCGATTTTTTTTTTTTGAATAACACCTAAACAAAAGAAAGAAAATTTGAATTTTCCCGCATCTGGTCCAGGGTGTCCAGATTTGGTCACCACACCAGGCATGATTTCAGGCAGTGAGTAGTCAATTGAGGAAAGTCAAAAGATAGGAGAAAATAAGATAAAAAGAACAGATGGATAAGAAAATAGAAGACAATGGTGGAAGTCTATTCTGATTCAGGTCAGGTTGAGAGAGGCGTTGAGTCAGGTTGAGTGAGTTGTTTTTTGTATTTGAAAATGAGGTCTTTGTTGTATTGTTTTTCCAAGATTTTAATGGACCCACAATCTATGATCTGGCCCTGAGTCACCAACAGCAGTAGAGTCCCTGGGGTATCGTGGTAGCTTGGATGTGAGTGTAAGAAATGAAAAGAGAATTTCCGGCTGAGGTGAAACTCCACTGTTGTGAAATCTCAACAAGTACCCTCAGCCATCCAAAGTTAGATTGCTTCTTGACTTCCTATCCAATGAGTTGGTTGTTGAATTGCAATTTCTTCTCAATTGGTTCTTCTATTTCTTCTTCATGTTGTATGGTAGCATACAAGGTCCATCAAGCTAGCTTCTAACTTTGGTTTTCAATTAGTTCAAATGAGGCAATTGCTGAAGCCTGAGGGGAGTTGGGTGTGTTGTGACCAAGTTGGGTAGTAAGCCTTTCAGAATATTGACACCATTCAACCATTCATTGTGCAAGCTTTAGCTCATCACTTGTTGTTGGGTTTGTCTTTAGCATTTGAACCTTGAGTCCTTTTCTGCTCCTCAATCCAATCAGCAGGAGCCTTGAGGAGATACTCTTGCAGATTCGAGATGCAATCAATACCTGGAGCCAATGATGGGATAACCAAAGGCAAACATGGCTTTTTGGTTAGGTGTCTGGTTTGGATCAAGCTGGTTGAGGAAGGAAGAGATAATTGATCCAATCCCATGTGAAAATTTTAGGCTTGGATTGATTGATTGATTTTGATGGCTGATCCAGAGCGTCAAAGTGCATGGAAGGGATGAGCCTAATTTTCAATGAGAAGGCTCATCCTCATCTCACCCCCTCACCAAAAGAGTTAAAGATTGATTTGAAGATGAGACTATTGAAGGCAACCAATTTGAATGAACCACAGTTTGCTCAGGTTGAGCAAAGGCTTTTAACTGTGTAAAAATAAAGAGAGCTTGAGCTCTAATGAGATGAAAGGATTAAAAAATGAGTGAGAAGTGCTTGTAACCTCAAGCGTAAAAAACCTGAGATCAGGAGGAAAAGGACACTCCAGTTGATGTGTTGGATGAAAAGATGATGAATTTCACTTGAAAGCACCAGAGTTTATATAGACTAAATACAAAATAGGCCAACAAGTGGTTGATTAAAAAATGAATAAGGTAAAATTAGCATAAGTAGTTTAAGTGACATGGTATTTTGAATGCTATGAATAAACAATCTAATAGCTATGAATAAACATTCTGGTAACCCCAATACCACAGCACAGCCTAGTTATATTTTACCAGTAGTTTTAGTACTTCAAGGTTAACAATAATAAGATCAAATCAATCCAATCAATGATACTCTGAACTCCAGTGAAAGTTACATATATAAAAACTCAAATTCTAACAACCTGTACCTCCACAGAATTTTGGGTTTCTGTCCCTTGTCCTTGTTACCTGTGGTTTTTTGGTTTAAGAGAACATCCCTCTTCAATTTGTACTGAGCTGGTTTTCCTCCATCAATCTTACAATTGTGATGTTCTTTTTTCCTGGTGAATCATGAAAGTGACCACATTAATAGTTGATTGGTATGCAGTTCATATTCACCAGGCAACTTATCTGTAGCATATGGAATCACAGAATTGCAGAAAGAGAAGTAACAGAGGTATTGGTGGGATGGGATGGGAGGAAATTGCTTTATTTAAGTAGTTATTGATGGATGCTTCATCCAGGTGGTTAATAAGTGGTTGGGGGCAAACAATCTGTGGAATTTTGAATATGCAATTGATCTAAACGTTCTGTCAAGGTTTCAAGAGAGCTATTACCCATGCAGGAAATTTAGCCCTTAATACTTCAGGTTACCATGGTCAGAAATTAATAGGTTTCACTGCCCACCAATAAACTCTGCGTGGTGGTGTGAGTGTGATGGCCATTGCCATTCAAGTTGGTGATTTTTCTGTCAAAATCTGGCGAATCCAAAGTGTTAATGAAGTCAAGAAGAAACAAGCTCAAAAAAAGAAGAAAGAAGCTTTGAAGCACAAAAAAGCTGGGGATATGAAAGATGCCGCCCATCATTGATCTAAAAATCTTCCAAAACCATCTACTTTTCTTGTAGCCCAACATATTCAGACATTTTTTTGCAGAAGTAAACTACCAGCGAAAGAGGATAGATTTTTTTGCAATTTCCTTGCTCCACCATTGATCTGAATGAAAACTTGATCCAAATGACAACTGGATCCAAATGACAAACAAATCTGGATAAATGGTGGACCAAGGAAAAAACAAAAAAAATCTATCCTCCTTTGCTGTTATTATACTTCTGCAAAAAAATGTCTGAATACTTTGGGCTACAAGAAAAGCGGATTGTTTTGGAAGCTTGTGAGATCCATGAAAATGAAATCACACCAATGACCTGTCAATGAATTTATGAGAGAATACTTAGGTGCCCTGATAGCTTCAAAGAAAATACAATTTGGTGCATTCAGGCCAGGTACTATTGCATTGCAGCCAAGCAATATGTGGATGCAATTTGCTTGTATTTTATCAGAGCTGGTTCCAAGAGGATCATAAAATGATAAGTTAGAGAAAGATGAGATGTGATACTTTTGCGTGAGGTTTCAGTTTTTCTGGAATGGAACATGTCGCATAATGCTTAAAGGGGTGGGATGGGATGGGGGGAAATGGCTTGAAGGAAGAAAGGGGCCTTTTTAATTATTTCTTCATGGATGCTTCAGCCAGGTTGTTGAGTAGTGGGTGGGGGCAAGCAATCTGTGGCATTTTGAATATTCAATTGATCTAAAATTGCTGATTGGTGGTTTAGGGCTTTAGAAAGTTCAAATCCAAAGGTTGACCTTGAGGAATCCAATCTCAGTTCTCAGCGTAAAATTATTTTAACAGGGGCTTCCAGTATTGAATAATGTTGGAAAAAACTCTTTTGAACCATTTGATTATGAATCATCATGCAAATAAAAATTTTAAGAAATATTTAAAATGAAAAATACAGCTCAAATTATGAAAAAATTATTCAAATTACATGGGAGATGACACAGTAAAGCTGAAGCAACTCAGAGAAGAAATTAAAACACAAATATTAACAATTAGAGCTTGTTAACTCATAGATTGGAGTGGGCTCTAGGATGAAAGGCATGTTGGAACAGAAATTTTTGTTGATGTGGTTCATGTAGTCATGAGAAACAGCCTTGTCTAGATCATGCCATGTGGGTAATTTCAATTTGCCTTTATCTTGAGGGTTCTCAGATATACTGAGAATGATAGATTGAATGTACATTTGAAGGTGGGCCCATATACCTTCCTTGGCTGAAGGTCTCCCATCTCAGACTGACTGAATTTTTTTAAATAAACAGAGGAGTTCATGAAAATCACATAAAGAAGCAATCCTTCTGTCTCTTGAAGGAATGAAGATCCCCTGGATTCCAGAAAGCAGGTAGAAGACAAAAGGGAGGAAATTTTGGAAGCATTCTACTTGAGTCAATTCAGTGTGACATTCTTCATTTGAAAACTCTGAGACTGGGAGAGAAGCACAATATGTGATGATGGAGGTTCTGTGCACTTGGCCTTTTTCTTCTTTCCAGTGGTGGGGTCCTTTGGTTCTTTCTGGTAATGAGTCTGAAGTAAGTTGAAGCTGATCATGATATAAATCATGACTCTGCATAGCTCTTGAAGACAGTCCCTTGGCTCAACAGGCATAGTATCTGACTGATTGGTCTTGGCCTCATTTTCTAGAACTATGTGATGCTCTATTAATTTGGGCTGGAGTGAAATTGGCAACATTTTGATGCTTTGGAACCACATGAACATTTGTAGGATTCCCCTGACATTTGAGAACCGAAATGTGAGAGGATGGGGAGGCTGTGCACAAAGTTGATCCGCAACTGTTTTCACTGAGAGAGCCACTTTCTTTTCCCATTTATTGATGGCTTTTCCAAATGGATGGTCCAAGGCATGAAGAAAGTGAACCAGATTGGATTCTAGATGAGCCGTTTTCTGATATAGGGGGGGTAGGCCAGCGGTACAAGTAAGGTTGTTCTGCAGGCATTTGAGGGCTTTAAAACTCAGGATGTCAGTTGCCCACCATGGCTTATGTGCACCCATCCTAGAAACTCTGTTGCTGTGAAATGAAAAATTGTTCATTAGCAAAAAGAAATCTTGCAAGTTTAGTGGATACTCAAATAAAACTCAACTTTCTTGCAGATCTTCCAAAACCCAGTTACCATACTTACAACTGGCTCAATGGGAGATGCACAAATTTCTTCTGGTTCCATACCAGTGGTGGCCTGGAGACAGAAATACAAAAAGTGCTTCACCGCATCCCATCCCATTTGGAGTTTCTTTGGAGATTTGCAACTCTTGAAAGATTAAGTGATTGAATGAAGCTCCTTGCATATTCTTTTGTGGTAAATGATGGTAAAATAACCTCTACTTGCTTGGAAATCAAAATCATAAGTTGGCTCCTCATCTTGAGGAGCATTTTTACGAGAAACAGTGGGCTGGGGAGAGGTTGGGTATGGTTCAATCACTAATGCTTGATTTGATGTTGTGGGTTGATCTGGGGCCACTTGGTATGTTATTCTTATCCAAGACTCTTTATTTCACCACACATATAAACTCTTGTAGTAGTATAACTATTGACAAGTGAACAACACAGGACGGTGTAAGTGACAAAGTAAGAATGATAGGAATTGAATAGTAAAGGAGAGTGAGAAAAGAATCAGGTTGGAAACAAAGATTGTTACCTTTGCTTGACAACCAGCAGGTAGGCTCAAGTTGGTAGTTGCTAGCAGGAGGTGGTGAGGGACAGAAACTGAGGTGTTGACTGGGTTTGTCTTTGCTCCTCCTGTGGGTTGCAACCTTGAGTTGAGGGTGGATTGCTGGTGGGGTTGGACGTGATCTTTGAGGGTGGTTGGTGGATGAGAGGGTTGGTCGGGACAAAGGGTGAGAGGATGATTGGATGGTGCAAGGCAAGTTTCCTCTTCTCCAGCTGGGAGGTGACCATGGTTGGCGTGCCGTGCAGGCACGCGCTGGGCTCTTGGAGTCTCTAGCTGACATGGTATTGCTCAAAAGTGACTTGGGGTTCATCCATGGTTGCAGCAGGTTGGGGTTGGGTGGAGAGGGAAGGTGCAGGAGTTATTTGGATTTCTGTTTGAGGGGAAGGTGCAAGGCTTTTTGATTTGATTCCCCGTCAGTGGAGGACAAGGCTAGATTGTCGTTGCCCCTTATTTTTAGAGGTGGGGTCATTTCCACCAGTGGATGAGTCAAGCATGGAAATTATGGAGGTGGCTGTGAAGGGGACTATTGGGACAATGAGGATCTGGGTGTGATTCTCAGCCATTCTTTGCAAGGGAGATACCTTTTAAAATTGTATTCTATGGCAGAACAATCCAATAAGACCTCCAAATCTGAAAAATTACAGTGGGGAAAAAACTAGCCTTTTCTGATATTTCTAAAGCTGGAGTTCAAACTGTTGACATTATCTTGGATTGACCTGGTGATCCTGAGGCAAACACAGGTAATTACCATCTCTTGAATAGTATCTACATTCTGATAGAATTCTTTCTTAGTTTCTTCCTGGACTTCTGATGGAGGGTGAGAATTGCCTGCAGGTGCTGAGAGTTTTTCTTCTTCATGAGTTGATTTTGAGGACTCTGTTGATTTCAGCTTGCTACTATTGCTGAGCATGCAGCAAAATTAACTGAAAAATAACATAAGAAAAAAAAATTAATAATAATATATTAAAGGAGAAATAATATTAATAATCTTCTTTCAAATTGGAATTCTAAATAAAATTTAAGGTAGGGTCACTCACTAACCCCACCCTTGAAATCCAACTCCTTATATTTTTAAATAATTAAGAAAAGAAAGACCAAAATACCAAGGCTCCACTATGGAGCTTTTGGTCAATTAAATGTTTCACACATATTTTCACGTATAGGTTTCACACCTAAAATTCAGTCAGAATTTTGGTGTTTTGTATATTTTAGGAGTTACCGACGGAAATGTGTTTTGTCACAATTCTTGCATGCAGCCGCGGCAGCCAATGCACCCGCGCGCAGCTGAGATACATCCCTGTCCCTCCATCAAGGTTGTGTACGCAGCCCTGGGCCTCTGACAAGTATGCTGCCACGGGACTACGGGTTTACAGAGTGACAGGCGGCCTGAGAAGCTTAGGTACCGCGTAAACATGCTACAACCCTCACGGGAACATTCTACATATGTGTCAGCTCTCTGATACCAGGAACCTTGCAGTCCTTTAGCTACAGAGAGTGATAAAAATACTGGAATAATAATAATAATTATTATTCCAAAAAATAAACGCTTAGAGGCTCAAATAAATAATATAATAAGAGCAGTTGCAAGTTTTAATTGTTTTTGTAATAAAAGGTTTTGAATATATATATAAAAGAGGGGCAACATTATTTTACTACTGGGGGTCTTCACAGACAAAGCAACCTCTCTTCAAGGGGCCTCCTTAGGCAGTTTAAGAAACTTGGAATGAAGATGGGTGCCTTAGAAAGGGCTGATTCCACTAATGGCAGAGAATAACAGCACAATGGCCTAGACAGGAAGGTAAACACTCACTCTGAGCACTTTACCACGAAAATCCTGCAATAATAGGAAGGGTTTCAGAGCAGATGGGGTGGATTGCCTGACTAAACTTCAAAGTTTGATTGGTTTTAAGAAATAGATAATAATACTACAGACTTATTCATAAATCACTTGCTTATATTCTCAATAAGCACTTGACTAACAATTACATGGTGTCTGATTGATAATAATAATTCCTGGGAAACTGATGATGGAATAATGGATCCAAAGAGGTCTGTATAAATACCTTTTTTGCGTGATTTTGAGTTTCTCATGGCGCGTAGAGAGAGTTCTGCTCATGGTCTGAGACTTGCAAGCCAGTCAGAGCAAGAGTAGCAAGTACACTTGGTTCTGTTAATCAGCTGATCTTAGATCTGCTGAATTTCTGTACTATTTTAGCCACAGGATCTGTTCATCTATTATGGAGTCAATTTGATCATTCTGCACTCATCCTTCATTTGTACTATTAGTATTGCTTTAAAGTCAATAGATGTGAAGATTTACTGATTTTCATCATCTGCTGATCACGTAGATAATTTTCAATAATTTTTATGAACACTCCTTGTAGTTTTTTGTGGTCTTCAAAGATCAGAGTCAATGATTTACATGGTAATCCTTGATCTTTTATTTATTATTAAAAAATGTTCAAAAACTTAATTTTTATTAATTTCAATTAATTTTTGATCTTTTTAGATTATTACAAATGCATATGTCAACTTTATACATATGCCGGGCAACCCTAATTAGGTTTTAGCTCTTTTGAGTGGTACCTGGTTGTCAGATTAGTCACGATGAATCCAGACGCGGGGATCAGTCAGTTCAGATGCGCCTGGGGTGGGATCCTCTGTGTGCGTGGCAGAATTAGCTGGGCGCGGATCTCTAGTACGCGGTAAACTTTTACTATGAGTACGCAGGGGTATGTAATGATGCGGGGCTGCGCGCAGTAATTGTGACATGACACATTTCCGCGTGTAACTCCTAAAGTGTACAAAAAACCTCAATTCTGAGTGAATTTCAGGTGTAAACCCTATATGTGAAAACACGTGTGAAATGTTTAATTGGCAAAAAGGTGCCATACTGGTGTTGTAATTTTTAGTACTTTTCTTTTGATTATTTTAAAAATGTAAGGACTTGGATTTCAAGGGTGGGGTCAGTAAGTGTCCCTACCTAATTTTGGGTGAGAAATCCATTTCTTCAATAATATTCATGGATTTCTCACTCCTTCTTTGGTTAATTTAGATATTCTTATTTTTTATAGTTTTTTGTTGCTATGACAGGTTGATCTGTAAATAGTAGCAAGCTGAAAATATGTAATAAATGTTCACATGGATAATAGACAGTCTAAAATTACATAATATTATATAAAAATACTTAAATAACCCTCTTGCTCATTTTTTATTAAATATAATTCAAAGTGCCAAGAATGTCGAAAATAAGACAATGACAACTCCTAAAAATATATTGAAATACTTTAAAATACTTTTATGAGAATTTCTAGACATCCACATCTTTTTGACATACTAAGAAAACTAATGATGTAAAAATATTACATGAATTCCCATGACTTATATTTTCAAGTAATTATTTTAGTAAATCAACTGAAACTCGAAAATAAGGAGTAAAATCAATATCATGACTTTACTCCAGTTATTTAATACATAATGAGTGAAAGAAATGAAGACTATAAAACCAGGACCAGACTTTTATTTCCCATAGAAAGAAATAGTTAGAAACAAGAACTGAAAAGAAGAATGAGATTGAGAAAAAGAAAAGACCAACAGGAGGCTTCTGCAATCAATACAGCAGAAGAAGAACAGCTAGGTTTCAGGAGATGATCAAGGATGAAAAATTGAGGAAGGACAAAGAAATGTGAACAACCAAAGATAACAATTGGGAGTTGTCCGTAGAAGCGCCTTGAACGAGCTGTTGGGAAATGGTCAGTAAAGACACTAGCAAAAGAGTCAAGTTGAGGTCTCACTCTTATCGTACTGGCTGCTGGTAGCGGTATACTCAAGGATGGACTGGTCAAAGGTTGATGGAGGTTGATCTTGAAGAAGGTGGTGTTGTTGTTAGAAGGTTCTGTTCAGATGAGCCAATTTCCCGTTCAGCCGACTGGGGAAAGGATGAAGGGAGGAGAGTCAAGCGCACTCTGAAATTAGAGTTTCCACACTCTAGACAGCAGAGAAACACATAGAGACATACAACAGCCGTCAGACCAAGACAAAAAGATAGAAAACATGAGAATTAGAGTACATCTGATTCAACACTCCCCCTCGACTCAGAGTCTAGTGAAAAGAAGAAAAGAAATTTACAAGTCTCAGGTTCAAGGTTTTATAAGCGGCTTTGGTTAAGGCATCTGCTGTCATGGACTGAGAGGGTATGAGCTTTAAATCAATGCAATCACTCTCATAGTCTTCTTGCAAGCTTTTCATCTTTATGTCAATATGTTTAGCCTTGGAATTGATACCAAACTTCTTAACCTTGTTGTCCAAGCCCTTGTTATCTATGAGATGAAGCGGACATCTGAATTTTTCTCGGTAAATTTCTGTAAGTAGTTGATGAAGCCATCTTCCTTCAAGGTGGCAGTTGGATAAGGCTACACATTTGGATTTGGTAGACAAATGAGTGTTGAATATTACCCAGGTGTCTCTCACCTATCTTCTCCTACCGCGCCTCCGCGCAGAGTTCCTTACTATCTATTATTATTTCTGACCGCACCTCTGGGCGCGGATGCCCACTGAACCCACGACAGGGACCCCAATGCGACTTTCTCGTACATACTCGGACCGACGGCTGCAGTCCAATCTCACAACCATGCACAAACAATCTCATCCTCCCCTCATCCTCTCAACCTTCTCCAATCCTCTTCTTTAGTCTTTGATCTTGCCTTTCTACGTATCTCCCGCCGATCTTTCCTATCTATTTCTATTCCCATTTTTCTCTCTCTTCCAATCATCTCGACGGCCATCCTCCCTCCATCAAGTAAACACCCAAACCAAATACTCCAATCTCTGACCGGTAAGATGACGACTTCTACAACTAACTTTATTGAAGTCAATCTAACTCTACAATTCAAATAGTCCTTCTCCAGTACCTAGAATTCCTTGTTTTCTATTTCTTCTTTCCTTCTCAATTGTCTCATTGTCTACAGATCTCCTCTAAACTCAAAGGTGTCACCTTGAACAACATGCTTTGATCTACGCTGTAGGATTCTTCATTTCTTTCTCCATGCTTTTATCTCTCTTAAAATTCTGTCTAATATATTTCTTTCTGTCTATTCCTGTTCTCTCAGCCCAAGCTGGTTATAGTTCTCAAGAAATAAATCTCCAACTTATTACTGTTAAAAGCCAAAGGACCCTCCTACAAATCGAATCAACCAAACCATGAATGAACCAGCCGGAGCGAATGACTACTTTCATCAAGTTGCCCTCAAGGCATTGGTCGACGCCATACCTCATTTGAATGAAGAGAATTATTCAATTTGGAGAGACAAGATGTTAATGTTGTTTGACCTCAAAGACATCAAGGACGCTATCACTCAAAATTCTGGCCCTCTGTTGTCAAAACAAGATTGGGAAATCAGGGCGATATTACTATCCAAGCTCAACAGTACCACCCATGCAAATGTTGTCAATTCCACAAACATTTCCTCCTCTAAACTCTTATGGGCCAAAATTACGAGAAGATTTGTTTCCTCAGAGACAGCTAACCGAGCAAGAGTCTTCAATCACTTCCTCCACTCCGTCTTCCGCAAAAATTCTATTGAAAGCTTCATCACCAAAATGAGAAAAGCCATCACAAGAATGATGGACGTTGGGATCGAGCTACCTAATGATATCTTGGTGTACTTGTTACTATTCAAGTTCCCACCTACATTGGAAAACCTCAAGCAACAAATTATGCATATAGAGAAGAATCTGACGATGGACGTTGTTTTCAATCACCTCATCCAATACCACAACGAGAGGATGGCACAGACCAATCCAAATAAATCATCTACCAATGTCTCATTATTCTTCACTAAGACAAGGAGCTACAAGGAAGAGAAGAAAGCTAAGATGAGATGCCGTGAAGGATATCACAATCCCAACGCTCCTCACGCGGAGAGTTCATGCTTCCATCTACATCCCAAGATTGCACCTGAGTGGTGGATCAAACAACAAAACAAGTGGAAAAACAAGAGCAAGAAGAATCCAACGATCAACTACCACGCCTTGCTGACTCTATGGATCAATTCAGATAATAACCCTAATCTGCTCTTAGACTCCGGAGCTAACGTACATATTTTTAATGATCTGAAGTTCTTCTCCTCCATAGAGCTACAAGAGGAGCCTGAGGAAATCAAGACCGGAAAACTAGAAGCTAATCTCAAAATACAAGGGATCAGATTGGTCAAACTTGAATGGAACAATTCCGTGATCACACTCAAAGATTGCGCCTACGTACCCGACATAGTTGTCAACCTGATCAGCCCTGGACTCCTCGCAAAGAAGGGATGTAATCTCACTCAAACCCAAAATACATTCAAGGTGACTAGAGAGGATCAAGTTGTACTGAAGGGATCAATAATAGATAATCTCTTTGTCATTGAAAAACCATGCTTGACTGGCCAAAATAACGCAGTGAACTTTGTCAATCAAACCTCTCAATCATACACTCTATCCAAATTGCACAAGATTTACGGCCACGCGTCTATCTCCACTCTCAAACCTCTTCTAAAAGACCGCTTCTCAAATGACAAACTCCAGGCCTTTCAATGTGATAACTGCATCAAGAGCAAAATTACTAGATCTCCCTTTTCAAATACCTCCACTCCCGCTAGTAAGCCCTTGGAACAAATCCATCTTGATTTAGTTGGTCCGATCACTCCTCAGTCAAAGGCCGGCCATCATTACTTGCTCAATCTGGTTGACAACTATACCAGCTACCTCGCATCTTTTCCTCTAGCTTCCAAAGACCAAACATCTGAGACAATCATCAATCTTCTAGAAACCAAATATAAGCGTTTGAATTACTACCCCACCAAGATCTACTCAGACAAAGGAATGGAATTCTGCAATTCAATGTTAAAAGAATTTGCAAAAAGGAAATTTATCAAACTCCGCACTTCCGAGCCGTATCATCCACAACACAACGGACAAGTTGAAAGAGCCAATAGGACAATCATCATATCCGCCCGGTCCACTTTCTCCTCATCCGGCCTTGCTAATAACTATTGGCATGTAGTGACACGCAGCTGTTGTTTCATGTTAAATCAAATCCCTTGAGAAGGTAACCAATCCTCTCCCTGGGAACTCATGTTTGGTAAGACTCTCCCAGCTAATTACTTACAACCCGTAGGTTCCTCTGTGATCTACCTTGCCAACCGTCTTCAGAAAGGAAGAAAATTTGACAAAAAAGGTCTAGAAGGAGTCCTCATTGGATTCAACCCCATCTTCCATTCCTACTTGGTCCTAACTACGCTTGGAACCGTTGTGGAAACCAAGCACGTCAAGTTCCTCAAGAATCAGCTCAACGACTTTCCTTTTTACAAACCACAAGGCTCTGACATCTTCTCTCAACCTGATTTGAATGCCTACGGAACTGACTTCTCAACCAATGAAAAACAATACTTAATTAGGGAGTCTACCCCTGAACACTCCAACTTGGACTCGGATCGAGAAGACATTATCCCATCCTCTCCGGAATCTCCACCTCCTCCTTCACATCCTGAACCCAAACAACCTCTTCATTGACCCAACCTCTGTCCGCGACACAAACTCCAAAAACCTCAAAGATATGGCTTCCACCACTACTACAAACCTCCATCTTATAAGGCCGCCAGGAAATGTTCCGAGTGGCCTAGGTGGAAAACAGCCTCCAAAGAAGAACTCAAATCAATTGAAAAGCAAGAAGCTTGGGAAGAATATTACGGGGAACCAGAAAACATACTAAACACAACTTGGGTATTCAAGGTTAAAGAAAACTGCCACGGAGAACCCGTCAAATATAAAGCGCGTCTGTGCGTGCAAGGATTCAACCAGGTTCAAGGCGTAGATTTCAAAGAGACTTGGGCTCCAACGGGGAAACTCGGATCCCTTTGTCTTGCTTTGATCTACGGCTTGAAAAATCAAATGAATTTTACTCAATTTGATGTAAAGGGAGCTTTTCTTCACGCTCCCTTGAATGAAACAGTAACAATCAGAACTCCCAAAGGATCAAATCGAAAATCTCCTTATCTCAAATTAAAAAAATCGCTCTATGGGCTACGTCAATTGCCTAAAAATTGGTACAACACACTTACTGCTTGGATCAAGTCCCAAGGATTCTGCAAATCCGTCAGCGACCCCTGTTTATATCTCAACTCTAAATCAGGAGAAGTCCTCTACTTCCACGTTGACGATCTAATTCTGGTAGGAAGGTCTGACTCATTTGCAGTCAATTTCTTAGAAAGATTCTCAAATTCTTCCTGTCATTCACCAAATACAATCCTTGGGATGCTAATTCAATTTGAAGGAGACAGTATATTCCTCAGCCAACCAAAACATATCAAGAGGGGCCTTGAAGAACTGGGTCTCACTGACTGCAAAAAAATCAATACTCCTCTCACTCAAAACTTCCATCTCAAACCAGCTTCAGATGAAGATCACGCGCAGTTCTGTCAACTGAATATCAACTATCAATCTGCAACCGGATTGCTGAATCATTTGTCTCAATATACTCGCCCGGACATTTCCTTTGCTATCTCCAGTCTTGCAAGATTCAATGCAAAGCCGGGCCTCAGTCACTGGAAGGAAGTACGGAAAGTATGGAAGTACCTCAAGACCACAAAGGACTTCAAATTGACTCTTAAGTACGACTCGACTAAGGAATCTATCTCAAGCTATATTGACGCAACGTGGGGAGACGACCCCATCTCTTGTAAGTCCCAAACTGGATACATAGTCTTACACTACGGTAGTCCGGTCCTCTGGAACTCCTCGAGACAACAAAACGTTACATATTCCTCCACTGAGTCTGAACTCAATGCCCTGCTTGATTGCTACCTTGAATTGAAGTGGATCACCCATCTAGTTGAAGAAATACATGGCTCTAATTCCAACAAACCAACAATGTAAATAGATAATAAAGGTTTAGATGATAAAATAAAGAAATTTGGGTCACACTCCAAGTCACAACACATTGACATTAAAACTAAAGGCCTGCGGGAAGATTTTTCTCTTGCCAAGTTCAACTTGCATCTTGTTCCTACCGCTGAAATGATAGCAGATCCTCTGACTAAAGCCACCTCCGTGGGGGCCCTTCATCTTCTTCAACAAATCATATTCCCCAATGAACCTAGTCAATCCTAAGTTGATTCCATCTTACCAGTCACAAGGGGTGTTGAATATTACCCAGGTGTCTCTCACCTATCTTCTCCTACCGCGCCTCCGCGCAGAGTTCCTTACTATCTATTATTATTTCTGACCGCGCCTCTGGGCGCGGATGCCCACTGAACCCACGACAGGGACCCCAATGCGACTTTCTTGTACATACTCGGACCGACGGCTGCAGTCCAATCTCACAACCATGCACGAACAATCTCATCCTCCCCTCATCCTCTCAACCTTCTCCAATTCTCTTCTTTCGTCTTTGATCTTGCCTTTCTACGTATCTCCCGCCCATCTTTCCTATCTATTTCTATTCCCATTTTTCTCTCTCTTCCAATCATCTTGACAGCCATCCTCCCTCCATCAAGTAAACACCCAAACCAAATACTCCAATCTCTGACCGGTAAGATGACAACTTCTACAACTAACTTTATTGAAGTCAATCTAACTCTACAATTCAAATAGTCCTTCTCCAGTACCTCGAATTCCTTTTTTTTCTATTTCTTCTTTCCTTCTCAATTGTCTCATTGTCTACAGATCTCCTCTAAACTCGAAGCTGTCACCTTGAACAACATCCTTTGATCTACGCTGTAGGATTCTTCATTTCTTTCTCCACGCTTTCTATCTCTATTAAAATTCTGTCTAATATATTTCTTTCTGTCTATTCCTGTTCTCTCAGCCCAAGCTGGTTATAGTTCTCAAGAAATAAATCTCCAACTCATTAATGAGTGATGCACCTTTGTCAACAACTGGTCCAGTACAATGGGCTACCTTTGAAGGAAAGGGCCATGCCGCTCTGCAAGATCCTTCTGTGTGGATTGTCCCCCCAGGTAGCATTGCTTTAGCAAATGAGGCGATTTGATATTGACCAAGGACCCACCATGAGACAGACATCTTTTGTGGCCGACAGGTATCTCCACACATGGATAACTTCCATCCAGTGGGAGTACCCTGGTTTTTCTGAGAAGCGGGCCAAGCTTGATATGGCAAAACTGATGTCTTGCCTGGCTAGACCGGAGATGAAGTTGAGGCGCCCAATTGGAGATCGATAGTTGACATTGAGAGATAGAAATTTCTTATGATCTTCCTCTGTCGCGGGGGATAAGTGGAGCCCAGTCGTCCTGGGCGTGGATACTGGTTTTCAATCAGTCAGGTTCAATTCTGATAGGCCTTTATCTATGTGGAGCGGCAGACTGAGATGTAACAGATTGTTTTCCCTGGAGACCTTCATACCCAGCAAGGTGTTTGGAGGATGAGCCAAGGAGTTCTTGAACCGCTCCAGAAATTGGTCTTCAAACTGAGTGGTGTTTTTGGCCACTATGAGGTCATCTACGTGAAAGAAGAGGGCAGAAGAGTTGTTGTTGTTGAGAAATAGGCAATGGTCGCACGAAGATTTGGAATATCCTTGGCATTCAATCCAGGACGTTAGCGTTTTGTACCAGTTTCATGGTGCTTGCTTCAGGCCATACAAGGATTTCTTCAACTTGAGGTATTCACCTTTCTTACCTGAGCCTGGAGGGTTCAAGATGTAGACATCCTTGTCCAAGTTGGCATGCAGGAAGGCCCCCTTCACATCTAGTTGCAGCAGTTTGAGTTTTTTGTCCATGGCAAAGGTGAGCAGAGCTCAAAGAGAGGCTATTCTTCCGGTGGGTGCGTAAGTGTCTAAGTAATCCAAGCCATACTTCTGGTTGAACCCTTGTACGCAGAGACGCGTTTTATAGATGGGAGGTTTGCCGTGTGCGTTTTCCTTAATTTTGTATACGGGAACTGTCTTGAGTGGGTTGGTCACTTGATCTTCATTGGTCTCTTCCCAAACTCCTTGTTTGTCGATGGATTGGAATTCTTTTAACGTGGATGCTTTCCAGACAGGAATGGCGAGTGCTTCTTTGATGGATGAAGGCAGTTTTTCTGCGTGATAGCCATACCGGTTGGGTTTCTTCAGAGCTTCTCTGTTTCTTAGGGATGGTTGCAAGATAGTTAATACAATTTCTTCATCCTCCATTTTGTTGCCCGCAGAGTCGGATTCCTCTTCCTCTTTTACAGAGTTGATTAAGTCTAGGCTTGAAGAATCTTCTTCCAAAGGCAATTTGATTGGGATGGACGTATTGTGATTGATAGGAATTTTGGTCGGATTGAAATTGTTGTCGGAGCCATTGTCCCGGAGGGTTAAGGAGGAGCTGGATGACTTTGAGAACTTGAAATGTTTGGTGTCAATGATTTTTCCAGAGCTGGAGAGAATCTTGTAGGACAATAGGGCTGGATTGAAACCAATGAGAAATCCTGAATCCCCTTTCTCATTCAGCTTGGATTTGATCTGGAGATCACTCAGACAATACATCAGTGGTGAGCCAATTGGCTTGAGATAGTCGGCCGGGAGTTCCTTTCCATGAAATAGAGCCCAAGGTTATTTTCCGCCTTTTTCTTTGGGAATTTGATTGAGTAGGATGCAGCTCCCTCTGATGATCTCATGCCAGTAGTGTTTGGGAATGTTGGTTTCAGTGAAGATCGCCCTATTTGATTCCATTACAGTTTGATTAGCTCTTTCTACTCAACCGTTGTGTTGACAATGGTAAGGTTCAGTTATAATTTGATTGATGTGTTTTTCCTTGTAGAACAAAGAGAGTTTATTGTTGACAAATTCTCCTCCTCAGTCGGAACACACTTCGGAGGGGTATTGGTGATTCTTCCTGTGTTCATTTTCCATGATGAAGATCAGCGTACTAGCTGCCTCGTCCTTTGATCGAAGCGGAAAACAAGAGATGTAGCCAGAGAAAGAGTCCACAAGATTGAGAACAAACCAAAAGCCTCCCTTTGCTGTGGGATTAAGAGGACCCATTAAGTCAACCTGGATGCAATCAAACAATGTTTTTGCCGGTTGTTGAGCTTGAGAGAAGGTAGATTTAGTAATCTTGCTCTTGTCGCAGTCCAGACACTCAAAATTTAGCTTGTCCTTGGCTGAGATGGATTCGTTCAGATACTTTTCCATTCGCCCGAGACTCGCATGGCCCAAAGTTTTGTGAATTTCAGGCAGTTTATCGCTGGAGTATAGACCTACGTTTTTGTTGGTGGCCATGTCTATTACAAACAGATTGTTGATAATTTTCCCTGAGAGGACTGTTTTGCCTCAAAACTTCAGGAAGAACTTGCAGGGTGAGCTAGGGGAGTCAACTTGTAGACTGGCGCCTTTCTCGACCAATTCCCCAAGAGAGATTAAATTAACCGTAGCGTCTGGTACCCAGGCGGAGTTGCTGAGAAGAACTGTGGACGCAAGAAAGGGTATAAGGGCACTGCCCATTCCCTCAATTTTGATGTCAGCGTTTCTCTTGCCGGTTTGAATAGCACCCTTATTGTTGGAGGTAGAGATGGATCGAAATAGAGATTTGTCCACAATCATGTGAATCGAGCATCCAGAATCAAGGATAAAGCGATTTGGGCCAGGTGCACATTGATCGTCAGAGTTCATCCCACAGAAGAAAGAGTAATAGTGTGCTTCTTCTTCCGTTTTCTTCCTTCCTTTCTTACCGCGGTTGTGAAGATGTGAGGGTTTCAACTCCGGAAATTTGGCCCAGCAGGAGTTGGCGGGATGAGTAGTGACGGCGGGGTTGTGTTTACCATTCTCACACCTTGGTCCGTTGTATAGAGCTGTATCAACCAGTTCGCTTTGGGCTTCCTGTGCACTGATTTCCTTTTTATGTTGAGTCAGATGGTCGAGGACGGTTTCTATTTTCAGTTTGGTGGTGGAGTGCATGATTTGGGACTTCATACTTTGTAAAGAGGGGGGAAATTTAAATAGTACCAGATATGCTATGATATCGGTTTGCAGGTCGATGCTGACTTCAGTTAGCTTCTTCAGATAAGTCTTGATTGTTGTCACGAAGTTTTCGATGTTTGTCTTCATCGAGAGGTGAAGAAAGCCGTTGAATACCCTGGCCCTGTTTGCCGATTGAGAGGATGCAAAATGGGCACGAGATGCGAGCCAGATGATTTGGCGTTGTCCTCGTTGAGATCATCAATGATGTTGTTGTACTTGTTTGTGTCGAGTTTGGCAATCAGGTATGCAACCATCTCTTGGTTCGTTTCCTCATCCAGTTCGTTTTTTGCGTCCGCTGAGCTCATAAGATGAAAGATTCCTCGTAGCTTAAAGAGTTTCTCCATTTTCTTCCGCCACATACTGTAGTTATCCTCGTTTAGAAGCGGTGTTGATTCGATGAGGACCTTCATGGCTTGGGATTTGAAGTTTGTGGGATCTCCCCCTGGTCCTGGAGTCAAAGAAGGACCGGCGTCTGGCATTTCGGCTTTTAACCGTGAAAGAAATGAAGACTATAAAACCAGGACCAGACTTTTATTTCACATAGAAAGAAATAGTTAGAAACAAGAACTGAAAAGAAGAATGAGATTGAGAAAAAGAAAATACCAACAGGAGGCTTCTGCAATCAATACAGCAGAAGAAGAACAGCTAGGTTTCAGGAGATGAGCAGGGATGAAAAATTGAGGAAGGACAAAGAAAAGTAAACAACCAAAGATAACAATCGGGAGTTGTCCGTAGAAGCGCCTTGAAAGAGCTGTTGGGAAATGGTCAGTAAAGACACTAGCAAAAGAGTCAAGTTGAGGTCTCACTCTTATTGTACTGGCTGCTGGTCGCGGTATACTCAAGGATGGACTGGTCAAAGGTTGATGGAGGTTGATCTTGAAGAAGGTGGTGTTGTTGTTAGAAGGTTCTGTTCAGATGAGCCGAGTTCCCGTTCAGCCGACTGAGGGAAGGATGAAGGGAGGACAGTTGAGCGCACTCTGAAATTAGAGTTTCCACACTCTAGACAGAAGACCAACACATACAGACGTACAACAGCCGTCAGACCAAGACAAAAAGAAAGAAAACATGAGAATTAGAGTACATCTGATTCAACAATGAGAACTCACCTGAAATCAGGATGTCAGTAGAAATGTCTATTGAAATAATCATTAACTTACTGGGAACATTTACTAAGGATAATTAATTAAATAATACATAAATAGGACAGATTAGTGTTATTCACACATCGTAATATCAATTATAAAAGTGGAATAATTCCCATACCCTAAGGAATTAGATGCTACACATGCTATAGCACCAACAACACGTGGAAGGCTACCACTTATCACCCTGCTAGCCTTAGTGTCCATCCCTTTGAGCCCCTGTACCCCTCAGAAGGATAATATTGGGACCTCAAAAGCTAGAAATAACAAGCTCTTTTGAGGATATTGATAGGCAGAGACCCAGTTATATTTATATCCAGACACCGTGCCAAGGTAATCAAGTACTTATAAGAGATAAGTAAGTGATTTATAGCTCAGTCTGATCAATAATATCCATCCTCAACCTCTTTTTATCAATTAAAACTTTTGAACAACCTTATAACCCCAGTATACAGGTTTCACCCATTGGTGCACGTCCCAAACAGATACCCTAAGGATTTAATAATATACCAGTGAGTTTTATTATCCTTTCTCTGTCATGGAAGCTTGGTTACAAATCCCTGCCATCCCACCATGTATTTTATATACATATTATCTTTGGGTAAAATATCCTTTAAACTAAAGAGCCCAAAGTAACCAGGACTATCTGTTTTCATAATGAAATCCCTGAAGAGAGGTGTTAAAGATTCTCAATATAATTGTGTCCCCTCTATAAAAATGTTTAATAATAAATTTATTCCTATTGATTTATAACAATAAACCATAACCAAACCAATTAACCTTGCAATAAGCTTAATCCAAATATTTTATGTATTTTTGCTTCATTTATTAAATAATATATTTATTATTTATTCTATCACCTCTGGTCGCTAAAGGAGAGCAAGGTTCTTGGAATCCAGGAGGCTGAAAAATGGGGCTCTGGCCAGGAAATATTCCATTTTATTATATTTAATACCTTGGACCAGACATTTCACGTAAAAGTAAATCAAAGATAAATTTATCTGGCTTTATAACCGTGATTTATCATTAAATTATTTTGCAGTTGATTTATAAACCAATGAAGAATTAATAATCTATTATTTAAATCTTTTAAAGATAAGAAAAGAAGAATATATCAAGAAATATAAACCTACTGGTTGGAAATCTTTAACTCAAGCTGAGCAACTTAATATCTCTTCTGCACGTAAAAACTTAGATAAACTCCTTGAACAAGAAGATCTTGAGAGGCGTATCAACTTTCAGGCCCTATTAAGGAAACATAAAGCTTGGAAGAAATACCGTATAAATTACTTTTTGATATATAAGAGTAAGTATACAACTTGTATTACCATATTATTCTTTTAAAATAATATTAATATATTTTTTTGACCAATAAAAGAGCCTTTTTTTACATCAGTGAACCCTCCTGTACCAGAAGCCACCACAACTGAAATTGATTTATTGGATCAAGAAGTCCCAGATATCTCTGGACGCCCTGAAAATATTAATTGGGCAGGTAAAGACCCCATTGGAACACACCAAGACCCCGTAGGATTACCTACTAAGAATAAATTTAATCTCAATAAAGTCTTGGTACCTTTGAACATCAACTTAAGTGAGTTTTGAATAAAACTTATTTTTACATATTTTTTCTGTAAAATACTTGTAAAAATTTTATTCAAATATGAATAGACGTAACACAAGAGCCACAGGGAGAATTCCCTCCTATGGATCTTTGCCGGAAGTTCCCAGTAACCGTGAGACCTCCAATAAGGACAACGATGAAGGGACTGGAACCGGTGAATCAAATGTTGATTGACAAGGAACAGCACCAATTACTTCTGCCTTCTCCCAACCTAGAGCCGGAGAAGGTAGTAGAATCAAGCCACTCTCCATTAAAAGAAGATTCCCTGCAGTCACCCCAGAAGAATCTGTCCAAGGAAGCCAGGATCAAAGACTTAGTCAGAGAGCATGTGAAATTTTGGGAATGTCTCAAAGAAGCCCAAGCCAAGGAGGACATAGTATCTATGAAAACATAATCTCCAAGGCAAAAGCTACCCAGATAGCTCTTCAGAAAATGATTTCAAGGAAAGAGGTAGAATCCTATGTAGAAAAATGGAATCCTTGGAATCAATTAGCCCAACTGAAAGGCAAAGGATCAGGAAAGAAGAGATCGACTTCCCATCCAAAGCCAAAGGGAAAGAAAGATTAGGATCAGATAATATCCGTAGCTCAAAAATGGAAAAAGTTTTACAACAATTAGCTTCTAATTCTGAGCCCAGACAAACCTCTGATGTAACTACTTCCTTTTCTAAAAATATGGGTCATAATTTCAAAATCGTTGGTGAAAATTTGGGCGGTGTTTATACCCAAATGGATAAATTAACCACAGTAGTAGCCAAATTGATTAATAACCAAACAAAGACGGTAGGAATGGAAGAGATCAAAGAAAAAACAGAACAGTTATTGGAGACAATTAATCAAGGTAGGATCAGACAGACTCAAACAATTGAGAATATGTTATCAGGAATCCAAGAAGATTTTATTATGTCTTTCCAACCCTTAAAAGAAGAATTGGTAACCACTACAAACAGCTCCATTCTATCCCTTAGTGAAAAACTGGATCTGCTTAATAATAAAGTGGACCTGCAACTTAATCTGATCAAGAATGATCTTAGGGACTTAAAAGTCTGTCTGACCAACACCTTGGGGAGTACCACAGAGAAACCAAAACCTCCCCGACAAACCACTACTCCTTATGCACCACCCCTATTAGGAATGCATAGGAGTGACACCTTTAGGCCTAGTCCTACCACTGAGATGGAGCAAGCCCTGAAATTTTTACCCCCTATTTCTGAATGGCTCAAGTTCTCCATTGAAGGAGCATACAATCATATAAATTTTATTCAATTTATTGACTACACTATTAACTCTTATGACTTACCAGAAGCTATAGCTGTAGTCAGGCTTCCCAGGCTATTTGAAGGAGTAGCCTTAGACTGTTTTATCAGTAAAAGAGAAGAAGTAGGATCCTTACCATGGAATTCATGGAAACTTCTGATTAAAGAACAATTTGGTTTAAGAATGTGGAATAGAAAAATGATAAAAATTTTTGAAAATTCCTTATTTGATCCCTCCAAGGATAAAACTCACAAATGGTGCTTGGAACATAAGAAAAGATAGGATTGCTTCTATCCAGATTCTGATAAAGAGGAAGTAAATGAAAGACTCCTTAACCTGTGTCCTGAAAATCTTAACCATAGTGTAAGATGTAGGATGAGTATAGATGCTGACTTGCCAACTCTAATCAATGTGCTAGAAGGAGAAATAGACATGAATGGGTTAGACAAGAAAGCCCCTTCTAGACCCAAAGAGAACTACCACATTAAAAAAACCCGATAACAAACTCCTCTGATGAATACCTCTGATAATAAGAAACCTAATGAGAATAGGGACAAAGAGAGGATGCCTTGGACATGTTGGAATTGTAACAAGACTGGGCATATGAGACAAGACTTCTCATCACCAAAAAGGAAGATAGCAGTCTTGGAAGGAGAGAAAGAGGTTGAAGGGAATCAAAACCATGAAGATATATCTGATACTGAGGAATCTCTTTCTGAATGTGAATTGATCCTGAACAACCCTGTTAATGTTATAGAAGGAGATATAGGCACTTCTGTAGAAATCAAAAACATCAATGGGGATTCTAGCTTGCCCCAACAATGGGATCCTACCATAATTCCTAGACCTATTACAGATTTTAAACCATTAACAGTTAAACCTATGAGTAGCAAAAGTTATACCACTGGTCAAACTTGTTATGCAACAGGATTTTATAAAGACAGACCTATAAAGTTATTACTGGATAGTGGAGCTTTTTGCTCATGTGTCTGTTCTGAATTCTTAACCAAATGGGATCCCAATTAGAAAGAACACCTTCTTCCCATCCCAAAAGCTTGGTTTAGCTCTTGCAACTCTACCATCAATTCTATTGGATTAAGGACTGCTCCCATAATACTACCCCATACTAAAGGATCATTGAGGATACAAGTGGAATTTGTAGTATTGCTCAACAGACTATGTGACTACCTGATACTGGGTAATGATGACTTATGTCCATATGGTATAGATGTGTTCCAGAGTAAAGGGAGATACTTCACAGTAGGTGGTAATTGGGACAAGAAGTTTAAGATATGCACCATTCAATCTAACGTTGTGGAAACTTTTGAGGTTATCCCCCAGAAGTTGTCCTTGAGTTCCGGAAGTTATTGATCAAAGCGTCTGTAAGGAGATTGGATGCAGCCGTTCAAGAGAGAGAGAGGGAGAGAGAGAGAGCAATAATAAGATGAATTCCTTCCTTTCCAATCCAATCCAATCCGATGCCATAAAAAGTGATATCCTAGAGTGCAGTCCAGTCCGTGAAGTGAAGTGAAGTGAAGTGAAGTGAAGTGAAGTGGGGTGAAGTGTTTTTCCCCGTCCTTCCCCTTCCTTCCTTCCCTCTCCTCAGATGCCCCTACAACCCAGAGTTGAGAGAAAAGTATTTAAGCCCTCCCTCTCAACCCTAACCTAAGTACAACCACAAGTAACAAGAAAGAGTGATGAAATACAACCCTAAGCCGCAGAACCCTAGCCCAACCCTAT
This sequence comes from Puccinia polysora, assembly GCA_025617555.3. Classification (NCBI taxonomy): domain Eukaryota; kingdom Fungi; phylum Basidiomycota; class Pucciniomycetes; order Pucciniales; family Pucciniaceae; genus Puccinia; species Puccinia polysora. The sequence goes on along the minus strand of CM062633.1, from coordinate 38,602,551 downwards.
CCCTCCATCCCTCACCATTACCCGCGCCCTTCGGTATTAACATAGCCCGGTTCGTCCGCCCGCGCGCGTCTGCCCGACAACCCGTTCCAATATCCGGGGCGTACCCACGTGACCCAATCCGCGCGTCTTGTGATGCGCGGTCCAATCCGTGCAAGCTTTCCGATCCACGCAAGCCTTCCGATCCGCGCAAGCCTGCCAAACCGCGAAAGCTTTCCAATCCGCGCAAGCCTTCCGATCTGCACAAGCTTTCCAATCCACGCAAGCCTTCCAATCCTCACAAGCTTTCCGTTCCGCGCAATCCGTCGTCTCCCGTCTCCAGGTGCTGAGCCCAACCCAACCGCTGCTGGGCCTACCTGACTGCTGCTGAGCGCGCCGCCTGCAGCACTTTCCTGACTCGCGTCCATAAAAGAGCACCACATCCCCCCCCAGCTTGAGTTCTGTCCCCAGAGATCTCCCACCATCTCACCTTCCGTAGTTATCCTTTCTTCTTTGTATTTAGCGCCTATACACAAAAAGACATAGGTTGTGCGCGATTGAGTAGCCTTTGGTCTTGTGAGTCCCTGAGCAAGAATAAGAACCGCGCGCAATATCCGCGCCTTGAAGAGAGAAGATCAGCGCCAGTGAGAAATCAGAAAAGGTGAGAAATCCGCGCCAGTGAGAGTCTGAAGGTGGAGCAAGAATAAGAACCACGCGCAATATCCGTGCCTTGAAGAGAGAAGATCAGCGCCAGTGAGAAATCAGAAAAGGTGAGAAATCCGCGCCAGTGAGAGTCTGAAGGTGGAGCAAGAATAAGAACCGCGCGCAATATCCGTGCCTTGAAGAGAGAAGATCAGCGCCAATGAGAAGTCGGAAAAGGTGAGAAATCCGCGCCAGTGAGAGTCTGAAGGTGAGAAATCCGCGCCAGTGAGAGTCTGAAGGTGAGAAATCCGCGCCAGTGAGAGTATCGGCAAGAGTACATGGGGAGACAGAAAAGGAAGAATGAATAGATAAGAAGGAACAAGAGATTTTTTTTTTTTGAGCCTGCGTCCTGCGTCCCAACTCCAACCTTCCACCCCGCGCTAGCTCCCCCCCAACTTTGCTGCTGTCCTCAGCCGACCACGCCCCACCCATTGCCAGATCCGCGGAGCGTTGCCTCAACCAATCCCGCAGGGACCTTGTTTGCAAATTGTTGTCCCAGACCGCCTAGGTTCACCTCCCGCCGCCAAGACCCTCCTGCATCCTTTGAAATTTGAGCCCATCCGCGCGCAAAACCCAAACAAAAGCAAACACCCCCAGACGTCCTTACAACAACCCGTCGTGGAGGAGGAAAGAGGATTTGAAACCCTTTCAATCCCAGCTCTCTTCTTCCCCACCCCGTCCTCACAACATCCTTTGCCCTTTGCCATTCTTGCGGCCTTGTTCTCCCCTCCGGAGATTTCTGACCGCTCCCTGCTCGCCAGACCGCGCGTGACCACTTGACCCTTCCGCTCCGCCCCACCGTCTGTCCATTCCGCACCCGTCCTTTCCATTGCTGCCACTACCCTTTCCAAATGCGCGCTCCCTGCCATCAAAGAGGTCCAGCTTGCGTCGTGATTCTTCAACGCGTGGTCCGTCTCTTCCGCCGCTGCGTGTACCTTCTTTGCAAGATCCGTCCGCTGCTTGCCAATTCCCAGTCCGCAGGGAGCATCCATTTCCCGTTCCGTTGTCCTCGCCCGCTTCCTGTCAGTAGGCCGCACCGGTTCCATCGAGTCCCGCTTCCCCAACATGTTCTTAGCCCCCACTGGGGAAACCAATTCCGCGTTTGAATCCACTTTCCGGTCCCTTTTTCCCGTCCGCCAATGGTCGTCGTCCTCCCCATTTGCGCACATGCGGGGCGCAGATGCGCTGGGAGACTGAATACTCTCCAGATAGGCCTCAAGGCCCCTTGCCACCTCTGCAAGTTTGCTAGCCCAAGAGATGGTTGCCAGTGGTGGGGCCGGAACATACTCTGCCCTGTAGTACTCCAGTTTGGCGTAGTCCACTTCCGCTTGCAACCGGGTCCCGTCGCGCGCGCCTGCCTTGTAACCCAATTCCGCGGATGGCTTGAGATCGTCCTTCCAAAAGCGAGAACCGCGCCTCCCCCATCTTGCCAGCATGTCCTCCTTCAGTTCCGGCCAATCCAGGTTCAGGTAGCCATCCATCTCCTCCACATCCCAACGCGCTTCCACGTCCTTGATGAACAGGACAACATGGCGCGCCTTCTCAAAATCCAAAACGCCTTCAGAGCCCGCGATTGTTTCATACCGCGAGATGAATCGCTCCACTTCCGCAATGTTGAGTCAAATATGCGGGTAAATCCATGGGGTAGCGCGGAAGCCATGGGAGGAGGAAGGAAGAGAAGCAGCTGTTGGTAGCATCCTTGAGTACCTTCGAGAGACTTTGACAAAAGATCTTTCCCGGCCAGACCCCCAGATGTGGAAACTTTCAAGGTTATCCCCCAGAAGTTTTCCTCGAGTTCCGGAAGTTATTGATCAAAGCGTCTGTAAGGAGATTGGATGCAGCCGTTCAAGAGAGAGAGAGGGAGAGAGAGAGAGCAATAATAAGATTAATTCCTTCCTTTCCAATCCAATCCAATCCAATGCCATAAAAAGTGATATCCTAGAGTGCAGTCCAGTCCGTGAAGTGAAGTGAAGTGAAGTGAAGTGAAGTGAAGTGAAGTGGGGTGAAGTGTTTTTCCCCGTCCTTCCCCTTCCTTCCTTCCCTCTCCTCAGATGCCCCTACAACCCGGAGTTGAGAGAAAAGTATTTAAGCCCTCCCTCTCAACCCTAACCTAAGTACAACCACAAGTAACAAGAAAGAGTGATGAAATACAACCCTAAGCCGCAGAACCCTAGCCCAACCCTATCCCTCCATCCCTCACCATTACCCGCGCCCTTTGGTATTAACGTAGCCCGGTTCGTCCGCCCGCGCGCGTCCGCGCGCGTCCGCCCAACAACCCGTTCCAATATCCGGGGCGTACCCACGTGACCCAATCCGCGCGTCTTGCGATGCGCAGTCTGATCCGTGCAAGCTTTCCGATCCACGCAAGCCTTCCGATCCGCGCAAGCCTGCCAAACCACGAAAGCTTTCCAATCCGCGCAAGCCTTCCGATCCGCGCAAGCCTTCCAATCCGCGCAAGCTTTCCAATCCGCGCAAGCCTTCCAATCCTCACAAGATTTCCGGTCCACGCAATCCGTCGTCTCCCGTCTCCAGGTGCTGAGCCCAACCCAACCGCTGCTGGGCCTACCTGACTGCTGCTGAGCGCGCCGCCTGCAGCACTTTCCTGACTCGCGTCCATAAAAGAGCACCACAACATCCCCTCCTCTACTTATCAAAAGAATTTAAGAGACTTTGACTAAGAATACTTCTCTCAAGCAGCTCTGAATATGAAACTTTCTGAGGAACAGAATAAAGATATATTGACAGTCTTCCTTGAAAACCAAAATGCTTTTTTTACTAAAGATCATCCCATTGGTGATATTAAAGGACATGATATGGTATTGAAATTGACCATTAAGCCTCCTTAACCTCCAAACTTAGGAAGGCCAGCCTATTGTTCTAGTCCTAAGTCTATAAAAGCTCTTGAGGAACATATCCAAGAACTAATAGACTTACAAGTATTAAGGAAAGTAGGGAATAATGAGCAGGTAGATGTGAACACACCTGTAATCATAGCTTGGAATAATGACAAGTCAAGAATGGTAAGAGACTTCAGAATGCTCAATAACTATACTCAGGCAGATTATGATCCTATACCCCGGATTGATCATGCTCTGCATAACTTGTCCAAGGCCAAGTACATCACTACTACGGATATGCTTAAAGGTTTCCACCAGATACCAATAAGCCCTGAAAGCAGGAAGTTTATGAGAATAATCTGTCATTTGTGAATATGTGAATATCTTAGGATGCCCTTTGGTATAAAGAATGCCCCATCACACTTCCAGAGAACAATGGATACAGTTCTAGGTACATACATCATACAAGGATGGATGATGGTATATATAGATGATGTTATCATATACTCTGATGATTTGGATACTCATATCAACCAAGTAAGGATAGTACTCCAGACTATCTCCAGAGCAGGATTGAAGGTATCCATGAACAAATGCAACTTTGGCTACGGAGAATTGAAAGCCTTAGGAAATATAGTCTCTGGTTTAACTCTAGCTGCTGATCAAAATAAGATAGCTGCTGTCATGAATAGACCTATGCCTCAAAACAAAACATAGTTACTGTATTCCATTAGTTTTTGCAGTTATTACAGACAATAAATACCAAAGTTTGCTATGCTAACTAAGATTCTGTATGAATTTGCAACAACAACACTCTATTTGAAATTACTCATGAGAGATTGAAAAACTATGAGGAACTAAAAATAGCAATGACCTCTACTCCTTTTCTCATCCAACCAGATTACTCCAAGCCCTTCAAACTGTACATTGAGGCCTGTATGGAAGGTTTAGAGGCTGCTCTACATCAAGATTGGATATAAGAAGACAGACCAGTAGAGAAACCAGTACTCTTCATATCTAGACAGATCAAAGATACAGAAAAGAGATATGAAGCTAGTCAGTTGGAATTTTTGGCTCTAGTATGGGCTTTAGAAAAGCTACACTATTACTTAGAAGGCACCACTTTTTAAGTGATCAAGGACTTTAATGATGTAAGAACTCTTATGAACATGAAAACCCCCAGAATACATATGCTCAGGTGGCAAATTGCTATACAACAGTATAGAGGTCAGATGACTATAGTGCATAAAGCTGGAGCTAAACATCAGAATGCTGATAGTCTAAGTAGGAATGCTTTCCCTAATGACTCTAACAATCCAGAGTATGACCCTCAAGATCAAGATATCTTTTCTGTCCTGAACATCAATCTTTTTGCATTAAATGCTCCAATAATGGGGAACCACTTTTGTGAACTAGATACTGCTTTCTTCAACCTAGTAAGGGACAACTACTCCCTTGAAATCAAGCTGCTGATTACCATTATGGAATGTGCATCCCCAGAAGCAGTTCTGAAAAATAGTCTACCTTCTTCATTACTTAAACCCTATAAAGCAGGAAGGTTTACCTTTTGGGATGGTCTCCTTTACTACAGACACCAACATTCCAGTGTATTAGTACTAAGCAACAAAGAACATATACAACATATACTCCAGGAATGCCATTACAACTGTTCATCAGGGCATCTATCCACAGAAAGAACCTTGAAAAAAGTAAAACAAACTGCTTGGTGGATAGACTGGAAAGAAATCACTATTAAGTATGTTACTAGCTGTGAGACCTGCCAAAAATCTAATAAAACTACTGAAAAAAGGTTTGTACTCTTACAGAAGATCTCTGAACCTAAAACCAGATGGGAAGTCATCAATATGGATTTTGTCACTGGCCTCCCCCCTGGAGGTGCTCATTCATATAACTCTTTCCTAGTTAAAGTTGACAGATATTCTAAGAAGGCAAAATTCTTACCTCAACACAAAGAAGATAGTGCTATGGATGTAGCCTTTACTATTCTGGAACAGGATCATAGCTTATTTTGGTATACCCAAGATTACAATCAGTGACACAGACCCCAAATTCACCTCTGAGTTTTGAAGGAATCTACATCATATACTGGGTACTACTCTAGCATTTTCTACAGCATACCATCCCAAAACTGATGGATTAGCTGAAAGAATGATACAGAACCTAGAAGATATGTTAAGAAGGTTCTGTAGCTTTGGTCTAGAATACAAAAACTCAGATTTTTATTGCCATGATTGGGTAAGCCTACTCCCAGCCCTAGAAATGGCTTATAGCAGCAGTAAACATTCTACTACCAAAGAAAATCCTCACCTTCTAGAAAGAGGATGGATTACAAAACTCCCTAGGAATAACTTAAACTATAACCTAGCCACTATTCATCCAACATCTCTTGACTTTAATAAAATGATAGATCTGGCAAATAATCATGCTCAAAAATGTGTAGAAAAAGCAGTAGAATACAACAAACAAAGATGGGACAAATCACATAAAGAACCTGACTTTAAGATAGGAGACCATATCTTGATATCTACAACCAATTTCAACAATCTAGCAGGTAACAGAAATCTGAAACTAGCCTTTGTGGGACCATTTGTTCTCAAAAGGATGCATGGCCAAAATGCCGTGGAAGTAATCTTGAGTGAAGAATTATCAAGGAAACGCCCAGTATTTCCTGTTAGCTTAGTCAAACACTTTCAACCAAGAGAAGGTAGCAACCTCCCTCCAGCATTAATCCCAATAGAACCTGAACCTGTGAAAGAAAAAGGGAAAGTCATCAGGATATTGAGCAACAAGAAAGAGAGAGTACAAGGAAAAGATGTTAGACCATACTTAGTAACATACAAAGAAGAATCTGCAGACAAAGATGAATGGTTACCAGAAAATAACCCACCTGATGAACCAATACATCTCAGAAACTACAGGGCCAGCAAAAGGAACTGAAAAACACATGAAGTTAATTTTCTCCCAACATCCTCCAGATTTTTTCAGATATGGCCATATCTTGGAGTGGGGGAATGTCAGCTTGCTACTATTGCAGAGAAAGCTGAAAAAGTAACAAAAATAACATAAAAATAACAGTAATACAATTAAACTAAGAAGAAGTAGAAAAACCATTAAATTATCACAGAAATGGATCTTCCACCCAAAATTAGGTAGGGTCACTCACTGACCCCACCCTTGAAATCCAACTCCTTATATTTTTAAATAATTAAGGAAATAAAAAACAAAATACCATGGAACCACCATTGAGCATTTTGGACAATTAAATGTTTCACACGCATTTTCACGTATAGGTTTCAAACCTAAAATTCAGTCAGAATTGAGGTGTTGTGTATACTTTAGGAGTTACCGACGGAAATGTGTTTTGTCACAATTCCCGCACGCAGCCAAAGCAGCCAATGCACCCACGCGCGTCTGAGATACAGCCTTGCCACTCCTTCAAGGTTGTGTATGCAGCCCTGGGCCTCTGAAAAGTACGGAGATGCGGGACTATGGGTTGACAGAGTGACAGGCGGCCTGAGAAGCATAGGTACCGCATAAAAATGCTGCAACCCACACAGGAGCATTCTACATTTGTAATAAATTTTCCCGTCAATATTAGATAGTCTAAAAGTACATAATATTATATAAAAATACTTAAATAACCATTATACGTATTTTTTATTAAATATAATTCAAAGTACCAAGAATGTCCAAAATAAGACAATGAAAACTTCTAAAAATATATCAAAATACTTCAATATGCTTTTATGAGAATTTTTAGACATCAATATCTTCGTGACATACAAAGAAAACTAATTATGTAAAAATATTACATGAATTCCCATGACTTATATTTTTAAGTAATTATTTTAGTAAATTAACTGAAACTTGTAAATAAGGAGTAAAATCAATATCATGACTTTACTCCAGTTGTTTAATAAATAATGAGATTTCGCCTGACATCGGGATTTCCGTAGAAATTTATATTAAAATAATTATTAACTTAATGGGAACATTTACTAAGGATAATTAAATACATAATACATAAATAGGACAGATGAGTGTTATTCACACGTCTTCATATCAATTTTAAAGTAGAATAATTCCCATACCCTGAGAAATTAGATGCTACCCCTGCTATAGCACCAAGAAAACGTGACAGGCTACCACTGGTTAACCTGCTAGCCTTAGTTTCATTCCATTTGAGCCCCTGTATCCCTCAGAAGGATAGTATTGGGACTCCAAAAGCTATAAATACAGAGCTATTTTGAGGATATTGAAGGGCAGAGACCCAGTTATATTTATATCCAGACACCGTGCCAAGGTAATCAAGTACTTATAAGAGATAATTAAGTGATTTATGGCTAAGTCTGATTAATAATATCCATCCTCAACCTCTTTTTATCAATTAAAACTGCTGAACAACCTTATAACCCCAGCATACAGGTTTCACCCATCAGTGCACGTCCCAAATAGATACCCTAAGGATTTAATAATATACCTGTGAGTTTTATTATCCTTTCTCTGTTGTGGAAGCTTTGTTACAAGGCCCTGTCACTCCACTGTGTATTTTATATTGATATTATCTTTGGGTAAAATATCCTTTAAACTAAAGAGCCCAAAGTAATCAGGACTACGTGTGTTCATACTGAAATCCCTGAAGAGAGTTGTTAAAGATCCTCAATACAATTGTTTCCCCTCTATAAAAATATTTAATAATAAATTTATTCATATTGATTTATAACAATAAACCATAACCAAACCAATTAACCTTGCAATAAGCTTAATCCAAGTATTTTAGGGATTTTGGCTGCATTTATTAAATAATATATTTATTATTTATTCTATCACCTCTGGTAGCTAAAGATTAGCAAGGGTCTTGGCATCCAGGAGGCTGAAAAAGACATTTAGCAGAGAAGGAAGCCATGGATAAGGTTTAATGAAGTAATGTGATGTGTAAGGGATTTAATAGACAGATGGATGAAATATGTGGGAGATTGTGGGAAGAAAAATAATTGTGAGGAGGAAGAAACGTGTGTGAAGGTGGGTATTAATATCTTTGAGCTGACCAGGAGGTGGCTCTGTGGAAGGAATTCATTTCAACAGATTTTTTTCTGTTTGGTGGGGAGCTCTGTGGCAGGATTTGCAGGTAAGGAGAATAGGAGTATGCTATTCTGATATCTCTGAGTTCTTCATGATGCAGGGGCTTTGCTTCAGACTGCGTGGTCCATTCAAGTAGGGGATTGTTTTGTTACATTCTATGGGTCATAGTCTCAAGCATATTATGTACGCCATTGTTGATGAAAATATATACAGTTCTTGAAATGAGTGGCATATTACATCATTGAATTCAGGGTTATTCAAATTATAAATTTGGAAGTATGCATAATCATGCAATGTTTGACAACTCACTTGTGTCAATTTTGGTTAATGGTCTGCACCAAATCAATTTGAGAGGGTCTAAAATGGACTTTTACGCTGGGTGGCAACAGTAAAACTCCATTCTTGACTGATCTATGTGGATGAAAAAATGAATTGTGCTGTGGAAAAGAGGTCATGCACTCATTCACACCTGCATGGGTCATGTCAATATGAATTTTAATTTGTGGCATAGAGCACACAATACCGTCTTTAAGTTGTGGCCATAGAAAGAGTGGCGTACCAAAGAATTTCAAATTTTCCCGGCCCTGCTTGAAGAAAAACCCAATAAAATTATAGGCTGGGAAACCAGAGTACAACTCTGTCTTTGGGTGTTCTGTGAGGGTATGGGCATCAATAGAGCGGGGGACCTTAGGTGCTCAATTTATGCCAACACCCCAACAATTGACAAAAAGTGGAGTTGTAATCTGAGCCACAACATAGCTCCTCATGGGATTAAAAGAAGGTATGCTTATGAAGGAACAAAAAATGGGTTTGTATTCTGGGAGGCCAGCGTACAACTCCTGAAAGGATCATCAAGCATAGGAAATAATGAGGCTGTGCATTTGGTGGCCAAAGTCCAGTTCCGTCTGTAAATGCTCTACAAGGGCATGGGCATACCATAGGCTGTGTACCAAACACGGCTTAATATGCCCAGACCTTTGTGAATGAAAAAAAAGATTGGTACGCTGGCTGACCAGCATAAAACCCCTGAAGGGGGCATATGTGACTGCAGAGGAATAGATATTTCCCTCTATGAAAAGTGTACAATTCTGCTTTTGATTTCTCAACAAGGGGGTGTGGGAACAGCCAAGGCTGGGTACCATGGATGAGTAATTGCTTGCAAATCACTCCCCACATGAATCAAAGGGTAAATGTATGCTTGGTGGAAATCATATAACTCATCAATGAATGCCAGGATACGCAATGGGTATACATTGGTCTTTTACACCTGGAATTTGATTTATGCCCACACCGTTGCGGGCTTTTCAGAGTTTTTTGCTTGCTTCCCAGGGTACATCTCCAAATGGGGTCACTCAGTATGGGCTGTAAGGCATGCCCACACCCTGGCTGAGCATCCAGGAAGTTGCAAGTGGGCTTGAAAGCAAGGGCTCAACTGAATTTTGTTGGCTTGTGTAAGGGTGTGGGCATAACTCAAGTGACACCTGTTTTAAAGCTTCATTTTGGAGAACCTCATGTGAAAGGGAAATTTTTTCAAAAAAAATTATTTTCTTTCATCCAAATTCAATCAAAAAAATAAAAAAATTCCTTTTTATCTATGGGTGGTCTTCCTCTTTCCCATCTCCCAACTTCTTCCTGGCCTAGCGGTCTAGGAAGGGCATTCCAGGATGATCAAATCCCAGCATCGTGCATTCAACCCCTCCTTTTTACGCTTGTGCCCCAGATTTTTTTTGGCCCAGCCCGCACGCAATCATCATCAGAAATCATCACCTCCATCCTTATCAATCATATTCTTTCTCATCAATCATCATTGAAATCTGTTGCCATCAGTCCCCCCTCCCTTTTCTTGTCTGGCCATTGTGGTTGCCAACAGCCATCAACACCAATGATCCCATCAAAATCCCTCATCCAACCTCAACCAATCCTTCCAACCTTGTTGGATCCATCCAAATTATCCCAATCCATCACATTCAATCAGCTCTTGCAACCAAACCTCCCCTCCACCACCTCTCCTTTTAACCTTTCACATTGATATCACCCTCCATCTCCATTCCCAACCAAGCCAATAATCTAAAATTGATCATCAAGACTGATCCCTTCAACCAACAACCGCAAGCATTTCTTGCGGCCGTTTGAGATTTTGCTACAACAATGGAGCCAATCCATCTCATCCATTCAATCCCTCTCTGATGCCTGCAACCTTTTGCTTGTGGCTGTTGGTACCCTTGACACTTTTGTGCCCCCAGCCATCCTCACAATCCTTGAAAGCCCAATCCTCCATCAATTCAAGCACCCCACCTCTCAGATCTGGCTTCTGCTGCGGCCTGTTGAGCTTGTCAGCCATCCTACTTCCATTTTGTATTGAATTTTTTTTCTTCTTCTCTTTTTTTGTTATTATGCTTTTTTTTATTTTTATTTTTTTTTCTCATGTCATCTCTGATCATTGATAATCCAAAAAATAAAAAAAATTCTCTCATTTGTAGTTATCTCTTGTAAGTAGTCTACAGGGCCTCTTTCTCATAAAAGGAGGGTCTCTCCCCTGCGTTTTGTCCATCATCCAATTATCATCAGCACTATAATCAATAAATAAATCTGTGGGGGCCCTTCCCCTTTATCTGAGCATATTTATCCTGGGTATATCTATGATTGCCCCTTGATCTTTGAACCTCCATACCCAAATTTTTGATCTCTACCCTGTGAAATTATCCATTATCACCAACCAATAGCCTTGTGGTTGAAGAAGACTCCATTTGGTTGTATTCTTGAGTGTGTTATACCACTCCTTGATCCTGTTGAAGTTAGAGTTAGATGCCCCGGTGAGATGGTTGAAGATGATGGTATGAAGTCTTTTTAAAGTCAAGAGGAACGGATCTAGGGAGTCAAGAGAGGGGCACTCCGGTTCAAAGTAAGACAGAACAGATGAGGATTCATTGACTTGGAAACCAGCAGCTTAAATAGAATAAGTACATTAAGGCTGAAAGTTAGAGTTAGATGTCCCGGTGAGATGGTTGAAGAAGATGGTATGAAGTCTTTGTAACGTCAAGAGGAACGGATCTAGGAAGTCAAGAGAGGGGAACTCCGGTTCAAAGCAAGACAGAACAGATGAGTATTCATTGACTTGGAAACCAGCAGCATAAATAGACTAAGTACATTAAGGCTGACATGTGGTTGACAAGATCAATGAAACAATAATGGATAAGGTAAGATGAATATGGATATCAGGAATTGGGCCACAATAGATGAAATATAGAGGAGGCACTAGAGTTGATACTGCCAGAACAACATAAAGACATCACTAGACTAACATACATAGGGAAATAGCCACTGTAGGTTATGATAAAGATGACACTGGAAATAAGACCAACAGCTTATTATAGAGATCACACTAGACATAAGACTTAGAGAATAACAAAAGAATATAAAGCTTAATGAATGGTTGCACTCTAGTATTAGGCAACACAACATAAGACTAGAATTCTAACACGCCCCCTTGCCTAATACTAGAGGGCAGTTTCATAATGAACAGTAATGGTATGACTTAACGTAGCAAAAACCGGGTGACTTAAGTAGCATCCAAACTGCTTGACTTAAGGAGGGCAAGACAAACCAGAAGAATGAAGAGAGAGACTTTAAAAAGGTAGCTAAAGGACCCAAAATAGATAAGAGTGAAGGCAATTGCGACAAATAGGCGCAAGCTAAGATGGTGATTGACCAAGCGAGCGCAAGGTTGAGACTTGAACAGTTGAGGCGCAATTGACCAAGTGAGATTGTAAAGAGTTTTTTTTAAGGTAGCAATGGGCTGAATGGGCGGCTTGGTGTGTCAACAAAGGTGAACCAGAGATGGTGAAGATGATCAGATTGCAAATTTGAGCAAGGCTGGAACTGGATGGGTTGATGAAATGATGGAGCAACCGAGCTGAAGCACTTGAAAAGGAGGCAAGGCCTGGAGTCGCAATGGAGCTAGGTTGAAGCTGGATTCGCAATGGAGCAAGGTTGAAGCTGGAGTCTCAATGGAGTGAGGTTGAAGCTGGAGTCGACAACAATCGCAGAGGGATTGAATGAATTGATTGATTGATTGGGATCAAATAGCAGGACGCAAGCAATATTACTTGAGGAGTGACCAAGCAAACAACTGATTGAATGTTGGGAATGGTTTAAAATTGGCAGCAACAAAGTCGTGCTTGAGCAATTGACAGAAAATGTAAAGATAAGGCGAATTCAGGCAACCTTAAAACTTGAAATTTCAAAGAACCGAGTTGATTGGGATTTGTCGGTTTGGTGAGCTGAGAGGATGGATCAATTGACCAGGCGCGAGTTGGCAAAGGATTGCTTAATTGGTCGCCATCCAAATTGTAGGGTGGTTTAAAGAAAATGGCCAAGGAGGCACAAAGGCAAGCTGGATCCAGAACTTGAAGGTTGAGCGATTAAGTTGGTAAGGCAATGAACCGATTGGAGTAGCAACTTTGACGGTAGCGAGGCGCAAGGGAGAGGTCCAGATTGCTATTTGATGGGTCAACCAACGAAGCAAGTGATACAATGGTGATGAGGGCGATAGATTGAAGTAGAACAAGGCATCCTGATGAAACAACCCAACCAAGTAGTTGACAGAATAAATGATGTGTTGGGTGATTCAAGGATTACGGCCGCAAATTTTCAAGTGAAGGAGGACAGGGATTAGAGAGGCTCCAAGCAAGCAAATGGCAGTTGATGGATCAAACAAGCAGATAGATAATATTTGAGAGAGGGTCTTTAGTCTAGGAGGGTTGAATCGCATCAAAATACACTCAAAGGCGATTGAGGTAGCCACAAGACAAGCAGGAAAGGAGAATGTTCTCAGGGGAGCATTTTGGCTTTGAACCGTGTTCAAGTTAGAGTTAGATGCCCCGGTGAGATGGTTGAAGAAGATGGTATGAAGTCTTTGTAACGTCAAGAGGAACGGATCTAGGGAGTCAAGAGAGGGGAACTCCGGTTCAAAGTAAGACAGAACAGATGAGGATTCATTGAATTGGAAACCAGAAGCTTAAATAGACTAAGTACATTAAGGCTGACATGTGGTTGACAAGATGAATGAAACAATAATGGATAAGGTAAGATTAATATGGATATCAGGAATTGGGCCACAATAGATGAAAGATAGAGGAGGCACTAGAGTTGATACTTCCGGAACAACATAAAGACATCACTAGACTAACATAAATAGGGCAATAGCCACTGTAGGTTATGATAAAGATGAAACTGTAAATAAGACCAACAGCTTATTATAGAGATCACACTAGACATAACACTTAGAGAATAAAAAAAGAAAAAAAAGCTGAATAATGGTTTCACTCTAGTATTAGGCAACACAAAATAAGACTAGAATTCTAACAGATCCCTTTTTTGACCATACTGGTCTAATATTTGTTTTTGATCATCCTTCCGGAACAAGTCAAATTTGACTGAGAGGTTTCTTTAAGCTTGAAACCTGGATTGTTGAACATCCCTTTATTTCTTTAAAAGTTTAATTATTCCAAGCTATCCTTGAGTCCCTTGTGAAGTTCTGGGTTATTCTTCTTTGAATTGTTTACTGCTTTGCTTCCAGAGCTTCATAAAACAAATTGCCTTGTTTTTTACAGCCACCCACAGTTATCTGGTAACCTTCAAGCGCTTGATTGCAAAGAGTTGGGAAGGTTCATTGAGAACATGGAGGTTGATTGGGATTGAGTTTATCTTTCCCAATCTTCCGCTTAAAAACAGAGTTATTAGCTTGTGGGCATTGTTACTTACAACTGCCTTGGTCTATTGAAATCTTGAAAAACTTTCACTTATTTTGTTCAAGTATTTTCCTACACCATCTGGCCTCAGATAGTGTTGTTCCATTCCTACAAACTCCTATCAAATTCATCCCTTCCATTGATTCCTTATTTAAAAATTTCTGGATTGTAATTCTGGTTAAATTTAAATATTTTTGTAACACTCAGGAGGACAGCCTAAACAGCACCTTCACCTCCACAGAACTTCCTGCGGCTCATCACCTTTTGGAGTCTTACAACAGGGGGTTTCCATGAATATTATGCATGTTTTTTTCTCAACCTGCTTTCACAGAATTGCAATTGAAACCATAGGGTGCAGCTGTATTGGTGACACACAACTTTCAAGCTTGCCCCAAGACCTCTGAAATTCCCATTCCAAAATCCTTGGCCTCACAGTTCTGGAAAGCCTAGCTGTATGGTTTATGAGCCACTCAGCACCACGCTCCATGAGCATTTCAACATGCTTGGCATCAAAACACAGCAAAGTAAATCACTAGGCTCATGTTGGGTGATAATAGTGGAAATGTACTGAATTCTAATAAAAAGCTTATTGTTACACAATCTTGGGTGTTCTACTTTGTATTGCTGCACATAAGGTGATGTAAATTCTCATCCCTTTGCTCATCTATTCCATTTTTGAGCATAGCTTATGGGCTGGATTATCCTGGGTGTATATTCACATAGTATTAAGATGAAATCAATATTCTCCGTTCATTTGGTGTTTGAAATCCTGAAAAGCATCAAATTTTTCACCACAAAATTCCTTCCATCAAAAAATATATAAGATCAGCCTGTCCCTCCCGTCTGTTTTCTTCCACCACCATCTCAAACACCCATTTCCATTATTGCTGCATCCATCCATCCATCCATCCATCCATCCCTCCCTCCCTCCCTCCATCCATCCATCCATCCATCCATCCATCCATCCATCCATCCATCCATCCATCCATCCATCCATCCATCCATCCATAAAATCACCACAAGACTTCTCCACTATGTCTACATCACCTTTAAACAGTGAACCCCCACCCTCAATTTGATCTGCCCAGCCCACTAAGCCCACTGGAGATCAACCAACCCCTGATCCAATAAAAAACAAACCCCACCCTCAATTACATCTTCACAGCTTGCTGAGGCTTCTGGAGATCACCCAACTGCTCATTGCGCAGCAATCATCATCCCAGACTGTGAGTCCTCTTTTTACTTGGTCATGTTTGCCTCAATTTCTGACAAGACCTCCCTTAGCCTCTCTTCCACAACCCCCGCCATGATTCAAAGTTGTAGGCATGGAGTCATCATCAAGCTGCCATGCTGCAACCCCACTTCCACCCCCGGCCCAGACAGGTGGCTTGATGAGCAGACAGGAAGCCTTGGTTGCCTCAAAGTCTAACTTCATTGCCAATATCAAGCGGAAAATGGGAATGCTCCTTCCAATGGCAAATGAAAAATCACTGCCACAATCAGTTCAGGACATGGCGTTCACCGCATGTAAGGTTCTTCAAGATGCAATGGCCTTTGATTTGAAACACTTGAATGCTAGTCTAAACTTTGTCTGATCCTCCTTGTGTCCTTCACCAGTTGTTGAAAACATTGATTGCCTCCCTCCAAAGGAGGAGGTTCAGATTGGTTCTGGGAATTTTCTTTCCAAAAGACAGGCTGCAACTGCCACTGCCAATCCCAACAAGAAGAGGCAGAAATCTTTTCCCTTGATGAAAAGTGATGAAGAGGAAAATAACCAGGCCCTGCTACTCCCCCCAGGCAATATGCTCCAAATGAAGTGCCCTCCAAGTAATCCCAACCTCCAATCTTAACCCCTGAAGTCCCTGAAGAGCAGGGCTCCATCACCACTCCCCTTGAGCCAAATGCTACATCAGTGGTACCAGACTCCCTACCCGCTAAGGGGGCTACTCCCACCGCTGCCACTGATCCTGCAAATGACCCTGGTAAGTCACTTCCATCTCATTCATTCACATCCCTTCCCTGATTTCCAATCACTGTAGATCCCTCCATAGATGTTCCCACACTTTTCAAAAAATACCAGGCTGAACTCCAGGAAGCCATTTAACCCTTTTCAAATGGCATCATTGACTGAAAGTGCTACAATAGCGCTGTTGAGGCAGTGGTTCACCTCTTTGGAGTACATGACAAATAGCACCAAGAGTGGGGATCTTACCCTTGATTGCTATATCACACAATTGATTTCAACACCATCAGTGATAGTATGAAGGAATGGATCATTCAATTGGCTACAAGCGGTAAGCTTGATTCCACTGGGATCTTTTTCCCTCACTGTAGCCAGCCTATCCTCATTCCTACAGATGCAAAAACCTACCCACCTTGCACATCTGAGCCCTATTACATGCCAGATGTATTTTCTCTGCCTCTTCTACTGGGGTTAGCTCCCCAACCAGCCACAACCATAGTAGCCAAGCTGCACAATCTCTGGATCCACCTCACTCACCCTGCAGAGTAAACTCAGGTTACATGTTTCAGCCTCATGGATACCAAGATGCTTGCTATCCTTTAGCTACCAGAGGTGATAGAATAGATAATAAATATATTATTCAATAAATGCAGCAGAAATCTGTCAAATATTTGAATAAAGCTTATTCCAAGGTTAATTGGTTTGGATATGGTTTATTTTTATAAATCAATATAAATAAATTGATGATTAAAAATTTTTATAGAGGGGCCACAACTATTTTGAGGATCTTTAACACCTCTCTTCAGGGAATTCAGTATGAAAACACATTGGCCTGGTTACTTTGAAACCTTTAATTTATATTCTTAAAGGATATATTTCCCAAAGATAATATGTATGTAAAATTTATGGTGGAGTGGCGGGGCTTTGTAAACAAACTGCCACGACAGAGAGAGGATAAAAAGACTCACTGGTATATTATTAAATACTTAGGGTATCTGTTGGGGACGTGCACTTATGGTTGAACCTGTTTGCTGGGGTTATAAGGTTGTTCAGCAGTTTAAATTGATAAAAAGGGTTGGGGACAGATATTATTAATCAAACTAAAGCCATAAATCACTTACTTATCTATTCTAAGTATTTCATAAACTTGACACGGTGTCTGTATGTAAATAGAACTGGGTCTCTTGGTATCAAAATCCTCAAAAGAGATCTTTATTTATAGCTTTTTGAGTCCCAATATTGTCCTTCTGAGGGGTACAGGGGCTCAAAGGGATGAACACTGAGGCTAGAAGGGTAAACAGTGGTAGCCTGTCATGTGTTTTTGGTGCTGTAGCAGGGGGAGCATCTAATTCCACAGGGTATGGGAATTATTCTACTTTAGAATTGATGTTTGAACGTGTGAATAACACTAATCTGTCCTTTTTATTCATTATTTAATTAATTATCCTTATTAAATTTTCCCAGTAACTTAATAATTATTTTGATAGACATTTCTAAGGATATTCTGATGACAGGTGAGTTCTCATTATGTTTTAGATAATTGGAGTAAAGTCATGATATTGATTTTACTCCTTATTTTAGAATTTCAGTTGATTTACTAAAATAATTACTCAAAAATATAAGTCATTGTTATTCATGTAATATTTTAAAATCATTAGTTTTTTTAGTATGCCACAATAATATTGATGTCTAGAAATTCTAATAATAGTATATTAAAGTATTTTAATATATTTTTAGAAGTAGTCATTATCTTATTTTCGACATTTTTGGTACTTTGGATTATATTTAATAAAAAATACATATAAACATTATTTAGGTATTTTTATATAATATTATGTACTTTTAGACTATCTAATATCCACAGGAACATTTATTACATATGTAGAATGTTCTGTTGAGAATTGACTCACGACAGGCTGCTCACTATATCTGAGACATCCGCAAGCGCACATCTTAGTATGAGTGTGAACACTCTACTTCTAGTGAGGATTCTTCTCCTCCTTGACCAGATCTCTTGGGAGGTCTTTTGAAGGGAATCTCTCTTTGATCTCTGGACTCTCTCTTTGATCCCTTGACACATCCCATATTTTCTTTCCTATTTTTTTTCAACTCTTCTTACTGTCTCAATTCTTTTCTTTTCATATTATCTCCTTGCCTGCTCTCTATCAAATCTATCCCCCACATCAGTTACGCGATACTAATAGGTCTCACAACTTCTGAACTCTTGTCTGGTAAGAGACCATCACCTCAATTTCTCAAGATTGACAACTCTGACTCTCCGCTCTCATCAATTTCAGTTGTCTGCCTATCTATTTGTGCCTTGTCTTCTCTCCCACCATCCATCATCTTCTGACTCTGATTATAGTGCAAACTGTTGGTAATTTTCATATCCACTTTCTTCTGACAATCCTTTGTCTATGAGTTTGTTCTATTCCTGAATCTTTGTCTCTAGCCGCTGGTTTTAGTTTCATGAAAAGTCAATATCAAACTTAACACGGTTAAAAGCTGAAAGAAAAAGAAACGTAATCAAAAATGAATGAACCAGCCGGAGCCAACAACTATTTTCACCAAGTTACTCTCAAAGCCTTGGTTGATGCTATCCCTCCGCTCAATGAAGATAATTACTCCATCTGGCAAGACAAGATGCTGATGCTCTTCAATCTCAAGGAAATCAAAGACGTCATAACCAAAAACTTGGGTCAATTATCATTAAAGCAAGATTGAGAAATACAAGCCATTATCCTTTCTAAACTTGACAGCATCACTCACGCCAACGTAGTGAATATGACAAACATTTTGTCTTCTAAGCTGCTCTGGGCTGAGATTACCCTTAGGTTTGCCTCATCCAAAACTGCAAACAGAGCCTGGGTCTTCAATCAATTTCTTCACACGAAATTCAACAAGCATGAGATTGAAAGCTTCATCACAGACACAAAGAAGGTACTTATGCGTATGGCAGATGTGGGAATTGAACTGCCCAAAGATGTACTTGCTTACCTCCTGTTATTCAAATTTCCCCCTCTTCTTGAGAACCTCAAACAGCAAATCATGCACGTAGAGAAGCCGGTGACGGTGGACGTAGTTTTCAATCATCTCATCCAGTAAAACAATGAACAAAAGGCACAACTTAAAGTAGGCAAATCCACTCTGGATGTTACTCTGGTGATGACAAAGAGCAGAAGTGAAAGAGAGGAAAAGAAGTTCTGGCTTTGATGTAGAGAAAGCTACCACAATCCCAACGCTCCCCATCCAGAGACCTCTTTTTTTCATCTTCATCCTCATATTGCTCCAGGATGGTGGATTGAGCAGCAGAACAAATGGAAAAATAAAATCAAAAAGGCCCCAACAATTAATTACCATGCATTATTGACCCTCTGGATTAACGCAGCCAATACTCCCAACCTTCTACTAGACTCCGGCGCGAACATTCACATCTTCAACGACTTAAAGTTCTTCACATCAATAAATCTTCAGGATGAGCCGGAGGAAATCAAGACTGGCAAGCTTGAAGCCAAACTGAAAGTTTGTGGAACTGGCACGGTCCGACTCAAATGGAACAAATCTGTGGTAACCCTAGATGAATGTATGTACGTCCCAGACATTGTGGTTAATCTAATTAGTCCCGGACTCCTAGCAAAGAAGGGATGCAACCTCTTTCAAGAGCAAGATCAATTCACCATAACCCAAGATAAAGAGACGGTCCTTAAAGGAATGATTTGAGATAGTCTATTTGTTATCAAGAAACCACGAGTTGCTGGCAGTAATCTAGCGGTCAATCTCTCAAACCAACTCGCCAACCCCCCTTCTGATGATCTCCAATCCTTATCTGACCTACATAAGATGTACGGCCACGCCTCAATTTCCACTCTCAAGCCTCTCCTGAAAGACCGATTCTCCAAGGACGAATTAAACAGATTCCAATGCAAGAGCTGCGTAAAGAGTAAAATCACCAAATCACCCTTCTCGGCCATCTCAACACCGTCCTCAAAAACCCTTGAAAGGATTCATCTTGATCTAATTGGTCAAATCACTCCTCAATCAAAGGCAGGCCAACGGTACATTCTCACTTTGGTCAATAATTTTTCAGGCTACCTTGCCGCCTTTCCACTGGTATCTAAAGACAAAACTCCAGATGTTATAATCAGTATTCTAGAGACTGAATATAAAAGACTCAACTATTATCCATCGGAAATTTTCTCAGATAAAGGAACGGAATTTACTGACAAAACGCTGACCAACTTTGCCAAATCAAAACATATAAAGTTACTCACTTCTGAACACTACCATTTGAAAAATAACGGTCAATCTGAAAGAGCTAATTGAACTATTGTTGAATCGGCTCGTGCAACCTTTTCTTCCTCTCAACTTCCAAAAAACTATTGGCATATAGTAATTTGAAGTTGTTGTTTCATGTTAAATCAAATCCCAAGGGAAGGTAATGACCTCTCCCCATGGGAACTCATGTTTAAAAAGAACCTCCCAGCTAACTATTTGAAACCAGTAGGATCACCCGTCATATACTTGGGAAGTTGTCTCCAGAGAGGGAGAAAATTTGATGAAAAAGGGTTAGAGGGAATCTTAGTTGGGTTCAATCCAATTTTCCATTCTTATCTCGTGTTAAACTCATCTGGTGCTGTTGTTGAAACCAAACACGTCCAGTTCCTCAAGAATCACACTTCCAAATTCCCTCTCCTTGAGTCTCCTGGACTCGAACTCTTTTCTCAAACAAGCTGAAGGATTCTGATTTCTCATCTGCCGAAAAGCAATATACTATCCAAAAATCACGCGAGAGTCTCATCAAATCGGAATCTGAGTGCATAGAGGATAATGCTGCGGACTCTACAGACTTGTCAGTTCTGAACCCCCCTTGCTCTCCTTCTCCAGCTGAAACCCCGCTTCCCTTGGTATATCAAAGACCCAGACGCAAGATCAGGAAACCACAAAGGTACATTTTCCACCATTACTACAAACCTCCATCCTATAAGGCCGCGCGTAAATGCCCCAAATGGCCTAAGTGGAAAAAGGCCGCAGAAGACAAATTAAATGGCATTGAATTGCAAGAAGTGTGGGGAGAATACTACAGAAACCCCAACAATATTCTAAATACAACATGGGTCTTCAAGGTAAAAGAAAATTGTCATGGGGAGCCGGTTAAATATAAAGCTTGCCTATGCGTTCAGGGCTTTGATCAAGTCCTGGGAGTTGACTACAACAAAACTTGGGCGCCTACCGGAAAGATTGGATCTCTACGCCTAGCTCTTTTATACGCGTTGAAGGAAAAAATGAAATTGACTCAATTTGAAATTAAAGGTGCTTTCCTCCACGCTCCCTTGGAAGAAACAGTTATTATAAAAACTCCAGAAGGGTCGAGTAGGAAGTCTCCTTAT
This sequence comes from Puccinia polysora, assembly GCA_025617555.3. Taxonomy (NCBI): domain Eukaryota; kingdom Fungi; phylum Basidiomycota; class Pucciniomycetes; order Pucciniales; family Pucciniaceae; genus Puccinia; species Puccinia polysora. The sequence continues at coordinate 38,580,833 of CM062633.1, read as the reverse complement.
CTAAAATTAAAAAAGTCTCTCTATGGCTTAAAACAATCTCCCAAGAATTGGTACCAAACTTTGACGCTCTGGATCAAGTCTCAGGGGTACCAAGAATCAACTAGCAATCCTTGTCTCTATCTCAATGCCAACACAAATGAAATAATATATTTCCACGTGGACGACTTGATTCATGTAGGCAACTCAAACACCTTCAAATTAAATTTTCTCAGCCAATTTCAGAACTCGTCCTGTCATCCTCCCAACACGATACTTGGAATGCTTATGGAAATCAAGGATGATCAAATTCCCCTAAGTCAACCTAACCACATCGACCGTGGACTCAAAGAACTCATACTATCTTCTTGCAAAGATTTTCTATCTCCTCTAACCCAAAACCTCAATCTTGAACCCGCCTCAGATGTTGACCATGCAGAATTCTGTCAGCTAAACATTAACTACCAATCTGCTATTGGACTTCTCAACCATCTCTCCCAATATACAAGACCCAACATATCTTTTTCTGTATCCAGTTTGGCCAGATTCAACGCAAAGCCTGGTATGAGTCATTGGAAAGAGGTCAAGAAAGTATGGAAGTATCTCAAAACAACCAAACACTTCAAACTTACAATTAAATATGACTCCGAACAAGACATACTCTCAAGTTTCAGCAATGCCACTTGGGGAGATGATCCCGTCTTTTGAAAATCTCAAACTGGATACATTATCTTCCATTATGGAAGCCCAGTTATTTGGAACTCAACCCAACAAAGAAACATTACCAACTCATCTACTGAGTCAGAATTGAATGCTTTGCTTGATTGTTATCTCAAAATAAAATGGATCAAACATCTCATTAAAAAGATTTATCAAAGCTCAGAACCTAAGCCTAGGATCTTTGTTGATAAAAAGGGGTTAGATGAAAAAATTAAGAAGTTTGGCTCTCACTGGAAGTCAAGACACATAGATAAAAAGACAAAAGGTCTCCGCAAGGATTTTGGAGACCAGCAATTCTTGCTGAATCTTATCCCTTGTCAAGATATGGTTGCTGATTCTCTCACTAAGGCGTCTTCCATTAGTTCGCTTGAATCCTTACAGAATAAAATATTCTCTACCTTCAATGACTAATCTCTTACCAGCCACGGGGAGTGTTGAGAATTGACTCACAAAGGGCTGTTCACTATATCTGAGACATCCGCAAGCACACATCTAGTATGAGTGTGAACACTCTACTTCTAGTGAGGATTCTTCTCCTCCTTGACCAGATCTCTTGGGAGGTCTTTTGACAGGACTCTCTCTTTGATCTCTGGACTCTCTCTTTGATCCCTTGACACATCCCATATTTTCTTTCCTATTTTTCTTGACTCTTCTTACTGTCTCAATTCTTTTATTTTCATATTATCTCCTTGCCTGCTCTCTATCAAATCTATCCCTCACATCAGTTATGCAATACTACTAGGTCTCACAACTTCTGAACTCTTGTCTGGTAAGAGACAATCACCTCAATTTCTCAAGATCGACAACTCTGATTCTCCGCTCTCATCAATTTCAGTTGTCTGCCTATCTATTTTTGCCTCCTCTTCTCTCCCACCGTCCATCATCTCTTGACTCTGATTATAGCGCAAACTGTTGGTAATTTTCATATCCACTTTCTTCTGACAATCCTTTGTCTATGAGTTTGTTCTATTCCTGACTCTTTGTCTCTAGCCGCTGGTTTTAGTTTCATGAAAAGTCAATATCAAACTTAACATGTTCCCATGTAGGTTGTAGCATGTTTATGCGGTACCTAGGTTTCTCAGGCCGCCTGTCACTTTTTCAACCCATAGTCCTTCCACTGCGTACTTGTCAGGGGCCTGGGGCTGCGTACACGGCTTTGAAAGAGTGACAGTGCTGTAGCTCAGCCGCGCGTGGGTGTATTGGCTGCCGTGGCTGCATGCGCGAATTGTGACAGAACATATTTTGGTCTGTAACTCCTAAAATATGCACAACACCTCAACTCTGACTGAATTTTAGGTTTGAAACCTATAAGTGACAATAGATCTGAAATATTCAATTGGCCAAAATTTCAATAGTGGTGCCGTGGTATTTTGGTCTTTCTTTCATTAATTATTTCAAAATATAGGGAGTTGGATTTCAAGGGTGGGGTCAGTAAGTGACCCTACCTAATTTTGAGTGGAGGATCCATTTTTGAAATAATATTAATGTTTTTCCTACTCTTTCTTAGGTTAATTTCATTATTATTATTTTTATGTTATTTCTGTTACTTTTGTAGCTTTCTCTGCAAAAGTAGCAAGCTGAAAACATGCAAACAATTATTGTTCCAATCAATTCTCCTAGTCTTGAGAGAACTCATCCAGCCACCAGCATCTATCCAAATGCCAGATACTGAAGATGAGGCAAGCCTTGATATCTCAATCATCAAGTATTTTGCCACTTGTCTTTTCTCACATGAAAAAATGGCTTGGGTTGAAGGAAAGCCAGTTGAAAGCCCTAGTCACAAATCTGGCTTCAATTCCCGGGAAAAATTGTTTTACCATATCTACCACCTTCTCATTGCATTTGCTCTCCTGCGGAAAAAACTTTGGTTGAAGTGGTCCTCCAGGTAGGCCAACTTAAACACCATCATTGTCACTGTCACATCCCAAGCCTACTACCACATTCTTGTGGCCTAACTTGTTGCCCAAGTACATGGCCTGTTGCTGATGCCATCAGAAATTAGGAAATTTCCCCTGGTTCCATCCCGCCAGCTTCTGCCCCTTGTCCCCAAAGCCAACCAGCTAGAGCCAAAGAAAATCAAGGAACAAGGATGGAAGCAGTTTGGTAGACCAAACCTGTACTATAGCCATCAGACTCAATTTTTTACAACAACAACAGCTCAAACCCTGTAATAAAAACCTCAGAATTGATTCTACATCAAAAATGACCTGCAGTCACTCAGCCAAAGTACCATCCTATCCCTCATGGATTAGAAGATAAAGCCCAAGAACCCTTCAACTGTGGCAAACTCATACCCAATCAAGTGTCACAGCTCAGTGGAAGGCATAAAGAAATAACTTGAAAACCCTCAAGTACATACCAGTAGAAGCTGGACCTCAACACTAGAACCAAAAACCAAAATCCCATCACCTCAGCCAGACAACAGCAATACAGATACAGGAGGCAGTGCAATGAGTTCAGCTCCTGTCACATTACGCAGTATGCATTCAAATATAAATACACAAGGCTCTGCAGAAGTGTACAGGAAAGTATAGGAAGGAGAAATTGGAACCAGTCTCAACTAGAAACAAAACAACATGCAAATACACATACACAAGTCTATGCAGAAGTATTCAGGACAGTATAGGCTGGAGGAAGTAAAACCAGTCTAAACCAAAACCATGCAGTACCAAAGAAACTCAGCACCACACAGCAATTTATGTAGTCAGAAGCATGTGATGCCAAACAACATCAGCACAAAACAGAAATTTATTTAGTCAGAAGCATGTGATACCAAAAAACACACCAGTGCAAGTGCCACAGGGCTACCCAGCAATATATTCAGGCAGCCAAAACCAAGCATCACAAAAAAAACCACCAGTAATGCACAGAAATAAATGAAGGTAGGAGCAAGTAGCACCAAACAAACCACCAGTGAATTCATAGAAACACATTTAGGATCAATCAATTAGCACCAAACCAACCACCAGTACTGCACAGTAGTATATTTCATCTGCATTTCACAGCATTTTATGTAGGGCTGTGCATGCATGAAACCCCTATACAAGCTTTTTCCAACTAGAAGAAATGCCCAATGTAACTGTAAAAACGTTTTCCAACCAGAAGAAATGCCTCATGTGATTGAATCTCACTGTTCCTCAACATAATAAGGAGAAACCTCAGGGTAAGCCTTGAGCACCCCTGGGGGAAGTATTTGTCTATTTAAGGAGGGCCTCTCTGCCCTTTCCAAGTTGTAAAAATATTCCATCTGTCTCATGCCATCTGGCCTATTCACCCAATAACCCAATCCATCCATCCATGTAACCTAACCAGATAAATATTTTCAGTGAATCAGTTATAAAGGAAACAAGAAATCATAACTCAAGCTATCACCCATCTTTAGCCCATTAAAAAACCCAACAGGTGCTTGAATAGGAGTTTTTCTGTGACCTACATATTCAGCGCCAAGTTAAAGAATAACCATTATTTAATCAATAAATAAGCCTTACAAAGAAAGGGAGCAAAAACCAAAACCAACCGCCAACCTTTTCCTCTACCCATCCCCCTGTGGGTAAACCCATCTTTGGGTTGTCTCCTGAACCACCCCTTTGATAAACCCTTGAACCCTTTAACATTGGGATATTGGTAAGATCAAATATATCTGATCAACAACTAACTAATCATCCAATACATTGGTCCATTCTTCAAAAACTACCACCACTAAACAATTAATAATTAATCTAGGTCTGATCTGAGACCTATATTAAGTCTCAAAGAAACCAGATAATAATTCAAATAATTTATTGTGCAGACTTACTAGAAGGGCAGGAAATTCAAAACCACTCTGATTATATAATAATACTCAAAAGGAGTAGAAGTAATACTGAATTCCCCTTCAAGGACTGCCAGAAAGCTATTTTCTACTATCTTTATATATATCCCACAGGAGTCTCTACAATTTGTTGAACCTGATGTTCCTATTTTTCTGATAATATCCTGCTTTCCTTCTTTCTACTTTTGATTTTACTACGTTTGTATGGCGCGGCTTGTTCAGAGTGTACACACTCCATTCTTAGAGCACTTGCGGTTCTCTATCTATCCTCCATTATCTGAGGCAGAGAACCACAAGCTTAAGATTACTTTACTCAACTCTCAAATTTACTCTTCAAGATCAACGTTCCTGAATTATCAACCGCAACCACCATCCCAATATCATTATAAGCAGCCAGCTCGACTATTGTAAGGATTGCATCCGACTCCTTGGTCTTATCCACACTGACTTTGCCTCAACAGTTTGTTCAAGGTGCTCATTTGGATCATTGTTGTTGTTGGCTCCACACCATCATCTCAGGCTCTTGCTAGTAAATTCCCCTCTTTGTACGGTCAAAGCAAGTGTTGCCAACTCTGACTCATCTCATGAACATTTCAGTTCCTTATCTTGTCTCCCTTGTTGCTCTGGAAGACCCCTTGTCCTAATCCTTCTTCCATACTGCCTGCAGAAGCCTTCTGTTGGTCTCTTTCACTTCTCAATGTTCTCTTTGCCTCTCTTGTTACCTAGCTTCCTTTTCTGATCATACTTCTCTGTGATTTCAATGAAAGTCTGGTCTTGGTTTGCTACTCATTTAGTTCTTTCACGGTTAAAAGCCGAAAATGCCAGAAGCCGGCCCCTCTACCACGCCAGGACCAGGGGGAGATTCCACAAACTTCAAAGCACAAGCCATGAAAGTTCTCATCAAGTCAACACCACTCTTGAATGAAGACAACTATAGCATGTGGCGAAAGAAAATGGAGAACCTCTTCAAGCTTTGTGGAATTTTTAGGCTAATGAGCTCACCAGACAAATCATTTGGTTTGGACAAGGAGACAAATCAAGAAATGGTTGCGTATCATATTGCCAAACTAGACACAAACACGTACAACAACATCATAGACGGTCATAACAAGGATGAAGCCAAACTCATCTGGTTTGCAACTCAAGCACACTTTGCGTCGTCGCAATTGGCAAACAGAGCAAGGGTATTTAATGGGTTCCTCCATTTAGCTATGATTTCCAACATTGAAAGCTTAGTTACGTTGGTCAAGACATACCTAAAGAAACTAACAGAAGTGGGAATAGAACTACCAACAGACATCATAGCCTACCTTGTCCTCTTCAAGTTTCCATCATCCATGCAGAACATGAAGACCCAAATTATGCACTCAACAACCGACATGAAGATAGAAACAGTTCTGGATCACCTCACGCAACACAAGAATGAAATAAGTGCTCAGGAAGCCCAGAATGAACCAGTGAACACGGCTCTGTACAATGGACCAAGATGCGAGAATGGGAAACACAATCCCGCCGTCACAACTCATCCGGCAAAATCTTGTTGGGCTGAATTTCCGGAACTGAAACCCCCCCACCTCCACAACCGAGGAAAGAAAGGGAAGAAGAAAACCGGAGAAGAAGCCCATTACTATTCCTTCTTTTGTGGGATGATGACCAGTCAAGGCAACTCGCTTCCGAACCAATTTATCCTTGATTCCGGATGCTCCATCCACATGATTGTTGATAAGTCCATGTTCAAATCAATCTGCACCTTGGACGACAAGGGCGCAATTCAAACCAGTAAAAGAAACACAGACATTAAAATCAAGGGGATGGGGAGCGCTCTCATACCATCATTAAAATCAAATATCCTCCTCAGTAACTCTGCTTGGGTACCTGAAGCCACAGTCAATCTCATCTCACTCGGGGCCCTGGTCAAGAAAGGCGCCAGTCTCAAGGTTAAATCTACCGATTCTCCTTGCACCTTTTCTCTCTCTCTCCAAGGGAAAATGCTACTCACCAGGAAAATCCTCAATAAACTCTTTGTGATTGACATGGCCAATGAAAATAACAAAAGCCTTTACTCAAGCAAAGACCTGCCCGAGATACACAGAACCCTGGGGCATGTGAGCCTCGGACGGATGGAAAAGTACATGGAAGAGTCCATCTCAGCCAAAGACAAGCAAGCTTTCGAGTGCCTCGACTGCGACAAAAGCAAAATAACAAGATCATCGTTTCCTCTGACCCAACAACCTGCCCAAAAGGCCTTTGACCGGATCCACATCGACTTGATGGGTCCTCTCAACCCTATGGCCAAGGGAGGGTTCAGATTTGCTCTCAATTTTGTCGACTCCTTCTCTGGTTACATTGCCTGCTTTCCACTGCGCTCCAAAGACAAGGCCGCCAGCACTCTCATATTCATAATCAAAAATGAATTCAGAAAAAATCAAAGATATCCCTCAGAAGTTTGCTCTGATGGAGGGGGCAAGTTTGTCAACAACAAATTATTTTCATTCTACCGGGAGAAGCACATCAAACAGATCATCTCCAAACCATACCACTCTCAGCACAACGGTTGAGTGGAGAGGGCCAACCGTACTGTCATGGAGTCGACTAGAACCATCCTCTGCAAGACTCAAATCCCCAAATTGTACTGGCACAAAGTCATCAAAAGCAGCTGCGTCCTACTCAACCAAATAACTAGAGAAAAGGGACACAGGTTGCCCTGGTTCCTCATGCATGGAAAGGACCTTCCGGCCGAGTATCTCAAACCTATCGGCTCCAAACTGACATATCGACTGAACAACCCTCAAATCAAATCCAAGCTAGATGAAAAAGGAGATGTTGGCGTCCTCATTGGGTTCAATCCTGCACTACTATCTTACAGAGTCCTCTCCAGCTCCGGCAGAATCATCAACACCAAACACGTCAAATTCTCCAAATCATCATCTATCAAACTTGAACTCCAAGACGAAACTTCCAACTCCGACACCAGCCTCAATACAATGATCCAGACCAGCCAAAATGTCCCTGTCATCACCGATTCCCCGTCCAAAGAGAACAAACCTAGCCCGACTCCCAGTCTTACTGTCAAGGAAGAAGAGTCCAGCTCAATTGAAAACGAATCAGGTGATGAAGAGATTGTATCTACCAGTCTGCAACCGTCTCTGAGAAACAGAGAAACTCTTACCAAGCCCAACCGGTACGGCTTCCACGCAGAGACACTGCCATCCTCAATAGAGGAAGCACTCTCTATTCCAGCTTGGAAAGCCTCCACACTAAAAGAGTTTCAAACCATTGAAGACCAAGGTTTTTGGGAAGAAGTTGACGAGGATCAGGTTACCAATCCTCTCAAGACGGTACCTGTGTTCAGAATTAAAGAAAATGCGCATGGCGAAGCACCTACTTACAAAACCCGACTCTGCGTACAGGGATTCAATCAGAAATACGGCTTGGACTACACAGAAACCTACGCACCCACCGGCAGAATCGCCTCTCTTCGAGCACTTCTTACGTTTGCCATGGACAAGAAACTCAAACTACTTCAGCTGGACGTTAAAGGAGCGTTCCTTCATGCCGACTTGGATGAGGACGTTTAAATTTTCAATCCTCCCGGCTCTGGAAGAAAGGGCAAATTCCTGAAGTTAAAGAAATCATTTTACGGACTCAAACAGGCCCCTCAAAACTGGTATCACACGCTGACATCCTGGATTGAAGATCAAGGATACATCATATCCTCCTGCGACCCCTGCTTTTTTCTCAGTAAGGACAATCTATCTGCCCTGTTCTTCCATGTGGATGACCTTATTGTGGTTGGAAACACCAATCAATTCAAAGAAAGATTCTTAGATCGATTCAAACATTCCTCCGCACACGCTCCAAACACCCTGCTGGGCATGAAAGTCACAAGAGAGAACAACTTTCTCCATCTAAGCTTACCTCTCCACATCAAAAAGGGACTATCCAAGCTCAACTTGACTGCGTGCAAACCAGTATCCACTCCCAGAACCACCAGACTCCACCTGACTCCAGCTACTGAAGAAGACCACCAAAAATTTCTGTCCCTCAACGTCAACTATTGGTCTCCAATAGGCCGTCTCAATTTCATCGCAGGCCTAGCCAGGCCCGACATCAGCTTTGCAGTGTCTAGCCTGGCGCAATTCTCCAAAAATCCTGGCTATACACACTGGATGGAAGTAATCCATGTATGGCGTTACCTATCAGCCACTAAGAACATATGTCTCACTTTGGGTCCTTGCTCCATATCAAATCGCCTTATCTGTTACAGCAACGCAACCTGGGGAGACAATCCCCACGACCGAGTCTCCCAAACCGGCATGGCCTTCTCCTTCAAGGGCAGCCCACTGTACTGGACCAGTCAAAGACAACGGTGCATCACCCACTCCTCGACTGAATCAGAGTGTGTGGCCCTATCCAGTAGCCATCTGGAAGGAAGGTGGCTGAACCAATTGATTACAGAAGTATATTGACTGAAGTTCAACTTTCCGCTACACCTCATTGACAACAAGGGTTTAGATGAAAAAGTGAAAAAGTTTGGCACCAACTCCAAAGCCAAACACATAGACATAAAAATGAAAAGTTTAAGAGACAATTTGGAGAAAAAATTGATCAACCTGAAGCTCATACCATCGCAATCGATGTCTGCCGATGCGTTGACAAAAGCGGCCAACATAGGATCCAACTTGTGACTTGTAAATTATTTCTTTTCATCCTTTCACTGACCTCTGAGTCGAGGGGGAGTGTTGAACCTGATGTTCCTATTTTTCTGATAATGTCCTGCTTTCCTTCTTTCTACTTTTGATTTTACTACGGTTGTATGGCGCGGCTTGTTCAGAGTTTACACACTCCATTCTCAGAGAACTCACGGTTCTCTATCTATCCTCCATTATCTGAGGCAGAGAACCACGAGCTAAAGATTACTTTACTCGACTCTCAAATTTACTCTTCAAGATCAACGTTCCTGAATTATCAACTGCAACCACCATCCCGATACCATTATAAGCAGCCAGCTTGACTATTGTAAGGATCGCATCCGACTCCTTGGTCTTATCCACACTGACTTTGCCTCAACAGGTTGTTCAAGGCGCTCGTTTGGATCATTGTTGTCGTTGGCTCCACACCATCATCTCAGGCTCTTGCTAGTAAATTCCCCTCTTTGTACAGTCAAAGCAATTGTTGCCAACTCTGACTCATCTCTTGAACATTTCAGTTCCTTATCTTGTCTCCCTCGTTGCTCTGGAAGACCGCTTGTCCTAATCCTTCTGCCATACTGCCTGCAGAAGCCTTCTGTTGGTCTCTTTCACTTCTAAATGTTCTCTTTGCCTCTCTTGTTGCCTAGCTTCCTTTTCTGATCATACTTCTCTGTGATTGCAATGAAAGTCTGGTCTTGGTTTGCTACTCATTTAGTTCTTTCACAATTGGTTTCCCAACAGTGGCCTTTTTACTTTAGAATGAATTAGCTACTAAAACATTATTGTTGAAATATTGGCCTCAAGAATGAAATCAAAACTCTGAAGGTAGAAAGAAGAAAACAATACCAGATAATTGAAGACCTCAAGGACCAACTCAGAGGGATTGAATATAATACCCAAGAAGCCCTATATTCAATAATCAGGGTGGAGAATGAACTTCAAGACTGTTAGCCTCCTGGATGCCAAGACCCTTGCTGTCCTTTCTGCCTTCTCTTTGTTTAAAGTGTTTGACTAGGCTAACAGGAAATACCAGATGTTTTCTTGATAATTCTTCACTCAAGATTACTTCCACAGAATTTTTGCCATGCATCTTCTTGATAAAAAATGGTCCAACAAAGGCTGGTTTCAGTTTTCTGTTTCCTGCCAGGTTGTTGAAATTACTTGTAGATATCAAGATATGGTCTCCTATCTTAAAGTCAGGTTCTTCATGGGATTTGTCCCATCTTTGTTTGTTGTATTCAACAGCTTCTTCTACACATTTCTGAGCATGATTATTTGCCAGATCTATCATCTTCTTAAAGTCAAGAGATATTGGATGAATAGTGGCTAAGCTATAGTTCAAGTTATTCCTAGGGAGTTTTGGAATCCATCCTCTTTCTAGTATGTAGGGAGCTTCTTTGGTAGTAGAATGTTTACTGCTGTTATAAGCCATTTCTAGGGCTGGGAGTAGGCTTACCCAATCATGGCAATAACCATCTGAGTTTTTTTATTTTAGACCAAAGCTACATAACCTCCTTAGCATATCTTCTAGGGTCTTTATCATCCTTTCAGCTAATCCGTCAGTTTGGGGATGGTATGCTTTAGAAAATGCTAGAGTAGTACCCAGTATATCATGTAGATTCCTCCAAAACTCAGATGTGAATTTGGGGTCTCTGTCACTGATTATAATATTGGTTATACCCACATCAGCTATAATCCTATTCCAGAATAGTAAGGCTACATCCATAGCACTATCTTCCTAGTGGCTAGGTAAGAATTTTGCCTTTTTGGAATATCTGTCAACTATAACTAGGACAGAGTTATATGAATGAGTACCTCCAGGGGGGAGGCCGGTGACAAAATCCATATTGATGATTTCCCATCTGGTTGTAGGTTCAGATATTTTCTGTAAGATTCCAAACCTTTTTCCAGTATTTTTATTACATTTCTGGCAGGTCTCACATCTAGTAACATATTCAGTAGTGACTTCTTTCCAGTCTATCCACCAGCCAGTTTGTTTCACTTTCTCTAAGGTTCTTTCTGTGGATAAATGTCCTGATGAAAAGTTGTCATTGCATTCCTGGAGTATATGTTGTACATGCTCTTTGTTGCTTATTACTAATACGCTGGAATGTTGGTGTCTATAGTAAAGGAGACCGTCCCAAAAGGTAAACCTTCCTGCTTTATAGGGTTTAAGTAGTGAAGCAGGCAGGCTATTTATCAAAGCTGCTTCTGGGGATTCACATTCCATAATGGTAATCAGAAGCTTGATTTCAGGAGAGTATCTATCCCTTACTAGGTTGAAGAAAGCAGTGTCTAATTCACATAAGTGGATCCCCATTATTGGAGCACTTAATGCAAAAAGATTGATGTTCAGGAAAGGAAAGATATCTTGATCTTCAGGGTCATATTCTGGATTGTTAGAGTCATTAGGCAAAGCATTCCTACTTAGACTATCAGCATTTTGATGTTAAGCTCCAGCTTTATGTACTATAGTCATCCGACCTCTATACTGTTGTATAGCAATTTGCCACCTGAGCATATGTCTGCTGGGAGTTTTCATGTTCATGAGAGTTCTTACAGCATTGCAGTCCGTGATTACTTGAAAATTGGTGCCTTCTAAGTAATAGTGTAGCTTCTCTAAAGCCCATACTAGTGCCAAAAATTCCAACTGACTGGACCCATATCTCTTCTCAGTATCTTTGATCTGGCTAGATATGAATAGTACGGGTTTTTCTCCTGGTTTGTCTTCTTCTATCCTTTCCTGATGTAAAGCAGCTCCTAGCCCTCACATGCAAGAGTCAATTTATAGTTTGAAGGGCTTAGAGTATTCTGGTTGGATAAGTAGAGGAGTAGAGGTCATATCTATTTTTAATTCCTCATAGTTCTTTTGTCTCTCATGAGTCATTTCAAATAGTGTTTTGTTGTTGCATACTTCATACAGACTTGTAGTTAGCATAGCAAACTTTGTTATGTATTGTTTTTAATAACTGCAGAAACTGATGAAAGACAGTAATTCTGTCTTGTTTTGAGGCATAGGTCTATTCATGACAGAAGCTATCTTATTTTGATCAGCAGCTAGAGTTAGACCAGAGACTAAATGTCCTAAGGCTTTCCATTCTCCGTAGCCCAAGTTGGATTTCTTCATGAATAACTTTAATCCTGCTCTGGAGATAGTCTGGAGTACTAATCTTACTTGGTTGATATGATCATCCCAGTCATCAGAGTATATGATAACATCATCTATATATATCATAAACCATCCTTGTCTGATGTAAGTACCTAGAACTGTATCCATAGTTCTTTGAAAGTGTGATGGAGCATTCTTTATACCAAAGGGGATCCAAAGATATTCATATATTCCCAAATGACAGATTATTCTCATAAACTTCCTGCTTTCAGGGCTTATTGGTATCTGGTGGAAGCCTTTAAGCATATCCATAGTAGTGATCTACTTAGCCTTGGACAAGTTATTCAGAGCATGATTAATCCGGGGGATAGGATAATAATCTTCTTGAGTGTAATTGTTGAGCATTCTGAAGTCTCCTACCATTCTTGACTTGTCACTATTCCAAGCTATGATTACAGTTGCGTTCAAATCTACCTGTTCATTATTCCCTACTTTCCTTAAAACTTTTAAGTCTCCCAGTTCTTGGATATGTTCCTCAAGAGCTTTTCTAGACTTAGGACTAGAAGGATTGGCTTGCCTTCTTAAGTTAGGAGGATAAAGAGGCTTAATGATCAATTTCAATACCATATCATGTCCTTTAATATCACCAATGGGATGATCTTTAGTACAAAAAGCATTCTGGTTCTCAAAGCAGACTTTCAATATTTCTTTCTTCTGTTCCTCAGAAAGTTTCATATTCAGAGCTGCTTGAGAGAAATATTCTTGGTCAATGTCGTCTAAATGCTTTTGAGAAGTAGATGAAGGGAAGTTAGACTGAATAGTGCATATCTTAAACTTCTTATCCCAATTGCCTCCTACTGTGAAGTATCTTCCTCTACTCTGGAACAGGTCTATACCATATATACATAAGGCATCATTACCCAGTATCAGGTAGTTGCATAGTCCGTTGAGCAATACTACAAATTCCAATTGTATTCTCAAAGATACTTTAGTGTGAGGTAGTATTATAGGAGTAGTCCATACTCCAATAGCATTCATGGTAGAGTTGCAAGAGCTGAACCTGGCTTTTGGGATGGGAAAAAGGTTTTCTTTCCAATTGGGGTCCCATTTGTTTAAGAATTCAGCACAGACACATGAGCAAAATGCTCCACTATCCAGTAATAACCTTATAGGTCTGTTTTTATACAATCCTGTTGCATAACAAGTTTGATCAGTGGTATAACTTTTCCCACTCATAGTTTTAACTGTTAATGGTTTGACATCCATAATATGTCTAGGAATTTTAGTAGGATCCCATTGTTGGGGCAGGCTAGAATCCCCATGGATGTTATTGATTTCTGCAGAAGTGCCTATATCTCCTTCTATAACATTAACTGGTTTCGTCAGGATCAATTCACATTCAGAAAGGGATCCTTCAGTATCAGCTATATCTTCATAGTTCTGATTCTCTTCAACCTCCTGTTCTCCTTCCAAGACTGCTATCTTCCTTTTTGGTAATGGGCAGTCTTGGCTCATATGCCCAGTCTTTTTACAATTCCAAAAAGTTGCAGGCATCCTCTCTTTCTCCCTATTCTCATTAGGTTTCTTATTATCAGAGGCATTTATCAGAGGAGGTTGTTCTCTGGTTTTGTTGATGTTATAGTTCTCTCTGGGTCTGGAAGGGGCTTTCTTGTCCAACCCATTCATGTCTATTACTTCTTCTAGCACATTGATTAGAGTGGGCAAGTCTGCATCCATACTCATCCTACATCTTACACTATGGTTAAGATTGCCAGGACACAGGTTGAGGATTCTTTCATTTACTTCCTCTTTATCAGCATTTGGATAGAAGCAATCCAATCTTTTATTCTGTTCCAAGCACCATTTGTGAGGTTTATCCTTGTAGGGGTCAAATGAGGAATTTTCAAAATTTTTCATCATTTTCCTTTTACACATTGTAGAAACAAATTTTTCTTTAATCAGAAGTTTCCAAGAATTCCATGGTAAGGATCCTACATCTTCTATCTTACTGATAAACCAGCCCAATGCTACTCCTTGAAATAGCCTGGGCAGCCTTACTACAGCTTTAGCTTCTGGTAGGTCATAAGAGTTAATGGTGTAGTCAATAAATTTAATAAAATTTCTATGATTATATTCTCCTTCACCAGTGCGGTGCACCATTTGGGAAACCTCAAAAAAAAAAATTATCCTTGCGCGTCCTCATCCTTATCCTTTCCCGTTGCGCGTCGCTAATCCTTATCCTTGGGCCTCCCGCATTACTCATTATCATTGCGCTTCCCGTGTCCTCATCCTTGTCCTTGCGCGTCCCGCGTCGCTCATCATCATCGCGCGTCCCGGGTCCTCATACTTGTCCTCGCGCGTCCCGCGTTGCTCATCATCATTGCGCTTCCTGCTTTGCTCATCATCATCGCGTGTCCCGCATCGCTCATCATCTTTGCGCGTCCCACGTCCTCATCCTTGTCCTCCTGCGTCCTCATCCTTGTCCTTGCGCGTCCTGTATCCTTGCCCGTCGCGCGTTGCTCATCCTTATCCTTTCGCTTCCTGCTTCCTCATCCTTGTCCTCCCGCGTCCCGTATCCTCGCCCGTTGCGCGTTGCTCATCCTTGTCCTTGCGCTTCCGGCGTCACTCATCATCATTGCGCATTCTGAGTCCTCATCCTTGTCCTCGCGCGTTGCTCATCCTCATTGTTATTGTTGCGCGGCGCTCATCCATGACTTACCAAACCCATTCCAACCGCACCTCCAAGCGCTTGTCCAATCCTTGGATTGGTCAATCTCCCACCTCACTCAATCTATCAGTCGCCAATCTCAAGCCTGTCAGGAATTACTCAATTTCTTCGAGCCGATCTCCTATACGCCCATCTGCTCTCTCACAAACTTCATCCGTCACCCTTTCCTGGGACTCTCCCACCCTCTTCCGCCTTTGGCCAAGGGGTGGAGAGTGTTGACTACTGCCCGCGGACATCTACAGTGGTCCAGTTCATTTTCCTCTCCCACCCCGTCCACCTTTGGACGAGGGGTGGGTGATTCCGGTATTGTTGCGCGCGCCCATCCACCGACGGACGCAAGTGATCACCTGATTTTCTTTCTTTTTCCGGTCTATTTGTAGAATCCGTTGTACATAGTCTAACAGGGCCTCCTGCAAATATAAGGAGGGGCTCTCCCCTGCCTTTTGGAACAGGGAGGGGGATCATCAAATCAGCCAGCATGGAATCAGCATAATCCTATCATCACATCAGATATCTATGAATACCCCTTGATCCTTCAGACTCCATACTCAAACCCCTTGATCCTTGATCCTCAATACTCAAACCCTTGATCCTTGATCCTTATCACCAAAAAATAGCTTTTCTGGTTGAAGAAGAATTGTATAATCAAATTCTTGACTGTGTTACACCACTCCTGAGCCCTTTATCCGACCATACTGGTCCTGATCACCCTTTGATTATCTTTCTGGAACCAGTCACATTTGACTGAAGAGGTTTTATTAAGCTTTAAACCTGGAGTTTTAAACATCCCTTCCCTTCTTTTGAAGTTGAATTCCGCCATGCTACTCTTGAGTCCCTTGAGAAGTGTTGGGTTATTCTTGTTTGAATCAGTTATTGTTTTGCTTCTAGAGATTCTTCAAACAATTAGCTTTGTCTTGTGCAGCCACCCACAGTTATCTGGTACCCTTTAAGCGCTTGATTGCAGAGAGTTGGGCAGGTTCATTGAGAACCTGGAGGTTGTTTGGGATTGAGTTGATCTTTCCCAAGCTCCTGATGACAACCAGAGCTATTAGCTTGTGGGGGTTGTCACTTACAATTGCCTTGTCTTGTTGAACTCTGAACAATTCTTGACTCCTTCTATTCAAGTGAACTCCAACATCATCTTGCCTCAGATAGTGTTGTCTCCTAGCTACCAACCGCTACAATCTTCATCCTCTTACTTTTGGTTCCCCGTTTACCAGGTTCTGGACTTTGATCTCAGTTACATTTAAATATTTTTTTTAACACTCAGGAGGGCAGCCTAAAAAAGCACCTATTGCCTCCACAGAACTGCCAACACCCTGCGCCGTTTGGATTCTTACACCGGAGAACTTGGGCCATTCAGAAATAGGGGGTAACAGTTTGAGTGCTTGCTCCATCTCAGGAGTAGGACTAGGCCTAAAGGTATCACTCTTATGCATTCCTAATAAGGGTGGTGAATAAGGAGTAGTGGTTTTTCTGGGAGGTTTTGGTTCCTCTGTAGTACTCCCCAAGGGGTTGGTAAGTGGGACTTTCAAGTCTCTAAGATCATTTTTTATCAGATTAAGTTCCAGGTCTACTTTGTTATTGAGCACATCCAATTTTTCACTAAGGGATAGAATAGAACTGTTAGTGGTCGTTTCCAATTCTTCTTTTAAGGGGTGGAAAGACATAATAAAATCTTCTTGGATTCCTGATAACATATTCTCAATTTTTTGAGTCTGTTTGATCCTACCTTGATTAATTTTCTCCAATAACTGTTCTGCGTGTTCTTTAATTTCTTCCATTCCTACCGTCTTTGTTTAGTTATTAATCAATTTGGCTACCACTGAGGTTAATTTATTCATTTGGGTATAAACCCGGTCCAAATTTTCACAAACAATTTTGAAATTATGACCCATACCATTAGAAAAGGAAGTAATTTTATCAGAGGTTGGTTTGGGCTCAGAATTAGAGGCTAATTGTTGAAAACCGTTTTCCACTTTTGAGCTAGGGATATTATCTGGTCCAAGTCTTTCTTTCCCTTTGGCTTGGGATGGGAAGAGGATCTCTTCTTTCCTGATCCTTTGCCTTTCAGTTGGGCTAATTGATCCCAAGGATTCCACTTTTCTACGTAGGATTCTACCTCTTTCCTTGGAATCATTTTCTGAAGAGCTATCTGGGTGGCTTTTGCCTGGGAGATTATCTTTTTCATAGATACCATGTCCTCCTTGGATTGGGCTTCTTTGAATTCTTCCCAATATTTCACGTGTTCTTTGACTAAGTCTTTGATCCTGGCTTCCTTGGCCAGATTCTGCTGGGGTGGCTGCAGGGAATCTTTTTTTAAAGGAGGGTGGCTTGAGTCTATTACCTTCTCCAGCTCTAGGTTGGGAGATGGCAGAAGTGATTGGTGCTGCTCCTTGTCCATCAACATTTGATTCACGGGTTCTAGTCCCTTCATGGTTGTCCTTATTGGTGGTCTCACGGTTACTGAGAGCTGGTGGCAAAGATCCATAGGAGGGAATTCTTCCTGAGACTCTTGTGTAACGTCTTTTCATTTTCAGAATAATATTTTTGTGAGTATTTTATAGAAAAAATCTGTAAAAATAAGTTTTATTTCAAAACTTACTTAAATTGATTTTCAAAGGTACCAAGACCTTATTGGGGTTAAATTGATCCTTAGTACGTAATCCTACAGGGTCTTGGTGTGTTCCAATGAGGTCTTCACCTGCCCAATCAATATTTTCAGGGCTTCCAGAGATGTCTGGGATTTCCTGATCCAATAGATCGACTTCAGTGGTGGTGGCTTCTGGTACAGGAGGGTTCACTGATAAAAAGTGTATTTTATTGGTTAATAAAATATATCAATATTATTTTCTTAAAAAATAATATGGTAATGCAAGTTGTATACTTACTTTTATATTTCAAAAAGTAATTTATACGGTATTTCTTCCAAGCTTTATGTTTCCTTAATAGAGCCTTAAAGTTGATACGCCTTTCAAGATCTTCTTGTTCAAGGAGTTTATCTAAGTGTTTACATGCAGAAGAGGTATTAATTTTCTCAGCTTGAGTTGAAGCTTTCCAACCAGTAGGTTTATAGTTTTTAATATATTCTTCTTTTCTTATCTTTAGAGATTTAAATAATAGATTATTAATTCTGCATTGGTATTGAAATCAACTGCAAAAGAATTTAATGATAAATCAAGGTTATAAAGTTAGATAAATTTATGTTTGATTTTATTTTTTTTGTGAAATGTCTGGTCCAAGGTATTAAATATAATAAAATGGAATAATTCCCAGCCAGACCCCCAATTTTCAGCCTCCTGGATGCCAAGACCCTTGCTATCCTTTAGCTACCAGAGGTGATAGAGTTAAAAATAAATATATTATTTAATAAATGCAGCCAAAATCTGTAGAATATTTGGATTAAGCTTATTGCAAGGTTAAGTGGTTTGGTTATTGCTTATTTTTTTGAATAAATATGAATAAATTGATTATTAAATATTTATAGAGGGGCTACAATTATATTGGGGATCTTTAACACCTCTCTTCAGGGATTTCAGTATGAAAACACATAGTCCTGGTTACTTTGGGCTCTTTAGTTTAAAGAATATTTTACCCAAAGATAATATGTATATAAAATACACAATGGAGTGATAGGGCCTTGTAGCCAAGCTACCACGACATAGAAAGGATAATAAAACTTACTGGTATATTATTAAATCATTTGGGTATCTATTTGAGATGTGTACTGATGGGTTAAACCTGTATACTGGGGTTTATAACGTTTTTCAGCTGTTTTAATTGATAAAAAGAGGTTGAGGACAGATACTATTGATCAGAAATTGCCATAAATCACTTACTTATCTCTTATAAGTACTTTATTACCTTGGCACGGCGTCTGGATATGAATATTACTGGGTCTCTGCCCATCAATATCCTCAAAAGAGCTCTTTATTTATAGCTTTTGGAGCCCCAATATTGTCCTTCTGAGGGTTGTAGGTGCTCAAAAGGACGGACACTAATGCTAGCAGGGTAACCAGAGGTAGCCTATCATGTGTTTTTGGTGCTATAGCACGGGTAGCATCTAATTCCTCAGGGTATGGGAATTATTCTACCTTATAATAGACATCAGGACTTGTGAATAGCACTAATCTGTCCTATTTATGTATTATAAAATTAATTATCCTTAGTAAATGTTCCCAGTAATTTAATAATTATATTATTAGACATCTCTACAGACATTTTGATGTCAGGTAATTTCTCATTATGTATCATATAACTGGAGTAAAAGTCATAATATTGATTTTACTCTTTATTTTTGAGTTCCAGTTCATTTGTTAAGATAATTACTTAAAAATATAAGTAATGGGAATTCATGTAATATCTTTACATCATTAGTTTTCTTAGTATGTCACAATAATATTGATGTCTAGAAATTTTCATAAAAGTATATTAAAGTATTTTAATATATTTTTAGAAGTTGTCATTGTCTTATTTTTGACATTCTTGGTACTTTGCATTATATTAAGTAAAAAATACATGTAAGGATTATTTTTGTATTTTTATATAATATTATGTATTTTTAGACAGTCTACTATCCACGGGAACCTTTATTACATATGTAGAAAGTTCCCGTGTATGTTGTAGCATGTTTATGCGGTACCTGAGCCTCTCAGGCCTCCTGTCACTCTGTCAACCCGTAGTCCCACGGCTGCGTAATTGTCCAAGGCCCAGGGCTGCGTACACGACCTTGACGGAGTGACAAGGCTGTATCTCAGCCGTGCGTGGGTGCATTGGCTGCCGCGGCTGCGTGCGGGAATCGTGACAAAACACATTTCCGCCCGTAACTTCTAAAATATATACAACACCTCAATTCTGACTGAATTTTAGGTGTGAAACCTATACGTGACAATGTGTGTGAAACATTTAATTGGCCAAAAAGGTCAATAATTGAGCTGTAGTAATTTGGTTTTTCTTTCCTTAATTATTTAAAAATATAAGGAGTTGGATTTCAAGGGTGGGGTCAGTGGGTGACCCTACCTAATTTTGGGTGGAGAATCCATTCCTGTAAAAATATTGGTGGTTTTCTTACTCCTTCTTAGGTTAATTGTATTATTATTATTTTTATGTTATTTTTGTTACTTTTTCAGCTTGCTCTGCAATAGTAGCAAGCTGACAGGGGTATTACAACGACAACTGGAAAAGTGGAGAGAACCTCTGGAATGCTTTATCCAATGATCTTAGAAGGGAAGTGAACAGAGAATTGGACCATGCAGGAAGAATCAAGATTGCAAGAGATGGCAGATACCTGTTGAATATTTTGAACCCTTTATTGTTCTTTCTAAGCTCATTGTCTACTTCATCTCTTTTCTCTTTTCATGCTTCTCATAATTCCTTTTAAGTCTTAAATTTTCTTTCTATGCTTTCCTATTTTTCTTTCCTTTTCTTTTCTCACTTTTCTTTTTCTTTTCTCCGCCTATATTCTGTCACTTAACTATAACTCACACACGCGCGCTGCAGACTGTCACTACTGTCACAGCACGCGCGCACTCTCTACACTCAGTTCAACTCTTTCTCAAGGGAAACTCTACATCAGCCGGATCAATCTACGACTGCTCACCAATTCTTAAAAACACATGATCAATACTTGAACCCAACATCTTTGAATGACAAACCAGATAAATCACCTCAAACTTCTTTTCTTAGTTATCAATTCTCTTTCTTTTCGATCTTCTTTCAAGTTCATTTCTCTTTATCTCTTTATTACAATCATCCTCAAGCCTCATCGTCTCAAATCTCACCAACGGCTTTCTTTCTTCTTCCCGAGTATGTCTGTTACGGCTAGCTTTTTACTTGCTCTTTATTTCTCAACCTAACTTTCAAGCTCTCTTTTCGTAGCTTATCCAACCCTCAACCTTTAACTCCAGTAACTTCTCTTTTCCACAACTGCTGATATGATCTTTACTTGCTGTCTTTAAGTCTACCCGCTTGATGTTGGTTCCATTCTTGTTTGCTTTTCTTCTGAAGTCTCACTTTTTCTTGTTCTTATTCTTTTTACTGATGTTTTGCTCTGTGCAGCCCTTTTTAAGAATATTATTTCTTTCAATTCAATTCCAGAAATTTATCAATACCTTCCTCCAGACCTGGAAACCTTGAAGGAATTTGTGGAAATGACATTAGCTTTATGGGATGTGAATGAAGAATAAAAACCTCAAACTATCATCAACAGTTCAGTGGAGACCAAGAAAGAAGTCAAGTTCTAGCAACTAGAAATAGATGAGATCCTGAAAATGAGGGAAGAGATTTCAAAACTCACCATGGCTTTAAATCAAAAGCAGGCACCTCCTCACTTTGATAGGACCAACCAAGGGATGGCACCAGACTACATACCCTCATCCCTCAATGCAGGACCTAGATGGCCAATCATATGTCATTATTGAAGGGATGAACTCCATAACCAAGTCAACTATCCAGACTTGAAAGAAGATATAAAGGCAAGGAGGATCTTCAAGCAAGGACAGAATTATTACTTCCCTAACAGAGAGCCCATACCTTATAGCAACCAGGAAATTTTCAGAGATCAAGTTAATAAATTCTTGGAGGCTCAACAAGAACCACAACTGGAGGAACCCCAGAAGAAGGAGAAGCCAACTAATGTTGAAACATTCTTGAAGACTTGGAATTGTGAATCTTGGAAACCAAAAGATGAAAATATGAAGAAATCTCAAGTTCAGTGGATAATGAGAAGATCACAAAGGTTGGCTGGGAATCCACAAGAGAAGGATAAAACCCAGGTGACACCAGTAGTAGACCAAGGAACCTCAGCACCAACTACAGAATCAGCCCCAGGACCAAGGAAGAGGAAAACAAGATATCCAGGAGCATGGGTGAAAGCGGACCAAGAGTCTGAAGACAAAGAAGATCCCCCCAAAGAACCTGTCAAGGAACCTGTAACTGAACCTGTGAATAAGAATCAATAAAATTCGGAGAAATTGGACACTCAGGAAGGAACCAAGATGAAAGAAAGTTTGCAGAAGAAAATATTAAAACAAAACTTTAACCTTACCATGGAGGAGCTCCTTTCAGTTGCACCAAATTGTTTCCAGAAGTTTAAAGATTTGACCCCTCAAGGAACCTTGGACTTGTATAAAGCCTCTGAATAATCAGCCAGAAAAAACAATAGAATGATCAATGAATTTCAACACCACTTTGAAGACTATTCTTATCATGAATACCCATGCCCCATAGGCAAAAAGCTCACCTATGCTTGTCCATTGGGATTCATTGAAATTTGGATCAAGGTAAAGAGATCAATGCTCTGTTGGATACTGGTGCTGAATTGAATTTCATACCAGAAAATTTTGCCATTTAGACAGGCTTGGTGTCCATTGAATTTTTCATGAAGGTTACAGCAATTGGAGGCCATTATACTCCACTAATTGGATTTGCTGCAAGAAAAATATTTGAAGGGTGATTTTAAATTCACAGCCCAAATGAGCCCTTTACACGGCTCATTTGAGCCATGTGGCACAGCTACATGGCTAAACCTGAGCCATGCAGACCCCAAATGGTTTTAGTGTGGTTGGGCTATACTCCACATGGAACCAGACTGTCGTGTGGTGGACGCACAACTACATTTGAGTTGTGTAGAGCCCCACACGGCTAAAATTTAGTTGTGTTTTTGTGCCACACGGCCAGCCCAACCACATTTAAGTTGTGTGGGGCTCTACATGTCTCAAATGTAGTTGTGTAGCCATGCCATATGGATACAAGTCTGGTGGGAAAAAATAAAAATGAAAATTATAAAGGGTATAAAATAAACCAAAATAAAATAAATAAAAATACAAAAAAACAGAAATTAACCAAAAGATAAAAAAAGTTGATTTTTTGGTTAAAAAAATAAATCAAATAAGAAATAAAATGAAAATAAGAAATAAAGTAAAAATAAATAAAAAAATAAAAAAAAAATAAAAAAAAATAAATGCTGAAGACAACCAACTGGTTGTCTTCACATTAAAGTAATAAATTCAAGTTCAACTTGACTAGCCCTTAACTAAAAGGGCCAAAAAATGCAAGAAGTCTTTTGACCAGCCCTAAAGTAAAATTGCCAAAAAAAAAAATCTTTTGACCAGCTCTGAAGTAAAAACACCAAAAAAACAAGTTCAACGTGTATTAAGCTGATCCCATCACAAGCTTAACACAAGTTCAGCTTGTGATTGGATCAGACCAACGCAAGTTGAACTGAATTACCATTAAAATCTCATTCAAAACACTCATCATGATGATCTCAACTCAAAACGCTCAACATAATGATGTTCAAAATGTGATAACCCCTCATATTAATAGAATTATAAAATCAGCATGTGAGACCAAACACAAATGAAGAAATTAATCTTCAAGTTAGAATACAACTCAAGTTGATGTTTGAGGTGATCAACCCAACAAGCTGCTTTTTTAGAAATGATGGAAGGTGGTTTGGAAACTATGGGCAGTATTGGAATCAAATATCCCTTAAGTACAAGCTGGAACCAATGGTTATTTTTAACAAAGAAATGAACATAGGATCAGATTGTTCTTTTACACCCATTTTTAATACAATTGAAATAATTAAATGATTCAAATGAAATGAAACATATTGGTCTTCCATAAGTATCAGAAATTATTTTACCCATTTCAAGCTTTGAAAGCCATTTCAAAGAGGGAATATTTTCATTTATGTCATTGAAATCAAGTCTTTCTTTCTATATTTTCAACATCTTTAATGCCGCCAAGGATCTCAGAATAGAATACCTTATTTTTCCTCAATTTTAAAAGAATTTCTTTCCAAACTTTAAACCATCCATCCTCATCATACCAAAGTGATTGAGAAAAGACTCTAAAACCACAATTTTCATCACCAACTGGGTCTCAAACCTCACCCAAGGACTTATGTAAGTTCTCAGGTATTTTATTGAGGTAATTTACTTCCTCAAATAAAAAATTAGTCAACCAATATTCTAATCTCATTAAAGGAATCACCACTCACAAAAGATGAGCTTCTGTTTGACTCCTCAATTGCATCTGCTTCATTTTTTGAAAAGGAATTGGATTCCAACACCCCAAAACCAATGAACTGTCAGTCTCTTCCACTGAACTATGAAATTTAGATGAAGAGCCTGAATGGCACTATAAAAATTTCTAAATCAGTTCATTAAACCAAAAAAATTAACCTCTCACAAAAGAAAATAATTACAATCATTCATCTTTTCTTCTTTGATTCCCTTCTACTCCTCTTTGCCCGCTTAAGTTCCTCTTAAATGTGTTCAAATCAAGAATGATCTTGCGGGTTATCTTTCAATTTTGGATGGCCTCTGCTTGATTGAAAGACTTCAGGTTGAAGTCTTGGCTTTGATCAATAATTTTCCGTCTCCTTCATCAAGTGCTTCAAAATCCCACAAAATCTTGATCAGGATGATTCAAGATCATTTCATTGAGCTTCTCATGTTACTTAAAATTGTTGAGAAGTTCATCAAGACAAACCACAAAAATTCCAAGGAATAAATATTATTCAAGTAGGAATCATCATTTTAGTCCATTGGGAATCATCATTTAAAAAGCATTAATCAAAAATCATTAATTACAAAGTGAATCAAACAATCCAACTTAAAACTACTTATAGAACTAGAACTGAAAGGGTCATAATCCAACATTCACTGCAGATGAACATCTTCAGGCACAATGGAGCCTCCTGATGCTAGTAGGTCCCCTATTTGCTGGTAACAGGGAAAACCCATAGTCATTGAGTATGACTTTGTGCACACCTCCCCATCATGGTTCCACTTGAACCTCTCTAATTGATCCCCAAAAAGTTTGATTACTTTTAAAGACACCTTGTATCCCAATGGTAAAAGTGCAGTAGGAAGAACAATCCCAATCTTTATTTGAGAGTTCTAAAGGGCAGCCTGAATCAATTTAATTTGATTGTAAACTGTCCCCTCTAGGTTTTGCCAAACATCCAAAATGTTTCCTGACAAGTTTTCAAGGAATTCTTTGAGAGTAGCATGGGTCCCTTTAACCCAAGACATTTTTTTATTTCCAAGTTTAGGGTTTTTGCAAGTCCAAGCCGTTACAAACTTCTCTTTGATATGGATATAGTATGATCCATATACTCAAGTAGATCTTCATTGTCTTCCAAAAAACACTTTATACAAGTCATAATGTAAGCAACCCAAGACTAGGAAGATGAACAGTAGAGGAAGTGATTTGGCACTTACTGTTGAGGTTAAACCTGCTAACATGATGTATCACCACAGTACAGAGGCTGTGCAGTTAAACCTAGACCAGTAATACCAAACAACCCTGGCAGCCACAAGCGTCTGTAGCCTAGTTGGTAAAGGCAGCACTCTAGTATGTGTCTCAGTCTATCTGAGGTTGTGGGTTCAAATCCCACCAGACACATCTTCATTTTCACAGTCTCAACAGGTTATGAGCCCAGAGGTTACCTGAGCGTATACTCGCTTACATAAGAGACTTGAATAAGATGTGAATGCTTCCTGTAAGACCATAATCCCCTGTAAGCCTACCCCATGATCACGGGTTCAATCCCCGCACTGATCACTCTTTCACCTGGGTATTGCCGTACCCATTTCTACATCATGTAGCAAGGGGGGGTGTTGAGGTTAAACCTGCTAACATGATGTATCACCACAGTACGGAGGCTGTGCAGTTGAACCTAGACCAGTAATACCAAACAATCCTGGCAGCCACAAGCGTCTGTAGCCTAGTTGGTAAAGGCAGCACTTTAGTATGTGTCTCAGTCTATCTGAGGTTGTGGGTTCAAATCCCACCAGACACATCTTCATTTTGACAGTCTCAACACTTACTCTAAGTTCTGCATAATTGACCTCTGCCTCCTCCTTGGTTTTTGAGTCCCCATACTTAGCCCACAGAGACATCAAGATTTTCCGCCATTCAAAGTCATTATTAAAGCACCCTTTAAAGTTTTCTTGTATGTTTTTAGAAAAATGCCATTGAAAGCACTGTCTTTTTGAATCAGCAAATATTTTTTCTAGAGCACCAATCAAAGGTTTTTCATGGTCCTTCACAAAGACTTTGGGAAGTACCTCAGGATCATAAGCCAACTTCTTTGGCACATTTACAGACCAACTGTAGAAATCAAACGTTTCTCTTGTTATAAAAACATGAGCTTTTGTGAAAGTTTCTGGTTGGGAGTAATTCCTAGGAAGTGAAATAGGGGGATGTTTTACTTTTTTTCTTTTAGGTACAATCCATCATAGCTATATGATGGAATTTCTTGAAAAGATTTAATTACTATGGGTGAGCCAAGAATATGGCCTTCAAGTGACCCTCTCCACTGAATTTTTCTTGATGAACCCAACCTGAATTACCAAGTTGTTCAAAGAGGACCTCCATAAAACGTTTTCCCTTCAGTTATTCAAGGGCTACCTTGCGCTTAGTGTTATAGATTGTTTGGTCATCAAAATATTTGCCACCATCAATCTTGCTCAATTTTGTTTTGAATGGAATTTTATTGAGCCCATTATTCATGCCTTCCTTAAGATTTTCTAAGGCTGACCCAGAGATTATCCTCAGTTGAGGATGTACTGGGGGGTGCGGAGATGGTCCATGGTTATGTTGATCATTCTTGTAAGAGATTTTCCACAAGGGATCTGCCTTTTTGTGACTAGCACGTATTAAAAACTTGCACCCAATCTTCCTTTTGTGAGTTTTCCTTGACCATTTGGTGAGCAATTTCCCAGAGTACAAAACATGTCTATCACAGGCTAAATCAACCTATTTATCATGCTTTTATTTTAAAACTGTTAAAGCGTAACCATGCTTCATTGCCCATGTTTGACAATACATTTTTGCCTCTTCCCTAATAGGAGAAGCTCTCACAGGAGGTGGGGCAAGTGGATCTGTCATATTTACGTAGTCATAGTTACATTTTCATAGTTATATTGATTGCATGCACTCCATCAGCTTCAAGCAATTTAAATATTTCAAAGACCAGTAGAATAAAATGTTACTCACCACCAGAGGTCATCTCCATTTGTGAAACATTTTGTTCCTCAATTTTCACCATTGATGAGGATGCAATTGGGGCTTCCAATGATTCATTACCCAGATCCTTCTTTTCCCCAGCTTTTTTCTTGCACCAATGACGTAGTCCTTGAATGCAGCCATTTTAAAAGGAGGGCTTGCCACTTTTTCCATAATGCAAAAAAATGCAATGCTACTTCAGTATTCAATCCAAATTTCTATTGAACAACTACCAAGTTTGCTCACTTTCAAGTTGTGAAAGATCAATTTTGTGGGATGTTTTATTTGCATTTTCCTATAGCGTCACTTTAATTTCACTTTAATTTTACTTGATTTCACTTTAGTTTCAGTTGATGATTTCTAGATGTGGAACAATGGTCCCACATAGTAAGTGTTGATCCCAAACTTGGTTTGATGGAACCCAAATGTGGTCCAGGGGGACCCAAAAAGTTTGGCACAACCCCCGGGGGGCTGCTTACCCCTAAACAAGGCTCAAAACGGCTGTTTATGGGGGTACATGTCTCAAATACGCCGTGTACAGGGTGTATTCAGCCCTCCAGGGGTTGCGCTTGTTTGAGACAAGCCCTTGGGCATGTCTAAATGCGTTTTTTTTCCATAATGCTTGTCTTGGACGCGTGTATGGGCCCCCACGCGTCCATTGGGCCATGTAGGGCCCTACAAAACTCCCACACAACTGGCAGTTGTGAATTTAACATCACCCACACTTAAATAACACCTGGGGAAACAAAAACTGCACAATTCTTCATTGCCAAAGGGTCAAATCATACATTACTTGAAAGATATTTCTTAGTGGATCATAAATTCAGGCTGGAATCATCCATGTGTAAAGAGGAAGTCTTAAGCTATGAGATAGGAGGAGGGGAAAGGTTATCCATCCCAATTTGTTCACAAGATCAAGCAGGATGGCAGGGTAAACCACCAAGAAGACCAATGGGCATGAACAGTATCACATAAAATCAAGAGGACAAAGAAGACCAAGAAGAGGTTTGGATCAGTGGACAGAATATACCTGAAGTGAACTTTGAAGGCTTACCAGACACCCTGGGAAAACAAAATCATTACCCCTTAAGTACCACCAGAAAAAGGATGGCAGGAGGATTTGGAAAAACAAGAAGCTGAAGAAACCTTGGAAATTTTTCAACAAGTATTTGGAGGATTCTGTGCCAACATTGAAGACATGGAAAGAACCAATTGGGAAGAATTACCAGGAGCAGGATTGGAAAAATCAGAATTCATAGAGCCTCTCAACAATCAGTTGGCCAATACCTTACTTTAACAAGGGGACTGAATTTCTCATTATGGACACATCCCTTGGGTAGTTAGAACCAGCCTTTATCACGGAGAGGAATGGGCCAGATTATGTATTTCTAACTTGATCACTATGTATAAGGTTACCGCATTGGAGGTCTGGTGGTCAGGCAAATTGGATGATTAGGGTTGATTCTCATTTTTAATTGATGCAGAAGTAAGCCTTCAGGTTCATTTGAAGAGCTGAGGGAATGGATGGGCATTGTTTCATTCTCACTTTACAATATATGATATCTGAAAGAAGACAAAAGCAAAAAAAAAGAGGTTCAGTGCTTTGTCATGAATCATCTCCCTTTATTTCAAAAAAAAAATAAAAAAAACTCACTGATGATAACCCTTACTGATGAATCTCCCTTTACATAAAGAATAATATATATATATATATATATATATTTATATATATTAATTTCAATATATATATATAATACAAGGACACATATTTTTATAATATATAGTACAAAACATTTATTTAAAATTATAAGTACATACAAATCTATATATATATATATATACCCAAACAAAAAAATACATGTATAGGTAATTATTGTCTTCCAAATACTTTCAAATGACCGCTGCAAAAATTGATATGGATCTGGAGTTGCCGGGATTGAAGAAAATGGCAGACCCCAGAGTGACCACACTGTGCAG
The DNA here is from genome assembly GCA_025617555.3 of Puccinia polysora. Classification (NCBI taxonomy): domain Eukaryota; kingdom Fungi; phylum Basidiomycota; class Pucciniomycetes; order Pucciniales; family Pucciniaceae; genus Puccinia; species Puccinia polysora. The sequence continues at coordinate 38,551,800 of CM062633.1, read as the reverse complement.
TCCACCTACTTGTTTTATGACTGCCGTGCATTGCCCTTGTTCAAAAACCTCCTGCAGACCTTGCCCACCAATCCACTTGTCAAAACCATCCCCCTGGTCAGCCTGCAACTGAAATCTGCGCACACCAGCAAGGAAAAAAAACCATTAAGACTGGATCCAAAAGGGGGTATACATAAAAAATATATATATATATATATAAAATATATACAAAAATTATATATACCAAAAATATGAATACAAAAAATATATCTACAAAAAATATACAAAAAAAAATATGTATACCAAAAAAATACAAATATATATATTTATATAGAAAAATTAATATTAATAAAAAATAAACAAACAAAAAATCAAAAAAAAATCAAAAAAAAATATGTACTAAAACAGGAAAAAGGCTGCTAAGCAAGAGCATAAACTGAAAAATCTATGATTACAAAGATCAATCAGACAAAAAACACTCCTAAGCAAGAGTTTAAACTGCTGATACATAAAAAAACAAAAAGAGTGTATAAAATGAAAAACATGACTCCAAAGCATGATTTTAAACTGCAAACCAAAATAAAAAAGAAAGAAAAAGAAAGAAAAAATCATAAAATAATTGAAAAAATATTATTATTATTATTAATGAATGAATGAAAAAATGAATGAATGAAAAAATGAATGAATGAAAAAATGAATGAATGAAAAAATGAATGAATGAAAAAATGAATGAATGAAAAAATGAATGAATGAAAAAATGAATGAATGAAAAAATGAATGAATGAAAAAATGAATGAATGAATGAATGAAAATAAAATTTACTCAAAAATATTATTAATTTAAAAAGGATTCAACCCAAAGAGAACATGGAATACTAGGAAGAAGAAAGGCCCTCAAGTAATTAAGACTGGCTTTACTAAAAATTGGACCCCATTAAAAATCTCAAGATGTTTCAAGGTATCAAGGAAAAAGGGATCAATTAATCTTCAGCCAGTACTATCTTAATCAAGAAATTATAGTAGGTTTCAAAGGAAAAATTTATCTATCAGGTTTGAAAAGATTCAAAAAGGGCTTCAAGGCTCAAAATTCAAGAAATGATTTAGATCAAAATAGGAAATATTTGAAGGAAAAAATCTGTCTTTGGCCATGAAGTACCACAGTATATTGAGAGGGGAAAAGAATATTTGAATTTAAGGAATCAGTTAAATCCAAGGAATCAAAATAAGAGGAAAATTCAAAAACCTGTCTTTATCCAAGGAACCCTATAATAATTTAACAAACCAAGAGGAATGGAGAGAATTTAATTATACTTTTACTGGCTACATGGATAAAATCAAGAAATAATTAAGAGGAGAATATCTGGAGATAAACAATCAAGATTTCAACAGGACCAACAGGTTCACTAGGATTTTGTGGAACTTTTTTTTATTCTATTTGTGGTTATTTAGTTTATTTATTATTTATTTCTCTCAGACAAAAAATAAAAAGCAGAAGAAGAAGAGGATGAACAAAAGGAAGAATAGGAGGAGTAGTCTGATGTATATGGACAGGCATGCTGTGGACAGCATTAAGTCTGGGGAGGGTGTGGTAGAACAAAACTATCCTATAGCCATCAGACTCACTATTTTACTATAAAAACAGCTCAAACCCTCAAATAATCTCAGAAATGGATTCTACATCCAAGATAACCTATAGCCACTCAGCCAAAGTACCATCCATCCCTCATGGATTAGGAGATACAGCCCAAGAGCCCTTCAACTGTGGAAAACTCATACAAAACCAGGTGTCACAGCTCTGTGGAAGGCATAAAGGAATACCTTTCAAACCCTCAAGTACATACCAGTAACGGCTTAGCCTCAACACCAGAACCAAAAACCAACCCTGTCACCTCAGCTGGAATACAGCAATACAGATACAGGAGGCAGTGCAACAAGTTCAGCTCCTGTCACATTAACCAGAGTGCATTCAAATATACACACACAAGGCTATGCAGAAGTATACAGGACATCATAGGCAGGAGGAAGTGGAACCAGTCTCAACCAGAAAAAAAAATAAAACATGCAAAGACACATACAAAAAGCTATGCCAAAGTATTCAGGACAGTATAGGCTGGAGGAATTGAAAACAGTCTCAACCAAAACCATGCAGTACCCAAGAACCTCAGCATGACACAGAAATTTATGTACTCAGAAGAATGTGATACCAAAAAACATCAGCAAAAAACAGGAATTTATGTATTCAGAATCATGTGATACCAAAAAACCCACCATTAAAAGTGCCACAGGGCTACCCAGCAATATATTCAGGAAGCCAGAACCAGGCATCACCAAAAAACCACCAGTAATGCACAGAAATACATGAATTTAGTAGGAAGTAGCACCAAAAAAACCACCAGTGAATTCACAGAAACACATGTAGGAACAATCAATTAGCACATAAACAACCACCAGTACTGCACAGTAGTATATTTTATCTGCATTTCACAGCATTTTATGCAAGGCTGTGCATGCATGAAACCCCTGTACAAGCTTTTCCCAACCAGAAGAAATGCCTCATGTAACTTCAAAAGCTTTTTCCAACCAGCAAAAATGTTTCATGTGATTGCATCTCACTGTTTCTCACAAGAAAAAGAAGAACCCTCAGGGCAAGCCTTGAGCACCCCTGGGGGCAGGATTTTTCTATTTAAGGAGGGCCTCTCTGCCCTATTCAAGTTGTAAAAATATTCCATCTGTCTCATTCCATTTGGACTATTCACCCAATAACACAACCCATCCATCTGTGGTACCTACCCAGATAAATATTATTGGTTAATCAGTTATAAAAGAAACAATAAATCAGAAACCATGTTATTGCACATCTTTATCCCATTAAACCACCCAAAAGGTGCTTTATGAAGGGTTCTTCTGTGACCTACATACTCAGCACCAAATTAAAGAATAACCACCATTCAATCAATAAATAAACCTTACAAAGAAAGATATCACAACCAGAAGCAACCAGTAGCCTTTTCCTCTACCCAGCCTTCTGTGGGTAAAGCCATCTTTGGGTCCTCTCCTGAATCACCCCTTCGATAAACCCTTGAACCCTTTAACATTGGGATATTAGTAAGATAAAATATATCTGATCAAACACTAACCAATAATTGGATACATCTGGTCCATTCTTCAACAAATCCTAGCACTAAATAGTTAATAATTAATCTATGTCTTCTCTTGGGTCTATATTAAGTCTCAAAGAAACCAGCCATTAATTTAAATAAATTATTGTGCAGACTTACTATATTACTAGAAGGGCAGGCAATTCAAAACCACTCTAATTTTATACTAACACTCCAAAAGAGTATAAGTAATACAAAATTCCCCTTCAAGGACTGCCAGAAAGCCATTTGCTACTTTCTTTATATAAATCCCACAGGAGTCTCTACAGCTTTCAAATTCTTTCATAGTGCAGCTTATCCAAGACTTCTTTTCAAGCCCTGAATTTCAGCAAGGAGGATTGGTATGCCACGTGGACCTGGAAAAATGTCTTTTCCTTGATTTCAGCAATCATTTCCTGTCCCAAAAACTTTCAACTGATAATCCTATATTCATTTTACCTTGCAAAGCTTATTTTTCTATTGCAGCTATCCCAAATTTATCATAGTGTCTTAGTTTACTAGATTTTCTTTCTCTGTTACTTTTAATCATCATGCTTATAAATTAATTCATTTATGACTTATGGAAATTAATTCTTGATAAATGGGTTTAAAATTTGACATTTCTGCAAGGTGAGTCCCATGAGCATCTGTTAGAGTGAGAGACTCAAAGTTCATGCACACTGTTCATTCATCTGACCCATGGGCCAGATGCATTTTGATAGATCTATGGACAGCAGCCATTGTTTTAGTCCACTGTAAGCATTTGGTAATGTCAGAGACTCAAATTTCATGCATGCCTTTAATTCACTTGCCCCATGGGCCAGATGCATTGTGATAGCTCTATGGAAAGCAATCATTGTTTTAGTCCACTGTAAGCATGTGGTAATGTGAGAGACCCAAAGTTCATGCATGCTGTTTATTTACTTGAACCATGGGCCAGATGAATTGTGATAGCTCTATGGACAGCAACCATTGTTTTAGTCCACAGTAAGCCTCTTGTAATGTGAGAGACTCAAAGTTCATGCATGCCGGTAATTCACTTGAACCATGTTCTGGATGCATTTTGATAGCTCCATGTACTGTCACCATTTTTGTAGTCCACTGTAAGCATATGGTAATGTGAAAGACTCATAGTTCATGCACAATGTTCATTCACTCAAACCGTTCTAAACATTTTCTCAGTGCAGGTGTCAGCTTCTTGTCAATTTTGGGCTTTTGGGGAGTGCCAGCGATGTTTTACAATTCAGAAAAGGGACTTGTATGGATCAGGGGTGGTCAATTCCACAACGGAAGTCAAATTGGCCAGGGTGCAATCTGTTTGGATGAACTAATGATGATGCCCATTATTATCAGGGAAAGACATGAACCTTTTGTATAATCACAAAAATTCCAATGGATTCATCAACATTGTTGCATGATTTGGCACTTTTTGAAAAGGCAATACTTTTTTCATCCAGGGTTGCATTATCCCTGCATTCACAAGATTGACTGGAATCTGTAATGTACTGTGTGCCAACCAAGCATTTCCTGAAATTAAAGTTCACATGATCATTGAAACTTTGATTGAACTGAATTTAATTTCCACTTTCTTCCATCAATTTATTTCAAAATCAATCTCAATATAAATTCCCCAGTTTCTTGGGTGTCTTTGAGGCAAAATTTAGTACTACAACTACTAATAAGATAGAGGAATAGTAAGGGTGGTTTTGAATTGGCTGTCCCTCTAAGTAATATATTAGTCTCAAAACAATAAAAGAAAAGAGATTTGGTGGCTGATTTTCAAATAGATTTTCTATTATATTAGTCTCTATCAGACCTAGGACCAATATGTTCAATCTTGATAAGGAAGAAATGGTGGAACAGATAGGTGACTTGGAGGAATTAAGCTGAGTAAGGGAAGAATTCTTTATCTAGTCTTATACTTTATATATATTTTTTATATTGATTTTATTTGTTACTAATTGATACTCCTTTGATATTATGGGTCAAGATTGAATAAGGTTGAAATGGTTGAGCCTACAGTTGATAACTGATGGTGATGGAGGTGGATGATGATAGCATGAATGGTAGGTGATGATGATGATGGATTGTGATGATGATGATGGATGATGATAATTATTGATGATGGTCAAGGTAGGTGATGATGATGATGGATGATGATGATGATGATGATGGATAGTGATGATGATGATGGATGATGATCAGGGTTGGTGGTGTTTGATGATGATGATGGTTCAAGTTATGGGGACATGGTGGTGATGTTCAAAGTTCTGGGGTATTGGGTAAATAATGGTGGTGTTGCATGTTCAAAAGTATGGGTTATTGGGTTGGGTCATGGTCAAAAGTATGTGTTAATGATGGTGGATGGTCAAGGGTAATGGCAGTGGTTAACAATGATGATGATGGTGATGGTGATGGTGATGGTATAGGATATGGGATATGGGATTGGTGATGGTCACAGTATGGTTTATGCAATAATGGTTGAGGATGGTAAAAGTATTGGTTAAGGGTTCCTAGGAGGCATGGTGATCCCAGGAGGGGAGGATGGGGGGATCTTGATGGGACCTGAATGGGTGAGAGAGGCCCTCTATTTATAGAAAATCCCACCCTCAGGGCTGCCCCTGAGGGTCTCCCTAGTACAGTGAATACAGCTCATGAGGCATTTTGTCTTTTCAGAGGAGGAGGCTGTGCAGGATCTACATGCATGTAAACCCTTGCATGCATTGCTGTGCTGCATTGATACAGGTGCCCCCTGCATAGATTAATTCTGTATACTGGTGGTAGGTCATTTTTTTGGTCCTTCATGAAGTTCTATGCATATATTCCTTCTGAACACAGCTGTTTTTTTTTTGGTGCTGCATGCAGGGTCTTTCATATATTAATTATGTACACTTCTGCAGGTTTTTTTGGTACTGCATGCAGGTTCTTGCATATATCAATTATGTATACTTCTGCAGGTTTTTTGGTGATTTACAGTTGTACTGTATCCAATCCTAGATTGAGCAGTGCAATCATTCATTCCCACTAAACCAATTTCAATCAGCATCTCTGTCTTAATAAAATTAGTGTACTTCCCAGTTCAGTCATACTGCTCACCTGATTCTGGTATAGTATTCACTGTTAAAATATGTATGCACTTACGTGTGTGCTACGTATAAGTGTAATCCAAATGGGATGAACATATAGGCTTCTCCGGCCCATTGGAAACTCACACAGACCATACAGGCCTGTGTGGATGTCACTGATTTGGGGAAACTGGCCTCAAAATTCATGAAACAGGCTCATTGGTACACGGGACCTAACAGGCCCGCTGGGGGATATGGGAAAATACAGCCAGATGGGCTTTTATGGGAATAATTGGGCCCAAGGTTTATTTTGGACATACTTGGCCAGACAGGCTGGCCCGCCAAAGTTTGTTTGTCTCAGGTTTTGGGCTTGGGCGGCCCATTGGGGCCACCACCCATGTTGCAGCCCGCCCGGGGCTGCTGCCCTTGCCATGGCCGGCTTGAGGCCGCTTGTATTCCTTGGTTTGGCCCATCCAGGGCTGTTGCGGTGGCCAAGGGATCCTGCGCGGGCCCGGCTGGTTGCAAACAAAGGCCACCGCTGCAGGAGCAAGGGCCAGCGGCCCCGGCTCCCTCCCCCTCCGCTTGATTGCCATTGCAAGGGGGAGGGGGTGGCTGGCTGGGTTGAAACAGCCAGCAACCAACTGCAACAAGGCGGTTGGTCAGGGCAGGGGGATTTCATCACCCCCTTGCCCAAAGGATGACAAGGCCGGCCACAAGGAGAGCAACTGGCGATGGGGGGGATCTGATCACCCCTCCACCATTGAAGCAAAGCATAGACCTGGGGCGATCTCCCCCCCCCTTTACTGAGGGGGAGGAGCGACAGTGCTGAGGGGATTTGACCACCCCCCAGCCCGCTTCCATTGACAATGCCCTGGGGGTATCAACCCCCAGGGCACCTGGCATGGGGAAGTGACCGCCCCCTCCAGGGATCTGAGAGAAAGAGGGGGGGACAGCATTTCCGCTGGTCATACCCCCCCAATGAGAGTCTGAGACTGGACCCAGGTGTGTCCTGGGTCCCACCTGGCCATTTGTATGGCCAGGGGCTGGTTGCATGAGGCAACCAGCCAGTGTGTGAGGCAATTGGACTGGTTGTAACAGACAACTGTCCCAGGGATTGAACAGCACAGGGGCTTGTTCAGCCCCATAAGGTTGGAAACACCAGAATGGGCTGGTTTTAAAGGTTAAGGGACTGATGCCATGTGGGCTGATGTAGCCAAACCAAGTAACAAGGCCTTTGGAGCCTGTAGAGCTCTTTTGGGGAGCAAATTTGCCTTTTGGCTTGCTGTATCATGGGCTCACAAAAGGCCGATCTTTTGTACTTAAGGAGCTCTTCTCCCTGCTGATTTCCATCCATCCATTCATCATCCAATTGAATTCATCAACCATATCATCCAATGTGTTGCCCCATTGTGAGAGCCCATCAAGCAATTATTGACACAAGGTGTCCAGAATTTCTTTTGATTTAATTACTGCTCATTTTCCTAAGCTACTTGCTGGCCATAATTATAACACATAACCAGTACCAACGTCATCATTACTTCCAAGCCATCTAGACCCTTGTACCTTACTCTGGAGAACCTCAAAGACCTCAAGTTTTCCAAGAAGATGTCCTATATCCCTGATGGTAGCTCCACAAAGATAGTTCTGAACCATCAGAATTCTAATGCTTTGGCTGTTGTTATGGATAGTGAGCTGGACAACATCTGTTGTGGGGAGATAATGGATGCAGATGACACTTTGATCAGTTCAGAAGTTGAGAAAAATTCTTATCATCTCATCCTTAGGCATCTTGATGAGAATCATGTGACATGGGTTGATGGTCCTCTTAGGGAAGATGAGAGGAGGAGGGGCAGCATACTTTGGAAGTTGCTTAAGTCCAAGTATGCTGGTGATTCTGCTCACCAGAAGGGTATAGCTTTCAATAAACTGTTCAAGTTACAATATTCAAATTGTAAACAGTTTGTTGCAGAGGCTAGTTCTAGCATATCCAAATTCATTCATCAGGAATTAAGATGGATCCTGAGTGTTTGTCACTCTTAATCCTTCAGAAGCTACCAAAGGAGTTTGATTCTTTAGTCAGAATTATTTCTCAATTGGATCCTCTTCCTGGGGAGGAGGATGTGCTGAAAATGATTGAAAAGGATGATTTTCAGTTCAAGATGAAGTGGGTTTCTGTAACAGCCCTTGTTGGAAAGACTGGGAAATCATCCAAGAAGGAAAAAAAGGATTTGTCCAAGGTCTTATGCTATAATTGTCAGAATAAGGGGAATTATGTTAAGGATTGCAAGGAGGCCAAGAAGAGTAAGAAGTCCAAAGAGAATGACAAGGAGGTCAACATCACTACTGAAAACGTTGCAATGGTGGCGTTTCATGGTCCAATGAAAATGGTGGTTGGGGAAGAAGGTCCCAACAAGAAGGCCAAAATTGATGAGGATCAAGAATTGGACTTGATTGATTATAAAGTGAGTAATCTTAAGCTCAAAGATTAGAACTGATCAGTTAATTTTAAAGCTTCTTTCCTATTAGGAGGATTGAAGGAGGATTTTCTTGTTTTGATTGATTCTGGCTATACAGATCACATTTTCTTTGAACCAAATTTATTTTCAAATCTTAGTGATTATGATGGAGTTGTAAATATTGGTCAGAAATGCAGAAAAATTCAGATAAAAGGAATTGGAAAATTTATTCTTGCCAATCACTTGGGTTTTAAAATTTCTTTTGAGAAAGTGTTCTATGTACCAGAGTTGCCTTATAACATTTTGACCCTTGGAGTGTTGTGGAGAAAAGGTTTACAGATTTGTTATCTTAAAGAAGATAAGTTTTTTATTGATATGAATGGGAGAGATGTTCTTAGTGGACAGGTTTGGAACAAGCTTTTTTGTGCAAGCTTTTTTGAAATCTCAGCTTTGAGCACTGTTTCTCACAATAGAAGTGGCCATAAGGTAAAGGGCAGCAAATGTGAGAGTTGTACCTTAGGGGCTAAGACTAGAAATGTGTTCTCAAAGAGTTGATATTGCACTGATGTTCCTAGAGAGGAATCTTACATTGATTTGGCTGGGCCATTCAAACCAGAGTCCCTTGGTGGGGCAAGATACTTTATCAATTTAGTTGATACTGCAACTAATTATGTTTTGGTTAAACCAATTAAATCTAAGGATCAGACCACAGAGGAGGTTTCTGTAATCTTCAAAGTCTGGAAAGAGAATGATGTAATGAAGGAGATCAAGAGGGTTATCACCGATGGAGGTGGTGAATTTTTGATTAAATAGTTTGAGAGGTTATTTAAATATTATGGTATCATTGATATAGTCACTACTGCAAGTACTCCAAAAAACAATGGAATAGTTGAGAGAATGAATAGGACTTTACTGGACAAGGTCAGAACTATTATTTCTCAATCTGGTCTAAAAAACTTCTTGTGGGCTGATTTGATGTGTACATTCAGTCTGTTGCATAACATTGTAAGTGTTAATGGGAATAGTCCTCATTATCAGTTTTGGAATTTGTACCCAAAAAAATCACACCTAAGAACAATTAGTTGCTTGGTGTATTATAGTGTCCACCATAATGAGATGGTCAGAGAATTAGACCCTAGAGCCAGAACAGGGGCACTTGTAGGCTATGATTTAATCAGTAAATCATATAGGATCTATTTTCCAGGGACAAGAAAGGTTATCCATAGTAGGGATGTAAAATTTGATGAAATTACCTTTCCGCTCAAAAGGAGTTGAGAAGTTTTTGTGAAAAAATCACAGCAATAAATAGAATTAGCACCTATTTCACCAGCAAAGGCTGAGGAACATGTGGCTCCAGAAGATGAAGAGATGGAAGAAGTGCCACCAGAGGATTCAGTGCCAACTTCAGTGGAGTCCGTTAATTTGGAACCTGATGAGCTTCCACCTCCAGTAATAAGGAGTGGTAGGTTTAGAGTACCAGTTGATAGGTACGGGGAATGGAAGTCCCATTATGCTGCCGCAGGATATGAGGAAGATAAATTTCAGGAAAAGTGTATGATCAATGAAGTCCTGGAGTTAAGTTCAGAAATGGGTAACAGGGTTAACCCAAATAACTTTGGCCAAGCTATGAATTCTGATGAGAGAGCCAACTGGAAGAGTTCTATTTTTGAGGAATTTGATTCTCTAGAAAATACTAGTGTCTTTGAAGTGTTTAAGCGGGATTCTGTTCAAAAATGAAAGACAATTGTGGAGTCTAGATTGGTGTTAAACAAGGAGTTTGACACAAATGGAGTTTTGAAAAGATTCAAAGCTAGATGCGTTGCACAGGGCTTCAAGCAGAGAGAGGTTATTAATTACCAAGAAACTTTCTTACAAACTGGAAGGCTTTCCACCTTCAGGTACATCATTTCTCTGGCAGTGGAGTTGGGTGAAGAAATCAGACAAGCTGATTTTGTAACAGCATACTTGAATGCAAAACTTGGAGAGGAGGAGACTTTTTATATGTCAATCCCTGATGGTTTTGGTGAATGGTTAGTAGAGACTAAACCAGAAAACATGAAGAAAATCTGTGTTAGAAGTTTTATTTCAGCATATAAAGGGGAATATTTCCTCAAGCTGTGTAGATCCCTTTTTGGATTGAAGCAAGCAGCTAGATCATGCCATAATACCATGAGTGAGAAACTGATACAGATTGGTTTCAAGATGTCTGAGGCCAACCCTTGTCTCTTTGTAAGAAAGGATGCAATTTTGTTTGTATGGGTTGATGACATTATTATGATTGGAAATGGTAAAGAGAGAGTCATGGAGACACTCAAAAAGGAATTCAATATAAAAGATCTTGGTCTGGCGCAACAGGTGCTAGGAATGAAAGTCATTAAGAGCAAGAATGGCATTAAGTTGGACCAGAGCCATTACATGGCAGCTCTTCTTAAGCAATATGGCTTAGAGGATGCAAAGGAGTTTGGTACTCCAAAGCAGTCAAACATTTGTTTAGAGAAGTCTATAGATGAGGAGTATCTGGAGTTTGTTCAATCTGGTAATGACTAAAGGTCAGCTATTGGATTGCTTAATTATTTGGGGAAGTTTACAAGTCCCAATATTGCCTTTGCAATTGTTGTCTTGTCTCAAAACTTAGAGAAGCCAAGCATGAGGCATTGGTCAGCGTTTAAGAGAGTTATGAGGTATCTTAAAGGAAGGAACAGTCTGGAACTGTTGTTTACAAAGTCAGCAAACTTTGATTTGGTTGGTTATTCTGAGGCAATTTGGGAAGATGGTAACACTAGGGAATCAACAAGTGGTTTTGTATTCTTCTTGGGGAAGAATCTGGTGTCATGCATGTCCAAGAAGGTGTTGTCAATAAGTCTTTCATCAAAAGAGGCTGAGTATAGAGCTTACTTAGCAGCTTCAAAGGAAGCAAAATGGTTGAGAAAAGTCTTAGAGGATACACATAAACCACAAGGGTTTGCGTTGTTGTATTCTGATAAGCAGAGTGCCATTGCGTTGGCACAAAACCAAGTGTTGCATTCAAGAAGAAAACATATCCATGTTAACTATAACTATATTCACGATGCAGTCAACTGCAAAGAGATTTTGTTGAGGTACATACCCACTGGATCAATGAGACTAAGGCTTTAGATAGGAACAAGCATCAAGGCTTTGTAACTAACATGCGGATTTCAACCCTTTTTGATTAAGGGGGTGTGTTAAAATATGTATGCACTTATGCGTGTGCTACATATAAGTGTAATCCAAATGAGATGCACATATGGGCCTCTCCGGCCCATTGGACACTCACACGGAACATATGGGCCTGTGTGGATGTCACTGATTTGGGGAAACTGACCTCAAAACGCGTGAAACAGGCTCATTGGTACACAGGCCTGGTGGGGGTCATGGGAAAAAACAGCCAGATGGGCTTTTATGGACATAATTGGGCCCAAGGTTTATTTTGGACATACTTGGCCAGACGGGCTGGCCCGCCAAAGTGTGTTTGTCTCAGTTTTTGGGCTTGGGGCGGCCCATTGGGGCTGCAGCAGTCGCTTGGGGCCTCTGCCCATGCCGCGGCCCGCTTGAGGTCGCTTGTATTTCTTGGTTTGGCCCACGCGGGGCCCAATGGCCCGCACAGGGCTGTGGAAGCAGCCGAGAGATCCCGCGCAGGCCTGGCCGTTCGCAAACATCAGCCACCGCTGCAGGAGCAAGGGCCAGCTACCCTGGCTCCCTCCCCCTCCCCTTGCTTGCCATGGCAAGGGGGAGGGGGTGGCTGGCTGGGTTGAACCAGCCAGCAACCAACCGCAACAAGGCCGTTGGTCAGGGCAGGGGGGATTTCATCACCCCCTTGCCCAAAGGATGACAAGGCCAGCCAAAAGGAGAGCAACCGGGGGTGGGGGGGATTTGATCACCCCTCCATCATTGAAGCAAAGCAGAGACCAGGGGCGCTCTCCCCCCCCCCCCCTTTACCAAGGGGGAGGAGCGACAGGGCTGAGGGGATTTGACCACCCCCCAGCCTGCTTCCATTGACGACGCCCTGGGGGTATTGACCCCCAGGGCCCCTGGTAGGGGGAATTGACTGCCCCCTCCAGGGATCTGAGAGAAAGAGGGGGGGGACAGCATGTCAGCTGGTCACATCCCCCCCAAGTGAGTCTGAGACCGGACCCAGGTGTGTCCTGGGTCCCACCTGGCCATTTGTATGGCCAGGGGCTGGTTTCATGAGGCAACCAGCCAGTGTGTGCGGCAATAGGACAAGTTATAACAGACAACCGGCCCAGGGATTGAACAGCACAGGGGCTGGTTCAGCCCTGTAAGGCTGGATGTAATGACAGGGAAAAGGTAACGCAGTCAGTGGGAGTCAAACCCACATCTGCCCATTGAATGAAGGATTCTCTAACCATTGAGCTATAACCTCTTGGTGCATGGTGTACATCACAACACCCCCTAATACACCAAGCACCCATTTGGCGCGCCCTTTTTACCCCATAGTCATGTGTTTTTATTCAATTTTTAAGTGTGATTTTCAGCATGAATCAGGATTCTACAGCTGCAGTGCTGGGATCATAACCTATAATGACAGTGAAAAGTTAACACTGTCAGTGGGATTCAAACCCACATCTGCCCATTGCATGCGGGACACTCTAACCATTGAGCTATAACCTCTTGGTGCAAGGTGTAAATCACAACAGTGGAAACACCAGAATGGACCAGAATGGGTTGGGTTTATTGGTTCAGGGACTGATGCCATGTGGAATTGTGTAGCCCAAACCAAGTAACAAGGCCTGTAGAGCCTGTAGAGCTCTTGTGGGGCGGAAAATTCGCCTTTTGGCTTGTTGTATCATGGGATCACAAGAGGCCAATCTTTTGTAATTAAGGAGCTCTTCTCCCTGCTGTTTTCCATCCATCCATTCATCATCCTATCAAATTCATAAACAACCTCATCCAATTTGTTGCCCCATTGTGAGAGCCCATCAAGCAATTATTGACACAAGGTGTCCAGCATTCCTTTTGCTTTAATTACTGCTCATTTGCATAAGCTAATTGCTGTCCATAATTATAACATTCACATCTGGGGGCACCCCCCTGAGTAAGTCATCCAGTAGTGCCTCATGATATTGCAAACCAGAGGATACTGTCTCTTGCGCACCAGAGTATAATTTCTCTTCATGCAGCATTGGCGTGTCTTGTACAGCTGCAGCAGGTTGGGAGGTATGGGTTCTTTGGTCTTGCATGATGAAGAATTAATATTCAAAATTTGTTTAAGGGTAATATAATACTATAATATGGTGAGTGTGTGAGATATTATTGTTTAGCTGTGAGAGATTATGAACAGATAACTTGAGGGATAGACCTTATGATTTTTATGGGGGAAAGAACAGATATAGGATGATGATCAATGTGTCATAAGAGGATTTCTTATTTATATTCCTACCCTCCTCCTTCACCATTCTCCAAATCAAAACATTTGAACAAAACATTTGAAAACTGAGGCTTTGTCAGTCAAATTCATTGGAAACTAATACAATGCATGATGACAATTTCAATTTCCAAGAGTCTCTTGCTACAAATATTACATCTACAAAACTCACATCTCATCTCAATTTCATCATCCCTTATGCCCCATTTGTACGCCACGAGACAATTGGACTTGTCCAGATGTCTGCACAACTCATATGTCTTGTTGGTATAGTAGTTAAGTACTAGGCTCATCCTCCATTATCTGACACCAAGTTCACTGGTTCAACCCACCATTTAGACAAGAATGATTGATTATCAGTATTTTTAGAGTTATATAATATTTTTCAGAATATTTTATAATATTTTATAAGTATGTCTTTATGAGTGTTGATTCTCGAATTAAAACCTTGATAATGTATATTATCAAGATGGTGATCCAATATAACTTTAAATTGAGTTATGAGGGCTCTAATGCTTCCCAACTATTTATATAGAACTTCCCAATATGTTCCATTTCTTTGGGGATAATTTATAGTAATTACTTTGAGCCATACTCTTTACTCTGTATAAAAAAATTGTGTAATTTAAATCTTATCCCTCTTGGGGATGTAATTATACTTTGATATACTTCACTGAGCCTTACGAGCGTCCCATCAGAGGACTCTGAGCTCAGTTTCAAATCATTGACCATGTAACATCATTTCCAAGAACATATATACCTTATATGTATAATATCTGCCGAGGTACTAGGAATTAAGAAGTAAGTACATTCCAAGGCTATCAATTTATGGGTATGTAATCTTTCTGGGGTGTTTTAGGACCTCTGAAAAGTCTCTTTGACTGATCTTAATCCTTAGGATCATTTAAGTAACCTTTGGGGTATGTAATTAGAACTTTTTACAATGAAAATCCCCCAATGGGTTCTAGTACCCTATCTCTCTTTTGGTATGATTTAATGTGGTTGTGAGCCCTTGAGGACAAAACCAGTTGAAGCCTAGCACTCCCCTTATGATTCCTTGAGTCCCCTAAGGGCTTCTGTTAGATTAAGAGAGGAGGGTCTTCACCCTATAGCCCCTTCCTCAGTCATTTATTATTTATTATTGATCCAGTATATAGCAAGAGTTAACAAGCCCACCACGTTAATCCCAAGAAGAAGGTTGAATGGAGCCCTAAACTTCAGTATAAAAATGATCAAATAATCAACTCCTCATCTCTAAGTTTGTGTGGAAAGTCCTTTTGCAGTTGTAACATTTGTTGTTACTTTAAAGGGTGTGAGTTTACCTTGTAAACAAATCTCCTTTAGGCTTTATTCAGTTTACTCCAGGACCCTTATCTCTTTATAGAGATCAAGGTGTGGCCTTTTACTCATAATACTCTGCTATTTTTTGAGTTATATTGCCTTTTCACAGTTTTAAAGTTGTAGTAAGTCCTTAACTGATTTCAAAATTTTTTTTTGTCTTTTTTTTACAGGTTTAACCACAGCCCAGTGTAGCAATAGAGGTTAAATCCTGTAAAAAATAAAGAGAGCTTGAGCTCTAGTGAGATGAAAGGATTAGAGAATGAGTGAAAGGGGCTTGTAACGTCAAGCGTAAAGGACCTGAGATCAGGAGGAAAAGGACACTCCGGTTGATGTATTGGCTGAACAGATGTTTAAATTCCACTTGAGAGCACCATGGTTTAAATAGACTAAATACATGAATGGCCGACAAGTGGTTGAGTACAAAATGAATAAGGCAAAATTAACATAAGCAGTTTAAGTGACATGGTAAGTGAATTTTTATGCTTGGACAGTCTGACAATCACTACTAAAAACACAGCCTAGGTATATTTTAACCATTATTTTAATACTTCAATAACAACAATAATATAAATCAAATCAATCCAATCAATAGTACTTTAAACTCCAGTGAAAGTCACATAAATGAAAACTCAAACTCTAACAAATCCCTGACACCATTTTTGTCCACAGAAAGTGTCATTTGGTTGTGGTCCAGCATCTGCTTGTCCACATTTCCTAAAATGATGCCTATTGACGCTTTATAAGGTTTCAGGTCACCCATAGGCCAAAATGTTTTTTACTTTCAGGTTGAAATCAATCCTTGCACATTTCACAATCATTTTTTCCCTTTCCCTGATCTCATCTAAAAAGGAAACTCACTACTTTTTCCAGGGAAGCCAAAGTGATTTTCTTGCCTGGATAGCCAAATGTCCCTGTAACATTATCCACAACTTCCACATGCCCCACCATCTCCTTTCCCCTCACCACCACAATCTCCCCTAAATCTGTTGAAACCACTCACAAATTTAAGTTGGGGTGTGCTGTGTATGGATATTTTGCATCTTCTGAATGTGCATCTGGGAATAACTGAACCACAAACCAAACATCCCCACCTTCTGATTGCACAAAGAGCTTGGTGATTTTACCAAATCAATAGAGTTCATCCCAAATGATCTCCACATAGGAATTGGAGTGATTTTTGCCTTGATCCAGCCGTTGCACTGTAAATCTTTTATGATTTATCAAGGTAATTTTGATTTTTTGCACATTTTAACTTAGAGAAACATCATTTTCCAGACCCAATCTTTAAACCTCTTGTATCCATGAGCAATTGATTTCTGGGTTTAATGGGGTGAGGCTGAATGGGGAATTTGATTTTGCTTGTCCCTTGTTAATTACCTTGGACTGGATAAATAAAGCTGAATATTGACTCATTTTATTTTATTTCTTCATGATTGTACCATGTATATCATCTGTAATCAATTCATCTATTTTTTGCTTTGTTTTCCTGGTAAAAAGATAGGTGTATAGCATAATTCTTAGTCAGCTCACATGTGCAATTGTTCTTAGGTATCCTTCTCAAGATACCATTCAACCTTTCCTGGGCCCAGGCTGCCATGGCCATTGGTGGACCAAAACATTTTATAAATTCTAGGTAATTCTGAGTAATGTGCAGGTTGGGTTTAATCCTTTGTTGTGGCCATCCAGTCCTTAGTGTTTGACAGAATTCCAGTATTAGTTTTTGAAACTCCCCAATATCTTGGTTTTAAATATGATGCTTCATTAAAATGTTGGTTATGTCAATGAGAATCACTGTTGAGTCCTTCAAGATTTTCATTGATCCAATGTGATAAATACCAGGTCTATGCTTACCACTCCACAAAGGAAACATAGCAAGGGGATAGTAAACCATATAGAGTGTCAGCCACTCCACAGCCTTGAGGGATCCTGCACCATGAAATCCAATATTCTTTGGTACCCTTGTCATCCATGATGGCATCTTTGTGTCCTCAATCACCTGTTGGATGCGCCTCAAATTGTGAAGCATTAATCAAGGCCCTTGGATGGATGATTTCACTTGAGCTGCTTTCCCTCTTTCATCATCCCTGTCCACTGGACTGCTTCCCTCACCCCCCATCAGCTTCAGAGTACTTGTGCAGCTTCCTTGACTGTCTATACTCTTGAACTTCCCAAAATCCCAATAATTCTAATTGTTAAAGAATACAAGTGAGTGCTAGTATATTCAGAAGATGGTTGATATTTCTTGATTTTCTGTGAGTCTTATGATGATTTCCCTGCCTGTGAAGATCTCAATTAATATTTTCTGGATTGACTTGTCAAGCTTTCTTCCATTATTTGTGTAATTGCTCTCAGATTGCTGGAATTAAGCTGTCTCTTGGGACTTCTCTGGTGGTGATCACCCTCCTTTGATTTATCTTCAGGAGAATTCCTTCTCTTCCCCTTTCCAATTACAATTTCCACATTACTTTCAGCTCTCTGATACCAGGAACCTTGAAGTCCTTTATCTACAAAGAGTGATAAAAATACTGGAATAATAATATTCCAAAAATAAACACTGAAAGAGCTCAAATCATAAATACTTCAAGAGCTGGTTCAAGTTTTAATTGGTTTTTTTAAAAGGTTTTTCAATATGTTATAAAAAGAGGGGCCACAGTATTATACTACTGGGGATTTTTATAGACAGACAACCTCTCTTCAAGGGGCATCCTTAGGAAGTTTAAGAACCTTGGAATAAATTATAGGTGCCTTATAAGGACTTCTCCACTTGTATGGCCGGGAAAAATAGAACAATTGCCAAGGCAGGAAGGGAAAAACTTACTCTCAGAAATAATTCCGCAGAAAGCCTGCAAAGATTCAGGTAAAGGTTTTCAGAGCAGTTAGGATTGATTGCTTGAATATAATTTAATGAATCAGGTTTACTGTTTTGGCAAATAATGAAAATACTACAGACCAAGTCATAAATCACTTGCTTATCTCCTTATAAGCCCTTGATCAACAATCAGAACAGTTGGGGTTGATTGCTTGACTATAATTCAATGAATCAGGTTTACTGTTTTGGGAAATAATAATAATACTAAATACTAATTCATAAATAACTTTCTTATCTCCTTAAAATCACTTGATCAACAATGAAATGGTATCTGATTGATAATAATAATTCCTGTTAAACTGATGTGGAATAATGGATCTAAAGAGGCCTGTATAAATACCTTTTGGGGTGATAATGAGATTCTCAGGGCACATAGAGAGCTTTCTGCTCATGGGATGAGGCTGGTAGGTCATTCAGGGAACCTTTAGCACGTCCACTTGGTTCTGTCAATCAGCTTTCCTCAGATCTGCTGGATTTCTGTACTATTTTAGCCACAGGATCTGTTAATCTGTTAATGGTGTAATCCTTATCATTCTACACTGATCCTTCATTTATACTATTTATATTTGTTCAAAGTAGACAGATGTGTATATTCATTGATTTTCCATCATCTGATAAGCACATAGTAAATTTAAAATAATTTTTACATCCACTCCTTGTAGTGCTTTGTGGTCTTCAAAGATCAGGATCTGTCTGTTTTGTGGTAATCTTCAATATTTCATTTAATATTTAAAATATTTTTAAATTAACTATATAATATTCTTATTCAAGTTTTAAGGTTTTTAGATAATTTTCAATGCATATTTTAACTTATTAAAAATATGAGGTAAACCTTACTAGGTTTTAGCTCCTGTGAGCGGTACCTCCTGTCAGATCTGTCAAAACTGATCCTGACGCGGGGATCAGTCCATTCAGATGTGCGTGGGGTAGGATCTGCTGCATGCGTGGAACACTTGGCTGCGGGCAGAACTTTGGTACGCAGGAGAGTGACGCGGAGGGGTTGTATAGGTGATGAACTTGGTAATATTTATTTCTGTTCAAGAACCAAGACTGATAGAGAGGAAAATTGTTAGGAAAAAAAAGAGAATATTGAAGAAAAAGCATGAGAGACAAAAGAATCATACCAGAGTTTTTTACCCAATAAGACAAAGGAAAACAATGAGACAAATAAAAGGAAAATAAAGAGACTCCAGAATTTTTAGACAATGAGGTACAGAGGCATCTTTTTTACACCCTCTGATAAAAAAAGAGCTGTTGATTGGTGAGGATCAGAAATAGAGCACGGAGTGAGAATTGAAGTTTTGTCTTCATACCAAATAACCACAGATTGCGCATTAGATTCAAGCCTTCTGGAAAGGACAAGGTTTGATAGTGATAAGAAGGATAATGGTCAAGATTGAGGGTGAGATTAGGGTGAGAGTTGGAAGGAAAAGAAAGGATGAATGGGGATTTTAGTCAATGAAGGAACCCCAATGATCAACTGGATGTTTTCAATGAGGAAGGAGAAAAGAAGAGGAGAGGGAAGACAGCTTGAGGAGAGGAGAAGGAAGGAAAATAGGATCAACTTTAACAAATCCAGTGACATATCTTATGAGAGAGGAGGAGAGACGCACATCTCAACAATAGGGATGCAGGGCTGCGTGCAGGAATTGTGAGATAACACATTTCCATGGGTAACTCCTAAAATATACACAAAACCTCATTTCTGACTGAATTTTAGGTGTGAAACCTATATGTGACAATACATGTGAAAAATTAAATTTTCCAAAAAGTGCCCTGTTGGTGCCATGAATTTTTGGTCAATTTTTATTTAATTATTTAAAATATGAAGGAGTCATATTTCAGGAGTGGGGTCATTAAGTGACCCTACCTTATTTTGGGTGGGAAATCCATTTCTGTAATAATATTTATGGATTCCCCACTCCTTAATTTTTTATTTATTTTATTCTTATTTTTATTTTTATTTTCTATTTTTGTTACTTTGACAGGTTGCTCTGTACATAGTAGCAAGCTGATAATTACCCAGTTATCCAGTTTTCTCCCTTTGGTTGTTCTCTCAGATTTTTTCCTTCCCAAATTCTTCTCCTGCTAGAGAAATGTTCAGATATCTCATGCTATGATCCTTGATATTTCCCAAAATTGACCAGTGCATGAGCTCTATTTCTGAATATTCTATTGGGGGAAAATATGGAAGCCTTCTCAAACAGCTTTCTCTGACCCCATTCTCCTTTCTAATTTGATCTTGCTCCAATGATGTCTGACATTCATCCCACTTCTTTGCATTCTTCATTTGCTCAGCATTTCTCCTTGGCTGGTACTCCTTGAAATTTGAATCATTGATCTTGTCCTTTTTAATTTGACAAAATGATCAGAAAATGGTTGAAGAATGACCAGAGAATCTTTTCACCTTTTGCATAGCTGGTAAATTGCCTATAAATGGGAAAAGTGAGACAAATATCTCCCTAACTTGAGGAAACTGGCTAGTTTCAGAAAAACATACTCCTTCCCAGAGTTCTTTGATTTCATCAACCAATGGATCTAGAATGTGGTTAATTTCCTCTGCTTTGGGTTCCTTGGGCCCAGGTATAATACCAAAAAGTAAAAAATTCTCTATCTTGTAACCTTCTGCTAGTAGAATGTTGAGACAGATCAAGATCACTGCTCCCACCAAGTTTGACTTGTGCCCAACCTTATTTCCAAATGTTTTGAACCAATCCAAATAGAGACTGAAGACAAGTGTTTTTTTGGTAGATTTCCTCTTCTTTTCTGTGCCTCCAACAAAGCTGCGCCAACCTTAGCCATCCCAAACATTGCTCATCTAATTTGCATTGAGTTTTTGATGATGAAGATTTCTTTCAATGAGCTTTTCAAACTCTGAAAACCATAATTTTCTACCAAGCCATTCCTTCATGCTTTGATAAAGAAATTTTTGAGCTTGTTTGATGGGTCTGTTATGTTTCCCACTGTTCTTTATCAGCAATTCTGTATTACAGTAAATGCCCTTCTCATTACCAGTTTGGTTCACAAAGAGTTTGCTATTGGAATAGAACTTGGCATTACATTTCTTGACAATTTATTCTTGTTTTCCAGATTTTTTGGGGATTGGATACAGCTTGAAGCAATCTGTACAGCATATCCTTTTTTCCAGGTTGGGCTCAAAATCTAGCCTTTGAATTAGAGTGACTTTGCTGGGAGGTATTTCCTTCATGATTTTACCTGAATCAAAATTGAATTCCCTCCCCGGATTCTTAATCTTCTCCTGCTCTGTCTTCAAGATATCTGTGATTTCCGAGTCACTAATTTGATCAAAGGGGAAAGTTTTGGCGCTTGCAGAAGCACAAGTATACTGTGCCTTGGGACTAGATGAGAAAATTTATACTTGAGGTATTGAGTATCAAACCTGTGCCCTCCCTGGTGAAGTGGAATCTGAATCTTCTCTTTTCTTTCATTACTTGCTGGATTGTTAGAAACCTGAAAATCATCATAGCAGGAAAATCAGAAGATCAGCACATGAATGTACAGTGTTCACTCTTTTCCCATCCCTCCCCTCAGTTGGAATAGAATAAGAGACCTATGGGAAAAACCTCCCAAGTTAGAGAATGAGGCGGAGCAACAAGGGGAATGACAATGGACTGAGGGGCAAGAGTCACCTTTTGAATTGGAAGATTATGAAATTGACACCAGGAATTTACCTTTGGGAAAAACCGCCCAAGTTAGAGAATGAGGCGGAGCAACGAGGGGAATGACAATGGAATGAGGGGCAAGAGTCACATGATGGTTATGAGTGAGATAACAGGGAGAGTCAGACCATTGGATTACCGGTCAAGCATAAACATGAACAAGATTCAGACAGGATGAAAAACAGGCCTTTTGAATTGGAAGATTATTAAATTGACACCAGGCATTTACCTTTGGGAAAAACTGCCCGAGTTAGAGAATGAGGCGGAGCAACAAGGGGAATGAAAATGGACTGAGGGGCAAGATTCACCTGATGGTGATGAGTGAGATAACCGGGAGATTCAGATGAGAAAAGAAAGAGAAAAGGGCACAGCAGATGGAGAACAACAGGAGAGCTATTTAAGTGTGGCACGCTATGGTTCCTTATTCATGTGTGGCATTCACTATTCATTTCCCTCCTGCCTGGTTATCTGGCCGCTCTTGTGGGTCTGAATTGTCACAAGCCCCCATGCTTGATTTTGAGCTGGTTGAAAGACTTC
The DNA here is from genome assembly GCA_025617555.3 of Puccinia polysora. NCBI lineage: Eukaryota > Fungi > Basidiomycota > Pucciniomycetes > Pucciniales > Pucciniaceae > Puccinia > Puccinia polysora. The sequence continues at coordinate 38,529,333 of CM062633.1, read as the reverse complement.
AAGGTGTAAGGCAAAAAAGTTTGTTGGCCTGGCGTACTAACTTTGGGGAGACAAGCTTTGTGAGTGTGTCGGCTGGGTTGTTGGTGGTTGCAACATGCAAAAGATTGAAGTCATTGTTGTGAACATGCTGACAAAGGAAGTGAAGTCGCACGTCGATGTGACGAGTGCGGTGTTGGTAGAGAGGGTTGAGAATCAGATCAATGGCCCCTCTGTTGTCGCAGAACAGAGTGGCAGGAGGGATGGGAAGGGAAAAAGCGGTGAACACTTGATGGATGAGTTGTTTACACCAGAGCAAGTCTTGAGCTCTTTCAGTGCATGCACAATGTTTGGCCTTGGTTGTGGATAAGGTTACTACTTGTTGTTTGGTGCAGCGCCATCCAATGAGACCATTGAGGACCACAACATATCCAGAGAAACTCCGTCGATTGGTGGAGGAGCTGTAGTCTGCGTTGGCATATCCTTGCAGTGTCAGGGGCTTGCCCAAATTTTGACCAAGGGTGAGCCCAAATTGCGTGGAAGATTGAAGGTATTGTAGCATATGAAGGAAACATGATTGATGGTGAAGGGACGGGGCGTTCAGGAATTGGGAGAAAAAGCTATGAGCATGGGCCTGGTCTGGCCTGGTCTTCTGGACTAGATAGCCCAGAAGGCCCAAGCCACGAGGGTAATTGAAGTCTGATGAAGGTGGGGAGCTCGGTGATGCATCATGAAGATAATTGGAAGGGAGAGGAGAGGATACTTGTCGGCATTCAAGCATTTTGAATTCTTCAAGCATGTTGTTTATGTACTGATCTTGGCGTAGCGTGATAGTTCAAGCTTCTCTAATCCTGGTAACCCGCATCCCCAATACCCATTTGCAAGAACCCAAATCATGCATTTCAAACCTGGACTTCAGGGCTTTCTTCACCAGTCCAACGTCTCAACCAGTGATGATTAGATTGTCCACATGCACAAATATTAAGACAGGATTTGAAGGATTGGTAGAGATGAAAAGGCATGGGTCGGAGCAAGTGGGTAGAAAATTTATGTTGGCAAAGAAGGAGGATAGGGCTTTGTACCAGCAGCGTGGACTTTGCTTCAGACCGTAGAGGGATTTTTTTAGGAGGAGAACTTGATTGGGGTTGAGGTTGATTCTTACTCCCTTTGGGGGTTTGATGAAGAGGCGCATGTCCATTAGTCCATTCAGAAACGCGCACCGGACATCCATCTGGTCAAGCTCAAAATTTTCAGAGGCTGCAATAATGAGAAGGAGGCGGAGTGAAGCGTCTTGGCCGGTTGGCGCAAAATTTTCATTGAAGTTTATCCCCTCCACCTGTCTGTTTCCAAGGACGCATAACCGAGCCTGCTTTTTGATTGATACCCCATTTGCATCCTTTTTGGTTCTATAGATAAAGATGGTGTTGAGGGATTTCTAGTGAGGTTCCTTGTTGGCCACTTCCCATACCCCATGTCTCACAATGTCACCAAGTTAGGAATCCTTGGCAGCTATCCAGTCGGCAGCATCGGGTCTTTGACGGACTTGTTCATAAGAGGTTGGGTCTGATAGGTTGGATGGCTCCTCAATGATCAGGTTGGCGTGGCGCCGGCGAGGATGGTTGATGATTTGGTGGGGTCTGATTTGAAGATCAATGTCGTTTGGCGCTTGATCAAATTGAGGGACATAGGCATACCCTTTTGATGGTTGAGTGGATGGCGACGTTTGGTTGGGTGTGTTGTGGGAGCTGGATGGTGGTGAAGGAGACTCATCTTTGTTGGCATTGGATGACCGGATGATTGGTTCAGGTGGCAAGGGAGATGGGGATGACAATGTGGGGACAGCAGTGATGATGGAAGGAGAGGAAGATAGAGGACTAGGATCAGGGATACTTAGAGAAGAGAAAAAGGAAGAAGATGGAGTTGATGAAGGAGAGGGTGATGAAAATAAAGAGGAGTCAGAAGAAAGAGGCAAAAGAAGGGATTTGATTTTGATGTACGGAAAGACTTTGGTTTTGAAGCGAACATGATGAGAAATGTGAATTTTGTAGGCCACTGGGTCCCACACTCTATAGGAGTGATGACCTTCCTTGTAGCCAAGGAAAACGCATTCTGTTCCCAAAGGCAAGAATTTTGAGATTTGCAAGTTCTTTTCCATGAAAAGAATAGCTCTGCATCCAAAGGGTTTCAGATTGGACAGATCAGCACTTTTGTCAAACCACATTTCAAACAAATCTTCATGTCAATAGAACTGTTGGGAGACCAATTTTCCAGGTAGACTACAGTACTTACCGCTTCCCCCCACCACTGTAGGGGTAGTCCACAGTCCAGTAGCATAGTTCTGGCTTTTTCAATGGTGATTTGGTTTCTGCTTTCTGCAAAAGGATTCTGTTGAGGGGTGTAAAGAGCTGATGTGAGGTGAGTTATTTCCTTTTTCTCAAATAAACCTCTGAAGGCATTGCTGGTAAATTCGCCGCCATTGTCGGATATCACAAAATTCACAGTTTTTGATGACTGATTTTCTGCAACTTGGAGGAACCGCTGGAATAGTTCAAGGTTTTGAGATTTCCGCTCCATCATGAATAAGAATCTGTATTTGGAAAATCCATTGACAATTTTTAAGAAATATTTGTTTCCCCCTTTTGAGGAGGGATTCATGGGTCCGCATAGATCCATGTGTATTACCTCAAGTTTGGTGGAGGGACGTGGAAATTTTCCAGGAAATGATTGCTTGTGCATTTTTGAGAGGTTGCAAGAGGAACATTCAAGTGTACCAATTGAAAGATTTGGGTAGACGGTCTTGAGATAGTTTAGACTTGGGTGGCCCAGTGCTTGGTGGAGTTTGGTGGCCTTGGAGGGGGTTGTCAGTGCATGATTAGACTGAGTGTTGATGACTAAGAGGTTTTCAACAAAACTGCCGGTAAGCAGGATTTCGTTCCCTTTGTAACATTTGAAGCCAGATTCTATTGGAGATATGGAGTATCCTAGTTGTAAATAGGTGGATAACGGAATGAGTGAGTGATATAAATCCGGAGCATGGTATGCTTCTTCAATCCAGAGATTTCCTGATTTGAGCTTAAGAACGGCCCTTCCCATTCCTATAATTGGAATCGTTGCACCATTTGCAGCAAAGAGTGAGGATGAGTGTTTGGAGTATGAGAGAAATTGGTTCCAATCCTTAAGATAGTGTCCTGAAGCTCCGCTGTCAAGATTTACTGAGTTTGGTAGTACGGAAGAGGTGAGGCAGTGAGCTCGGTGTCCCACGCCTTGCAAACGTTTTTCTATGAGACTTTGATAGTACGCAATCGCTTTCTCGGGGTGCAATTGATGGCACTGCTCCTCAGTGTGAGTGGTGAGTGGATTGTGCTTCCCATCCAAGCAGAAGGGTCGTCTTTTGGGCTTTTGGCCCTCGGAGTTGTTGGGATCGGAAGTGGATGTAGTTGGGTTTCTAACCAGTAGGGCTGAGTTTGAATTGAAGCTCTTTTCTTGCCTCCTTAGTTAAGTTTCTAAATCAGCTAGTAAACCTTGTAATTCAATTTGATCGGCATCCTTGAAGCTGGAGTACTGGAGAGATTTGAATACGTGCAAGGACTCTGGTAATTGCTCTAGAATATGATACGTCCACATGGCTTTGAGAGTGTGACTATCAAATTTTCCGGCTGAAACTTCTCTTAGGAGTCTGAAGAGTTCTCTGAACTGATTGATGGCGGTGGATAGGTTCCCCAAGGTGAAGTCAATATTGTGCATTTTACCAATGGTGATGGAGATGTTCTCCATGGATTTGGTTGCGTAGTGAGAGCAGATAGTGTCCCAAAGTTGTTTTGGTAGGTATTCGTAGGGATCATCAACAAACATGGTGTAGTTTTGATGATCAAGGTGCATTTGGATAAAAGTGGTGGCCTGTTTCAGTTGAAGTTGCTCCTGTGGAGTAGGTTTGGGAGGGGCATCCTTTTTGATTAATTCGTCCAGATCTTTGAAGCCTAGTTGAGTAATGATGGCATTCCTCCAGCTGGGAAAATTTGGTCCGGTAAGTTTTGGAATGCTGGATTGCAGTAAGTCTTCTGTCATTTTTGTTAACGGAATCAACGGAGAGGGGGTAGTGGAGGAAAGTTGTCTTTAAATTATTTCAGTCTTGTCGGAGAGGGTGGAAGAGTAGTGGGAAGAGTCTGTTTCAGAGTTGTTGCTTCTTATGGAATTGGTAGTGGTTGATGGTGAGGGAGACAAGGATTGATCCTGCAAGTAGTCCAGGATGGTGATTGAATGGTGAGTGACTTAGAGGTATGTTCACAAGATTGCAGGGTTTGCTGGGCTCATAACCAGTTGGAATAGAATAAGAGACCTTTGGAAAAAACCGCCCGACTTAGAGAATGAGGTGGAGATACAAGGGGAATGACAATGGACTGAGGGGAAAGAGTCACCTTTTGAATTGGAAGATTATGAAATTTACACCAGGAATTTACCTTTGGGAAAAACCGCCCAAGTTAGAGAATGAGGCGGAGCGACAAGGGGAATTACAATGGACTGAGGGGCAAGAGTCACCTGATGGTGATGAGTGAGATAACAGGGAGAGTCAGACCATTGGATTACCGGTCAAGCATAAAAATGAACAAGATTCAGACGGGATGAAAAACAGGCCTTTTGAATTGAAAGATTACAAAATTGACACCAGGAATTTACCTTTGGGAAAAACTGCCCGAGTTAGAGAATGAGGCGGAGCGACAAGGGGAATGACAATGGACTGAGGGGCAAGAGTCACCTGATGGTGATGAGTGAGATAACCGGGAGAGTCAGACGAGAAAAGAAAGAGAAAAGGGCACAGCAGATGGAGAAAAACAGGAGAGCTATTTAAGTGTGGCGCGCTTTGGTTCCTTATGCATGTGTGGCATTCACTATTCATTTCCCTCCTGCCTGGTTATTGGGCCGCTCTTGTGGGTCTGAATTGTCACACCCTCCACTTACTAGACTGCTTGCTTGTAATTGCAATATATCTGTTGTGACTTGCAAGGCCTGATTGAGTCTGCTTATAGCAGGCCAATTTTTCTTCAAGGCAGAGGAAGAAAAATCCCTTCCTATCTTTTTGTTTGCATCTTCATCTTCATATGTGCCCTTGCCACATTTGAATTCCAGATATTGGCATATCTTCCATTTGGCTGTCTTCATAGTGATTGATGGATGGATGGATGGATGGATGGATGGATGGATGGATGGATGGATGGATGAATGGATGAATGGATGGATGGATGGATGGATGGATGGATGGATGGATGGATGGATGGATGGATGGATGGATGGATGGATGGGTGGATGGATGGATGGATGGATGGATGGATGGATGGATGGATGGATGGATGGATGGATGGATGGATGGATGGATGGATGGATGGATGGATGGATGGATGGATGGATGGATGGATGGATGGATGGATGGATGGATGGATGGATGGATGGATGGATGGATGGATTGATGGTTTGTTGGATGGTTGGATTGTTGGATTGATCAAATGATGGAGGGATCAATTCATCAAGTGGGTGCACTACTTACCCACATCTTATACACTACCTGGTTTGCATGTATGCATTAAGGAGTGACTCACTCTCAATGTTTTCTGTCCATTACCTTAGCCTCATGGTTGCTGTCCATTGGCTTAGGCTGAGCATGGCCTGATGGTAAGTCTCCATTAGCTCACCCCTATGGTTGCCAACCATTAGCTTCCCCCAATGTTCCCCAAAAATTAGCTTTCCCCAATGGTTGCCAACCATTAGCTTGAACCAATGGTTTTCAACCACCATGAGCTTTCCCCAATTGTTTCCAACCATTATCTTTCCCCAATGGTTTCTGACCATGAGCTTGCTGCAAGGGTGGCTGTCCATTGGCAAAATTCCAACATTTTTAAAATGCAAGTCATCATTCCCCTGTGCTTTGCAATTCTTCAATGCTGAACCTGCTCTCCTACTTTTGATAATCATGAATTATCAACAACAAACAAACCATCATGGTACAATACCTCTTGAATGGAGCCCCATCAACAAACCCCAGACTCTTCAATAAAGCTGTTTCCAGCAGTGTCCCTGGCTCCAACTCCCACTTCTCTTGATGTCTCTCTTCCTACTGTAGAGTTTTAATGAATATCACCAAGTCAACAGATACTTTTTGGCAACAAATGTGAAATTCCCTAAAACAATCCCAGGTTCAATCACTGCCATTATCTTGCATTCATAAACCGATCCACTCCACTACCTCTCTATTCCCATTCAAGTCTTCATGTCTACTACATTGCCTATCTACCCTAGCAAGAGAGTTTTTTTCTTCAGGACCTTGCACAAATCAACTTCCCTTGCTGTGTTTTCAATATTTCTGAGCCTTGGGAATTTCATTGAAAACAGTTGTTCATGGGTCTCATGATTAAAAATTTGAAACATGCCCATGCACATGGTGCATTTCAAAATTACCCATTCAACTCAGTGCATAACACCAAATTCAACCTTACCATTGTCCTCAAGAGGTTTTTCATGGGCAGGAGATCTGATATTTCATCCAGAAGATATCTTTCAGTAGCCAATGCAGCAAAAAAAATCAGAAAAGAAAATCCAGATGGTGCAAACAAGCAAGCAATTACTCACTATCATCCCATTGAATTTTTTACCCCAATTTTTTGACATTGTTTTTCCTCTCTACCCACAGATCTGAAATCAAAAAACAGAGATCTTGGAATCACTTGGATTACCGGAAATTCAGTTGAGTATATTCAGTGAAACACAATGTTGCTCTGACACTTAGGTCTTCAACAAAAAAGTCTTCCAGAAGGTCCAGTTCCAACGGAAATCTCAAGGTTTCTCTGCCCTTGGTCACCAAATAGATAAAAAATATGACAACATGAAAGCTGAGAAGCTTTGTAGACAATAAAAAGGTGGTCAGTCAATTTGGATAATGAGGAAACCTTCCAACCTCCAAGAAAAACTCACAAAGGTACCAACAAGACTCCCCAGCAACTTTTATCATTGTGATTTGATTTCTTCCCTTTCACTGGAGGGCAAATAGCTTTTGGATATGCAGGCTCCAATCAACCTTTACTTTTTAATTTTGAAACTCCTACCTTAAATTATTTTTAGATATAAATTAATTTTTCAATATTGATTCTTGTGATAACAGCATGTTCAACTCTCACTATTTTAATCCATAGACTCCTTCAACAATATCCTACTTAGAATTTTTTGTTGTCAGATGTACCTGTGTTGTAAAATAACATAAATATCATTGAAGCTTGAACATTTCCAAATTTTTTTAATTAATTTCCCCTGTATTAAAATACAATGTACATTGTGTAATTATTATCAACATAACTGTACCAATAACCTTTTAATAAAAGCTCCTTCATGCAATGATTTGATGTGGTAAATACCTTTGACATATAAGTCTGGGCTTGGAAACCATGCATATGTATGTGTATGTGTATATGGCCATGGGAAAGGCCCAAAACAACATTTTTCCTCAAAAATATACACCTTTGTTTTGCAATATAAACCCCTATTTTCAAATGTATATGCAAACCCAGATGTGAGGGGGAGATATACAGGGTTTAACCTGAATTTACAGCCCCACCAGAATTATGGGCCACAAGACACAGTGTGCATAGTAATGCACATGCACACATACACTTTGTTGAACCCCCCTGTATGTTGCATATATGACATACAGGGTGTAACTTATTTTTGGCATGGAAGCGCCAGTTACACCCCAGCTGCTGAACAGAGGCTAAGGTACCATTTTCCTTCCAGGTGTATTTGGAACTGTAACTGCCCCCCCCCCACCCACCAAATTGAAGTTACAGGGAGTTACAGTTACACAATTTTGGGTGTTCAGCAAGCACTGTAACCCATCAAGTGTAACTTCTATGGAATTCACACTCCCATGCTGGCCCTGAAAAAAATGGTAAAGGCAACTTACAAGGTTTTGACCTTGTAACTAGCTGTACCCTTTGCCTTTTCCATCCATTCTTGAAGGTTACAGATACAAATTGGCATGATGTTTGGCTGTGGGGCCCTGGGGACTCATCCAAAGTTACAGTTACACATGGCAGCCAGACACGCCCTAAAGTGTTGCGTTCTGGGTGATCAACAAACAAGGTGTAGGTGTTTTATGCCAACACCCTTGGCAAGGGCTTGAAACAGGATTTTATGGTGTATCCAGCACGTCTGGGTGGGTCATACAGTTATTCCCCATTTTTTTAAAGCACGCATGGCGCTGATCCAAGTGATCTTGCCACAAATCAAAGCACCATTGATTCCAGGCCAAGGTTGACTTGGCACCTGGCCAAATAATTCTGGAGCCTGGGCAAGTTAATTTTGACGCCCATCAAAACTGGTTGCATAGGCCCGCAAAACACATAATAATATTTGGGAAAAAAAACCCATTGAAAGTTGGGAGGTAGGGAGGCTGGCCAATTTGTTGCAACCAGGGCTTGATTGGCTTCAAGGAGAGCTTGATTAGGCACCAAGTTTTAACCCCTGAAATCCTGAATTAATAAATCTCCCTTGGCACCAATCCAAGTCCCCCTAGGCGCATTTCAATTCAAACTTTGACAGGAACCCAGATGTGCTTAATACACCATATGTGGGCTTCCCACCTTTTTGGTGTTTTATTTATAACCTTGAATGGGGAACTGCGTTGCGGGCTGAGCGCTCAGCAGTTGGGTAGGTCAGGCTTAGCATTTGATGTGGGTTGGGCCCACTCCAGGTCTGGTGGGCTTGCAACCTGCTTGGACGGAGCACACCAAGTAATGGATCCAACCCAACCAAGGTTGCGGGTGGGTAGTTCAGAAAGCGGGAGCAGGGCAATTGCGGCAAGGTCTGTGCAAGCATGGGAGGGGACCAATCTGCGGATTACAGGATCCGCAGAAGTGCGCAGATAAATAAACAGGGGGGGCTCCAATTAGAACGGGGCGGAGTTCTGCGCCATGAGAAGGACAAACCAGATGTATGTAACGGCAGAAGGGTTGGGAGATATTGGGCAGTATAGGTTAAGGTTGGCTAGGGTTCCAGATTTTGGGGGTTCTTTCTTAATTTTGTTGTTAGGCTTTCAGTTGCGCTTGTACTTATGTTATTTTTGAGAGGAAGGACTTAAAACCTCACTCTCAACTCCACGTTGCAGGATCATCTCATCATATCTCATCACAGAAGGATCAGGGAAGGAGTGAAGGGCAGGAATATAAAGCATCATTTTTTTATATTAATCTTTTTCTTATTACTATCTCTTATTCTCAAAACCCATCAATCCTTAACCTCCTTACAGAAGCTTGGACCAATAAATTCCAAAATTGAGGACAACTTAGGGGAGTATTTCCCTTTTGTTTCCACAGCATACAACTTTATTTTATTGCAATCCACGTGGGTGTTGACCAGATGTACTCAATGTGTTGTACCTTGGCTTCTCAGCATACAACCTCATTTTTTGCAAACCACAAAGTTTCTGTACGCTGGCTGCTGAACATAAAAATCTGGTTTGAAGCACTTCACTAGTGTATGAGCATAATGAACTTAGGTGTTGCATTCTGGCTCCCCAGGGTGCAACTTCATTTTGGAGCACTTCAAGAGGGCATCGGCATAATTCACTTGGGTGTGGTACGCTGGCTGCCTAACATAAAGCTCCATTCTGGAGAACTCCTTAGCTGGGTGGGTTACCCAGCACATACCACTCATGTCATTTTACCTGACATAATCCAATTTTTCCCTCAAGCAGGAGAAGATAAAAAACCATGAGAAAAAAAACAATAACAAGAAAATTGATATATTTTGGAGCATGCCATACCAGGATGGGTTTCCCAGCAGATACCACTCATGTTCTTTTCCCCCAAATCATCCAATGAGTACCTCAAGCAGAAAAAGATAAACAATCATGAGAAAAAATAAAAATAAAATAAAAATAAATAACCAATCATGAAGTTAAAAAAAATATCCAACTTCTGTAATCCAATTCAACTTGTGAGCTCAATTCTCAAAGGCACAAATAATGCTTATATCTATTTGGTCATATTATGAACTAAAATTTGGTTACTGATCTCTATGGTGTTATTTAGAACTATGTTCCTGCAAGAGAATTTTTATCCCTTTGGTTCAACAGGCAGTAAAATGCTCACTTTGACCTGGTGGTTGAAAAAGTTAATTCTTCACTCCAAAAGTATGTTAGATTTGGTGGCTCACTCCTCAGTTCATTTTCCCAATCCACCAATTACATAATTATGTAATTGGATGTAGCAGTTCTGATGATTTGGAGGTTGAATGGGTTTTCCACTTGCCCCTAGAACTTGGTGGAGCAATGTGAGTTGACCTCCACTCATAGATGCTGTCCAGGACCAGAGGGGATTGAAGGTGTAGCAGGATAAAAATATGTGGATGTGAATTGAGGGTGATTTGAAAACCTCTTTCAATGACAGAGGGGGGGAGGTTATATCAACCAAAGATAAAAGAAATATACTTCTTGAGATACAGCTTGGATACAGGTGAGATAAAACTTGCCACATGCCTACGGGTGGCACCCTATTTTTTGTGGTGGATGCAGTAAATTTATGGAATTTCAAGACTAGATGGAATGAGGCTATCCAAGGTACAAGCAGGTAGCATGAGATGACAGAATTAAAATGTAACAAGACAATGCTGAGACAATGAAATAAAAATAGCATAATATATAATTTAATTTAAGTGATAAAATTAGGCTGATTCCTGGGAAGGGGAAGGCTTGGTGAAATTGGCAAGTAAGTGGATGATGGCTATAAAAGGCGTGAAATGATTGTTTGACAATGAATGGAATTGGATTGGAACTGGTGGCTAGTTTTTTGAAAGGTCTGTAGCTGACCAGAGAAGGAAGTGCAAGGATGCAAACCCAATTGCAGAGTTTAATAAGAACTAGTTGTAGATGGTACTGCAAGTTGCAAGTGAGATTGTGGGTGATGACTGAGTTAATTAATATTATGAATGGTCCATTATTAATTCCAAAAATTATTATTGGATTGTATTTTATTTTGAGAATGATTTTTTGTGTCATTCTATTGGACTGAGGTATAAATAAATGAGGAGACTTGAAAATTTCAAAGTAATGGGTGAAAATAGCCCTAGATTTTGGATCATGACTATGGCCATGCTTTATTCTGATAAAAATGTTGAAAAAAATAAATATGAGGATTAGGAGTTCTTTAATGAATTCTAAGAGTTTTTTCTTGATCATTTTGGTAAGATAACTACATAATCCTTTGAAAATTTTATCATAATTTTTGAGTGATTAATTTCTCATTAAGTTCTAATTAATCAAGTGAGGCTTAGAAATATGATTTATTATTGCACAAAAATTTTTAATCCATGATTTTTGAAGATCATGTAAAAGAATAATATTGAGCATTCATCACAATACCACCTGTGTAATTTCTCAAACTCCATATCTCATTTATACTTGTCTCTCTACTCCAGAATAATTTGGCCAAATTTCACTGCATCATCTAATAACCCCATTTGATCTTTCTCCCTTATTTCAAAAGAAATGACAAGCATTTTAAGGCAAATGGGGCACATTTCATGGGAAAAATTTTTCAAAAAGATGGAAGAAATACCTGAAAGAAATGACCATCAAGTTAAGGCAAGTAGGGAACAGGTCATGGGACCAAAGGAAGCAACAATATGAAAAAAATACCTGAAAAATGTATTGGAAATCAGAAGGGAAACAACAAAAAATGTGAATAAATTCCAGGGATAAATCATGGGGACAAAGTTGAGACAAGGAAAGAAGAAAAGAAAGAGAGTTTTCCTGCAAACCTGAAAGAAATGACCAGCAAGTTAAGGCAAGTGGGCACAGGTCATGGGACCAAAGGAGGCAACAAGATGGAAGAAATACGTGAAAAAGCTATTGGCAATGAGAAGGGAAACTGTGAGATTTTAAGTTTGATGCTCTGGTTGAAAAACTGAGAGAATGAGCATTAGAATCTTATCACACTAATTGGAGCAGATCTGAGATTCAAAGGGGTACTCTGGCTTGTGGTATGCCAGAAAAGATGATGTTCATTGACTTGATCAGGCATCACTATATATAGAATAATTACAGAATGATTGAAAAGTTATTGACAAGATGAATGTGAGAAATAGGTTTTATAAGCATAAGTGTGACACACAAGATATCAAAATTTAAAAAGCCACTCTAGATTAAAATAAAGGGGCACTAGATTTGATACTTCCAGAACAATATAAAGGCGTCACTACAATTACATAATTAGGGTGATTGCCACTGTAGGTTATAATAAATATTTTAGTGGAAATAAGACTAGAAAGCTTATCATAGATATCACACTAGACATGAATGCTTAGAGCGTGAAAATGATAAATAAAGAATAATATTCATGACTTATATTTCACACAAGATTCAGGCAACATCAATAGTACACTTAAATTTCAAAACAAAAAACAACAAATGTGAAAAGAAAAGAAGAGGAGGAGGAGATTACAATGTTTGTTCAACAACTGTAAGTACATTCTATCAAAAACCTAACTGGTGATATAAATATTTTAGGTTTGATGAATTGGGTTTTCATATTGGAAGGAGGAATTGAGTCACAGATTGGTTTTCTGGTTTCCCATTGGTTTCATTTTTAGTCAATAGATTCCAATACCTCCCCTTGCTTGCTAGCCTGGCATAAGAGGTAAGATGTTAGTTTCAATCAGAAAATTGGAGTGAAGATGAGGGGAGAGAAATTTGGACATGCCTTCTGCAAGATTTTCAGAAGCTTGAAAGCACTATAAGGAAACATCTTTTGAAGCAATATGGTGCCTGATCCATTGGAGCTGGAAATCAATGTTTTGGGTGTGGTGTTGATAGCAAGGGTTCTCTAGAAGGGCAATGGCCCCTTGATTTTCAAAGTAGAGAGAAGGTGAGAAGAAAGGACATTCAAAGATTTTTGAGAGGATTGAAAGAAGTTGAGATGCCCACAGCAGGTACTGATGCCACTCTGAACAGGCTTGATTCTCTGCCTCAGTGCTTGACAGGTAAACCATTAGATTTTTGGTGTTTTGCCATTTAACAGGGCCATTCAAAAATGCAGAAATACCTGTAAAGTAGAGCTGGTTGTTGCTGGAGGCATTATTTGAATTTCAAAAGGCTCTTAGAGATAAATCTGTGGAGCTGGGTCCTCCTAAAGTGATTCCCAGGCTCTTGGTTTGAATGAGGTAACAGAGATGGTGGAGAAATTTATGTTGGTGAGTGACTGAAGGGTTTCTGAGGAACTGAGAAAGAAAGCTCCAGGTGAAAGCAATTTTGGGTTCAGGGCATTGGAACAAATAGTTCAGAAGGTCTACTCCTTGCCAATAGTTGAAATAGGAGTCTATGGGATTATTGGATATTGGGACTTTTGCTGGTTTCTTGGGAAGCAGAGTGGATTCTGGTTTGAAATTTGTCATTCCATATTTGTAAAGTATGTTCTCTATGTATTGATCCTGATTTAATTGGATGGAGAAAGTACTGCAATCTTGAGTGAATCTCAGGCCCAGGATACACTTGCACTTTCCCAAGTACTCCATTCTGAACCAGGATTTTATTCTCTCCTTGAATTTGAGAAAATCTTCTTTACTTCCACCAATTAACAAGTTTTCCATGTGAATGTAAAAAAGGAATAATTTGATGGGATTGGAGTGAATAAATGGACAGGGGTCCACTTTTGATGATTTGAAGCTGAGAGACAAGAAGAAAGTGGTGAGGGCTGTGTACCATAAACAAGGGCTCTGTTTAAGGCTATACAGGGTCTTTTTATTTTTATTCTGTATCCTGGAGGCACCCCATTATTTAGTTCTTCAAGTTTCTTGATAAAAATGTCTTCCTCTGGTTCCTCATTTAAGAATTTGCATTTGATGTCTATTTGATGCAGTTCAAGATCAAAAGAGGCAATTAGTCTGAGAAGGATGCAAAGTGAAGGCAGAAAACCAGTGGGTGCAAACGTTTCATGAAAATCAATGCCCTCTACTTGTTGGAAAACTCTAGCACATAGATGGGCCTTCTTCTTAAAAAAGTGACTGTTAGCATCAAGTTTTTTCTTGAGTATTCAGGTTCTATCTATTTCCTTCACGTTAAGGAGGTTTGGGAACCACTTCCCAGAGTTGGTGTCTGATGCAGTTGTCATTTTTGGTTTGGATAGCAATCTCCCAATCTGGCCACTTGTGATATTTCTTTGCTTCTGAGATAGTCTTAGTATTTTGATGGGTGGCAGGTTTGGGGGTAATGGGACGGGCCTTGATGTTTAATGTTGAAGTTACAAGCTGTCTCAATGCTTTCTTTTCTTTTATTTCAGTCTAAAGTCTCTTGTCTCTCTGTCCTTATTCTTTTCTTTTTCTCTCTCTTTCCTCTCCAATTTTTCTCAACCATCCAACCACTAGGATGGATGGCTGAAGATACTCCATACGAAGAACGCTCCAACCAAGGAGAAGGCTCAACAACTTCCCTTCAACCTTGTCTCTGATCATGCTGACCAACTGATCAATCCATTAATCCACTAACTCTCATCTAACCAATATCATCAAGGACTCTCCAGAACTCATTCATCATCATTGACTACACAGACAACCTCAACACTCATCAATCAATCAAACCTGGCAGGCAGCTTGAACTTAGTAAGATTGACCAAGACTCAACTCCTTGCTCAGTCAAAGAAATCTAAATGCTTACATTCTCTTACAGTTCTTTCAAGGAGCTGTGTTCCACCCCATCAATTCTGTCACAGTTATTGCCTTAACACAACTGGATATGGTTACTTGATTCTATCCTAATCTTTCTTATTCTCTGAATCTTGCCTTCAGCCATTTGGTTCACCCTTGGTTCTGTTTACCTGTTGTTTCATTTTTGATTTATTTTGTCTTAATCTCATTATTTGCTTTGTCTGTGAAATCCTTTCAGCCTGGTCTTGGTTACCAACCATCATTTCTCACACGTTCAAAAGCCTCTTTTTCTGCAATGAATCAACCGGGGCCATCCTCAATGCCAGGACCAGGGGGGAAATAAATTACAAGTCTCTTTCAATCAAATCCTTATTTGAATCCACCCCTCAATTAACATCAGAAAACTACAGCATGTTGAGGAAGAAATTTGAGAAACTCTTCAAACTGTGAGGAATATTCAATATAATGAACAATCCTGATGACCACATATGCTTGGAAAAGGATTTCAATCAGGAATTTGTCACACACATCATAGCCAAATTAGACTCAAACACTTATGACAATGTCATTGACAACATCAATGAGGATGATTCAAAATTGATCTGGATTTCAACTCAAACCCACTTTGACTTGTCACAATCAGCAAATAGAGCATGGGTATTCAATGGATTCCTCTACAAAACAATGGAAAAAGACCTAGAATTGTTTTTCACATTGGTTAAGGTGCACTTGAAGAAAACTTCCAAGGTTGGGATTGACCTACCCTCAGACATTGTTGTGTACCTGGTTCTTTTCAAGTTTCCCTCAAGCATGCAGTCTATGAAGTCCCAGATCATTCATTCAGAAAGTGAAATGAAGGTTGAGATAGTCCTCAACCACCTAATTCAGCTCAAGAACAAAGCAATTGCTCAAGCTGATCAAGCCAAACACGTCAGTATAGCATTATACAGGGGACCTAGGTGTGAAGACGGCAAACATAATCCAGCTGTTACCTCCCATCCTGCAAGCTCATTATGGTTTGAATTCCCAGATCTAAAGCCTCCAAATGCTCACAATCAGAGCAAGAAAGGCAAACTTAAAGGCAACAACAAGGCTCATTTTAAGTTTTAATCCTTCTTCTGGGGAATCAACTTCACCAACAATTCACTCTCTAGGAGGTTCATCCTAGATTTGGGATGCTTGGTACACATGATTGTCAAGGCTGATTTGTTTACCACACTCAACAGGAGTAACAGGGCTGATAAGATCCAAACTGGCAATAAGAATGCTTCCATCATCATTGAAGGAACCGGCAATGTTGCGCGCCCAACCCAGAATGTAAATCTTAAACTTGCAAATGCAGCATGGGTGACCAAGTCAACTGTCAACCTAATCTCACTTGGCGCTCTTACGGCACAGGGAGAAAAACTTCAGGTAGACTCCAAACGTCAACCAAACATCTTCTTGTTGGTTGTTGAAGGCACAACCATTCTCTAAGGTTCCATTGTCAACAACCTGTTTGTGATAGACATGAATACTGAATCAAAACAGTCCCACTATTCAAACAAAAAACTTCTGTCTCTCCACCGTTCCTTGGGACATGCTGGAATTGAGCGTATGGAAAAATTCCTTAATCACAACATACAGCTCTCTCAAAAGAATGCATTTGAATGGCTAAGCTTCCAAAAAGCCAAAATCACCCAAAGATCCTTTACCAAGCAACAGCAGATAGCTAGTAGGTGCTTTGAAAAAATTCATTTAGATCTCATGGGTCCTATAAATCCTATGTCAAAGCAAGGCTACAGATACGCACTCAATCTCATCAAATCATTCTCCAGATACATTTCTTGCTTTCCCCTAAAGTCAAAAAGTGATACGGCAGAAGTTCTTATCTTTGTAATTGAGAATTGTCACAGCAATACTGGTAAATATCCTGCTGAGGTGTGCTTGGACAGAGGGGGGGATTTTGCAAACAAAAAACTTCAACAGTACTGCCAAGCCCACCATATCAACCAAATCATAAGTGAACCGTATCACTCACAGCACAAAAGAAGAGTTGAACAAGGAAATAGAACAGTGATTGAATCCGCCAGGGCTATCATCTCCCACGCAGGATTGCCAAAATCTTGCTTTCACAAGGTTATAAGAGGAGTATCTCTCATGCTTAATCAAATCCCCAAACAGAAAGGCAATGACTCTCCTTGGAAGAAGATGCAATCAAAAGACCTACAAAAGGACTATGTCAAGCCCATTGGCACTGCAGTCACCTACCAGCTCAACAGCACGGAGATCAGGTCAAAACTGGATGAAAAAGGCGCATCTAGTATTTTGATTGGATTCAATCTGGCTCTTCTGTTGTAAGAAATAACAACGGTGACTGGGAAAATAATCAACACAAAACATTTAATCTTCAACCTTCAGAAGTCAATCAAAATATCCATTGATGACAATCCAGAAATCACCACCTAGACCAAAGTTAAATCCAGTTCTCCTGCTCCTCTTGCCTCCAAATTGCCTTCTAGTTCAACTGTTGATGAAATGATTTTGGATGAAACTGACTTGTTACCTGCAATCAAAACAGAATCCAATTTGGACTCCAAAAGCAACTCATCATCTGAATAAAACTTCCAAAACAACTTACAAAACCGGAATACCATCTCAAAACCAAAGTGTTATGGCTTTGCGGCAGAAAAATTGCCAACAAACCTAGAAAATGCAATGAGAATTCCCCAGTGGAAGGTGTCAACCTCCTGGATGCCAAGATCCTTGCTCTGTTTTAGCTACCAGAGTTGATAGAATAAATAATAAATATATTATTCAATAAATGCAGAAAATATACGTAAAATATTTGGATAAAGCTTATTCCAAGGTTAATTGGTTTGGATATGGTTTATTGTTATAAATCAATATACATAAATTGATTATTAATTATTATATTGAAGGGGCCAAAATTATATTGGGGATCTTTAAAATCTCTCTTTGGGGAATTCAGTATGAAAACACATAGGTGTGGTTATTTTGGAACCTTTAACTTATATTCTTAAAGGATATATTGCCCAAAGATAATATGTATATAAAATAAATGGTGGAGTGGCAAGGCTTTCTAACCAAGCTTCCACAACAGAGAAAGGATAATAAGACTCACTGGTATATTATTAAATCCTTTGGTTACCTTTTTGGGATGTGCACTGATAGGTTAAATCTGTTTACTGGGGTTACAAGGTTGTTCAGCAGTTTAAATTGATAAAAAGGGTTGGGGACAAATATTATTAATCAGAATTAAGCCAAAAATCACTTACTTATCTTGTATAAGTATTTTATTACCTTGGAAAGGAGTCTGTATGTAAATATAACTGGGTCCTGGGTATCAATATCCTCAAAAGAGCTCTTTATTTATAGCTTTTTGATTCCCAATATTGTCCTTCTGAGGGGTACAGGGACTCAAAGGGACGGACACTGAGACTAGCAGGGTAATCAGTGGCATCCCGTCACATGTTCTTGGAGCTGTAGCATGGGTAGAATCTAATTTTACAGGGTATGGGAATTATTCTACTTCATAATTGATTTTCGGACGTGTGAATAACACTAATCTGTCCTTTTTATTTATTATTTAATTAATTATCCTTGGTAAATGTTCCCAGTAAGTTAATGATTATTTTAATCAAAATTTCTAAAGATAGTATGATGTCATGTGAGTTCTCATTATGTATTAAATAATTGGAGTAAAGTCATTATATTTCTTTTACTCCTTATTTTCAAATTTTAGTTGATTTACTAAAATACTTACTTAAAAAATATAAGTCATGGGTATTCATGTAATATTTTTACATCATCAGTTTTCTTAGTATGTCTCAAAATTTTTGATGTCTAGAAATTTTCATAATTGTATATTAAAGTATTTTAATATATTTTTAGAAGTAGTCATTATCTTATTTTTGAAATTTTTGGTACTTTGAATTATATTTAATAAAAAATATGTATAAAGTTATTGAGGTATTCTTATGTAATTTTATGTATTTTAAGACTATCTACTATCCACAGGAACATTTATTACATATGTAGAATGTTCCCATGTTCCCAAGGCTGCATACTTGTCAGAGGCCTGGGGCCGCATACATGGCTTTGACAGGGTGACAGTGCTGTAGCTCAGCCACACGCGGGTGCATTGGCTGCCGGGGCTGCGTGCGGGAATTGTGACAGAACACATTTGTGTCTGTAACTCCTAAAATATACACAACACCTCAATTCTGACTGAATTTTAGGTGTGAAACCTATACGTGACAATACATGTAAAATATTTAATTGGCCAAAAGTTCAATAGTGGTGTTGTGGTATTTTGGTTTTTCTTTCATTAATTATTTGTAACTATAAGGAGTTGGATTTCCAGGGTTGGGTCAGTGAGTGACCCTACCTAATTTTGGGTGGAGAATCTATTTCTGTAATAATATTCATGGTTTTCGTACTCCTTCTTAGGTTAGCTATATGATTATTATTTTTATGTTATTTCTGTTACTTTTGCAGCTTTCTCTGCAATAGTAGCAAGCTGACAGAAGGAGTCAGCAATGAAGTAATTCAATACAATTAAAGAAAAATAAGTGTAGGAGGAAGCAGATGAAAGTGTAGTCACCAACCCACTTGACAGGGTGGCGGTATTCAAAATCAAGACCAACACTCACGGCAAGGCACCAATTTGCAAAACTGGCCTATGTGTGCAAGGCTTCAATCAATGCTACAGTCTTGATTACTTTGTAACCTATGCTCCCACCAGCAAGGTGGCTTCCTGGAGGGTTTACTAACGTTTTCAGCGGACAAAAATCTCAAGATTCTTTAGCTTGAAGTCAAGGGAGCCTTTCTTCACTCAGAACTTGACAAAGAAGTCTTCATCAAAACTCCACACAGATGAAACAGAACTTCAAAGTATCTCAGACTGAAGCAGTCCTTTTATGGCTTGAAACAAGCACCTCAAAACTGGTACCAAATGTTGAGCAAATGGTTCAACTCACAAGGCTTCAAAGAGTCAGACTTTGACCTGTGTCTCTACATAGTTGATGACAAGACTACAATTGTCTTCTTTCATGTTTACAACTTATTTGTGACAGGAGATGTTAATAGTTTCAAAGAGGCCTTCCTCAGTAGGTTCAACAATTCCTTTGCTCACCCGCCAAACACACTCCTGGGAATGAAGGTAGTGCGCATGAGGTGTCTTATTCATTTTTCTCTACCACTCCACAGAGAAAAAGGGCTCCGGGAGCTTGGTCTAACCAACTGAAGGCCTGTATCAACTCCTCTCATGCCGGGTTGACACCTCAGAAAAGCCTAAGAAAAAGATCACAAGGAGTTCCTTTCACTCAATGTGAGGTATAGGTTGCCAATTGGATTGCTGAACTTCATTGCCAGACTTGCTTGACCAGACATTAGTTTTGCTGTCTCAATCTTAGCAAGAAACTTCAAGAAACCTGGCCTGATCAACTGGGAAGAAGTTTGCAATGTCTGGAAATATCTTGCAGCCACCAAAGATCTAATGCTCACAATAGGGTTGCACTCCATATCCACTTGGCTCATCTGTTTCAGCAACGCCACTTGAGCTGATGACCCAGAATCTTGGGTATCACAAAGCAGATTCATCTGCTTGTTCAAAGAAAGTCCCCTATATTTGACTAGTAAACAACAGCAAAGTATCACCCACTCATTGACCAAATCCAAATGTGTGGTGTTATCTAGTTGCCATATTCAAGCTTGATTGCTGAAAAAACTTATCAAAGACATATATCAATGCAAAGTAAGCTTTAATCTTCACCTGATTGAAAACAAGGGGCTGGATGACAAAATAAAGAAATTTGGCTCATGCTCCAAAGCCAAAAACATCAATATTAAAACAAAGAGTCTTTGAGATGACTTCAAACATGGCCTCATTGACATCAAGCTGATTTCATCCTTATCCATGACAGCCAACACATTTACCAAGGCATCAAATAAAAGCTCAAACACTCATCTTGTAAATGCTTCCAACTATCTGTTTCACCAACCTTGGAGTTGTGGGGGTGTTTTAAATGTTGAAGTTACAAGCTTTCTCAATTCTTTCTTTCCTTTTATTTCAGTCTCAAGTCTCTTTTCTCTCTTTCCTTATTCTTTTCTTTTTCTCTCTCTTTACTCTCCAATGTTTCTCAACCATCCAACCAATACACCACTACCAAGCACTAGGACAGACAGCTGAAGATACTCCATATCAAGAACGCTCCAACCAAGGAGAGGGATTGAAAACTTCCCTTTGACCTTGTCTTGGATCATGCTGACCAACTGATCAATCCATTAATCCACTAACTCTCATCTAAGCAATATCATCAAGGACTCTCCAGAACTCATTCATCATCATTGACTACAAAGACAACCTCAACACTCATCAATAAATCAAACCTGGCAGACAGCTTGAACTTAGTAAGATTGACCAAGACTCAAATCCTTGCTCAGTCAAAGAACTCTAAATGCTTACATTCTCTTACAGTTCTTTCAAGGCGCCATGTTACACCCTATCAATTCTGTCACAGGTATTGCCTTCACACAACTGGCTATGGTTAGTCAAGTCTATCCTAATCTCTCTCATTCTCTGACTCTTGCCTTCAGCCAGTTGTTCCACCCTTGGTTCTGTTTACCTGTTGTTTCATTTTTGATTGATTGTGTCTTAATCTCATTATTTGCTTTGTCTGTGAAATATATTCAGCCTGGTCTTGGTTGCCGACCATCATTTCTCACTTGATTTTTCCCCCTGGAAGTTAGACTGCAGTCTTTTGAAATATTTAAGCCAACCTATTTGGGTGTGGTTTTGTACCAAGTAACATAATTTTAGTTTTTTGAGGATGATATTCAGGAAGCAGAAAGGTTTTTGGTAAGATTTTGAGAGTTGCAGGAAGAAGGTAGAGCTGAACTGGAGTTGGCAGGAGTAGTGGAATTGACAGAGTAGTCTGACTGGGAGATTAGGGTGATTTCAGCAGAGGAGGAGGTAATAGGGTTGGCCTGGTCCTCAAATTGAAAGAGCAGATGGTTAGGAGTGTCTGGTTCAAGACTTTAATCCTTAAATAGGAAGACATTGTGGAGAAGCCTCACATGGTGAGACCAGTGAATTTGATCTGAGGAGGGAATCCAGACTTTGAAGGAGTGATGATGCAAGTCAAACCCAATGAGAATAACTTCTATACCAGAGGGAGAGAACTTTGAGTTCCTCCATTTCTTCTCCAATTATACAAATACTTTACATCCAAAATGGGCCAGGTGGTCCAGGGAGAGTTGTTTACCAGACATTTTTTCAAATGGTGTGATTGAGTTTAGGGATGAGTGAGGCTTTCAATTTTCTAGGAAGACATCTGTGGTGAAATTGTCACCCCAGAATTTCAAGGGAGCTCCACTGGTAAGGAGCAAGGCTCTGGTTTTTTCAATGGTGGTGCGGTTCCTGTGCTTGGAAGAAGGATTCTGTTGGGGATTCTAAAGTGAGGTGGTAACATGTTGAATGCCTTTGCTTTCAAAGAGTGCCTTGAGCTTTTGGTTCACAAACTCTCCACCATTTTTTGAGACTATTGATTTTACTTTGCATGAAGTGAAGCACTCAGCTCCATTAAAGAAGGAGAGAATTTGATCATACATATCAGACTTACTTCCTATGTCATAAACCAATGCAAAGCAGATGTGTCCATCAACAATTTTTAGGACATAGTGATTGCCCCCTTTTGATATAGGAGAGATGGGTCCACAGACATCCATGTCAACCCATTCAATTCTTGAAATTGGTGTTGTAAAATGACCGTTAAAGAGAGTTTCAGTCACCTTAGCAATGGGAAAGTTGGGGCATTCAATAGCTTTGGTTGGAAGATGAGGAAAGAGTTTTCTGAGGTAGCTGTTTGTAGGGCTTCCAAGTGGTCAATGAAGATCCAAGGATGACCAAGTATACAGAGCTTTGAAATTGAAGATGTTGAGGGAAAGGAATTTGTCAGAGAATTTTCCAGGAATTAGTTGACATCCATCCTTTACAAATTCAAAGTCATTGTTGATTGGCTTGATTGATTATCCCAACTGGAGGTATGGGTTCATGGAGATTAAATAGTTTGATAGTTTGGGAACTCATTGAGAATCAAGAATTTTGATTATTCCAGAGGCAAGTGGGATGATTGCCAAGCCAAAGCCTACAAAATTAAGGGGGGTTCCATTGACATTGTATAGAAGCAAGTTTGATGCGGTGAAGGAGGCAAAATATTATTTGTGTTTGAGATAGTTCCTGGAGGCTCCACTATCAAGGATAAAAATTTTGGGATTGACTTTTTTGTAACTGAGGTTGGCTTTTCTGTGTTGAGTCTTACTTTGGATTCAACTGAGGGCAGCCTGGTGATAGGCAATAGCAAGTTCAAAATGTAGTTGATGACATTTCTCAGGTGATTGATAAGTATTTGGATTGTGCACTCCATTCTTGCAGAATTGTCTTCAATTTTTATTTTTGATTTGAGAAGAACTGGATGGGAGAGAGAAGAAGATGTTGAAGGCCAAGAATTCTGAGTTTTTTGTGGATTTGGATTGGAATTGAATTTCTAGTCCCAAGTCCAAGAGGAAATTGTCCATGGAAATTTTAACTTGCTTTCCTTTGTATTGTGCAAACTGAAGCAATTGCATGAGTGATAAAGATGGGGGTATTTGTTTGTGGATGATGATTTCCCAGAGTTTTTTGATGTCAGAGGTGTCAATTTTATCAAAGGAAAATTCTAGTAGGAGATGGAATGTTTTTCAGAATTTATTGATGGAGTCTTGTAGATTTTTGTTGGAGAAGGGAATAACACACAGTAAATCCATTAGATTTACCTTGTTTCCAAGGTATTTTGTTGCGTAGTGATATTGCAAATTGAGTCCCAGAGTTCCTTGCGCTCAAATTTGGTAGGATCTTTGACAAAAAAATTAATTTTTTGTTGGTCAAGGTGTAGTTGGATGAATGTGGTGGCTTGTTTCTTCTTTAGGTTAATTTCAGGGGTGATTTATTCTGAGGGCTCAAGAACAATGCTTTCCAGATTTGTATAGTTAAGAGCCATGAGGATGTTTTTACGCCAGCTTGAGAAGTTTCTGGAACCAATGAGCTTTCCTCAAAATACCTATAGAGTCAGAGGATTCTGCCATGGGGGCAGAAGAGCTGGATAGGATGTGTCCTTTATTTACTCCTAGAATTAAATATGTTATTGTGTACCCTGGCAAAGAATCCAAGTCACAGTTAGAGTGAAATTCACCACTGAAGGAGGTAGAAGGTGGAGAGGGGGATGATGAGGGGGATGTATAGGGAAAAGGGTAAGTAGGGAAGGACAAAATTCAGGATGTATTTGGTCTTTGATGTGTTCCTTGTCCTATTGGCTGCAAAGCTGGTATTTTTCAAGATTTGAGCTGAATTCCCCAACTGAAATGGAAGGAATGGATGAGAGGGAATCTTATTACTCTAAAATTAGCCGATGCAGGGATTCAAAGGGGCACTTGTGTTCAAGATAAGTAATAATGGATGATGATGAATTGGCTGGACTAGAGCAAGGTAAAATGGTCTAGATACAAGCCATTTCTTGAATACCAACTTGTGGTTCTAATAAAAAGAAGGATAATGAATAATGAATGAAAAACAACCAAAGAGCTGTCACACATTCAGTGACAGACAGTATGCAACAAGGCAGATACAAAACAGGCCATAAGCCAGGACATAGAAGCTATCAAAAGAAGAACAACAACACAGTAAAACTGAGGTGTTAATTCAAGCTAACTTGGCCATTTAACAATCACTAAAACTAAGAAAGGTTACAATAAGAAAGGAGGTTCTCAGAGATAAGAAGTACATTCAAAGAACTAGTGAATCAGGGTTCTATGTCTGCAAGAGTTTGATCATTAATGTAAAATCAGACTACTTCAACTAAAATTCTTTCAGACTCAACCTTTTCTTGATCTTGAAACAATCAACCAATAGGGTCTATCAGAGTTAGAAAACCCACCATTTTTTTTACCACACCCGCCATTTTTAATGGTGGGTTTCTCAAATACACCTACCCCCTAACTGGTGTATTTCAAGATGGCAGTTTTCATGAAAATGGCGGATTTCAAACATCAAACCGGCCATTAAACCCGCCATTTATGCATCATCATCCATCCACCATCCATCACATCTAAAACACCAATCCACATCAGCAAATCCATACCGGTCCCATCTCCATCACATCACACACATCTCATATCCATTGCTTCACATCTCCATCACTTCACATCTCCATTTCTTCACATCTCTATTGCTTCACATCTCTATTGCTTCACATCTCTATTGCTTCACATCTCCATCTTCATACAAATCCAATCATCATCTCATCACCACACATTAAATCACCATCTTTCTCAATATGCCCCATAAAACTTCTTTGCAGCAAGTTGAAAATGCAAAAAAGTTGACTGAACTTTTGTTAGGATTTGACTGCCATTCAGACTCTGATTCAGACTCCAATTTGGAATCAACTTGGTTGGCTTTGAATGCTTTATTACAAAAGCAATACATGTTTCCAAGAAGACATACTCTCCACAACCCTATGTATGAAAGTCAAAATATTCATCTCCTCCCCAACCTAAGCTTCCAGCAACTGTTCCAAACTCTACTGCCTTCATTCATAAAACTTTTGGAGATGATTGAAGACCACCACATCTTCCAGAAAAATTCTTGGAATCCTAAAGCAATCCAGCTATCCAACTGGCTGTTTCTTTTTGTAGATAGGGATCAAATGGAAATGGAGCAGCAATTCATCAATTAGAAAATCTATTCTCAGTTGGATATGGAACCATTGACTCATACACCAAAAGAGTCATGGTTGCTATCCTATCTTTCCGTCACTCAGTCCTTTCTTGGCCAACAAAAGAATAATGCAAGGAGATATGTCAAGTAATGGAAACCAAAGGATTTCCTGGTTGCATTGGTATTTTTCATGGAACCACCATCCCCTTGATTCAAAAACCCAAGCTAGATGGAAACCACTATTTTGATTGGAAAAAAAGGAAATTGATTCATACATTTTCCATTTGCTTTGATAACATTGTTGATCACACACTGACCAAATATGTTTTGTCTGTTTGTTTAGATACTCTGTGGCACTACAAATTGTTTGCAATAACAACAAGAAGTTCATATCCCTCCATGCTGGCCTTCCAGGTTCTTGTCATGGTTCATACATGTTCAATTGGATGTGGATTGCCTAACAACCAGAGAACTATTTTGACCACAATCAATACTCTCTGGCCAATTAAGCTCATGCTAGTGGGAAATATGTGGTTCCCGCATACCGGAATGTTTTGTCCAACAATCAAGGAAAAACTGATTTCAACTATCATCTTGCCCAATCACAAGTTTGGATTGAGCATGCCATAGGAGTCCTGAAAGGAAGATGGGCCAGCTTAAGGGAAATGCAAAACCAGCTTCAAAATCCCAAAGACATGAAGTTCCTCATCAACTCCATTATCACTTGTGTCATCCTTCACAATCTTTGGGCCAACATTAAAGATGAATGGGACAAAATATTTGAAGATGATATTCGAGATCTGCCTCAAGTCATCCCTGTCCCATCTTTTCCCTCATCTTCTTCTATGAGAGAACGGATTCTTCCTCTTACCCTTGCTTGCTTTTATGAGTAATTTTTGATTATGAACTAGGTAAAAAATCCCTTCACTAAATTTTTTTGGTTTTGGTTGTTCACCCAAGATTCATTGGCTGACTCACTTGTTTTTTTTTTCTCATTTGGTGGGGTGGACTTAGACAAATGGTTTTGGTTGTTCTCCCAAGATTCCTAGGCTGAGGTGGTATTTTTTTTCTCATTTGGTGGGGTGGTCTTAGACAAATCAGACTCAAAACTTCCAAACCCCCCACCTCACCCCACTAAACCACTGGACAAACCACCCACCTCACCCCACCAACCCACCGGAAAAACCACCCACCTCACCCCACCAAACCACCGGACAAACCACTCACCTCACCCCACCAAAACACTGGTCAGTCCACTCCTTCCTCCTCCTCACCAACCACCTCCACCTCACCCATCACCTCCACCTCACCCACCACCTCCCCTTCTCCTTTGGTTGGCTCCCCTGGTAAGCTTCCCCCCCTCCTCCTCTTTATCCTCTCCATAATCCAATGCTCATAGGTTGATTCATCCACCTCCATCCCCTTTCAGGCCCCCCCACCCCCTTGGTTGATTCCCCAGGTAAGCTCTCCCCTCCCTCCTCCTCATTCTGCTTTTCCCTCCCTCTCACCCCCTCTCACTCCCTCCCACTCACTCACCAACACCTCCCCTCTCCCCCCTTCCTTCCCCCCCCCTTGCTCGCCGGCCTCCTTGCCTCCCCCCTTGCTTGCTGGCCCCCTCTCCTTCCCCCTCCCTTGACTCCTTGCCCCCAATCCCTCCTTGCTGGCCTCCTTGCCTCCCCCCTTGATAGGCAGCCTTCTCCCCCCCCTCCCCACCCTTGCCAGCCTCCTTGCCCCCCCCACCTTTACCAGCATCCTTTCCTCCGCCCTTGCTTGCCCCTCCTTGCTCTCCTTGCCTGCCTCCTTGCCTGCCCCCACCCTTGCTTGCCCCTCCTTGCCCTCCCCCTTGGTCTCCTTACCGGCCTCTTTGGCCCCCCCTCCACCTTTGCCGGCCTCCTTTCCTCCACCCTTGCTTGCCCCTCCTTGCCTCCCCCCTTGCTCTCCTTGATGGCCTTGTTGCCTCCCCCCACCTTGCTCTCCTTGCTGGCCTCCTAGGCCCCCCCCACCTTTTCCAGCCTCCTTGCCCCCCCCACCTTTGCCGGCCTCCTTGCCTTGGCCCTTGCTTGCCCCTCCTTGCCTCCCCCCTTGCTCTCCTTGCCGGCCTCCTTCCCTCCCCCTCCCTTTCCCCCCCCCCCTCCTTGCCTCCCCCCTTGCTCTCCTTGCAGGCCTCCTTGCCTCCCCCCTTTCTCATTGGCCCCGCTGCCAACAAGCCATCCTCCATCCCTTGCCTCATGTCAGCTTGCTACTATTGCAGAGCAAGCTGCAAAAGTAACAAAAATAACATAAAAATAATAATAATACAATTAACCTAAGAAGTAGTAGGAAAACCATAAATATTATTACAGGAATGGATTTTTCACCCAAAATTAGGTAGGGTCACTCACTGATCCCACCCTTGAAATCCAACTCCTTATATTTTTAAATAATTAAGGAAAGAAAAACCAAGATACTATGGCTCCATTATTGAGCTTTTTGGCCAATTAAATATTTCAAACTCATTTTCACGTATAGGTTTCACACCTAAAATTCAGTCAGAATTGAGGTGTTGTGTAGATTTTAGGAGTTACGGGTGGAAATGTGTTTTGTCACAATTCCCACACGCAGCCGTGGCAGCCAATGCACCCGCGCGCGGCTGAGATACAGCCCTGTCACTCCGTCAAGGTCGTATACACAGCCCCAGGCCTCTGACAAGTACGCAGCCGCGGGACTATGGGTTGACAGAGTGACAAGCGGCCTGAGAGGCTCAGGTACCGCGTAAACATGCTACAACCTACACAGGAACATTCTACATATGTAATAAATGTTCCCATCGATAATAGACAGTCTAAAAATACATAATATTATATAAAAATACATAAATAATTCTTATAATTATTTTTTATTTAATATAATTCAAAGTACCAAGAATTTCAAAAATAAGACAATGACAACTTCTAAAAATATATTAAAATACTTTAATATACTTTTATGAGAATTTCTAGACATCAATATTATTTTGACATACTAAGAAAACTAATGATGTAAAAATATTACATGAATTCCCATGACTTATATTTTTAAGTAATTATCTTAGTAAATCAACTGGAACTTGAAAATAAGGAGTAAAATCAATATTATGACTTTTACTCCAGTTATATAATACATAATGAGAACTTACCTGACATCAAGATGTCCATAGAAATGTCTATTTATATAATTATTAAATTACTGGGAACATTTACTAAGGATAATTAAATAATACATAAATAGGACAGATTAGTGTTATTCACACGTCCTAATGTCTATTATAA
Source organism: Puccinia polysora (assembly GCA_025617555.3). Classification (NCBI taxonomy): domain Eukaryota; kingdom Fungi; phylum Basidiomycota; class Pucciniomycetes; order Pucciniales; family Pucciniaceae; genus Puccinia; species Puccinia polysora. The sequence continues at coordinate 38,500,638 of CM062633.1, read as the reverse complement.
AGTAAAATAATTCCCATACCCTGGGGAATTAGATGCTACCCGTGCTATAGCACCAAGAACACATGACAGTCTACCCCTGGTTACCCTGCTAGCCTTAGTGTCCGCCCCTTTGAGCACCTACAACCCTCAGAAGGAAAATATTGGGACTCCAAAAGCTATAAATAAAGAGCTCTTTTGAGGATATTGATGGGCAGAGACCCAGTTATATTCATATCAAGACACCGTGCCAAGGTAATCAAGTACTTATAAGAGATAATTAAGTGATTTATGGCAATGTCTGATCAGTAATATCCGTCCTCAACCTCTTTTTATCAATTAAAACTGCTGAACAACCTTATAACCCCAGTATACAGGTTTAACCCATCAGTACACGTCTCAAACAGATACCCAAAGGATTAAATAATATACCAGTAAGTTTCATTATCCTTTCTCTGTCGTGGTAGCTTGGCTACAAGCCCCTGCCACTCCACTATGTATTTTATATACATATTATCTTTGGGTAAAATATCCTTTAAACTAAAGAACCCAAAGTAACCAGGACTACGTGTTTTCATACTGAAATACCTGAAGAGAGGTGTTAAAGATCCCCAATATAATTGTGGCCCCTCTAGAAAAATATTTAATAATCAATCTATTCATATTGATTCAAAAAAATAAACCATAACCAAACCACTTAACCTTGCAATAAGCTTAATCCAAATATTTTACGGATTTTTACTACATTCATTAAATAATATATTTATTATTTATTCTATCACCTCTGGTAGCTAAAGGATAGCAAGGTTCTTGGCATCCAGGAGGCTGACACCTCACCACCAGGCACCTGCCCCCCCTTGCTGACTCAGCCTGACCCAAGGCCCTCCCCAAGGCCCAACCCAATAGGTTTTCCCCCAATAATTTTTTTTTTTTTTTTTTGATGATGTAACTTTTTTTTTTTTGATAAGCCCGGCCCAATTAGTCCACACCCACACCCAGTAATTTTTTTATTAGTTTTTGGTTGTTTTTTGGTGATCATGTGACTGACATTTTTTTTTGTAACCCTTCTTTGACCCCTTTTTGTTCAATGCCATCCCTTCTCCCACCCCACTCACAATTTTATACTCCAAATTGAATCTCTTTTTGATCCTCACCCTACGTGGATCATTTGCCTGGGAGGGAACAAGATGGAAGAGGATGAGGCAACAAACATAAAGAGAGGTGGCAAGCAGAGGGCTCTGAAGCAAAAGAGGGATCAAATGAGGGCCTCCAAAATCTCTTTGGAACTTGCAGAAGGGCGCATCAATGAAAAGTTTGTATGGTCTGAACGGAAACTATGACCTTTGGATCTGTATCCTGCAATTACTACTGACAACAAAAAGATCAATTGAAAACCCTGAGCGGCTGAGTTTGAAATTGCCAAGCAGACAATCAATCCATTCCATTTCTTGCATCATGGAGAAGTAATTGTTCTCAATAATTCTGATCACAACAGTCTTGTTGCAATAATTGAATTTTCCCATTGGATAAAATTTCTGATCAAGACAAGAAGGACATCAACTTTGTGACAAATTTTCTTCACCAGTCAAAAAAATTTGTCAACACCGTTGGTCCCTCAAGATCTTGGGGTGGCAAAATGTGGGCAATTGGATGGCAAAAATTGATGGACCCCTTTGAGTCATTTGGACGCTATGTGAAGAAATCATCTATTCAATGTTCCCCTCAAGTGTATCCTTTTCTCAATCTTAAGGAGAAAAAGTCTCTCAAATTTTAAGACAAATGTTATGCAATTTGGCCAGACTTCCCTTTGAATCAAACTGTGAAATAATGAAGGAAAATGGAATCCCCTCCTTCTCATCACTTGAATTTGGTTCTTGGCCTACTCCCTTTGACTGCTCTCTGCATGTCACCTTCACATCCAACTCTTTTTACAACTCACCTCACATTGACAAAGGTGAAATCTCTGAGTATTCCTTTTTAATTGCAGTTCCAAGCAAGAAATCTCATGGAAAACTTATTGAAACTACGGATGAATATGGAGTATCAGATGGCGATTTTGTTTTTCCTGACCTGGGTTTTGGAATTGATTTCAAGCAAAGAAGGTTTAGTGAAAAAAGGTTTGGGCAGCAAATAAGTACAAGCACTGTACTTTTCCTGCTGTGGAGACTGCCACTCATACAAGAATGGCAATTTCAATTCAAATAAACAAAAAGACTAGAAACACTTGCAGGGACTTGGGGAGTGGGAAAATATACTCCAGGAAAAAAATGTAAATAAAAAGAAAAAATATTTTTTTATTGGTGGGGTTAAAAATAGTCTTAAGCATTGTTGTAATCAAAAATTATTTTTTCTTTCTTTTTAAGTTTTTCATCAAACCAAATATATTTACAAGCCCAGCATTTGAGTAATCTACTTCAATTCATCTACTGTTCTACTGCTACCAATGCATGCCATGGCTGCTGACCACTTATCCTTTTTTTCTGTTGCCATTTCTCCCTCTCCATTTTCAGTTGTGCTTGCTGTTGATCCTTCTCCTTTTCCTCTTTTTGAAATTCTAGCTCAGCCTGTTTCAAATTCCACTCAGCATCCCATTTTTGCTGATGAGCCAAACTCTTGGCTTTCTGCTTTTGAAAATCAATATCCAGTTGACAATCCCACTTCTCCTTTTCAAACTGAAGCTTTTCAGATTCAATTTGCAATTTCACAGGTTTTCAGAGGGGAATAGGAATGAGCTAGATTTTGACAGCAAGGGGAATCCAATGGGCTTACTTGAATCCCACTTCTCCATGATCTCCTTAAAGGCCAAAAATTTGAAGTGTTTCTCCTCTTTTGAATGCTATTGGGGTTGATGTTGATTGAATTGGAGGCCTTCTGCTTTCCATTTGCAGAGGAGTTTTGTGTGGGAACATCATTGCTCTCATTTGAAGGGGATGTCTGGGGCCCAATTGGCTTGAGGTTTTGGGCATTCAGGAATGGATGAGGCTGTTTCTTTCCAATCTAAATCAGTCAGGATTAACTGGACAGAAGAGAGAAGAACTTGATTCCTTACTTGAGCAGATGTTGATGGCAATGGTGATACAGGAATGACATCCTCCTCATTGGCCAAGTTCTCCAGTTCTTCCACCGCAGGAAGAGAGCAATCAAAAGAAGTAAGTGAGGGGTCCAAGGTTGGGTTTGACTCCCCAATCAACATGGAAGTAGACATGATTGGAGCTGATTGTGTTTGAATATCTTCCTCTGCATTGGATGGGGGCGACTCATAGGTTTCTTTGGGATCACCATTGCTAGGCTGAGCATCCCCAGCCAATTCCTCAGCGTCAACTGAATTGGATTTTTGGGAATGAAAAGCGGCTAGGGGGTCATGTTGGCCTTGTTTCCAAAGATTTTATCCATTTGAATATAAAAATGACAAATGGAGTCCAACTTATCAACCACAGAGTTGATTCCCTTGGTTTTGTTGGATTCAAGGATACCAAAGCTGGTGGAGATTGCCATGGAGTGGGCCTTTTTGTACTTGACTCAATAATTCTTGAATTGCTCCCTCATATCTTTAGATGACAGATCCAGCCTAACTTTTGTTTTATTCTTGAGTTCATTGGCAATCAGGAGATAACCATTGACCTTAGAGGATGGAGGTTGGCCAAAAGGTGTTTCATTGTCCAATCCAAATCAAGCATCTTAGTTGGAGGGAATTTGGAGCCAGTTCACCAGGATGATGTGATCAGCTCTCTTGAGCTGAATTGAGCCTTTGGAAGCTGATGGGGGATGATTTTTGGATGTTGAGCTCCTTGGGGATGTTTGCTTTGGTCCATTGGATTGTTTAGTGGACTTTCAGGGGGAGGATGGCTGAGGGGCCATTTAAAAATAGTAAGAGGGATGAAGGGATGAAGGGCTATGAGAGTGTTTAAGTGGTGAAATTGATGATTTGATGAGAGGATGAGAGTGATGAACCAAAGAGAATAAGAAGAGATTAGAGTGATGAAGTGACAAGAGGGATAAAGCAATGAGAGTTAGGATGTGATGAAAGTGATAAAGTGATGAGAGTGATGAAGTGATGAGGAAAGTGATCCAATGAGAGTTAGCTGGATGTGATGAAGGTAATAAACAGATGAGAGTAATGAACTGATCAGGATAGTGATCCAATGCGAGTGAGCTGGATGTGATGAAAGTGATAAAGTGATGAGGATGGTGATGAAGAGATGAAGAGTGATGAATCAACTTTTTTTCTGATGAGGTTGGAGTTCAAGGAGGTGGGAAGCCAGGGGTTGATGAAGTGGACAGGTGGTGGAAGCCTTTAAATACTTTATTTGAAAAAAACCACTTATTTCCAGGTAACTCTGACACCTCTGATGCGAAATAAGTGGTTTTTTTTGATTTTTAATGGCCAGTTTGAAATTGCAGATTTGGTTTGAAACCCACCATTAAAAAATGGTGGGTTTGCTTAACTCTGATATGCCCTAATAAGAGGACAACTAATTAGTGATATGAGAGATAATTTTTAATCATAAAATACTACTTTCATGAGGTCCACAATATCTGAAAATAATCTTAGATTTAAAATAATTTTTTGCCAAATTTTTTTAATTCAAAAAGGAAGGGCACTAGTTGCCATAATTTCAACAGTATTTGACTGGGCTCATAACCTGCAAGAAATGACCAGCAAGTTAAGGCAAGTGGTGCAAATTTCATCGGACAAAAGGAGGCAACAAGATGGAAGAAATAACTGAACAAGGTATTGGTAATGAGAAGGGAAACAAAAACAAATTTTAAAAGAAAAGAAGAAGAGGATAAGAGTGCAATGGTTTGTAGATGACTGTAAGTACATGCTCTCCAAAACATAACTGGTGATAGGCAGAGTTTAGGTTTGACAAATTGGGTTTTTACATTGGACATAGGGGTTGAGTCCCAGATTGGATTTCTGGTTGCAAGTTATTTGCTTGTTGAGTCAAGGGATTCCAAAAGATTGTCTATCATTTTTCTCTTCCAGCTCCTAAATACACATGGCCTTCTTACTTTCCTTTTCTCACTTATTCTTACTCACTCTTCCTTATTTTCAATCTTGCTCTCAAATCATCTCCATTCATTCCTCCCCATAAATAAATTTTCCTGACTTCATTCAACTCCTTCCTGATTGGATTGCCATCTTATCTGAAAATAAAACTCCTTTGAATCAACCAACTTCTGAATCAAATCAACCCATCTTATCTAGTTGTGATTTTTCCTTTATTTGTCATTTCTAATCACCAATACTGCTTTCCCTCACCTCTCACTACAGGCTGCAGTTCTCCTCTGCTCTCTCAAAATTCCTCACAAAAGTTTTACATCTATTTCTATTGTACTAAATTGAATGAAAGTTGTCTTTCCCTCATTTCTACTGATCTTTGAAGAAATAAATTATAGATACATTTTAAAATCAACTATTTACTCAAAACCATAATTCCATGGGTAATAATAATAATAATAAGGTGGGCACAAATGGCTCATACCCATTTTGTTGGAATTTCAAGTTGTGTACCCTTTCTCTTGCTGGTGTTGATGTCATCAATGTCCAAATTAAGTTCACAGATGTATTATGAAAGCACATAATTTAAAGGTGATTACATTCATGCATGGTGTCCAAGCACTTTGTATTATATCTTTGTGGCAATTCCTATTAAGAATTTGTTGTACAATCTGGAACACACAGACCTGGAGACTGCCCAACCTGATACACAGTGCCCAGGAATCTGTGCACAATCTACAACTTTGTTAGCAGGTGCACATGCTGCATTCAGAAATTTGACAAAACTTCAATTTGCCCATAAATCCTAAGCTCAACTGTAATGCCATTCCCAACATTTTAGACATAAAAAATAGGCATTAATTATACATTGATCTTATATTTATCAGCAAGAAGGGGGAAAAATTGGGGGGTGGCCCCAGTGGCCAGCTGTACCTAAAATGCCAACACAACTCCATTTCAGTCATGAACATTCTCTTTGTTGTTTTTTTACTCATTTTCTTTGTTGTTTTTTTACTAATGCTCAAAATTAGTGGACAGCAGCAGAGGCACCTAGGGTTTTGCAGGGCTTTGCATACAGCAAATCAAAGTTGCTTGAAATATTGAGCCACAAATGCTTTGTTACTTTGTTCTTTTATTCTTTGTTTCTCTGGCTGCTTGATTTCCATTTGTGCCCAAACAGGGGGGGAGTCTGCAAAAGATACAATTGCATTGGTTTTTCCCATTCGATACAGGCAAAGAAGAGTGAGATTGACGCCCGGATGAGTGAGATTGACGCCCGATGAGTACAGAGTCCTGAGAGTGATAATAACCATGGGAAAGTACAAATTAAATTCATCCAATACAACAGCGTTTGGGAAGCAGGGACATGTGTGATTTAATTCGAGGAAAGCAGCAGTGATCGACGGAAGTTATCAATAATTTAGGGCATTCATGGAAAATTCAAGACGACTAGAATTTGGGTAGAAAAATGTATTATTCCTTAGTCAAAGATTAAGTAAGATTCACCTCGTTGATCAGATCTGATGAGCGAGGCACGCGTTGACTAGTGTATGTGACAAGTAGCAAGAAAGGATAGATGGGTTGCGCAGAGCTAGGACCATTGCATCGGACCGAAACCACCCTCAGGTACTTCGTAAAGTCGGCACGACCTTCCGTCGCATCCGTCGGCGAACTTGGTATTTCCAATCTGGCACAGTGTTGTTGCTAAGCAAAAGGTCAACTAAAAATAGTCGAGCAAGTTTAACTCACCCAATTCCATTCCTGGCCATTGTACTGAAACGCGAAGAAATACACCAGGCCAAAAATGGCTATGCCCGCTCCAAAGCCTGCAGTGAGTGTCAACGCGTATTTTTCTGCGATGGAAAGTTTGATGAGTAAAAGACTATTGCGGACACCTGATTCAAGAGGTCACTCACCATACCAAGCAGTGTATCGATACTTGAGAAAACGCTGAAAAATAATCGCTAGAGGAATAGCCGGTCTAATACCGCGATTCAAATTAATTCAAACCTGCATTGGAAGGAAAAAACTTGCGATATCTCACGTCAAATACGCCAAATTTAACGGAGCGAAACTCAAGGCGCCTGCAAAAATGACAGGCTAGTTGCGAAGAAACAAATCAAAGGTAGTCAGGCATTGCAATTTGGGGGTTAGTCAAAACATCTTACCGTGTGAACTAATCGCCAACCAGAACGAGGCCATTTTTTAAGCAAAAGCCAAGGGATTACAGGAGCGACCGCACCGAGGCTGAAGTTATTGTGAACCAATGGAATTGTGTAAGGTATATATCTCCTAGGGAGCGAGAAATACAACCTTTGACTCACAGAAATCCATACATGCAGAAGCTGTATAACGCACCCTCTTTGGTGAAAAGCCTTAGGGGACCGACCGCACCCCAGATAATTGACGAAGAGAAAAAGGTGTTGTACCCTGTGGAGGCAACATGGGATGCAAGCAGATTTCGCTCTTGGCGTTCAAAATGATATCACCAACAAGGGGGCGATGAGCTATCTACCTGGACAAATGAAATGCAGATGCTGTGTGGGAGAACACAAATCCGAAACATTCGCTATCTGCCAATCTAGCACTGCGGCAGGGCAATTAAAACATCAAGTACGGCTCGTTATAATCATCAGGTGATAGGCGTCAACTGCTTGACCAACCTCCAACAGAGATGAAGGCCGACAGAATGGTGCCAACGCTTTGAGCGGCAAACGTAGCCCGAGGAGGAATCTATTCGACGATGGGGACTTCAGTCTTCGTCGGGCCTTTTTAAGACGAGGCGGCTGTTACTGCCAAACCTTACTTTCACATAATGAGCGAGCTGCAATATTAGAGAGGTCACGGTTAATACACTTCAATTTGCCAAGAGACGAAACGAACCAACCTTTAAATCTGACGCATATCCTAAAGCTTGAGCAGTAGTGATGTAGCCGTATGCTAAATTCAAAGGATGACCTTAGTATGTTAAGTGGAGGAATGACACATGAGTGTGGAAGCACTGACTCTTAAACAGCATATTTCCCAGTGGCCTAAAGTCAAATATCAACACATCATCCAACCTACCCACTTAACAATATTTGAATTCTCACCTTCCTTCCAACGCGTAACCTCCAACCAACTCCGAGATAACCTGATGAAAAATGCTTGCTCGGCAGCTGGCGCTAAAGACAATTTAACTTGTGCAAAAACCTACGTTCAAAGGGGCGCTTATCGAAGCAACGGCGCTTACTGAAATGTGGAACCGAATGAATGAGTCAAAGTCATGGTAAGTAAACTGGGGATGTTACTTACAGATACCAGTGGGGACGATCAGCACAGCCGCAAGACCGAAAGCGAAAGCCTAGCATGCAGAACGTGCGGTTAGCATATACATAGCATGATTTGCAACTCGGTCGAGCACTTACCAATCCCCACAAGGGCATTTGGGTATGACTGTAAAGCCTATGAGTCAGGATGAAAATTGGAACGTTTCAAAAAACTCGACGACCCACTAGTACTCGATCATGAAAACGGCCATCGCCATGGAGATAAGACCAATTAACATGAACCACCATTGAGGAACTACAAAGATGGAATGGATTTGTCAAATATGGCATGACCCATTGAGTTGGGGAAAAAAACGCAATGGTTGAAGCTTGATGGGAATCTCACCTTCCGGATAAGCACTCATGAGACGACAGTGTACATCCGACATGTACTTTTCATCGATTTGATACTTTTTGATACTCGTTTTATCTCCAGGTGGCAGTTTGGACCGTGACAAACGAAGTGGATTGGAAGAGTTCCAGCGAAATTGGCGCCAAAACACCCTGAACCCTGAGGCGAGATGCTTCCGATAGAAAAGTATACTGTGTGTGATGGTGCTTGTGTAAAGTGCAAAAAATGCAGTGAAACTGAGGAAAACCACAACTTGAGCGATTCGATAAAGCAGATGTGGCATAGAGCGACATGTTGCTTCTTACGTAATTATGCTAGCGGCAGACATATAGGGAGGAGAATATGCCTCGTATTTTGCCTTTAAGTCGTGTATCAGAAGCTGAACTTCTGCATAGCTAAGAAATAATCACAGACCTGGTCAAGATCGCCGGATGAATTGAGTACCCGAGAGGCATTGAACCTTTTCCTGGTGAGAGATAACACGTCGTCACAGAAAAATCAGACGTCGTTATCTAGCTGGGTTGAATAGCCCTAAACATACCCGAATCGATCGAAGATACCTGAATCCAGAAAAAGAAGCGACATAAGTGGACACAATTTCACGTAATACTAGAAAATTCGGGCGATTGCAGCTTGCCATTAGTGTTAATGGGAAGGTATTGGGTGTGTGCGATTCTGCCGAAGAAAATGAGACAAATGGCCAAAAATCCAACCAGGGCGCCGACGTAAAGATTGATCTGGACGAATGTGGAGAACAGGATCAGAGGAATATAGGGTGTGAGTAGAGCTGATGACAATGACATACAATAGACCAGAGGGGTGTGACAACGGGATTGATTGACAGAAAATTCCAGTCAAAGGTAGGAAAAGGATTTAGTCCAAGTCCAGTGACTGTCCCAGTGATCATGGCCAGTTTGACATTTTGAGGAGCTATCCAAGTCGTCCAACTAAGGGAAGAAATCAACAAATGAAGTGGGGAGGGAAGAAGCGACGAGAAAGTGATGAGAACTAGCTGTAAGCCTTGTAAGAATGCGAAAATAACTTTCGCATTCTTACAGACCTCTTGAAATTCAAGAAAGTTCTCACTTGAAAAAAGACAGGGTTTGAAAAAAGACGTCCGGCAAGATGAAATCTAAGGCGACGGCATTCATTAGCCCGCGACAGGTGGGGAAACAAAGGACGCGTCATGGCTTACAGATCCCGTAGCCAATCTACAAAGTGATTCATTGTTAGCATTTATCCGAGAAAGTACCGGCAAAGCACCAAGTTCGCATACCTACCATACAAATCATGAAAAAGCGCATTTGCGAAATCTTCCAACCGTTGGCAGGCAGATTTTCTTTGACGTGAAGTGCTCGTAACACTGAAATCTCAAGCAGATTGCCCCACCATACCTGCAAGTTTCCGATGAATGCCAAGACCAGTCGCTGCACATCGAGGCAAATAAGCAGGACTAACCATTGCCGATGGATAAACAAGAAATCTATGCGAAAAAAATGAAAGAACCGAGTCAGCTGATGGCATCTCCACTAGCTGATTCGCTGAGCAAAGCGTGGCACATACTCCCGAGTGAGACCCGCCAAGGTATACCCAACCAGTTGGGAACTGAGTGCCATTGTGAATTGAAATCCTAAGTCGTTTCCAAGCGACTGATTGTTATAGAATCGGGGGATTCTGAGCACTGCAATGATATCCGTTACCTGTAAAGAGGTACCTCAGTTGGTTCAAGAAGAGGCGAGACTAAGATAGCATCGGCTGGAACGCAAAAGCACTCACGTAGGCCCCTCCGAAGGAAACGTTGGCCATCTAGATGTTTAAGCCGTATCAAAAAGATCTGTCGATCAATTGTTAAACCACCAAATTCTAAGGGTCCAAACTTACAATACTGATAAGCATGTGTTCTTTCATGCTGCATTTCAAACACATTTCACGACTCAGCTCTATCGACGAACTTTGAAAAGATTGAAATAAGTTTTTACTAACTTGAAGGGGCCAGGATTAAGGCTGAATTCGTAGCCCGAAATTCGGTAAATCGTGGATGGCAAAACACGGGCCATAAAGCCTGTATGGAAACTCAAACAGGGGGCACGTAAGTTTGGGATGAGGTAAGACGGAGCCTAGCTCGTGATTGAAACGATGTGACCCACATCCCATAGGGTATGCCACAAGCTGAGCAAATGTGATACTGAGATTGATTGAGGGAAGTCGTGGCGAAAAAAATTGGTTGAGACCGGTGCCTAGAAAAACCAAGAAAATTCCGATAATCCACATCCTATGCCGTAGGAGAAAAGATTAGCTCTGGTTGTAAGGATAGTTCACATCAGACTAGATTCGAAATACCGACCGAAAAGTAGTTACTGGCGTGCTCGGGTCGTCAAAGGCATCGACGATGGCCCGTACCTAATTGGAATCATTAAGTGAGTGAAATGAAGGTCTGATTCGAGCAGAAGCAGAGGAAAACCAAGATAGACGACGGTATTACTTCAGGATATGGCGAATTCTCCTGAGCTAACGTCAACTCCGCACGTATGGCGTTCGTGATCTCCAACACGATTTCGGGCAAAGTACCAGGCTTCAAGGCCTCAGCAGCTTGTTCGAGAAGCTCGCTTGGAAAATTCAGGTCATCCCTACAAACAGGAACTAGTTCAGATGAATTGTGAAGAAAGCTCAACTGGCTAAGTAGGCTTAGGTAGCTGAGCAATGATATGTAAACAACACCGACTCGTTTTCAGCGATAATCCCCTTGAGGTATGCAATGACCCTATCTAAATCTTCAGGCTCAGTAACTTCCTCCTTCCAAACGTCTGGATCTGCGTTGGCTTTCTCTAGGGGGGGAGGTACTGTTACGTCGCTGACCTTGCCCATACTGGTGAGGTCGTCGAGAAGCAAAGGCGAAGGGCAAGCAGATAGTTCCTGATCACTTTGAGACTGATTAACCTGAGCTCCGAGGGTTTGGGTCATGTTGGAATGCGCGGTGGACTGGGATGACACGCGGAAGTTGTACCGTCGAAAGGAAGGAGCACCGAGTTACGACTAAGACTTGAGGGAACTTTGCCAGTTCAAGCAATTCCCCCGTCGACTCCGGGCTAGCTCCCACAGCTTGCTGTTGCTCCGGTTCGATGATTTGACCTCGGGTGGGTCAGATCGCCCAGTGAAAAACTACGGCAGTCACCCCGGCGCCGGTTGCGTCTCTCAACTGTAACTCGAACCTGAAAGATGGGGAAGGGAAGGCCAGTGAGGCGGAACTCGGGAGGCACTAGAGCTGCGTGAAGAAAGTCCATGGAATCTTCAATTGAGCTTAAAGGTAAAGGCACCGGCAAAGATTCGCTCATGCAACGAACTCTGTCTTGTCAATACCCCGTACGTCTCTAAAACCTCACGTACACTGTATTAACTGCGTAACACTCTGATGGGGTTATACTCAACCTGAGACCTGATGGCCAGGGCACGAGACAGCGAATGCGTGTGTCAATGGGTAAAATCGATGAACTTAGGGAAAGTTGGGGTTTGAGTAATCGGTCGGATAGTGAAGGGTGAGACGATTCTTCGCCAAAGAGCCGAACGCCTCTTCGCCTAGAGTGTGTCCAATAAATGTTTAGGTCATGAGCACACTAGCAGATAAGCGTTAGAGTGAATTTATTTTTGCGTAGAGGAGGAAGGCCATTCGGGAAGCTTCATTTCCGTGCAGTTTGAACCCAGCGATCCCCAGTTAATTTCCAAAAACCTTCCGATCACCCAGGCTCGGCGTAGTGTTGCAGCCTTGTCAGCAAGGATGTGGAAAAGTTCTCTGCTAGCGTCAACTCGCAGAAAAGTCGCTTGACTCGCTACGATGGGGATAGCCAATGAGCAATTGGATGTGCACAATCCGATAGGATGATTTACTATCCCAGGTTGTGACAGTTTGTGGCGATGTGGCCAGTAAGAAGGTATGAAATTACGAGATGGAGAGTAATTTTCAGCGACCACGCGCATTTTCAGTTTCTCTCTAACAAACTGTTGTTCATAAACAGTGGCATCCGTTTCTACCTATGGTATGGTCCATGCTCACCTTGAAATGGCGAAGCAAAATCACTATTTTCCTGGCCTCGGGCCAAGTTTGGGTGAGACTTTAGAAACTTATCCATGGGGCTGGTTATCCGATCACCTCATAAACCTCAAGTTTCCAATATCCAAGTGTGCTGATTTGTCCTATTTACCGTCTTTTGGGGCACGTAGATGTGTGGGGCCAACGCCCCTGCCGAAGTGATCCTACTCACCATCGGTGTGAGAATTTTTTTTCTTGGCTGGGAGGCAAGATAGGGAATTAGAAGGGATGCCACTAATCGAATGTTGTAGTTTTTTGCGCCGACTGGTCAAATAAGTCCTATCGACTGTGGGCATACACAGGCCACTATATTTGTGCAAAGGTATTACTAGCTCGTCATACACCGCTCTAGCAAAACACCCCGTCTCTGGCGATTATATCTTCCCGATGGCCCGGCTGATCAAGAATCGGCTGAAAGATTAACATCGGTGGATGTAGTTATCGCTAGACTCGTTCATAAGGCGGCCTGCTCAATTTACCTTGGGCTGGGTCTATGTGCTGGCTCCTGCCTGATTGGCGACTGGCAACAAGCATCGTGCTAAGGTTCTTTGCAATTTTCGGGGACTAACAGCAGACCCCGAGAGACAAAGGAGTCAAACATTCCTGGGCAGTCTGAGGCTTCCAACATGAGTCATGACGGATGGCCCGGCGCCCATTGTAATTACTCGAATAATAGGAAAATAGGTTGAGGTGAGGGTGGTTGCGACACCCATGAAATCAAGTCGAGGGGTTAGGCTGGTAGGCGATGTGTTTGGGATTTTGCCATAGCCACATGTTTTCAAATGAACGTAGCCCAGGGACAGTCGGTCCCTCAAAGTTTATCCAGAATCAGGCGACCCGAAGCCCACCGGCGAGGTCAAGAGTCATTGGTCCGCCATCATGAGCGCATGTAGTATGCAGCTGTCGTATGTGCCAATGGTGGTTCATTCAAAGTCAGCCGAGACTGACACAGTGCCTTCAAACCATGCAACTCGCGAAATGCTCCTTCCCACAAACAGCAATCACTTAACCCATCATCAGTCGATTGTTGGCCGGCCCGCCGTCAAAACATGAGCCGGAATACCGATCGCGAGAAAGCAAGCGAGTCATCGACCAGCCCAGGACCATCCGTTATCGACCATCGGCGGAGTTATTTCGAGCATCGCAAATCAGCCTACGTCATTCAATGACGCTAGCGGGCAGCTTCAGAATGTGCATAGGCCCCGACAAGCGTCAAGACTTAAGATTCAGTGTCAGCTTGCTACTATTGCAGAGCAAGCTGCAAAAGTAACAGAAATAACATAAGAGTAATAATAATAAAATTGAACTAAGAAGGAGAAGGCAAACCATAAATATTATTGCAAAAATGGATTCTCCACCCAAAATTAGGTAGGGTCACTCACTGACCCCACCCTTGAAATCCAACTCCTTATATTTTTAAATAATTAAGGAAAAGAAAGACCAAAATACCATGGCACCACTATTGAACTTTTTGGCCAATTAAATATTTCACATCTATTGTCACCTATAGGTTTCAAACCTAAAATTCAGTCAGAATTGAGGTGTTGTGTATATTTTAGGAGTTACAGACAGAAATGTGTTCTGTCACAATTCCCGCACACAGCCGCAGCAGCCAATGCACCCACGCGCGGCTGAGCTACAGCTCTGTCACTCTGTCAAAGTCATGTACGCAGCCCTGGGCCTCTGACAAGTACGCAGCCGCAGGACTAAGGGTTGACAAAGTGACAGGCGGCCTGAGAAACCTAGGTACCGCGTAAACATGCTACAACCAACACAGGAACATTCTACATATGTAATAAATGTTCCCATGGATAGTAGATAGTCTAAAAATACATAAAATTATATAAAAATACTTAAATAACCTTTATACGTATTTTTTATTAAATATAATTCAAAGTACCAAAAATGTCAAAAATAAGATAGTGACTACTTCTAAAAATATATTAAAATACTTTAATATACTATTATGAGAATTTCTAGACATCAACATTTTTGTGACATACTAAGAAAACTAATGATGTAAAAATATTACATGAATACCCATGACTTACATTTTTAAGTAATTATTTTAGTAAATCAACTGAATTTTGAAAATAAGGAGTAAAATAAATATAATGACTTTACTCCAAATATTTAATACATAATGAGAACTCACCCGACATCAGAATATCCCTAAAAATGTCTATTAAAATAATTATTAACTTACTGGGAACATTTACTAAGGATAATTAATTAAATAATAAAAAGGACAGATTAGTGTTATTCACATGTCCAAACATCAATTATAAAGTAGAATAATTCCCATACCCTGTGGAATTAGATGCTACCCATGTTACAGCCCCAAGAAAACGTGACAGGCTACCACTGGTTACCCTGCTAGCCTCAGTGTCCGTCCCTTTGAGCCCCTGTACCCCTCAGAAGCACATTATTGGGACTCCAAAAGCTATAAATAAAGAGCTCTTTAGGGGATATTGATACCCAGACACCGCGCCAAGGTAATCAAATACTTATAAGAGATAAGTAAGTGATTTATGGCTTTAGTCTGATTAATAATATCTGTCCTCAATCCTCTTTTATCAATTTAAGCTGCTGAACAACCTTATAACCCCAGTATACAGGTTTAGCCCATCAGTTCACGTCCCAAACAGATACCCCAAGTATTTAATAATATACCAGTGAGTCTTATTATGCTATCTCTTTTGTGGCAGCTTGGTTACAAAGCCCTGCCACTCCATGGTGTACTTTATATACATATCATCTTTGGGAAAAATATCCTTTAAACTAAAGGGCTCAAAGTAACCAGGCCTACGTGTTTTCATACTGAATTCCCTGAAGAGAGGTTTTAAAGATCCCCAATAGAATTGTGGCCCCTCTATAAAAATATTCAATAATCAATTTATTTATATTGATTTAAAACATTAAAGTATATTCAAACCAATTAACCTTGCAATAAGCTTTATCCAAATACTTTATGGATTTTTGCTGCATTTATTAAATAATATATTTATTATTTATTCTATCACCTCTGGTAGCTAGAGGATAGCAAGGCTCTTGGCATCCAGGAGGTTGACATTCAGAACCAGTCAAAGTTGGATCTAAGAACAAAAATTTGACAAAGGACTCCTTTGTTCTACCTGCTTTCTATTCCTTGTCATCATTGACTATGTATTGATGAAGGTCTAAATTGTTTGACCTACCAAAAATCTCAAGTAGAGAAAGCTCCACAACAAGAATGCCTTATCTGCAAAGCTTTGGGCGAGTACATTGGCTAGCTAGTCTTCACAAGTCAAATGATTTTTATGGTTCTGCCAGTGCCCACAACCATTGAAGGATGCACATTTGGCAAGCTGTTGCTCCCAAGCATAGGGTATAAAAAATTTTGAGCACATGAAGCAATGATTTCTTACAGTAACTTCATCCTATATGAGTACACTAGGGTCATTACCAGTCTAACTAGACCAAGCTCATCCCTGTGAGAATCATCAACTCAAACTTGGTGTCTTATTCCATCCAATGGGAGACTGTTTTTTTTGATTTCTCCCCAACACACATCAAGGCACTGAACAAGCAAATATTCAGCTGATGCAAGCCAGGACATTGGTATAAACAATTAGCTGAATTGGTGAGTGGCCCCAGTTTGCTGCTAATCTCCTTTCTGCACAAGGTCAAACTAGCTGAAGAGATTGGTAGCTTCCATGGCAACGGGGGGGCCTTTGAAACACCTGTTGTGGCATGACAAGTTTAGAATTTGAAGAAATTTGTCTTTGAACCACCCTCACCTAGAGAATTTCAGACTGAAGATTGCTTGCCATGGTGTGTTATTCTTTTATCCACATGTCAATATCCATATTAAGAAATAGTTGTCTATGCCTTGTGTGAAGTTGTCATCAAGCCATCCTATTGATGTAGGCTTTGCTGTGATTGATATGGCTGCGCACAAGTCAGCCGGCATTGTCAACTGCCATCTTGAAAAGAATAGCCCATATGAGATTTAACAAGTCTACCATTAAAAAATAAAGAAAACCCACTTATTTCACAAGAGAGGTGTGAGAGTTACAAACAAAGAACTGGAAATTCCCAATTATAGTATACAAAGGTACCCACACCCTCAAACAAATTTTCCACCCCTTTGTTCCCACTTCCATCCAACTCCAACCTCATCAGAGATATCCTTATCCTGTCTACACATAAACCACTCCACCATTTTTCACTTTAAGAATACCCACTCCACTGTCTTTCACTTGCTCCATACCTCTCCCGCCTCCTCCTCACATCTTGAAATCACTACTTCTACATACCTTGTCATTTCATTGCCTATGATATTTCTATGAAGCAAAATGGCTGCTTGGCAAACTCAAAAAGCTTATTCATCCAAGCAAGCCCATCCAAGCAATTCAAGATTTGAAAATCCTCCTCCTCCATCCATATCCAAATTTTTGGGTAAACTAAAGAGAGCTTATCACATTTCCTTTTCAAATAGCTCATAAATCCCAATGAAAATGCTTTCTTTGAAACCCACAATGAAATTTGTGTTGGCCAAACTCCATCTTCTAAATTCAATGGTTATATTCTGATGGAAAATAAGATGAAGAGAATAAAAAAGGTGGGATTCATCTTTCATGAAAAAAGATGAGGGAGTGTTTCAAGAAGTATTGGTCAAAGTACAAAAGAGCCCATTACTTGTTGATCTACACCATATTTTTCATCAACAATGCCAATAAAGCCAAGCAGATCAACTTTGGGAGTGAAAAATTGGATAAAAATTATCTGTGTTACAATCAAATGAATGAAATGTTTGTCAAAAATCCAGCATTTTCCCACCAGCCAATTTTGATGCCCAAACATAACCATCCATCAAAACTGAGGAGATAGTTGCAAGTCCTCAAACTAGTGATGACAATAATAATTAACACCTGGAGTCCATTGAATAGTAGGCATCTGATGAAAAGGAGTACACTCAGTCTATCTCTTTCACAATAAAATCAATTTCAGAAATTTTAATTCAGTCAAATTTTTCCTTGCATCAATCACTTGAATCTTTATATCCATGACTTCCTTGCTTGGATCAATTAAATGAGTTTATCCCCATGCCAAAAGGTGATTCCAATTAACCACTCTGTATCAAACAAAAAAAAACTACTCTAAAATTGAATTCCACTTGATTCAGTATGGAATTTATCATCCATTCCTTTCTTGATCAATCATAATTTATTTCCTGTAAGCAGCCACACCATTTTTTTGAAAAATAATGATCTCAAGAAAATGTAATGTCTCAGAACATCTTCTGAGTACATTGATGATATGAGAGTATTCATCCTCAGTGAATGGAAATTGGAAGGCCTGGAATTCCTTTGAAATAAAACTTGAATCCATCAAAAGAGGAGAAGCACCCCAATCTGGGGAGGATTTTGTGAGAGAATTGAAAAACCATGATCATGTAAGATGCTTTAATGTATCAAAACTTTGTGAAAGTGTATTGATGAGAATACATGGATCTACTTGGGAAACAAGTTAGATAATAGATGAGAAGCAAGAAAATTTAGTTGGAAAGGACAAGGTGGGAGAATTAAAACTCAATTGAGGAATGCAAGTGTGAATTTTCACACCTAAGGAGCCTGTTAACTTGACTATCATAAAATAAAAATCACTTATACAAATTGAAACCATCAATCATTTTTTATGTTGATTTTCATCATCAAACATTCTGTTTGAAATTTAAAATGCCTAAAGGCAAGAGGAAAGGGTTAAGAAATTGACTTGATCTTATAATGCTAAGAGGAGCGGATCAGGTGACTCAAAGGAAGGGGGAACTCAGGATGAAGTGTGTCAAAGAACTGATGATCAGGTTTCAGTTAAAATTGGCGGGATTTAAATAGTAAATACAGGCCATCATCAACATGATCAAACTGTGGTAAAAGAAAGCACAATTAATAATAAATAATGAGTGAGAACATGGACAGAGAGAAACCACAATATCAGTGAAACTATCAAGGAAAAAAAACAAAGGATATCACAGACAGCTGATGCATTAATTAAAGCCAATCTGGCAAATAAATCAGAAATCAAATTAAGAGAGAAGATGATAAGGAAGGAGGTTCTTAGAGTCATGAAAATAATATAAGAACTAGTGACTTGTGGTTCTTAGACTAAAAGAATTTGATCAGAATTATATGACACACTACTTGAACTAAAATTTTCCCAGACACATTCATAACTTAACCTTGAAATAAAAAACCAAGGATAACAACTGAGTAGATCAGCAAGAGAAGATATAGACCATAATACTAATACTTTTATGAAGTTATAACAATGATTGAATACTTAACATATAAGGAGTCTAATTGTTTAAAGAAGTGAAGGACTTAAGTGAGAGCAGAAAACAGCAGAATTACAACACACACTCTCTGCTCATGCTTAAGGAAAAAAAAGCAAACAGTCAATCAAATACATAAAAGAGCAATGAGGTAGCTAGCAGTTAGGTGGTTTGTGTAGTGCTAAATGATGAGGAGCCTGATTAATCAGATTTTTCCGGAGATTGCGCGGCAGAAAGAGAGATTGAACATGTGCTGGAATGGTTGAGCAATTTGAGGAGTTGACTTTTAGGGGGCATCAACATGATTTGAGGGATGGGCAGGGGCAATTTTCCAAGATGGAGATGTTTGGATTTAGACAGAAGTTGCACAATCAAGGAGAAAATTTGATGAGGAGAACCTAGTGGTAATATTTGACATCTTCAAACCAAATGTTGTTGTAGTGGTATTGGTTTCCATCAGGGGTGCAGAAATAAGTGAATTTGCCTGATTGCTTGGCTTTTTGAGTCTTGTCACTGAAAAGCTGGGAAAAATGGGCTTGGGCCTTTGGTACCTTCTTAAAATATCTCAACCAGCAGTTGGAGGAGCAATGGCTGGGCTTTTTGTAATACACACAGAAAGATATGGTGCCAGAGGTGCTTGTTTCACCTTTAGGGTTGTTGCCAGGTTTAGATGTGTATAGGGCTTGAGGAGGTGTGTGTTCTGGATAGGATGATTGGTTGTCCTTGATCATGCTGGTGACAGCGTAAGCCTTGAGTTGCTTTACAATAGAATCAAAGGTTTTGGTGGCAAACCCCATTGCTACAACGTTGCAAAACAATCAAAAATTGTCATTGGGCAGTTTTTGCAGCATTAACAGAATCTTTATTTGTTCATCCAGACAAACATCCCCAAGGACCATTTGTTGGTTGGCAAGTTGAATGGCGGCTCAAAACTTCTGGGATTTTGAGTACTCAAGATCCAAGAAGCCATCCAAAGCCAATGATTGGGCAGCCAAGTTGTTGCGGGCATTCTTGGATTGTAGAAGGTTCCAGACAGCGTGACCATTGAAGTTATCACTAGGAAAAAGGGTGGTGCTTACAAAGGCAAGGTTGTTGGCATGAAGGTTCTGTACTATCAAAGAGTAGGCCTTTCAATTTGCTTTGAGGAATCAAGCCTTTCCCTCCTTGTCCTTGACTTTGTTGGCTGTGAGTTGACCAGTCAAAATTTGGAGGAGGTCCATGTCCTCCAACTTTGCTTCCATGGAGAACACCCATATGGCATAGTTGTTGGAGGTTAAAAGAAACTTTGAGTTGTCAATTTTTGAGTCCATGGTGACAGAGGTGAGGAAGAGAGCAGGAGCAAATTTCAACTGTTAATTGTGTTTGAAATTTAAAATGACTAAAGGCAAGAGGAAAGGGTTAAGAGATTGAATTGATCTTATAATGCTAAGAGGAGCAGATAAGGTGACTCAAAGGAAGGGGGCACTCAGGATGAAGTGTGTCAAAGAACTGATGATCTGATTTCAGTTGAAGTTGGCAGGATTTAAATAGTAAATACAGGCCATAATCAACATGATCAATTTGTGGTAAAAAAAAGCACAATGAATAATAAATAATGAATGATAACATGGCCAGAGAGAAACCACAATATCAGTGACTTTATCAAGGACAAAAGGCAAGGGATATCACAGACAGCTGAGGCATTAATTCAACCAATCTGGCACAGAAATCAGACATCAAATTAAGAGAGAAGATGATAAAGAAGGAGGTTCTTAGATTCATGAAAATAATATAAGAACTAGTGAATTGTGGTTTTTAGACTACAATGGTTTGATCAGAATTATATGACACACTACTTGAGCTAGCATTTTTCCAGACACATTCATAAGTTAATCTTGAAATAAAAAACCAAGGATAAAAACTGATTAGAGAAGCAAGAGGAGATATATACCATAATACTACTACTTTTATGAAGTTATAACAATGATTGAATAGTTAACATACAAGGAGTGTAATTGTTTAAAGAAGTGAAGGACTTAAGTGAGAGCAGAAAACAACAGAAATCCAACAAATTCCTCCTTCAACTTGGTTTTCCTTGAAAATAGTGTTCAAACTTTAACAGGATCATTTCATATTACAAACATTTTCCACCCTTGAACTTGGTAGAATTCAATTAAAAAGCATAAATTGGGAATCATGATCTTTCAATCAGACCCAGCAGGCCATCGAATCCATATTAAAATGAGCTTAATTCCTTGAAGATATATGTATTTATATATATTTTATGAATCAAAAACTAGTTTAAAGTTATTCAGTATCAATGTTATTGTATGTATCATCATATAGGTGTTTCTCTGTACATCCACGGCTTAGTAGTTCAAGATCCCATGTAAGTCTTGACTTTAAATCCTTTCTTGGCTTCAAATTGTGCTGAATTTTTTCATAGATTTTGAAAGGATACTTCCAGGATTAATATGCAAAATTCCAGAGTCTTCTTGATGTTCTATCTATATCCGTCCAAAACAACTCATTTTTTGACTATAAAAATTAATTATCTCAAGCTCATTTTCTGCTTTAACCATAATTATTGTTTTAGCAGAATCTTTGGGAACATTTCCATTGAATAAGAATTTATCAGACTCTAAAAGGAACAAATTATTAAGGATTTGTCAAAAAGGATTGATATTAAACCTAATCCTAGCCCAAACACCTGACCATTCAAAAAAATCCCTCCTTGTCCTCAATCTTCCTGAAATCAAATTTTAGTTTTTTTGAGATAATCCCACACTTCCCAAAGTTTGCATCCTTGAGACTGAGTGCAATGTTTTTTGGTGACATAAATTTCAATCCTGAACTTATATTTCAAGAAAAAATCCCTGCTTCAAAATTAAATCTGAAAAAAACTGTCAGCTCTCTGATACCAGGAACCTTGCAGTCCTTTAGCTACAGAGAGTAATAAAAATACTGGAATGATAATAATAATAATTATTCCAAAAATAAAAGCTTAGAGGCTCAAATAATTAATGTAACAAGTGCAGTTGCAAGGTTTAATTGGTTTGGTAATAAGAGGTTTTCAATATGTATATAAAAGAGGGGCCACAGTATTATACTACTGGGGGTCTTTACAGAAAAGGCAACCTCTCTTCAAGGGGCCTCCTTAGGCAGTTTAAGAACCTTGGAATGAAGATGGGTGCCTTAGAAAGGGCTTATTCCACTAATGGCCAAGCATAAAAGAACACTGGCCTAGACAGGAAGGGAAACACTCACTCTGAGAACTTTATCACAAAAATCCTGCAATAATGGGAAGGGTTTCAGAGAAGATGGGGTGAATGCCTGACTAAACTTCAAGGGTTGATTGGTTTTAAGAAATGAATAATAATACTACAGACTTGGTCATAAATCACTTGCTTAGACTCTTCATAAGCACTTGACTAAAAATGAAACAGTTTCTGATTGATAATAATAATTCCTGGTAAACTGATGATGGAATAATGGATCCAAAGAGGTCTGTATATATACCTTTTTGGGGTGATTTTGAGCTTCTCAGGGCGTGTAGAGAGAGTTCAGCTCATGGGCTGAGGCTAAAAAGCCAGTCAGAGCAAGATTAGCAGGTCCACTTGGTGCTGTTAATCAGCTGACCTTAGATCTGCTGGATTTCTGTACTATCTTAGCCACAGGATCTGTTAATCTATTATGGCATAAATGTGATCATTCTGCACTCATCCTTCATTTGTGAAGAGTTTCAAAATGTGGAGAAGGGTAATGGAGAGAAGGAAGGAATAGGGTAGGCTTCTGAATAACCAAAGGAGGAGTATTGATAAGGCTACAAAGAGCCAAAGTGGAGGAGATATTACTTGTAAATTCAAGTGGAACTGATCTGAAGAGGAGAAAGGGACACTCCGGTTTAGTTGTCTGGTAATCAGATGATTTTCATTCATGGTCCAAGGGAAGGACCAGTATTTATGGAAAACTAGAGAACCCCAAAGGGGGACTAAGGCAGCAGGTTAGAGACAACTAGAGAGCCCCAGAGGGGGCCTAAGACATGGGTAATGAGATAATGAAAACAGTAAGATAGCAATAAGGTAACTAAATTTGTTAGTTAAAAAATTTGAACATCAAAAAGACAAGACACCACCTTAACTGACAAATTTAGGAACCAATTTAAGACCAGCAAACATTCCAGAGATTCATAAGAAATGAGAGGAGAATATGAGAATGATAGAGATATGAGAGTTGAGTAATAAATGAAAAGACACCACCTTGTCAGGATATGAGATGGGGAAATGATAGCCTATTTTAAGAGGAGAAACAAGTACCTCAGGTATAGTTTCCTAGCATGATATGGGGAATGATAGCCTATTTCAAGAGGAGTAACAAGGACCTCAGGCATAGTTGCCTAGCATGATATGGGGAATGGTAGCCTATTTTAAGAGGAGCAACAAGGACCTCAGGCATGGTTGCCTAGCTTGATGGGGAAGAATGATATGATGATGATGACAATGATGATCAGGGTAATGGTATAGCTTGATGGGTGAGAATGATATGATGATGATGGTGATGATGATGCTGATGGTGATGGTGATGGTGATGGTGATGGTAATGGTGATGATAATGGTAATGGTGATTGTTTTAGAGATGAAGTTGGAATGGAGTGGTGACCGTTATAGGATCATGGTGGTGGATGACAGTATAGCATGATAAGGAATGTGGATATATTAAAGATAGAGGGTGGGGAGCTGGAGATATAGAGACAGTATTGAACAAAAGGAGGAAAGGATCCCAAAACACCAGCCTGTTCAATACTGGATGGAAGGGAGGTTGAAATGTTGTTGAGGTTGATTGGTTAGGTTGATGATGATTGGTTGTTTATATGGTTGGTGAATGGAATGATGATTGAATCCAATTGATGATGGTTGTATTGATGTTGGAGATGGAGCAAGTAAAGAAGTAGCAGGTGAAGCAGATAAGATGGATGGGAGTGAGCAAGTGGTGTTTGAGGTAGCGGGAGGAGCGGTTGAGATGGAGATGTAGCAATGGGTGATATAGTAGCAGGTGGAGCAAACAAGATGGAAGAGATGAAATGAGGAAAGAAGTAGCGGGTGGAGCAATGGAAGAATGGTTAGGGTGACAGGACAGGCCAAATGAATGGACCACCCCTGTGGAATGATGGAGATTCAATTGATGAATGAAGAGCAGAGCAAGAGATGAGTAGCAATTGAGATTGCAGGCAAGGTTGAGAGAGTGAGCGCGCAAAGGTTGAGGTGAGCAGCAATCAAGGTTGCAGAAGGCAGAAAGAGGTATCAAGAGCAAGGTCGCAGATGGGATGATGAAGTTGATGACCGGGCAAGGGAGCAATGAGGCCTCCATTGAGGCAGCAAGAGAGGGAAGTTTGAAGTGAGCAAGGTTGCGGTTAAGGTGCAAGCAAGATTGCACAAGCTTGACAGGTTGAAGATTCAGTCAAGCAAGCAAGCATAGGAGGAGGAGGAGAGAGGAGAGAGCCCGCAAGACATTGGAGATGAGGGAAGGCTGAGAGGCAGAAACAATTTTGCGGGTGAGGTGGAGATGAGATATTGAATAGAGACCAAGGTTGCGAGGCGTTGAAGAAGCAACTGGGTTGTTGAAAAACAAGTAAAGTTAGGATCTGAAGGAAGATGGGCCGTAAAGTTAGGATCTGAAGGAAGATGGGCCGTAAAGTTAGGATCTGAAGGAAGATGGGCCAAGAAATTGATTGGGAGTTGATGGAATAGATGATGGACAGAGATTGATGAGGGTTGAAAGACCAAATGAACGGCAAGCGGATAGCAATGGAAGCGGTGAGCAATTGGGGTTTGAGGACTGTATCAGAAAAGCCCCAAGCAATTGATTGCCATTCAAGTGGATCTAAAGAGAGGTGCGAGATCGCTAGGGAAGGATATGATTGAGCAATTGAGAAGATAATAGGGGAGTGAGAGCGTAGGACAGAGAGGGAGAGCAAGCTGAGGGAAGAAGCGGAAGATGTGGAAGAAGGACAGGGATGGCAGGGTCAAGCGCAATAAAATCAAGGTTGCCATTGAGGTTGAAAACAAGGTTGCCAAGATGATGAGAGATTGTGAGCAAATTTGTGATTGATGATGGGGGCAAGATTGCTTGAGATAGATGGTTAGGAATTGATGGAGACCATAGATTAACTTGGTTGGGATCTCTAGGGAATCAATGATCCTGATGATATGGGTAGAGGAAGAGAATCAGTTGAGAGGGAAAGGGCATTGGGAAGCATTGGATGCCAGATTGGTTTTGGATGCTTCAACCAAACTTGAAGTTGCAATCATGATGATTGGAAGGCAAAAAGGGCTGAAGAGGGCCTAATGAGTGGCATCAAGCATGCCCAACAATCCCAACCCATCCAAGGCTGAGCAAGAACATCAGGGAGGAAGGAGGATTTAGAAAGCTTCCTGGTGCCAATGGTAGTGAAGGTGAGATGGGACCTGAGTTTGGCGGCTGGGGGAGGCTGGAAAGGATACGGTCAAGGATATCCCAACAGAGATGAGATAAGGATGGAGGGAGAGGTTTTGGATTGGATAAGGGTTTGAATGTATGGTTGATTGAGATGAGCATTGGGATGGAAGCCACTTCCAAGTCCAAGGTTTGGAGAGTAGGATGACAGGAATGACTCAAAGGAGAACAGGATAGCTGAGAAAGTAGGATCCAGGATGGCCAGGGTCCAGTGCAATGAGAACTTCTGAGGATCAGAAAGAGTTGAGCAAGCACTAAAATTGGAGGACAATGGTGATGAGGATAGATTGGTAGAATTTGAAGCCCAAAATGAGCTTGAAGATTGAGATGAATGGCACCAATGTAGCTATAATGATCCATAGAGCCAAGGATGATGATTAATTTGTCAAGGATGGTGAGGATAATGAGCCAAGGCAAGAGATTGGATTTGGTGAGCGTTGAGTAAGGGTAAGCGTGGTTAAGTTTGAAGAGGAGGAGAGGAGACAAGATGAATGGGAGCGGAAGGAAAAGGGATATTGGAGCAGAGGGATGACAAGAAAGAGAAGTGTAGGATTGATGAGATTTGCGGTGACACAACCAGTTGGAACAATGAAGTTGACCGGATGGCTTGGCAGGATGAGCCTTGGCTTTTAACCGTGAAGAGTTTTAAAATGTGGAGAAGGGTCATGGAGAGAAGGAAGGAATACGGTAGGCTTCTGAATAGCCAAAGGAGGAGTATTGATAAGGCTACAAAGAGCCAAAGTGGAGGAGATATTACTTGTAAAGTCAAGTGGAACTGATCTGAAGAGGAGGAAGGGACATTCCAGTTTAATTGTCTGGTAATCAGATGATTTTCATTCATGGTCCAAGGGAAGGACCTGTATTTATGGAAAACTAGAGAACCCCAAAGGGGGACTAAGGCAGCAGGTTAGAGACAACTAGAGAGCACCAGAGGGGGCCTAAGACATGGGTAATGAGATAATGAAAACAGTAAGATAGCAATAAGGTAAATAAATTTGTTAGTTACAGAATTTGAACATGAAAAAGACAAAGATTTGTACTATTAGTATTGCTTTAAAGTGACCAGGTGTGAAGGCGTACTGATTTTTCATCATCTGCTGATCATGTATATAATTTTTGATAACTTTTATGAACACTCCTTGTAGTGTTTTGTGGTCTTCAAAGATCAGAGTCAATGATTTACGTGGTAATCCTTGATCTTTAATTTATTATTAAAAAATGTTCTAAACTTAATTTTTATTAATTTTAATTAAGTTTGGATCTTTTTAGATTATTAATAATGCATATGTCAACTTGTTACATATGCCAGGCAACCCTAATTAAGTTGTAGCTCTTTTGAGAGGTACCTGATTGTCATATTAGTCATGACGGATCCAGATGCGGGGATCAGTCAGTACAGATGCACGCGGGGTAGGGTCCGCTGTGTGCGTGGAAGAATTTAGCTGGTGTAACTCCTAAAATATACACAACACCTCAATTCTGAGTGAACTTTAGGTGTAAAAACTATACGTGAAAACACCTGTGAAATGTTAGAATGGCTAAAAGGTGCCATACTGGTGTTGTAATTTTTGGTACTTATCTTTTTAATTATTTTAAAAATCTAAGGACTTGGATTTCAAGGGTGGGATCAGTGAGTGACCCAACCTAATTTTGGGTGAGGAATCCATTTGGTTAATAATATTTATGGATTTCTTACTCCTTCTTTTGTTAATTGAGATATTCTTATTTTTTATAGTTTTGTGTTGCTATGACAGGTTGCTCTGTACATAGTAGCAAGCTGACATTCCCCCACTCCAAGATATGTCCATATCCAAAAAAAAAAAATTCTGGGTCAATGCATTCTTCTGGCTCTATAGTTCCTTAGGTGTATGGGTCCATCAGGGATATTGTGTTCAGGTAACCATTCATCCTTATCAGCTGATTCTCCCTTGTATCTAACTAGGTAGAGTCTGATATCTTTTCCATTGATCCTTTCTTTTTTATCTTTAAGGATATTGCTAATTTTTCCTCTGTCTTTTTTAGGTTCTTCTGCAACAGGTATTTCAGGTGAAGGCGTATATTCTCCATTCCTTGGGTGGTAGTGTTTGATGAGACTTACTGGGAAGACTGGGTGTTTCCTAGAAAGCTCATCACTAAGGATTACTTCCACCGCATTCTTACCATGAAGTTTATGAATGGTGAAAGGTCCAACAAAAGCTGGTCTAAGCTTTATATTTCCAGCTAAGTTGGTGAAGTTGGTGGTAGAGATCAAGACTTGATCACCTATCTTGAAATCAGGCTCCTTATGGGTTTTATCCCACCTTTGTTGGTTATACTCCAAAGCATTCTGGACACACTTAACAGCATGTTTTTTGGCTAAATCTATCATTTTTTTGAAATCAAGATGATGTAGGGTGAACATTTTTTAGCTGGTGCTTAATGTTATTGTTGGGTAATTTAGGAATCCATCCTCTTTCCAGTATGTAGGGTGCTTCCTTAGTGGTAGAGTGCTTGCTACTGTTCTAGGCCATCTCTAGTGCGGGTAAAAGGCTAACCCAATTGTGGCAATAACCATCAGAATTCCTGTATTCTAGACCAAAGCCACAGAATTTCCTGAGCATGTCTTCCAGGGTCTGAATCATTCTTTCAGCTAAGCCATCCGTCTGAGGGTGATAAGCTGTAGAGAAAGATAAGGTGGTCCCCAGCATATCATGAAGATTTCTCCAGAACTCAGAGGTGAATTTAGGATCTCTGTCACTGATAATAATCTTGGGAACTCCAACATCAGCAATGAGTCTGTTCCAAAATAATAGGGAAACTTCCATAGCAGTGTCTTCCTTGTGATTAGGTAGAAACTTTGCTTTCTTGGAGAACCTATCCACAATTACTAGGACTGAGTTGTTGGAATAGGCTCCTCCTGGTGGTAGTTCAGTTACAAAGTCCATGTTGATGATCTCCCATCTTTTCTTGGTGTTCAGCAATCTTTTGAAGTAGACCAAACCTTTTCCCAGTGGTCCTTTTGGACCTCTGACAAGTTTCACAACTAGTAACACACTGGATAGTGGAGTCTCTCCAATTGATCCACCAAGCAGTTTGTTAAACCTTATCCAAGGTTCTATCAGAAGATAAATGACCAGAAGAGCAGTGATCATGGCATTCAGCCAGGAAATGTTTGATATGGTCATCCTTATTTAAGACTATAACACTTGAATGTTGATTCCTGTAGTATACTAGACCATTGCATATGGTGAAACTTCTGGATTTGTATGGTTTCAAGAGGGGTTCAGGTAGGCTATTGATCAATTCAGATGGTGGAGAAGTTTTTTCCATAATGGTGATCCAATTTTTCATGCCAGAATTGTACAATTCTTTGATTGAGTTGAAAAAGGATTCATCCAATTCACAAATGTGGATTCCCATTATAGGAGCTTCAATGTTCAACATGTTAATTTTAAGGATCGGGAAGATATCATTATCCTCTGGATCATACGCAGGGTTACTTGGGTCATTGGGTAAAGCATTCATGCTCAAACTATCAGCATTCTGGTGTTTAGTACCAACTTGGTGAACTATGGTCATCTGACCTCTGTACTGTTGTATGGCTATCTGCCATCTTAACATGTGCCTAATAGGGGTTTTCATGTTCATCAAAGTCCTGGCAGCATTGCAGTCAGTAATCACAGTGAACTTGGTGCCTTCCAGGTAGTAATGAAGTTTTTCCAGAGCCCATACTAAAGGAAGGCATTCCATTTGGCTTGCACCATACCTTTTCTCATTATTCTTAACTTGTCTGGATATGAAGAGTATAGGTCTTTCCACTGGTTTGTCATCCTCTATGACTTCCTGGTGTAATGCAGCTCCTAGCCCGTCCATACTAGCATCTATATAGAGCTTGAAGGGTTTAGAATAGTCTGGCTGAATCAGTACTGGGGCTGAAGCCGTGGTCATCTTGAGTTCCTTGTAATTCTTAACTCTTTCATGAGTCATTTCAAACAAGGTGGTGTTGTTGCAGATTTCATAAAGACACTTGGTTAGAAGATCAAACTTTGGTAAGTAATTCCTATAGTAGCTGCAGAAGCTAATAAAAGATAGGAGTTCAGTTTTATTCTGAGGCATTGGCCTATTCATTACTGCTGCTATCTTGTTTTGGTCAGTAGCTAAGGTTAGTCCAGAGAAAATGTGTCCTAAGGCTTTCAGTTCTCCATAACCAAAGTTACACTTTTTCATTGATACTTTTAATCCCACAGCAGAGATAGTTTTGAGGACTAATCTTACTTTATCCAGGTGGGTATCCCAATCATTAGAGTAAATGATAACATAATCAATGTAAACCATCATCCATCCTTGTCTGATGAACAATCCTAGAACTGTGTCCATCATCCTTTGAAAATGAGAAGGAGCATTTTTTATACCAAAAGGCATCCTTAGATACTCATAAATTCCCAAATTACAGATAATTCTCATGAATTTCCGGCTATCAGGGCTAATAGGTATTTGGTGAAAAATTTTCAGCATGTCCATGGTAGTGATGTACTTAGCTTTTGACAGGTTATGCAGAGCATGTTCAATCCTTGGAACTGGATAATAATCAGCTTGGGTGTATTTGTTCAGCATTCTGAAATCTCCAACCATCCTTGACTTATCATTATGCCAAGCTATAATCACTGGAGTAGTGATATCTACTTGTTCATTGTGTCCTACTTTCCTTAAGACTTGTAGGTCAACCAACTCTTGGATGTGAGTTTCCAGAGAAGCTCTAGATTTTGGAATAGAAGGGTAAGCAGGTCTCCTGAGGTTAAGTGGGTAAGGAGGCTTAATGGTAAGAGTCAGAATCATATCATGTCTTTTGATGTTACCAATGGGGTGATCCTTGTTACAGAAAGCATTCTGATTTTCAAAGCATACTTGTAGGATTTCACGTCTTTGTTCTTCATTGAGCAGAGGATTCAAAGCTGCTTGAGAGAAGTATTCCTGATTGAAACTCTCTAAGTGTTTTTCATAAGTTGAATCAGAAGTTTGAGCATTGACATGGCATATTTGAAACTTCTGGTTCCAGTCTCCCCCTAAGGTGAAGTATCTACCCTTGCTTTGGAATACATCTATACCATACAAGCAAAGAGAATCATTACCCAGGATAAAGTAATCACATACTCTGTTTTGGAGCACTACAAATTCAATGTTCAGTTTGAGTGATCCTTTAGAGTGAGGGAGTATGATATCAGAGGACCATACTTCAATAGCATTGAGAGAAGCATTACAACTGCTGAAATTAGCCTGAGTTACGGGTAATAAGTTCAGTTTCCAGTTTGGGTCTTGTTTCTCCAAATGAGTTGAACCAACACAAGAGCAAAAGGCTCCACTGTCTAGAAGTAACTTAACAGGGGAACCTTGAATTAAACCAGTAGCATAGCATGTTTTGCCTGAATTGTAACTCTTACCGGCAGAAGGTTTTAGATTCAAGGCCTTAGCCTCAGAGATGTGGTGAATCTTCATGTTGGGATTCCATTTTTGAGGTAAGTCAGAATCCTTATTAACAGAATTTATATCTAGAGAAGATTCAATACTTCCTTCAATGACATTGATGGGGTTAGTGATCATCAAATCACACTCTGAAAGTGATCCATAAGTATCATCTAAGTGAGGGTCAGGATTATCATACTCTTCTCCTTCAATAGGATTAATCCTTTTCCTACGTAGAGGACAATCAGGTTTTACATGTCCTGTTTGGTTACAGTTCCAACATTAATTTTTCCTTTGAATCTGGAGTCTTCTTGACCTCCAAGGTAGTAGGATTAGTGGCAGGGGATTCCTTAGTTTTGGCAGTATAGTCTTCCCTGTTCCTAGTATTTTGTTCCCTGGGGAGTCTGTTGACTCTGTTATCTAGAACATTCATATCAATAGTCTCTTCCAACACACCTATCAGGGTAGAAAGATCAGAATCCATGGGCATCCTGCACCTTACACTGTGGTTGATTTGTCTGTGACATAAGTTGAGAAGTCGTTCATTGACTTCTTCTTTATCAGCATCCGGGTAAAAACAGTCAAACCTGCTTTTCTGGTCTAAGCACCACTTATGAGGTTTGTCCTTGGATGGATAAAACTGGGAGGTTTCAAAAGTTTTCAGCATCTTTCTTTTCTAAATCCTAGTACCAAATTGTACTTCGATCAGTTCTTTCCAAGAACTCCAGGATAAAGACCCAAATTCTTCCCTTTTATTGATAAACCAATCAAGAGCCACTCCTTCAAATAGTCTGGGCAATCTTACCACAACTATTGTATCAGGAAGGTTTTGAGAAGCAAGGGTATAATCAATAAATTTAATGAAACTGACATGGTTGTATTCTCCTTCTCAGGAGAATTTAGGCCATTCAGTAATGGGAGGAAGTAACTTCAAAGCCTGTTCTATTTCAGGAGTAGGACTGGGCCTAAAAGATTCATCCCTAGTTGTCCTAGTTCTGGCAGGAACACTAGGAGTAATGGTGAACCTAGCAGGTCTAGTTTCTTCCAGGTCAATGACTGGGGAGTTAGTAGAATTGACTTTAAGATCTCTAAGATCATTCTTAATCATACCTAACTCCAAATCAAGTTTGTTATTTAGTAAATCAATTTTGTTAATAAGGTGAGCTGAAGGAGTAGGAATAGTTTTCTTAACTTCTTCCTTAAGCTGATTCATGGTTGCAAGAATATCTTCCTGAAAAATTGATTGGTTATCATCAATATGTTTCATCAGGTCCAACTGACTAGATTTTATACTATCCTTGATTTGTTGTATTTCTAACTCATCAATTCTCATAGTCTGAGACTGGGTGTCAATCACTCTGAAAATACTCAGACTAAATTTGTCCAATTATTGATAAACTTTGTCAAAACATTGGCTGATAACCGTAAAATTGTGAGACACATTTACAGAAAAGCTATTAAGAGCTTCTAAATATAATTGTGGTACAACTTTTTCCACTTCTGGGCTAGGGATATTATGCTGTCCCAATCCTTTGGGTTCCTTAAATTCTGATGGACTGAGGACCTCTTCTTTTTGGGTTCCTTTCCCTTTAAGGAAGCTAACTGATCCCAAGGATTCCAGTTCTGCACATAGCCTTCTACTTCTTTCTTTGGGATCAACTTTTTTAGAGAAATCTGAGATTTCTTTGCCAGAGAAATAGCTTTTCTCATACCTGGCTGATCCTCCTTGGTCTGAGCCAACTTGAATTTTTCCCAATAGCTCACGTGCTCTTTCACTAACACTTTGACTCTTTCCTCCTTGGTTGAGTCCAGTTGGGGTGGCATAGGAGGACCGGTATCCTCCTGGGATAACTTGTTGGGTAATGGGTGGTTCTCCAATTCTCTGTTGGTTGAGTTGGTGGCCGCGGTTGTTGCCGTTGTTGTCCCGCATGAAGCTATGGTCAGGGGTTTGAGCCCCTTCATCGCGCTTGCAACTGGAGTCCTTGCGCATATGGGTTCCTCTGGGAAGAGATCCATACAATGGGGCTCTACCTGTTGCACGGGTGTGGCTCCTGTTTTGGTACATAGCACCAAAATAAATGAGTAAGTCTTTTGTCAAAACTTTTGAAAAAAGACTTAAAAATATAAAAAAATAATATTTTTTGTGTATTTATATTTTTAATAATTTTATATATATATTTTAACTCACTTAAAGTTAAATCCAAAGGTACCAACACTTGGTTGGGATCACAACAGTCCTTGGGGGGTATTCCAATGGGGTCTGAGTGAGTTCCAATCAGATCCTGGGATAAATCCAAGGGTAAGTCCAAAGGTACACTGTCTGAGATGTCTTCTAGGAGTTCCTGGTCAATGAGATCACCAAAAAACAAATCCACTGAGATGGATAAAAACAAAAAATATGAGTGTAATATTTTTGTATTTTTACATGGAAAGATGATATTTTTAGAAAAATAATCACTTTTATTAGTTTTGGATTTTTCTTTATCTTCAGGATTATTTAGTTTATAAATATAAAGCTTCCTTTGATAAATTTTCCACTCCTTATTTTGCCTTAATAAAGAATTGAAATTGATAATTCTTTCAAGCTCAAGTTCTTTGTCTTTTATAACCTGCTGTTTATAATAAAGCAATTTCTCTTGCTGTTGCTCAGGAGTTATAATAACAGGGACAAAGTTACAGAGTTTTTCTTCTTTTTATTTTTAAGAAGGTTCAAATAATAATTGGTCAATTCTCCGTTGGTCTTAAGATCCACTAGAGAAACAAAGGATCAGAAATATATGTTATAAGTATTTTAACTTATTTTTAAGAAGAATAGACTGGTCCAAGGAAAAAATAATCAAAGATTAATTATTCAAGGATATTTCCTGGCCAGACCCCCAGTTTTCAGCTCTCTGATACCAGGAACCTTGCAGTCCTTTAGCTACAGAGAGTGATAAAAATACTGGAATAATAATAATAATAATTATTCCAAAAATAAATGCTTAGAGACTCAAATAAATAATGTAATAAGAGCAGTTGCAAGGTTTAATTGATTTGGTAATAAAAAGATTTCAATATGTATGTAAAAGAGGGGCCACAGTATTATACTACTGGGGGTCTTTACAGACAAAGCAATCTCTCTTCAAGGGGCCTCCTTAGGCAGTTTAAGAACCTTGGAATGAAGATGGGTGCCTTAGAAAGGGCTTATTCCACTAATTGCTGGGCATAAAAGCACACTGGCCTAGACAGGAAGGGAAACACTCACTCTGAGCTCTTTATCACAATTTTGAGAATTGCCTCTTTATAAGTTTCTCTCTACCTTAGACTATTATAACTGTGCACCCTGGCAATGAGTGCAAACACTCTATTATGAGTGATGTTCCTTCTCCCAAGAATGAACAGGGGACTCACTCTCTAGATTCTGTTTATGATCTTTTCTCTTCTTTTTTGTTCTTCTTTTTCTACATTTTTCTCTTCTCTCTCTACAAACTCTCCTCTCTCCCCGAATAAACTCTCACCACAACTACTCGATCAATCTCTTTCTTTATTTTATCTTTCTTTTTCTCTTATCTTTCTTTTCCCTTTTCTCTACAAACCAAACCTCACCTTCATTCTTGATCTATCATCTAAATTACTCAATCCTATGGTTTGTGTGCTCTTGTCTGGTAAGAGATCTATCCGCATGATTTCTCATGTCCAAAAACTCTGACTCTTGTCTATTTCAGTTATCCGCTTATCTCTTCTAGCCTCATCTTCTCTTCTACCATTCATACTATCCTGACTGATCATAGTCCTAGCTGTTGGTATTATTTTTATCCTCCTTGTTATCTATTCTTGTATATGAATCCACTGGTCTAATCTCTAACTTTCTGTCTTTAGCCTGCTGGTTTTTAGTTCCAAGAAATCCAATACTGAAATTATCACAGTTAAAAGCCAAAGAACAACTCAAGCTAATCAAAAATGAACAAACCAGCTGGAGCCAACAACTATTTTCATCAAGTTTCACTCAAAGCCTTGGTTGATGCCATCCCTCCTCTCAATGAAGATAATTATTCTATTTGGCAAGATAAGATGTTGATGCTCTTCAATCTCAAGGAAATTAAGGACGTCATAACTAAGAATTCAGGCCAACTATTGATAAAAAAAGATTGAGAAATCCAAGCAATTATCCTCTCTAAACTAGACAGCATCACTCATGCCAACGTGGTCAATTTGACAAACATTTTGTCTTCTAAGCTGCTGTGGGCTGAGATCACTTTTTGATTTGCCTCATCCAAAACTTCAAATAGAGCCCAAGTTTTCAATCAATTTCTTCACACTCCTTTTAACAAACATGCAATAGAAATTTTCATCACCAATACCAAAAAGGCACTTACATGTATGGCGGATGTGGGTATAGAATTACCAAAAGATATACTTGTGTATCTCATACTATTTAAATTTCCCCCTCTTCTTGAGAACCTCAAACAGCAAATCATGCATGTAGAGAAGCTGATAACGGTAGAAGTAGTTTTTAATCATCTTACTCAATAAAATAATGAGCAAAAGGCCCAACTTAAATTAGGCAAATCAACCTCAGATGTCACTCTAGTAACTACCAAAGGCAGAACGGAAAAAGACAACAAAAAGGTGAAACTCCAATGTAGGGAAGGCTATCACAATCCAAATGCTCCACATCCAGAGACATCATGCTTTCATCATCATCCTCAAATTGCACCAGGATGGTGGGTCAAACAGCAGAATGAATGGAAAAATAAAACCAAAAAGAATCCCACCATCAATTAACATGCATTGCTCACCCTCTGGATAAACTCCGATAATACTCCTAACCTCTTGCTAGACTCCGGCGCAAATATTCATATATTCAACAATCTTAAATTCTTTACGTCAATCAATCTCCAGGATGACCCAGAGGAAATCAAGACTGGCAAGCTTGAAGCAAATCTGAAAATTTGAGGCACTGGTACGGTTTGAATAGAATGGAACAAATCAATCATAACTTTGGATGAATGAATGTACGTTCCAGATATAGTAGTCAACCTGATTAGTCCTGGTCTTCTAGCAAAGAAGGGATGTGGTCTTCTCCAAGAACAAGATTGATTTACTATCACCCAAGGCAATGAGATAGTTCTAAAAGGACTAATTTGTGAAAATATGTTTGTAATCAAGAAACCGTGTGTGGCGGGCAATAATCTCTCAGTTAATCTCACAAATCAATCCACCAGCTCTACTTCCATTGAATCTCAATCTCTATTAGATTTCCATAAGATGTATGGTCACACCGCGATTTCTACTCTCAAGCCTATTCTGAAGGATCAATTCCCTAAGGAGGAATTAAATAACTTGCAATGCAATAGCTGTGTAAAAAGCAAAATCACCAAATCCCCCTTCTTGGCAACATCAAAACTGTCATCAAAACCCCTCAAAAGGATCCATCTCAATCTGATCGGACAAATCACTCCTCAATCAAAGGCGGGCCATCGTTACATCCTGACTCTTTTTGATAACTTCTCTGGCTACCTTGCTGCATTTCCTCTACTTTCTAAAGATGAAACCCCAAATGTTATAATTGATATCCTTGAGAAAGAATATAAAAAGCTAAATTACTATCCAACTGAGATTTTCTTGGATAAAGGCACAGAATTCACCAACAAAACTTTGAAGGACTTTGCTAAATTAAAAGACATCAAATTACTCATGTTGGAACCTTATCATTCTCAACACAATGGTTGATCTGAATGAGCCAATCAAACTATTGTCAAATCAGGTCGCGCTACTTTCTCCACTTCCAGGCTACCTGAAAATTATTGGCACATAATAATCCAAAGATGCTGCTTCATGTTAAACCAAATCCCAAGGGAAGGTAATGATTGATCCCCCTGGGAACTCATGTTCAAAAAGAATCTTCCTACTAACTATTAAAAACCCGTAGGATTGCTGGTTATCTATTTGGGAAATCATTTTCAGAGAGGGAGGAAATTTGATGAAAAAGGATTAGAAGGAATCTTAGTTGGGTTTAATCCAATTTTTCATTCTTACCTTGTATTAAGCTCATCCGGTGCTGTTATTGAAACCAAACACATCCAGTTTCTCAAGAACAATGTCTCCAAATTTTGGCTTCTTGAGTCTCCTGGACTCAATCTCTTCTCTCAAGCTAGTTTGGAATCTAAAGAGTCCGACTTCTCTTCTGTTGAAAAACAATATGCAATATGTGAATTGCCTGAAAACCTCTCTGAATCACAATCAGATTGCAAGGAGAATAATTTTGCGGGTTTCACAGATTCATCTGTTCCAAACTGTCCTTGCCATCCTACTCCAGCAGAACCTCCTGAGCCATCCACATATCAAAGACACAGATGTGAAACCGAGAAGCCCCAACAATATGGTTTCCACCATTATTACAAACCCCCTTCCTATAAAGCCGCACGCTGTTGTAAACCAAACCTGTCCTATAGCCATCAGACTCATTTTATCTTATTAATTATTATTCTTATATCAAATTAAATTCAAAAAAAAAATCCAAACCCCTCATAAACTATACTCTAAACTCAAACCAACCTGAACAACCAGATCAATCACCCAATAACCCTTCTTCAACCATATCAACACCTGTCACAAAAACAACCCAACACCTGGCACAGACTGGATTATGTCACATGGATTAATATAAGTCCTAGTTGAATATATAATCAAAAGGATTATGCTTAAAATAACCACACAACAAAACAACATACCCCACACCAGCCGGACTTAAACCATATCAGTACCAATGTCACACTAAAACCAGTACTATAACAAATCAGTAAACATGAATTTTCTGGAACTTTCACCACCAGATAAGCCCTCTGAATCGTCCTCTCAAGCACTCTGATACTCAGTCTGCCACCATTCCAACCATGAAAAACACACACATGCACCAACAGAAGTAGGGGCTCATGCAGCCAAGTATATCTAAATTCTCACCAACCAGCAATAACAACTCAGTGCACATGTCTTTTCTGGAACTTTCACCACAAGATAAGAGTTCTGAATCGTCCTCTCAAGCACTCTGATACCCAGTTTGCCACCATATCAACCATACAACAGCTGAAAGCCACACTCTCAAGTTACCCAAGGGGACATGCGGTAAAAAAGCATACCTCATATCTCCACTACTAATTATATTGAAACAGCATGCAAGTAGTTAATGCAAAATTTTATACATTACAAGGGCTCAGGAGCGTCCTAAGAAACACCCAGAACATGACTTTTCACCACCAAACCCATGAAGGTCACACCATTCAAGCTACCAAAGAGGGCTTGCAGCTGCCAAGCATGTTTCATGCTTTTCCCAACCAGCAAAATTAACTCAAGCTGCAGGCAACTTCTGCATCATTTTTTATACAAGATAAGCACTCAGAAGCTTCCAGATCACACCATTCTTATCTGTTACCTCATATCTTAGCCTGACTCTCAAAGATTGAACTAAAAAATACAGTTATCTCTCAGCCTGATTTACACATTTTATCACCAGAATGATCTGTCTCATGTAACTGTACCCTCCTGTGCTTCAACAGTGCAGAGAGAGGCTCAGAACCGCACTCAGGGGAGCCCTGAGAATCCCCTGAGGAAGTATTTGTCCATTTAAGGAGGGCTCTTTTGCCCTATCCAAGTGGGAAGGCATGGCATCAGCCCCAGAGTATGGCCTCAGCCCCACCAATGATGTATGACCACTAAGATCTATGGCCTTTGCCTGATCATTACCAGCTTGTTAGTGAAACAGAATAAAGTTAAAAGGAATGAAACACGAAATTGGTGTTGAAAAATTGACCAAACTCCTGGTGTCTTTGAAGAAGGGTTCTTGAGAAAAGGCCTGTTATTCATCACCTATTTTCAAGAGGGAAAACCCCTTAATTTTGATTAGTTAATTCATAAAAGAGGAAGAGAACAACAGAAAAACCAACCAAGATTTTTTTCCGCCCAGCTCCCTGTGGGCAAGCCCATCTTTGGGTCCTCCTACTGGTTAAACACCTTTTAGTCAACCCTTGAATCCTTTTAAAGGAATTGGAAAAATAGTCAGAAAAAGTCGAAAATTCTTGATTATCAATTGGTGGAAGCTTGCCAATAGTCCAATCCAACCTGGAATAGTCTTGCAATTCCTGAAAATCTCTATTAATAATTAATCTAGGTCTGATAAGAGACCTATTTTAAGTCTCAAAGAAACCAACCACTAATTAAAAAAATTATTGTGCAGACTTATTATAGTTCAGAAGGGCAGGAAATTCAAAACCACCTTAGCTTACCTCTATCTATTCAAGACTAGTAGTAAACTAAATTCCCCTTCTAGTGACTGCCAGCAAGCTATTTGCTAAATAATCCCATTATCCCTTGGAGTCTCTACAATTGGTGTCCCAACAGTGGCAAATTTCCTTTGGAATGGGTAGTTATTACCTATAAAAGACAAGATTTTGGGAAAATTAGCCCCCTTTAGTCAATTAGAAATTCAGGAAACTAAAGGAAGACATATTCACCAGATATTAGAGGACCTCAAGGACCAAATTAAAGGTTTTGAAGATAATAACCAAGGAGCACTTTCCTCAATAACCAGGATGGAGCAAGAAATGAAAGACAAAACCAAACCATCCAGTGGACCCCAAGAAAAACCAGATGAAGACCAGGAGAGAATTCAAAATCAGCAAGACATGGCATCAGAAATGAGAGAGAATCTTGCCAACATTTCCAAAGTCCTAAACCAAATCCTTGAAGAAAGAACAGCACAAGGCATCCCAGAAACTCCTTATACTCAACAAAGAACCAGATTTCAGACCTCCACCCCAAGATCACTATTTGAAAGAATTCAAACAAGGACCACTGAAGAATCAGAAGCCCCCTACATCAGTCCAGGAATAAAAATATTTTTTCAACCTAGAGAGGAAAGAAGACAAGCAATAAGGAGCCAGTACACTGAAAGAATCCCAGCCAGAGGACCATCCCAGGATAATTCAATCATCAAGAATGATCAACAAAATGGAGTGTTATTAGATGGAAAAAAGGAAGATATTGAATTTGATGGAACAGAGGTGGAACAATTTATTAAAAGAATTGAGAAACTGGCTAGAATTCAGAAGGCAGGAGGAATAGATATAGCTCTGCAATGACCTTTTTTAGTCCAAGACAAAAAGATTAGAGAATCTTGTGAGGATATGGAAGGACATGAATATGGAGATTGGGACCTTTTGAAGAAGGAGTTAAAGAGGAAATGGGTCACAGCTACCCCCCATAGAAGGTTTAATGAGGAATCCATATCTAGATTGCTAAAACTTACTCAAGATCAGGGAGGAATCAAGACCAAACAGGACTTCCAAAAGCTTGATGGTAATTATGAGGAGATGGTACTTTATTTCATTAGGATGGGGTATGACAACACCAACTGGGAAAGTGAAGAGAACCTCTGGAAAGCCTTTTCCACTGATCTTAGGAGGGAGGTTAACAGAGAATTGGCCCATGCAGGTAGAATCAAGATTGCAAGGCATGGAAGATACCTTCCCCCTGACCTGGAAACCTTGAAGGAATTTGTGGAAATGACTTTGGCCTTATGGGATATGGATGAAGAAGAAGCACCTAGACCTATCATCAAGAACCCAGTGGAAACCAAGAAAGAAGTCAAGTTTCAGCAAGTAGGGATGGATGAAATCTTAAAAATTAAATAAGAAATTACCAAGCTCACCATGGCCTTAAATCAGAAGCAGGCACCACCACATCTTGAAAGGACCAACCATGGAATGGCACCAAACTTCAGACCCCCAGTTACCAATGCAGGACCCAGATGGCCAGTGTAAGACTCCAAATGGTGCTAGGCCGTGGCAGTTCTGTGGAGGGGAAAGGTGCTGTTTAGGCTGCCCTCCTGAGTGTTACAAAAATATTTAAATGTAACCGAGATCAAGGTCCAGAACCTGGTAAATGAGGAATCAAGGAGTAGAGGATAAAGATGATAATAGTTTGGTAGCAATGGAACAGCACTATCTGAGACAAGATTATGCAGGGAAAAACTTGAAAAAAAGAAGTTAAAGTCCCCTTAGAGTTCAAAGAACAAAAGATTTTGTATGAAAACAACGCCCACAGGCTAATAACTCTGGTCGTCAGCAGAAAATTGGGGATGATCAACTCAAACCCAAGCAACCTCCAGGTTCTCAATGAGCCTTCCCAACTCTCCGCAATCAAGCGCTTGAAGGGTACCAGATAACTGTGGGTGGCTGTACAGGACAAAGCACAATGTTTAAGAAGCTCTAAATCAAACAGTAACTGATTTGAAGCAAGGATAACCTTAACACTTCTCAAGGGACTCAAGAGTAGGCTGGCAGAATGCAACTCCAAAGAAGCTAAGGGGAGGTATAACACTCCAGGTCTTAAGCTTAATAAGACCTTGTCAATCAATTGTGATTGGCTCCAGAAAGGTGATCAGGGATCAGGACCAGTATGGTCAGAGAAAGGGGTCAAGGAGTGGTATAACACAATCAAAAATTCCAACAGACAGAATTTTTCTTCAACCAGCAAGGCTATTGGTTGGTGATAAGGATCAAGGATCAAGGGTTTGAGTATGGAAGCTCAAGGATCAAGGGGGTGCTGATTTCATGCTGGATGATTCCATGCTCCAATGATTGATCCAAAAGGCAGGGGAGAGCCCCTCCCTATATGGGCAGGAGGCCCTGTTAGACTATGTACAACGGATTCTACAAATAGAGCAAAAAAGGAAAGGAAATCATGTGGTCACTTGCGTCCATCCGTGGATGGGCGCACGCAACCCTACCGGAATCACCCACCCCTCGTCCAAAGGCGGACTGGGTGGGAAAGAGAAATGAACCAAACTGCCGCGGATGTCCACGGGCGGTAGTTGACACTCTTCACCCCTTTTCTGAAGGCGGAAGTGGGTAGGAGAGCCCCAGGAAAGGTGACGGATGAAGTTGGTGAGAGCACGGATGGGCGGATAGGAGATTGGCTTGAGATGGTTGAGTAAATCCTGACAGGCTTGAGATTCACAAATGATAGATTGAGTGAGATGGGAGATTTGATGGATCCAAGGATTTGACAAATGCTTGGAGGCGCGGTCAGGATGGATTTGGTAAATCATGGATGAGCGCCACGCAACGGGCGGACAGGAGATTGGGACACGCA
This sequence comes from Puccinia polysora, assembly GCA_025617555.3. Taxonomy (NCBI): domain Eukaryota; kingdom Fungi; phylum Basidiomycota; class Pucciniomycetes; order Pucciniales; family Pucciniaceae; genus Puccinia; species Puccinia polysora. Next base: position 38,458,563 of record CM062633.1, on the reverse strand, counting down.
ACAACAAAGATGAGGATGCGCAATGACAATGGCAGAGATGACAAGCAATGCGCAAGGGCAAGGATGATGAGCAACGTGGACAAAGGACAAGCAACGCGCGAGGCGCGACGCGCAAGGATAAGGACGCGCAACGCGCGATGATGACGGTTTGGATGAGCCTGAGGATAAGTTGGAATTATTATTATTATTATTATTTTTTTAGATGCTGTACGGTACATTTGTGCAACAGTTTATGGATTGAGGTCTTAAGGCGGCCAGGGTGTCCAGGATGGGGCACCACATCTCTCCCCAACTTACAGACTTTCCCTAGTCTGCTCCCGAGTTTGATGCCATAGAAAAAAAAAGGAAAGAAAGATTATTGAAACCAAAGAATGGCCATTTCGATCTTGAGAGTGGTTGAGAAAAAATATTTCAATCCAACCAAAAATCCTAGAAGTGGCTGAGATAAAATGAAGGAGGCATCCCAAGTGCTCACACGCGTGGCATGAAGTAGAGTTTTCAAAAAACAACAAGGATCTTGCCCAGATGGTGCACAATTGGGAGGACTTACTTCTGAACCAAGTTGCCTCCACAAGAGTGAAATTTCTTGACCTGATCAGCAGAGAACCTTCTGGCCATCTGAGTACCATCCAGCTCCTCCAAAAGATATGATCCACCTCTAACTTGACGGACTACTTGGTAAGGATCATTACTCTTTAGAACACACAAAACAGGACTGGAATAGCTAGAAGTCAATTGTTTGTATAAACCGGTTCGGACTCGTTTGCGGACCAGCTTGATGAATTTGTCAACTTTAGCAGCAGGGATTGGGATCTTTTTTTTTTTTTTTTTTTGCCAAGGGTCATGTTCAACTACAGGAATGATGTAAGGGAGACCATAGGATTCTTTCAAGAGACCTCTCTCTTCTTCACAGAATGCAATAGATTTTTCCCTTAGAGACAAGATATTTTTGATCAAATTTAACTCATCAGGAAGAAGCCATCCATCTGGACCAAAGTTGACCACTTTCAGATGTTCTTCAGTGAACCGACCAGAGGGAGTAAATGGACCAGTGAGGGATTGAGATAGACTGCAGTAGGGATTGCGGGATAGAGGAGGACGCATAAGAGGAGGATTGAGGTTGAGAGGCATTAGTTGGTTGACTGGCTGGACCTTCTTTGCAACTGGTTTGTACTTGGTGGCAAAGGAGAGGAATCCTTGCTTCCTCCAAGCATTGACCAGTGAGACCTGACTACAGAAACTGAGGCCATATTCCAACATCTTCCAAGTCTGATGTTCTGCTGCATCCTTGAAAGGTGCCTTCTCCATAATAGAGGATCCAAAAGATAACACATTGCTCACATGTGTGGCACAGGGTAGAGTTTCAAAAACAACAGTAGTAGAAGCCCTTGGTGGTGCACAATTGGGAGGACTTACTTCTACCCCAAATTGCCTCCACCTAAGACCAAACTCCTTCATACCAAAGCCACCAAGAAAAGAATCGAGATCAAGAGCTAGTTTAGACTCATTGTGGAGATTTGAAACCGGAATAGAGGATGAGTGATCAGGCTGAAAAGAAAAAGGAAAAGAAGATACAACAGATCCAGACAGAGATGAAATATTTTTGGATTTTTTGGATTTTTCATGTGTTTGATTTATGATCTTATTTGGATGAGAAGGAAATGATGAGGAAAAAGAACGATATGCCTCTAAGATGGGAGTTGGTCCATGAGTTGAAGTCTGAGGCTGAGAAGAACTACAAATATCAGTAGGGCCAACTATTCTGCTAAAAAATGAGGATGAAAGGAATGAGAGTTTTCTTTCTGCTTTACTTTCAGGACAGATTTGGGAGGATGACCAGGGAATTCTCTTTCCCAACAACCAGAGTCCAAAGAACAAAGGGGAACTTCAATCTTTCTTCCATCAGCATCAGGGAGGAGAATTCTCTCCCCAAATTGATCAGAAAACATCAGGGTAGCACCAAAGTCCATTAAGAAAGGCCTTCCCAAGATCATGGGACCATACAGACGAGTGATCCAGAAGTGACAGGTGCCCACAATATTTTGACCAATTCAAACAGGAATATCCTCAGCAATACCAACCAGTTCACAGGAATGATTCCCAATTCCATAAACCGCAGAGTTGAAACTGACCTTTGGGCTAAGTTTAAGCTTGCAGGCCATGGAGTCCAAAATCAAGTTGAGCTGAGAACCCAAATCCACAAGGAGAGAAACCGTTTTAGTTGAATCACCAAGACAACATGGAAGGAAACCAAGAGGACAGGAATACAGGTTGGTATCTGAAGAGGGATCTGTTCCACTAGAATCCTCTATCAGAGTACCAGAGGAGACCTTTAATTTGTCCGGACCAATCTCCACATGTCAACAAGAAACCCATTTCTTCATCCCTTCTGCCACAGATGGAGAGATTGACAGGAGTTCAGCCACAGATAGATCAGGGATTTTAAGATCAGAAATTTTCTTTAATACTCCTTCCACAGCATTAGGTTAGTCCTTGGAGATGCCCCTCTCAATTCAAACTTTGGGCTGGGTGGAGGGAGGAAGATCAGGTGTAATAGGTGATGGAAGAGGATCTGAGGGTTGGGCAGGTTGAAGAGTGGGAGGATCAGAGTTGTCCTGGAACCTTTCCATAAGTGGTTCCCTTTCTACTTCCATGTCTTCCACATCAGAGGAAGGAGACTCAGGTGAAGATTGACTTTTAACGGGTTTTCGCAGAATGGAGAATGGAACAGGAGGAGACTTATGAGGTTTGAGTTCCTCATGGCGTTTCCTAGCTGGATTGGTTTGATAGGTGCCAGGGAAGCTGGAAGAAGTGATAGCTGGGGGATACCAAGGTTGCAGAGTTCCACAGGATGATTGAAAATACACAGAGACCAAGGATGCCTTCTTAGGAGTTGGTGGTTGGTATGAGGCCACCACATGACGGATTGGTTGAGACAAATCAAAAGGGATCAAAGCACCATTAGGAAGGAAAAAATTATTTCCCTTCTGCTCTACTAACTTTTCCTCCTTGTCCTTCTGGAGTTCAGGACATCTACTGGTACAATGGCCTTCCCTATGGCAATAATAACAGACTATAGTAGACTTAGGAACAGAATTAGCAGGTTTAGGAGTGGCTAAAGAGGATATTTTCTGATCTATTTTATTCTCAAATGCCTGAAGTAATTTAGTGATCTCATCTATAGTAGGTGTCTCCTGGTGGGTCTGAGGATTGGGTTTAGGTCTGTGATTGGCTTCCATCTTATTCATGATTTTGTTAGATGCTTGAAAAGAGGGGGCAAGGACTGGTTCAGTGATTTTAGGTTTTTAAAAGGTGAGAGCTGTTTGACCTTTCATCACTTTATTCACAGTATTCCTAAGAACCATGAAAGCAGGGAGCTTGAACCAATTGTCTCTTGTTGTGATCATGGATCCAGATTTCACCAATTCATCCTTAATTCTTTCCTGCACTCCTGGAGAGAAAGACTGAAAAAATTGCACTAAAATTTTGTCCAACGTATCAATGTGATTGTTCCGGATAAGATAGGACTGGATAGGGTCCCATGATTTTCTAAAATTCTGATAGTCAGAGGCTGAGGAGATACCACCATTGGAGATCCATTGAGAAACCAGGGCATCCAAGTCTTGCAAAGTAAATCTGGCTACATCTATTTTTCCCCAATAGGCTAACATAGCCTCCTTCAGGAGCCGCCGGTTGTGAGTTTCAAATCCCTCAAACAATTTGATAACCTCCATAACTTTTTCAGAAGAGATAAAAAACTGTAACTGATAAGCCATATCATATTCACTGGCACCATCCACTTCCGCAGACATCTCATGGAGGCCAGGAATTGTTTGAAATTGGTCCCATTGAAGCCTAAATTTTTGTTCTGAGGTTTGATTTTGACCATCTTGGCCCAAACAGATAAAGAGGATCCAGCAGATTCCATGTTGAAGGGTTCCTAAGAGATCCAAACAAGCAGAGCTCCAAGGTGGCTCACAAGTGTGGCAAGAGTAGAGTTTCACAAAAACAAAAAGGATCTTGCCCAGATGGTGCACACTTGGGAGGACTTACTTCTGGACCAAGTTGCCTCCACGGGTCAGATCTGAAAAAGAGAAAAAACAGAAAAAGAAAAAAAAGAAGGAAAAAAAATTGGATCTGATTTTGGAGTTGATTCTTCAAGTTGGGACTGTAAAGCCCAAGGTTGCTGGTTTTATCCTGGCCCAGGGGACCAAATGTAAGACTACAAATGGTGCTAGGCCGTGGCAGTTCTGTGGAGGGAAAAGGTGCTGTTTAGGCTGCCCTCCTGAGTGTTACAAAAATATTTAAATGTAACCAAGATCAAGGTCCAGAACCTGGTAAATGAGGAATCAAGGAGTAGAGGATAAAGATGATAATTGTTTGGTAGCAATGGAACAGCACTATCTGAGACAAGATTATGCAGGGAAAAACTTGAACAAAATAAGTTAAAGTCCCCTTAGAGTTCAAAGAACAAAAGCTGTTGTATGAAAACAACACCCAAACGCTAATAACTCTGGTCGTCAGCAGAAGATTGGGGATGATCAACTCAAACCCAAGCAACCTCCAGGTTCTCAATGAACCTGCCCAACTCTCCGCAATCAAGCGCTTGAAGGGTACCAGATAACTGTGGGTGGCTGTACAGGACAAAGCACAATGTTTAAGAAGCTCTAAATCAAACAGTAACTGATTTGAAGCAAGGATAACCTTAACACTTCTCAAGGGACTCAAGAGTAGGCTGGCAGAATGCAACTCCAAAGAAGCTAAGGGGAGGTATAACACTCCAGGTCTTAAGCTTAATAAGACCTCTTCAATCAATTGTGATTGGCTCCAGAAAGGTGATCAGGGATCAGGACCAGTATGGTCAGAGAAAGGGATCAAGGAGTGGTATAACACACTCAAAAATTCCAACAGACAGAATTTTTCTTCAACCAGCAAGGCTATTGGTTGGTGATAAGGATCAAGGATCAAGGGTTTGAGTATGGAAGCTCAAGGATCAAGGGGGTGCTGATTTCATGCTGGATGATTCCATGCTCCAATGATTGATCCAAAAGGCAGGGGAGAGCCCCTCCCTATATGGGCAGGAGGCCCTGTTAGACTATGTACAACGGATTCTACAAATAGAGCAAAAAAGGAAAGGAAATCATGTGGTCACTTGCGTCTGTCCGTGGATGGGGGCACGCAACCCTACCGGAATCACCCACCCCTTGTCCAAAGGCGGACGGGGTGGGAAAGAGAAATGAACCAAACCGCCGCGGATGTCTGCAGGCGGTAGTTGACACTCTTCACCCCTTGTCCGAAGGCATAAGTGGGTGGGAGAGCCCCAGGAAAGGTGACGGATGAAGTTCGTGAGAGGGCGGATGGGAGGATAGGAGATTGGCTTGAGATGGTTGAGTAAATCCTGACAGGCTTGAGATTCACGACTGATAGATTGAGTGATATGGGAGATTTGACGGATCCAAGGATTTGACAAATGCTTGGAGGTGCGGTTGGGATGGATTTGGTAAATCATGGATGAGCGCCATGCAACCGGCAGACAGGAGATTGGGACGCGCGACAACAAAGATGAGGACGCGCAACAAAAAAGATGAGGACGCGCAATGACGACGGCGGAGATGACAAGCAACGCGCAACTGCAAGGATGATGAGCAACGCGGATGAAGGACGCGCGACGCGCAAGGCACAATGCGCAAGGATAAGGACGTGCAACGCGCGATGATGAAGGTTTGGATGAGCCTGAGGATAAGTTGGAATTATTATTATTATTATTATTATTTAGATGCCGGATGGTACGTTTGCGCAACAGTTTATGGATTGAGGTCTTAGGCGGCCAGGGTGTCCAGGATGGGGCACCACACCAGTCAGATGCAACTACTGCAAAGATAAATTCCATACCCAGTTCATCTGTCCAGATCTCTCAGAGGACCTCAAGAAAAGGAAAGTATTCAAGCAAGGATCCAGTTTCTTCTTTCCAAATGGGGAACCAGTACCACTGAGTAGCCAGGAAACAGCCAGAGACCAAGTGAAGAAGTTTTCAGGAAACCAAAATAGCCTTAAGGTTGAAGAACCCCAGAAGAAGGGGGAACCATCCAATGTTGCAGCATTATTGGAGATTGGAAATTAGGGAGCTTGGACACCAGCAGAAGTTAACATGAAGGAATCCCAAGTCCAGTGGGGTTTGAGGAAGTCCCAGAGATTGGCTGACAAGTCCCAAGGAAGTTCCAAACCAGTAAACAAAGACCACCCAGAGCCAGATAATGAACCAGTCAAGGAGTTTGGATCCAGGAAGAGAAGAGTAAGTTATCCAGGAGCATGGGTTGAGGAGGATGGCCAGGACTCAGAAGAAGAAGAAGACCCCCCAAAAGAACCTGTGAAAAAACCTGAAACTAAACCTGTGGAAGTGAACAAGGAAAGGTCAGAACCAGTATATACTGAAGGAGGAACCAAGATTGAAGAAAGCCTGAAGAAGAAAATATTAAAACAAAGCTTTAACCTTACCTTGGAGGAGCTCCTTTCAGTTGAACCATACTTCTTCCAGAATCTGAAAGATATAAACCTTGAAGGAACCTTGGACTTGAAGAAAGCCTCTAAATCATCAGAAAGAAAAAAAAATATGAGGATTAATGGATGTCAACACCGTTTTGAAGACTATTCTGATGAAGAATACCAATGTTCCATTAGCAGCAATCTCACCTATGCTTTCCCATTGGGATTCATAGAAATTTGGATAAAAAGAAAGAAGATAAAGGCCCTGGTGGATACTGGTGCTGAATTAAATTTCATACCTGAACATGTGGCAATCCAGGCAGGCTTGGTGTCCAGGGAATTATTGATAAGGGTTACAGGAATTGGAGGCCACTCAAATCCACTGATTGGTTTGGCTGAAAGAAGAATGTTTGAGATAACTCCTGGGGAACCCAAATCTGCTCACTTCTTCATAGCCAAAGGATCAATGCATACAGTGCTGGGAATACCCTTCTTGGTGGATCATAAAGTCAGGTTGGAATTATCCAAACATAAAGAAAATTCTTAAGCTATGAAATAGCAGAAGGGGAAAGGTTATGCATCCCAATCTGTTCACCAAATCAAGCAGGATGGCAGGTGAAAACACCAAGAAGACCACTGGGGATGATAAAATCACAGCAAAGCTGGAGGCCAAAGAATATCAGGAAGAAGATTGGACCAGTGGACAGGATATACCTGAAATGAACTTGGAAGGCTTACCAGATCCTTGGGAAAATAATATTTGTACCCCATCAATCTATGCAGAAGAACCAATTGACAGGACTTGGAATCATCTCCATGATAAAATGGAAGCTCAAGAGAACCATGAGAATTTCCAAAGATTGTTTGGAGGGTTCTGGACCAACCTTGAAGACATGCAGGGAGAAAACTGGGAGGAGTTACCTGGTGCAGGCCTGGGAAACTGTGAATTTATTGAATTACTCATCAACCAAGCCACTAATGCCTTTCTGATGGATGGTGATTGGCCATCCCATTATGGAAAATTCCCTTGGGTCATCAGGTATAGTTTATACTATAGGGAAGAATGGGCCAAGGATTGGATGAAATGTTTGGTTGTAATGTACCAGGTAATACCAGACCATATCAGGTGGTCAGGGTACCTGGAGGAGTAAGTCCCTCTCTCTACTTGATTATTGATGAAGAATTAAGCCTCCAGTTTCCTTTGGTGAGCTGAGGTAAAGGGTGGGAAGTAGCACCACTGTAATATTTAATTTAAAGTTTTTTTTTGCATTAAAGCTGATCTCATTTACACAAGAAGGATAAAAAATAAAATATCTATATACTAAAAGAAAAATAAAAAAAAGAGGTATTAGTGATCTTTGTTACCCTTTTGTAATCAAAAAATATACTCACCACTTCCTTACAAACACAATTCTTTCCCCTATGATCAAAACACCAAAAAAAATGATAAAATCACAAAAAAAACCGTTATATTCAACAAAAAAATCCAAAAAAAAACAGGAAGCAAGAAATCAGTCATCAGTAATCTTTCACAAATAAAATATTCAAAACTCACCCTTTCAGTTTCTTCCTAAATCCTTAATATTGCAGATATGTACAAACAAGAGCAAAAAAAATGAAGGAAACAACGTCAAAAAAAGGGCGCTTGGCAGGTTTATTGCAAGCAATACGTGGAAGGACAAGCTTGGAGGTGGAGCAATTAATTGCAGCAATTTGCTCCCCAAATCAGGGTAAACAAAAAAAAGGAAGACGCTGTAAGACTCCAAACAGCGCAGGGCGTTGGCAGTTCTGTGGAGGGGATAGGTGCTTTTTTAGGCTGCCCTCCTGAGTGTTACAAAAATATTCAAATGTAACCAAGATCAAAGTCCAGAACCTGGTAAACGGGAACCAAAAGTAAGAGGATGAAGATTGTAGTGGTTGGTAGCTGGGAGATAACACTATCTGAGCCAAGATGATGTTGGGGAAAACTTGAATAGAAGGAGTCAAGGATTGTTCAGAGTTCAACAAGACAAGGCAATTGTGAGTGACAACGCCCACAAGCTAATAGCTCTGGTTGTCAGCAGGAGCTTAGGAAAGATCAACTCAATCCCAAACAACCTTCAGGTTCTCAATGAACCTGCCCAACTCTCCGCAATCAAGTGCTTGAAGGGTACCAGATAACTGTGGGTGGCTGCAAAAGACAAAGCTAATTGTTTGAAGAAGCTCTAGAAGCAAAACAATAACTGATTCAAACAAGAATAACCCAACACTTCTCAAGGGACTCAAGAGTAGCGTGGTGGAATTCAACTTCAAAGGAAGTGAAGGGAGGTTTAACACTCCAGGTTTTAAGCTTAATAAAACCTCTTCAGTCAAACGTGACTGGGTCCAGAAAGATAATCAAAGGGTGATTGGGAACAGTATGGTCAGATAAAATGATCAGGAGTGGTGTAACACACTCAAGAATTCGATTAGACAAATTCTTCTTCAACCAGCAAAGCTATTGGTTGGTGATAAGGATCAAGGATCAAGGGTTTGAGTATGGAGGCTCAAGGATAAAGGGGTATTCATAGCTATCTGATGTGATGATAGGATTATGCTCATTCCATGCTGGATTGATTCAATGCCCCCTCCAAAAGGCAGGGGAGAGCCCCTCCTTATATGGGCAGGGGGCCCTGTTAGACTATGTACAACAGATTCTACAAATAGAGCGGAAAAAGAAAGAAAATCAGGTCATCTCTTGCGTCCGTTGGTGGATGGGCGGGCACAACAATACCAGGATCACCCACCCCTTGTCCGAAGGCAGATGGGGTGGGAAAGGAAAATGAACGAGACCGCCGCGGATGTCCCCGGGCGGTAGTCAACACTCTCCACCCCTTGGCCAAAGGCAGAAGAGGGTGGGAGAGTCCCAGGAGAGAGTGACAGATGAAGTTTGTGAGAGGGCGGATGTGCGGATAGGAGATTGGCTTGAGGCAATTGAGTAATTCCTGACAGGCTTGAGATTGGCAACTGATAGATTGAGTGAGGTGGGAGATTGACAGATCCAAGGATTGGACAAGCGCTTGGAGATGCGGTTGGGATGGGTTTGGTAAGTCATGAATGAGCGCGGCGCAACAATAACAATGAGGATGAGCAACGCAGGACGCGCAAGGATAAGGATGGGTGACGCGCAATGGGCAAGGATAAGGATGAGGATGGGGGACGGGCAATGATGATGAGCAACGCGGGATGCGCAAGGACAAGGATGAGGACGCGGGACGCGCAATGATGATGAGCGAGGCGCGACTGCAAGGATAAGGATGAGCGACGCGCGATGGGCAAGGATAAGGATGAGTGGCGCGCAACAATGATGATGAGCGGCGCGCAAGGATGATGATGCGGATGAGGGACCCGGATGAGGGACGCACCACCCGCAAGGAAAACTTTTGAATTCTTTTCCCACGGTGTCCCAAATGGTTCACCACAACACACCAAAAGGTTTCAACCGTGTTGCTCTTCCTCACTTTGAACTGACAAAAAGTAGTAAAAATGAATTAATAATAAGGTAAAATGAATATATTTAAAAAAAAAGCTCACCTTGGACCAAAAGGCACAAGCACGCGCTTGGCGTTGTACAAACAAGCATATAAGTCCTCCAGCTCCAACCCGCCGGACCTGATGTTCCTGGCCCGGCATTGAAGAAAGACAGCCACGGAGCAAACAAGCCTGCAAAAAAACACCAGCGGCTCCCCTTAAAAGGGCGAGCTTGGCTGGTCATTAGAGGTTGGGCCGGGGTGTGACTGGACTGATAGGTTTGACCAAAAGCAATGTAAAAAAAAGAAAAAAAAAACGCACAAGTCAGCATAGATAGCAAGGACGGAAGGATCAAGCAAGAAAAAGGGGCAAGCGGACCTGTAGGGGAAAAACCAACAGGGTTGGCCTCCTGGCTGTTATTGCCCAGAATAGCTGTCCTGGCAGGACGGCTGTTTGTTGGTCAGCCAGGCCACCCAAACATTTCTGGCAATAGCGCTGGGGGTTCCAAATCAAGCAGCGGATCCGGGATGGGGGAAGTAGCACTGGGGAGCAGAGCCCCAGGGAGCCGCTGCTAGATGAAAACATTGGAGGGAGGACCAGGCATGCTCCTTTCAGTTGCACCAAAAAAAAAAAAAAAAAAATTGATGAAGAAGAGGGAGGGATGCCATTGTCAAAAATCCCCCCTTGTTTTACCCCCCCCCCCCAAAAAAAAAAAAAAACTGAGGAGCTTTTGCTCCAATAATCACCAGCGCAAAGCCATTAGCCCCCCATGAAGTCTTATTGGCAACCACCACTTCCCCCCATGACCAAGCTTATTGGAGTCCAAGTCGGACTCCAAGTACAAAACAAGCAACACGTCAACTTTGCTCCCGCTTCAATCGCCGGGAGGCCTATGCATGGCCTCAAACTCATTCAACAAGAGGGCCACTAAGCGCATATGACCTTCCTGTCCTATTTGATGGAGCAACCATGCAGGCCCTCTGCAAGATTTGAAACCGCAGAATCCTCCAAAATGCGTTTCTGCTTGTTCAAGCGCTCACTAGGGTCCTCTGCAAGACCTAAAACTGCAGGAGTCAATCAGGGTCTGTTTTCTATCCCTAGGCCACATCCTGGTCCCCTGCATGACCTAAAACTTCAGATTGGCTGTCAAGAACCCCTCTTCCCTTGGACTAATACTTACTAGGGTCCCTTCAAGACCTAAAACTGTAGACAATGCCCAGATGCGTTCCAAAAAAAAAAAAAAAAAAAAAAAAACAAAGGAGAAGGGAGTGATGAAAAAAAGAGGAGAATAATTGAATGGTAACCAAAATATATAATAAATAGTGGTAAAAATTTTAATAATAAATAAGTGTTTAGAGGGATAAATAATCAAATATAAAAAATAAATAAAAAAATAATAAAAAAATTTCTTAGAAAACCGCCAACAGCCCACCATGGACCTCCAGGCCATGGCAGCCAAATACGAATCCATAGAAAAGAAAATTAGACCAGTCAATCAGCCCATCCATCAAGATCTCAACCCCCCACTCCAAAGACCACCTCTGTCCAGGGATCCTTACCAAACATCCTTGACACCATACCCCCCAGTTTGGTACTCCAAAACCCAACCTATAGCCATCAGACTCACTTTTCTAGTAGAAAAACAGCCCCAATCATCAAACAGACCTCAAACATGGATTTTACACCAAAAATAACCCCTAGTCACTCAGCCAAAGTACCCCTCTATCTCTCATGGTTTAGAAGATTCAGCTCAAATCAACCCTGGCTTACCCATACCCCTACCAGGTGTCACAGACCAGTGAAGGTTCATGGACATACCCTGGATGCCTTCAAGTACATACCCCATACAGTAAAAGCATACAGCACCAAAGGACCTGCAGCAGTATACATAATTAATATATGCAAGGCACTGCATGAAGAACCAAACAAATCACCTGTATACACAGCAATATATGCAAGACACTGCATGCAGAGACTGTACAGCATCATACAGGAAATAATGCAGAAGCAATATATGCAGGCACATGCATTACAGAAGCAATATATGCAGGACACTGCCTGCAGAACCAAAACAAACAACCCACAACCACAAGTCAGCCACCAGGTGTCAGCCCCCCCTGATGTCTATAAATAGAGGGCCTCTCTCCCCAATCCAGGTCCCATCATCAGTTCCCCCCATCCTCCCCTCCAGGGATCACCATGCCTCCTAGGCACCCTGAACCCATACTTTTACCATCCTCAACCATTATCCCATATCCCATACCAACAAACATCACCATCACCATCATCATCAACATCAATCATCACCATCAACCATTAACCACCACCATTACCCTTGGCCATCCACCATCATCAACACATACTTTTGACCATGACCCAGCCCAATAACCCATACTTTTGACCATCCACCACCACCATTATTCACTCAATACCCCATACCTTTGAACATCACCACCATGTACCCATAACCTGAACATCATCCATCATCACCATCCATCATCATCAGTCATCATCATCACCTAAAATCATCATCATCAGTCATCATCATCATCCATCATCATCATCACCTACCTTGACCATCATCAATCATCATCCTCACCTACCATCATCATCATCAGTCATCATCATCATCCATCATCATCATTGCCTACCATCATCATCATCAGTCATCATCATCATCCATCATCATCATCACCTATTCATAATCATCATCATCAATCATCATCAACCATCATCATCAGTTGTCAATTATAGGCTCAACCATTTCAACTTCATCAAACATCACCTGTAACATCAAGGGAGTATTCATCAGTAACCAATAAAACAAAAAAAAAAAGAATACATAAAGGATAAGACTAGAGAAAGGATTCTTCCCTTACTCAGCTTCTATCCACCAGGTCACCCATCTGTTCCACCATTTCTTCCTTATCAAGCTTGAATACGTTGATCCTAGGTCTGATAGAGACTACTATAGTAGCAACTCTATCTGAAAATCAGCCACCATTTCTTTTTCTTTTTATTGTTGTGAGACTACTATAGTACTCAGAGGGGCAGGCAATTCAAAACCACCCTTATTATTCTTCTATCTTATCAGTAGTTGTAGTACTAAATTCCCCCTCAAGTGACTGCCAGCAAGCTATTTGCTAAACTTTACCCAATCCCAAAGGAGTCTCCACATCTGGTGTCCCAACAGTGGCCGATAATCTTCATTTTTGGATCAATAACCTCAAGCATTAACAAGAAAGAAAATAATATGAACCATTTAAGACCAAGGATTTGAAGCACCTGTTAGGGAAAGGATCAAGAATCTAGTCAGTAAAATAAAGGATAACCTCTTATTGGATCAAGAAAAGATGGCCTCAGAAGAACCAACCTCAGCAGATATCACCATGGACATATACAAGGATCAGGAACAAAGGATCATGGAACAGTCCAAGGAACTCCAACAGACTAGGAATCAAATGAAATCAATGCAAGAATCACTGGATAATATGTCCCAAATGTTCAAAGCCTTCATGGAAAGTACCCAGGAAAGGACCATGCAGTGAATACCAGAAACCCCATTTACCAAATCAGTTAGGTTCACCTCTACCCCCAGGACTGGAATCAGACAAGGCCCAGTCAGGATATTATCAGAATCAGACCCACCAGAAGATAGTCCAGAGGTTACCACATTCCTAGGTCACACTGAAGAAGAAAGAAATCATCAGCACTCCCAGTTCATTCCTATGGACCATCACCCAAGGAAAACCACTATGGACCTCCCCTCTCCAACAAACTCTAGGATAAAGGATGTCCAGAATGGAGTAGTTTTAGATACTTTCAAAGCCCAGCTTGAGTTCAATGGAAATGAAGTGGAACTCTTTATTAACAGGATTGAAAAATTGGCAGAACTTCATGGTGCTGGAGGGAAGGACTTGGCCTTGCAGCTACCTTTCATCATCAAGGAAATCAAACTCAGGGAGTCTGTGGAAAACATGGAGGGGCATGAAACAAGGGAATGGGAGCTCCTCAAGAAGGAAATGAATAGGAAGTGGGGATGGGCCACACCCCACAAAAGATTCAATGAACAGTCCATACCAAACCTACTCAAACACACCCAAAAAAAGGCGGCATCAGCACCAAAGAAGAATACAGAAAGTTTATTGGGAACTATGAAGAAATGGTTGTCTACTTCATTAGGATGGGGTATGATAACACCAACTGGGAAAAGGGTGACATACTTTGGAAGGCCTTATCATTGGAACTCAAGAGGGAAGTCACCAGAGGACTTGTTCAAGCCAGGCAAATTAGGAAGTCTCTGGATAGATGCTATTTGGCTCCAGAATTGGAAATATTGAAGGAACATGTGGAAAAAGCTCTGGCCCTGTGGGATATTTCTGAAGGAAATGAACCAACCCAAGAAAAGAAGGAAGTTAAGAAAGAGGTTAAATTTTAGAAACCTGTGGACAACAAGGAAGAAATCAAACAGCTAAAGGACCAAGTCAACAAACTCACCACTGCTCTCAACAACCAAAAACCAGCCCCACCACATTTTGACAGGGTAATAGGGCAACAAACCTATAGACCACCAGGAGTCCCAACCCTTGCACCAAGATGGCCTACAAAATGTTATTATTGCAGAGATGCAACTCACACGTCCTATACTTGCACAGACCCTAGTGAGGATATGAAGTCTAAGAAGGTTATCAAGCTAGGTCCAAACTACTACTACCCAAACCAACAACCTATCCCAAATAACACACCTGAAACATTGAAGGAATTGGTCAACAATTTTAATGCCTCAAACCAACCAAAAGACGAAACCACTAACCAACCAAAACCAGAGGAGAAGACAGTTCCAGTAACTGCAGTCCTTCAAGTTGGAGAATGGGGATCCTGGCAGCCACCAGAAGTCAAAATTCCAGAACACCTACAGCAGATTCAGTTTGGTATTAGGAGATCTCCTAGACTTAAACCCTCTCAAAACAACCATGGAGGACCAGAGGATGAAGCAGATGGATCAAAGAAGAAGAAGGAAGGAAAGGCCGCAAGAAAGAGGAAACCAAGTTACCCTGGAGCCTGGATAGAGGATGACCAGGAAGATTCAACTTCAGAGGAAGAAGAAGTCCAGCCCACCCAAGAAAAATTTACCAGAAGGGCAAGGGAAATTAATGAAAATGTGGAACCTGAGGGTGAGAGAACCTCAAGAGATCTGGAAGGCCCAAACAATATGGAGGAGTTCAGAATTGGGACAAATTTGAAGAAGAAGATACTCAAGCAAACTTTCACACTTAATTTGGAGGAACTCTTGACCATATCACCAAAATTTCTCCAGCTACTTCAGAATACCAACATGGAGGAAGGGATTACTTCAAAACCACCCGTAGCAGAAAGCAGAAAGGTCAAAACCTGTCAACACCATTTAGACCCAGAGGATGAAGATGAATGGTATGGACTCAAGCAAAATCTTACCTATGCCTGTCCTCTTGGATTCATAGAAAGTTGGATCAGGAACAGGAAGGTAAGAGCCTTGGCGGATAGGGGAGCTGAACTAAATGTCATCCCTGAACACCTGGCCAACCAAGTAGGATTGGTAACCAAAGAAATGTTGATGAACATTACTGGAATTGAAGGACACTCAACACCTCTGATTGGGCTAGCAGAGAGGATTCCATTTGAAATCAACCCAGGGGAACCAAGATTGGCCAACTTTTTTGTAGCAAAAGGGAGTGTTCATACTATTCTTGGGAGACCCTTCTTGGCTGACTATAAGGTCAGGTTGGAGCTGTCTCAAAAGAGGGGTGAAATTCTCAGTTATGAACTACCTGGAGGGGAAAGGTTATGTATACCAATTTGTAAACCAGGCCAAGAAGGGTGGGAAATGGAACCACCAAGAAGACTTAAAAGGGCTGGAATGACTCTCAGGAATGTTCAATGGGAGGACCTAATTAAAACTGATGAAGAAATGGAAGAAGGAGAAATCAAAGAAAACCTCAATAGGGATGAAGGTGAAACCAAGATGGAACTGGAACAGTCACTAACTCAGTGTCAAGAAATGGAATGGGGAAGGAGTTTGGAAGAGAAAGAAGAACTGGATGATACCACAGAAATCCCCTGGGAGAAATGGACAGCACATGACCAACCAGGGAACTTGTTCCAAAGGGTTTACTCAGAATGGTTCACTCAAAACAAAAACCCAGCAAACAAAGCACCAATGGACAACTTACCTGGCTGGGGACTTACCAACCTAGAGTTTATGGACATACTTACAGGCATTGGATCCCTTGGTTTTCTCAAAAATGGTGACTGGGACTCAGATTATGGATATATCTCACCAGAGTTCAGGATTGGTTTGTACTACCAAGAGCCCTGGGCAGAGTATTGGACTGAAGGACTCATCCTGTGGAAAGAAGAAAGTATCCAAAGATACTGGGAGCATTTCAGGGAGGTACCTCACCACCTCCTCCAACAATTCTGGGCATAAAATTTTTTTATGCCTAGCATGACATTAAACTGCAAAGCTTTTCCCTTTATCTGGGCTCCTAAATAAAAAAAATAATAAAATAAATAAAACAAAATATTCAGTATTGGGTTTCCTCCATAAAAAATATAATAAAAAAAGAAAAAGAAAAGGAAACTCACAGTATTCATCACCTCAACCTCATAAAAAAATTAATGACCATTAAAGGCAAAAAAAAACTCATGGTATTGACAAAAAAAAGAGTATTCATTGCAAAAAAAATATTAAGAAGGATCATACTGGTAGAATACAACATAAACCTAAAACACACAAAAAAAAAGAATCAGTTTGAGTTCATTCCTCAGGTCATAAGAACAAAAATTATAATAAAAAAAAGCGACTCACAATGTTTTTTATTCCATCTTAAAACAAAGTGTAAGAAAAAAAAATCAACATTTATCAATGCAGTAGTAGGCCATTGGTTTCCTTCAATGAGCTGAGGGAATGGGTGGGCACTTTATTATTGCTGTACAATACATGTTAAAAAAAATATCAAGTAATCAGCAACAAGTTTACCCTTATATATATATATATAACCAACAAAAGAATCAGACTCACCGTTTTTTTACCAGCCCCCCCCCCCTGAACTTGGCGGACCAAGTAATTGCCGGGGGACAAGCACAATTGCAACCACAGCAACTACTGGGATTGCCAAAGAAGCCAGATGAATTCAAGTTTACATGAAAGCAACCAAAGCAATTTGTGGAAAGGGAAGAGGAATGATGGCAGTGACCGCCTTAGTAGAAAGTAGGTCCTAGTTAAGGGGAAAATAAACAGAACTCAGAGTCGCTTCCAGAAGCATAACTTGTATTGAGAGAAAGACAACATACAACCAAGCCAAGGAACTTGGGGCAGATGAGGAAAGGGAGGACCAGAGAGCAAGGCCTCCTTATATAGACAACAATTGGCCCTTCTTGCGAGGGAGGGAACCTGAGACAAAGCGGAGTCTGAGCGGAATTTGGATATGCAGGCAACAAGCGGAGTCATGCGTTTCAAAGCAGAGAACCAAACAAAGAGGAAAGATTCAATTCAGTGGACAAAAAATAGAAAATGCACAAAAGGATTGTCATTCAGGATTGTCAATATAAGCAGGAAGTAGACGAGATAAGGATGGAGTGGAAACAAAGATTGAAGGCTTACAAGATTACTTAGCTGTCATCCAGTTGGATTGCGCGAGCGGCGGTTGGTAACCATGCGCAATACAGCGGCACTCCCACCTCTACCAATTGCACAAGTCAATCAGGCAATATAATTGTCCCGTCCGCCAAACGGAAGGACTGAGAAAAAAGAAGAAATAACAAGGCGTACTGGACAAAAACGCGGGCCATTGTCATGGCAACTCTGATCTGATTGGACAAAGAAAACGCCAATGGCCACAACGCAACCTCTGCCCATCTGCCAATTGGAAGGATTGAGAAGAAAAGAAGAGGATTATTAAGGAAAGGAACCCGATTGCGGTTGGCCAATCCCCACTCACCAATGAATCAACGTGGCCGGAGATTGGTCAATCCAATTAATTAATGCAACCAAAGATCAACCGACCATACCACTGCCCGGCCTGCGTCATGCGGAAGAAATAATGAATAAGATTTGATAGATTAAGACTGTAAAAAAAATGAATGTGAAACCAAACAAAACTTACAATCAACTGCTTCCACCCACCGCCTCCATTACACCGCCCAGAACAAACCCGGTTGCTCAGGAAAAATTTTGATTGTGCTGCCAATTGGATCGCGCAAGCGTTCGTCGGCAGCTACACGCGATTGAACCAAAGAACAGGAAGAGATACAGAAAACGGAAGAATAAATGAGTGGCTTACCGGGTAATTAAAGCGCCTTGTTGCTGTATCCATTGCAAGCCAACATTGGGTGATTGCGGTGAAGGTTGACATCAATTACAGCCGCGGCGATTGATGAACCACCTGGACTCTGGAACAACTACCGGGCGCGGTAGTTCCCATCTTCAACAGCTTGCCCGCCCGGCGTTTGGACTCAGTCCCCCGCGCACCTCGCGCGCCCCTCCACATCTCGCACCAAATCAATCTCTTCCGCGACTGGATTGCGCACACCGCGCCCGGGTGCCATTCAACAGCAAACACCTCGAAGGTCCCCTGTAAGAGCTTAAACTGCAGAAGACAACCAATTCTTCCTCTCAAAAAATAAAAAAAAAAAAAAAATGAAGAAAGGGGACATAAAAAAATGATAATAATAATAAAAAAATATAAAACCATCATTTGGTCCTTGCAAGAAGGGAAGATCTGAAGACCTCAAGATTGGTTTAACTTCTGATTGGATCCAATTCAGGATTTTGAGAAGTGTCAAGGTAGCAAGTAAAAAGGGATAATTCATCTTTAACCAGAAGATTCAGAATGAAGATGTTATAGTGGGTATACCAAGGAAAAGGAATCTATCAAGTTGGAATAGATGCAAACAGGGCATCAAGGTTTAAAATTGATGAAGATTAGGAAGAAATTTAAAGTTGAAAAAAGTCATTGGGAAAAGTCATTGGGGTATTTGTCCTTGTCCAGGAGGTACCATATTGTAGATGGGTATGGAGAAGGGAAAGGAAGTTTGAAGAAGGATGCACAGAACATGTCTTTTTCCAAGGCAAACCAAACTTTAAATCAACAATCTAGAACAATGGAAGGGATCAAACATGCTTGGAATTGTTACAGGGATAAACCAAGAATGAATGAAGAGAAGAAGGTTTGAAGATAAATCATCAAGATAGTCAACAGGCCCAACTGGATTGCCTAGGATTCCTGGAAGCTCTGGTTTTTTTATTATTTTTACATATAATTGTTCAATTTTGAATCAAGGAAAAAAGAAGAAGAAGGAGAGCATGGGGAGTCTGATGTCTATAGGCAGGAATGCTGCAGACAGCATTAATTTGGGGGGGGATGTGGTGCTCCAAAACCTAACCTATAGCCATCAGACTCACTTTTCTAGTAGAAGGACAGCCCCAATCATCAAAAATACCTCAAAAATGGATTCTACAACAAAAATAACCCCTAGTCACTCAGCCAAAGTACCCCTCTATCTCTCATGGTTTAGAAGATACAGCTCAAATCAACCCTGGCTTACCCATACCCCTACCAGGTGTCACAGACCAGTGAAGGTTCATGGACATACCCTGGATGCCTTCAAGTACATACCCCAGACAGTACAAGCATACATCACCAAACGACCTGCAGCAGTATACATAATTAATATATGCAAGGCACTGCATGAAGAACCAAACAAATCACCTGTATACACAGCAATATATGCAAGACACTGCATGCAGAGACTGTACAGCATCATACAGGAAATAATACAGAAGCAATATATGCAGGCACATGCAGTACAGAAGCAATATATGCAGGAAACTGCCTGCAGAACCAAAAGAAACAACCCACAACCACAAGTCAGCCACCAGGTGTCAGCCCCCCCTGATGTCTATAAATAGAGGGCCTCTCTCCCCCATCCAGGTCCCATCATCAGTTCCCCCCATCCTCCCCTCCAGGGATCACCATGCCTCCTAGGCACCCTGAACCCATACTTTTACCATCCTCAACCATTATCCCATATCCCATACCAACAAACATCACCATCACCATCATCATCAACATCAATCATCACCATCAACCATCAACCACCACCATTACCCTTGGCCATCCACCATCATCAACACATACTTTTGACCATGACCCAGCCCAATAACCCATACTTTTGACCATCCACCACCACCATTATTCACTCAATACCCCATAACTTTGAACATCACCACCATGTACCCATAACCTGAACATAATCCATCATCACCATCCATCATCATCAGTCATCATCATCACCTACCATCATCATCATCAGTCATCATCATCATCCATCATCATCATCACCTACCTTGACCATCATCAATCATCATCCTCACCTACCATCATCATCATCAGTCATCATCATCAGTCATAATCATCATCCATCATCATCATCACCTACCATCATCATCATCAGTCATCATCATCATCCATCATCATAATCACCTATCCATAATCATCATCATCAATCATCATCAACCATCATCATCAGTTGTCAAGTATAGGCTCAACCATTTCAACTTCATCAAACATCACCTGTAACATCAAGGGAGTATTCATCAGTAACCAATAAAACAAAAAAAAAAGAATATATAAAGGATAAGACTAGAGAAAGGATTCTTCCCTTACTCAGCTTCTATCCACCAGGTCACCCATCTGTTCCACCATTTCTTCCTTATCAAGCTTGAATACGTTGATCCTAGGTCTGATAGAGACTACTATAGTAGCAACTCTATCTGAAAATCAGACACCATTTCTTTTTCTTTTTATTGTTGTGAGACTACTATAGTACTAAGAGGGGCAGTCAATTCAAAACCACCCTTAGTATTCTTCTATCTTATCAGTATTTGTAGTACTAAATTCCCCCTCAAGTGACTGCCAGCAAGCTATTTGCTGAACTTTACCCAATCCCAAAGGAGTCTCTACACCTGAATTCAAGCCAACACCTAGGATAACTCTGGAAAGATTGAAGATGATCAACCTAGGACCAGAAGGATGGCTCAAATTGGAGGAAATAAAATTCTTCAACATGTAATGACCTTGAGAGAAAAGGCTATTGCCTTCACAGAAGAAGAAAGGGGGCTTTTAAAACACTCTCATTGACTCCCTTAAAAAATACCCACCATACCCCATGAACCTTGGCAGAAGAGACCCATCCCGATACCCCAAGCTGTCAGACAAGCCTTTACAGAACTGGTAAGGAAAAGGATAAGCTCTGGACTATATGAACAATCCACATCCAGCTACTCCAGCCCAGTCTTCCCTGTAGCAAAATCAAATGGAAAACTAAGGATAGAGAATGACCTCCAACCATTGAACAAAGTTACCATCAAGGATGCTGGACTGCCACCAAAGATAGAAGAATTTGTAGTATCCTCCTCTGGGAGGGCCTGCTATGGCCTTGAAGATATCATGGGAGGATATGATGAAAGATAACTAGAAAAAACCTCAAGACCAATGACTACCTTTGAGACTACCTTGGGAAGATTACAGCTCACCAGACTACCTCAAGGGGGCACCAACTCAGTAGCAGTTTACCAAGCTCAAATGACCTGGATCCCCCAAGAAGAAATATCAGAACATGTTGGAATATTCATAGATGATGGGGGGATCAAAGGCCCCAGATCAAGATATCAGGAAGAAACTCTAGAGGAAAACTCAAAAACAAGGAGATTTATCTGGGAATATGCCACAACCCTGGAAAGGATAATATTCAGGATTGAGGAGGCTGGACTCACCATCTGAGGGGAGAAGTTTTCCTGCTGTGTCCCTGCACTAAGCATAGTGGGGCATGTGGTGTCTCAAGAAGGGAGGAAGGTGGCAGAACAGAAAGTAAACAAGATTAAAAGCTGGCTGCAACCAAGGAGCAAGAAAGAGGAAAGAGGATTTTTGGGACTTTTTTCCTATGTCAGGATGTTCATCAAGAATTACTCTGCCCTATCAGCACCCATCAGGAAATTGACTTGGAAAGATTTGGAATTTAAGTGGGATCCTACTAGTGAGGAGGCCTTTGTCCTCCTCAAGAAAATATTGGGAGAAGATATAGTGCTTAAAAGCATTGACTATGAACCAGGGGCTGGAAAAATTATATTGGCAGTAGACTCAAGTTACTTAGCAGCTGGGGCAGTACTAATGCAGGAAGACCAATATTGGAGGCCAAGGCCAGTCTACTATGAATCAGTTGGATTCTCAAAAACATAAAAAAAGTACTAAAAGTCAAAACTGGAAATATGTGGGGTTGCCAAAATACTAAAAAAGCTCCAAAAAACCTTATGGGGCCAGCACTTTGAACTTCATGTGGATGCCAAATCCCTCATAGAAATGATTAACACCCCTACCCTACCCAGTGCCCCCATGACTAGATGGGTTGCATTTATCCAGTTATTCTCCTTTGAATTGGTCCATAGACCATGGAAGACTTTCAAAATGCCTGACACCCTGTCTAGAAGACCAGAAGACCCAGAAGAGAGTCACAATGACTTTGATGAAGATGAAGAATGGATTACCCCACACCCAGGGCTAGGGGCAAAACAAGTAAACATTATTGAAAAACAGAATTTAAACTTGGTCCAAAAGGGGTTCTGGAAAAACATGAAGGATTTTCTAGGGATTTTTAAAAGGCCTGAAGGTATAACTGACAAGAAATTCCAGAAAATCAAAAGAAGGTCACCAAACTTCTACCTGGAGGAAGGAAAACTGAAAAGAAGAGCGATTTGGGGTCCCCAGCTTGTGGTCTCATCAGAAGAAGAAATAAAGAAGATACTAAAGATCCTGCATGAAGACATGGGACACAGGGGAACTGGAGAAACATATAGGAGGGTCAAACTCAGATTTTGGTGGGAAGGAATGAAGAAAAGTTTCAGGAAATGGGTTCAAACGTGTGAATCATGTCAAAGGAGAAGCAAGCTCCAGCAAAAAGAAGAGGGAAAAGCTTCCATATCAAATAACCTGTTAGAAAGAGTGGGGATGGATGCAGTCCATGTGAAGGCAGGAAAGTGGAAATACTTGGTGGTAGCAAGAGATGACTTCTCAGGTTGGGCAGAAACCGCGGGACTTACCAGCTTGAATTCAAGGAGCATAGCTACTTGGTTTGTGTCTGAATGGATATACAGGTATGGGATCCCCAAGGAAGTAACAGTGGATGGAGGGGGAGAATTCAAGAAGTAGCTCCAGTTGGCAATAAGAAAAGTTGGTACTAAGCTCAGGATAGTAGCCCCATATTATACAGAAGCTCAGGGAATGATAGAAAGAGGACACAAAGAAATTAAAGATGCACTAGTAAAAATGTGTGGCAAGAATGGCTCCAAGTGGAAAGAGTACCTCCCATTGGTAACTTTTGCTGAAAAGATCTCCACTAAAAGGAAAACAGGATTATCCCCATTTGAACTACAATATGGCCAACCAGCAGTACTCCCAATTGATTTAGAAATGGAAACTCACCTTGGAATTGACTTGGACCAAGCACAAACTACCTCAGACCTCTTGGATGCAAGGGCAGAGCAACTGGCTAGGAAGGAGGAGAACACCTTAAAAGCTAAGGAAAAACTGCAACAATCAAGGGAACTTTCAATCAAATACTGGGATAGGAGGCTAGCTCATAGGATAAGGGAACCTCTAAAGCAAGGAGACTTGGTATTGGTATACAACAGAACTATGGAATCCCAGTGGGGGTTACTCTTCAAGAATAGATGTAATGGACCCTACAGGGTAATAAAACAAATTGATGAATGACCCTACATACTGGAAGAAATGGATGGTACAAAACTCTCAAGGAATTTTGCAGCAAGCCAGATAAAGAAATTCTACACCAAGGGAACTCCTATGGAGGAAGAAGAAGGCACTTTAAGTTCAGCTGAGGAAGAAGGGGAATAGGGTCAAGGCAGTTAACCCACATCAAGAATGATAAATAAAATAAAACCAAGGAAATTCAAATCTGAAGATCAGGAACTTTTTTTTAAGCTCCTGGAAATAAGCTTTAAAAGATTTATAATCTTTTTTGATGCAATCCTCAGGCCAAGAAATAAGGTCCTTGGTAAGAACTTAAACTGCCTAAAATAAACTAACTAAAATATACAAAAAAAAATATATAAAATAAAAGAAGTTTTCCTTTACTAAGGATTTGATGCTCAGTATGCAAGTCTTGGGACCAAGGAATCAAGAAATACTATGAAGAAAGAAGGGCCTGAAGATATCAACAATAGTTGAAATCAAAATTGGATCCAATTCAAGATTCAAGAAGTGTCAAGGTAGCAAGTAAAGATAGAAGAATTAGCCTTTGGCCAGAAAATCAAGAATGAGGACATTATAGTAGGCATATGAGGAAAAGGTATCTATCAAGTTTGAATAGATGAAAACAGGGTAATATACAGTAATGGATGATGAAATTAAA
Organism: Puccinia polysora; assembly: GCA_025617555.3. Taxonomy (NCBI): domain Eukaryota; kingdom Fungi; phylum Basidiomycota; class Pucciniomycetes; order Pucciniales; family Pucciniaceae; genus Puccinia; species Puccinia polysora. The sequence goes on along the minus strand of CM062633.1, from coordinate 38,434,125 downwards.
AGCAGAAGTCTGTCTTTATCCAGGAAGGACCATACAAAGAATATGGAGAAGGGAAAAGAAGAAAAAGGAAAAAAGAGGAAATAAAATCTTTAATTACCCAGCCAGACCCATAGAAGAAAATGGGGCAGGGAAGATCAAGACAGAAAACCTGAAAAAACCAATTAAAGAGAATCAATGACCCATACACAAGATATATAAAGAGACCTGTATTTTCCCACATGAAACCACTATAATTCAAAAATCTAGGAGGAAGAAAGAAGATTAATTGGAATTTTTGCATTGATACAAGGATTAAAACAAGATGAATGAAGAAGAGATAACTTAGAGATAAACCATCAAGATTTTGACAGGGACAACTGAAGCAAATAGGACTTTTTGGATCTTTTGATCCCATTAATTTGACTATATCTGAACAATAAATGAACTGGGAAAGAATAATGATAAAATATTAAATCAAAATTATTAAGCCAAACATTAAAAGGAGGAAAAAGGAGGAGAAGTCTGATTTCTATATGTGGACATGCTGTGGACAGAATTAAGTCTGGAGGGGGATGTGGTAAACCAAACCTTTCCTATAGCCATCAGACTCATTTAATCTTATTAATTATTATTCTTATATCAAATTAAAGTCAAAAAAAATTATATTTAAATTCCAAACAAGTCATAAACTATACTCTAAACTCAAACCAACCTGAAAAACCAGATCAATCACCCAATAACCCTTCTTCAACCATATCAACACCTGTCACAAAAACAAACCAACACCTGGCACAGACTGGATTATGTCACATGGATTAATAAGAGTCCTAGTTGAATATATAATCAAAAGGATTATGCTTAAAATAACCACACAACAAAACAACATACCCCATACCAGCCGGATTCAAACCATATCAGGACCAATGTCACACTACAACCAGTACTATAACAAATCAGTACACATGACTTTTCTGGAACTTTCAACACAAGATAAGCCCTCTGAAGCGTCCTCTCAAGCACTCTGATACTCAATCTGCCACCATTCCAACCATGAAAAACACACACATGCACCAACAGAAGTAGGGGCTCATGCAGCCAAGTATATCTCAATTCTCACCAACCAGCAATAACAACTCAGTGCACATGACTTTTATGGATCTTTCACCACCAGATAAGAGCTCTGAAGCTTCCTATCAAGCACTCTGGTACCCAGTTTGCCACCATATCAACCATATAACACCTGCAAGCCACACTCTCAAGTTACCCAAGGGGACATGCGGTAAAACAGCATACCTCATATCTCCACTACTAATTATATTGAAAAAGCATGGAGGTAGTTCCTGCAACATTTTATACATGATAAGGGCTCAAAAGCGTCCTAAGAAACACCCAGCACATGACCTTCCACCACCAAACCCATGCAGATCACACCATTCAAGCTACCAAAGAGGGCTTGCAGCTGCCAAGCATGTTTCATGCTTTTCCCAACCAGCAAAATTAACTCAAGCTGCAGGCAACTTCTGCATCATTTTTTATACAAGATAAGCACTCAGAAGCTTCCAGATCACACCATTCTTATCTCTCATTTCATATCTTAGCCTGAATCTCAAAGATTGAACTAAAAAATGCAGTTATCTCTCAGCCTGATTTACCCATTTTATCACCAGAATGATCTGTCTCATGTAACTGTACCCTCCTGTGCTTCAACAGTGCAGAGAGAGGCTCAGAACCGCACTCAGGGGAGCCCTGAGCATCCCCTGAGGAAGTATTTGTCCATTTAAGGAGGGCTCTTTTGCCCTATCCAAGTGGGAAGGCATGGCATCAGCCCCAGAGTATGGCCTCAGCCCCACCCATGATGTATGACCCCTAATATCTATGGCCTTTGCCTGATCATTACCAGCTTGTTGGTGAACCAGAATAAAGTTAAAAGGAATCAAACACAAAATTATTTTCGCAAAATTGACCAAACTCCTGGTGTCTTTGAAGAAGGGTTCTTGGGAAAAGGCCTATTATTCATCACCTATTTTCAAGAGGGAAAACCCCTTAATTTTGATTAGTTAATTCATAAAAGAGGAAGAGCACAACAGAACAACCAAGCAAGATTTTTTCTGCCCAGCTCCCTGTTGGTAAGCCAATCTTTGGGTCCTCCTACTGGTTAAACACCTTTTAGTCAACCCTTAAATCCTTTAAAAGGAATTGGAAAAATAGTCAGAAAAAGTCGAAAATTCTTGATTATTAATTGGTGGAATCTTGCCAATAATCTAATCCAACCTGGAATTTTCTTGCAATTCCTGAAAATCTCTATGAATAATTAATCTGGGTCTGATAACAGACCTACTTTAAGTCTCAAAGAAACCAGCCACTAATTAAAAAAATTATTGTGCAGACTTATGATAGTTCAGAAGGGCAGGAAATTTGAAACCACCTTAGCTTACCTCTATCTATTCAAGACTAGTAGTAAACTAAATTTCCCTTCTAGTGACTGCCAGCAAGCTATTTGCTAAATAATTTCATTATCCCTTGAAGTCTCTACAACGCAAATTTCCCAAGTGGCCTAAGTGGAAGAAGGCTACAGAAATCAAATTAGATGGTATAGAATTGCAAGAAGTTTGGGAAGAATACTATGGAAATGCGGATAATATTCTAAATACAACTTGGGTCTTCAAAGTGAAGGAAAATTACCATGGCAAACCAGTCAAATATAAAGCTTGCTTATGTGTTCAAGGCTTCAATCAAGTATTAGGAGTTGATTAAAATGAAAATTGGGCACCAACCGGTGTGGTGTGGTATTTATAACCTTGGGTCAAGAGCTGCGTTGCGGGCTGCGTGCTCAGCATTTGGGTAGGTTGGGCTCAGCATTTGGGTGCGCGTGGTCTCAGCAGCAGCCGCTGCGGGCTCAGCAGTAGGAATTGCGGGGCTCAGCACCAGGTGCGGGTTGGGTCTACTCCAAGGGCGCTGGGCCGCAACCCGCCCAGGAAAGGTGGACCAAGTGATGGAGCCGGCCTGACCAAGCTTGCGGGTGGATAGTCTGGAAGGTGGGGGCGGGGCAATCGGGGGCTAGACGAGCGCGGGCCAACTTGCGGACTGGGAGGTCTGCGGACGCGCGCGGGCGGGCGAACCGGGGGGCTCCAAGTAGGGCGCGGCGGAGGGCTGCGCCATGAGAAGGACAAACCGGGCATACGTCAATATCAAAGGGCACGGGTATGGGGCAAGGAATGGAGGGGTAGGGTTGGGCTAGGTTTCTGTGCTTAGGGGTTGTGTTTCATTGTTCTTTTGCGTTTGTGGTTGTACTTAGGTTAGGGTTGAAGGGGGGGGGATCCAAGTCCTCACCCTCAACTCTGGGTTGGGTTATGATGGATCTATGAATCAATTGATCTATTGGAGAAGGAAAGCAAAGGAAGAGAAAGGATTGAAGGAAGGAGAATACATCTCATTATCTCTCTTTTATCTCACTACACTTAAGAACTCATTGCACCCAACCTCCTTACAGACGCCTAGATCAATAACTTCTGGACTTGCGGACAACTTAGGAGCGTAACTCTCCTTTACCTTCCACATCTGGGGGTCTGTCCTGGAAATAATCTTTTGTCTAGGTCTCTAAAAGCTATCGGGTGCAATGCTGCCCACAACTACCCTAGGATCCAATGTTCCACCCTTGTTCCCTCTCCGGCCGGGAGCTGGCGGGCCAACACCTCCACCACTGCCGACTACTTGGTCCGGCGGTTTTGCTCCTCCTTGGTCAGAGCCTTCGGAGGCAGCTGAAGTTCCGCAACGGGTGTGGCTTAGGCCGCAGAACTTCCCCCACCTCCAATTTGCCACCTCCAACATCGGGTGCTTTCTGGCAAGATTCAAGGATATTGCGGACTCCAAAAACGCAATGGGTGAGGACAAGGTCTGCACGGTCGTTCTCTTCATTGCGGACAAGAATACGCTCTGGGACGTGGAGGATATGGCAGGGTATGAGGCTTGCAACTGGGGAAGGCTCCGGGGTGAGATGATGGTGAGGTGGGCGAAGCGCAAGCCCGGCTTTTGGGAGATGGAATTTGCGCGAGTGGTGGGTGAGGCAACTTCCCAAGGTGGGGTGCAGACGCGGAGCAATCTGTCCGAGTACAAGTCCCAGTTCAACCAAATCTATATTAACCTAGAAAAGAACCAGGTGGTGGCGGGTCAGACGGGGGCCATGAAGCGGGTGTTCCTAGGGGGGCTGGCGCCGCAACTTCACGCGCGGGTCCAGCGTTACCTATTCAAGCGCGGGTTAGTAACGCGGTCAGTGGATGGGAGCATTGCTCTCCTTCCAAGCCTGGGCGTAATCAACCAGGCAGTCAAGAGCGAGATTGACTTGGAAGAGCTGATCAAGGATACGGCCCAGTTGTTCCCGGCAAGTTCAAGGAAGCCGACAGCCTTTTCCACCCCAGCCCCGACGCCGGTACCGCTTGCGGATCCGCCAGCAACGGAACAGCCCGTGGCCCCTTTGCAGTCAATGGGAGTACCGGTGAACAAGGTAACGGACATGCTACAGGACTTGCCAATACTCATGAATTGGATGGTGGCCCAGCCAACGGCTCCACCTCCCGCTTTCTTGCGCAATCTGCCGCCCCATGCAAGAGGGGGCTTTCAGCCCAGTAGCTGACCGACGGGGGGGTTTTTGGTTTGTCAGTTCACATATTGCGGCAATAAAAGTCATTGGAAGTCTGGTTGCATGGATCTGACCAAGGACATGAACAAGGGGTTGGTTCGCGCGTCCTGGAGGACCTACATATTGCCGTTGGGCAAACCGGTGGACCTGGGGGCGGGTCAGCCACCGCCGGTGGAGCAGGTTAGGGTGAGGGCCCGACCCGCAGGGGCCTCTCAGGTGTCCCTTGGGATTGTCACTGGGCCCAAAACGTGGCGGGCATTGCGTGTGGAGACGGAAGTTAGGACGCTGGCGGCAAATGAGCAGATGGTGTCCAAAAGGATGGACGTGGATGCCAAGGAGCAGCCATTAAATCAGGCCCAATGGTTGGGGGGCGACGCGCAGGCGATCAGCTCCGGAGGAAGAAGGAAGGCCCCGGAAGTTGTTCGGTGAGTGATGGGGAGTGAGGTACCAATACCTCTCACACTAAGGGAGCTGGTCGCGGTTTCTCCGGTGGTTGTTGAGGAAATGGTCCAGGCGCTGAAGGAGAATGGGGGCAGCAGGATCCCGGCAACAGTGCAGCGCGTGAATGCGGCAATGGGGGAAGCGGAACAGGAGTTGTTCTGATCCAAAGCTGTGTCGGTGCCACTTGCCTATGTCTCACTGAAGATTGCGGGAAGGAAAGTGTGGGCAATGGTGGACAGGGGGTCAATGGTCAACCTGCTCCCGTCAAAACTGGTGAATGAGTTGGGCTTGGTGCAGAGGAAGTGTGCTATGGGCTTCCGGGCGCTCCATGGGGGGGAATGTTGGGTAGATGGGGTGGTGGAGGAAGAAGAGTTAGAGGTCGCAAAGGTTTGGAAGCCGCTGTTGTTCCTCTTGGTTGAGTGCAGTGACTTGATTTTGGGTTGGCTGTTCATGTTTGGATTCCGGGCCCGAATGACTTTCAACGCGGAGGAAGGGACGGAGGCACTGACGGTGGAGGACGGGTCCGGGGCAAGGTTTGAGACAACAATCACCGACCACCAGAAGGGGAAATGGGTGCCATTGGCGGCGGTTGGCGAAGAGGCAGAGTCCAACGGAGGGGAAGACCGCAACGGTTGCCCTGCGGAGGGTTTTCCCTAGTTGACCGTGGGTACCACGCGGGGCAGGCTCCGGCCTTGTGCGGGCAGTGTGGAAGGTAAAGGAGAGTTAGGCTCCTAAGTTGTCCACAAGTCCGGAAGTTATTGGTCTAGGCCTCTGTAAGGAGGTGGGATGCCATGAGTTCTTAAGTGTAGTGAGATAAAAGAGAGATAATGAGATGTATCCTTCTTCCTTCAACCCTTCCTCTTCCTTTCCTTTCCTTCTCCAATGGATTGATTGATTTCTTGATGGATTGATTCCTCATAACCAAACCCAGAGTTGAGGGTGAGGACTTGGATCCCCCCCCTTCAACCCTAACCTAAGTACAACCACAAAAACCAAAGAACAATGAAACACAACCCCTATGCACAGAACCCTAGCCCAACCCTACCCCTGCATTCCTTGCCCTATACCCGTGCCCTTCAATATCGGCGTGGTGGAAACTAAAGGGGCAACACCCCTTAAGTTGTCCTCCAGTTCCGGAAGTTATTGATCAAAGCGTCTGTAAGGAGATTGGATGCAGCCGTTCAAGAGAGAGATAGAGTGAGAGGGAGGGAGCAATGATAAGATGAAATTCCTTCCTAATCTTCCTTTTTCCTTCCTTCTCCTCCCGTTCGGTGATGATCATCCTCCCCAACCCAGAGTTGAGGGTGAGGTCTTGAGTCCTCCCCCTCAACCCTAGCCTAAGTACCACCACAAACAACAAGAAAGAGTGATGAAATACAACCCTAAGCCGCAGAACCCTAGCCCAACCCTATCCCTCCATCCCTCGCCACATAACCCATGCCCCTCAATACGTATGCCTGGCTTGCCTGCCTGCGCGCGTCCACCCAACAACCCGTTCCAGGTATCCGCGTACCCGCGTGACCCAATCCGCGCGTCTTGCAATGCGCGGTCCGCCTGGTGCGCGCAAGCCGTCCGATCGGGGCAAGCTTTCCGATCCGCGCAAGCTTTCCAATCCGCGCAAGCCTTCCAATCCGCGCAAGCCTTCCAATCCGCACAAGCTTTCCGGTCTGCGCAATCCGTTGTCTCCCGTCTCAAGGTGCTGAGCGCGACCCAACCGCTGCTGGGCCTACCTGTCTGCTGCTGAGCGCGCAGCCTGCAGCCCTTTCCTGACTTGCGTCCATAAAAGAGCACCACAGCGTACGCCCGGTTTGTCCTTCTCATGGCGCGGCCCTCTGCCGCGCCCTACTCAGAGCCCCCCCAGTTTGCCTGCCCGCGCGGGTCCGCGGACCTCGTGGTCTTCAAGTTGGCCCGCGCTCGTCTAGCCCCCAATCGCCCCACCCTCCCCTTCCGGACTAGCCACCGCAAGCTTGGTTGGGCCGGCTCCATCACTTGGTCCGCGTTTCCTGGGCGGGTCGGGGCCCGGTGCCCTTGGAGTAGACCCAACCCGTACCTGGTGCTGAGCCCCGCAATTCCTACTGCTGAGCCCGCAGCAGCTGCTGCTGAGCCCTCAGCAGGCACTGCTGAGACTGCGCGCACCCAAATGCTGAGCCCAACCTACCCAACTGCTGAGCACGCAGCCCGCGAAGCAGCTCTCGACCCAATGTTATAAATACAACACCACATCCCCCCCAAGTTGAGTTCTGTCCCCAGAGGTCTCCCATTGCTACCTTGCCTCCATCACTCTACCAATCCACCTCTCCCCCACCCAACCCAACTCACCCCAGCCCCTCTTCCCCCTCCGCTCCATTGCCACCATGGTTCCCTGCAAATTCTGCACCCAGAACGGGCTTGCATGCTTGATCATTCCCGGTTGACGCGCTTGCACTTCTTGCCATTGTGGCCATTGCTGCTGCTCGCTTGGCGAGGGAATGCCGCTCCCCCCTCCTCAATCTGGTTCCTGTCCCCATCCGGACCCGTTTGTGGTTTTGGACAACAAAACAATCTCCGAGGACTCGTGGACTCTGCCCGGATTGCCTTGTGCCTGCCCCCCCTAGGACCAATTTGCGACTCTGCCTCACCATTCTGCCGTGCAGGGCCCCCACAGAAGGAGGACAATCCAAACTTGGCGGCTTACCGGTCCGCCTTACGGCTCTGGGCGGACCACGTTTGGGTCACGCAAGGCGCGAGGGACCCGCGCATCAATGAGATCCTCCAACGCCGCGCTGGCCATCCTCCGGTCCCTACCCCAGCCCCAGATCCTCCCCCAACTCCAGCTCCTCCTCCCACTAAGGCTCCTCCGTACTTGTTGGACTCGGACAAGAGGCCCCTGACCCCACGGGGCACCCCTCCGCCACCCTTGTCACCGGTTGTTATCTCGTTGTCACCTCCCGCTGGACCAAGCCCCCCCAATGGTCCGCTGGGGACCCCTTCTTCATTGGTCCCGCCTCCTCCCAGCCCACCCAAGATTCTGGATATCCCCGTCTTCCCGGCTGTTCCGCTTGCAAGGTTCAATACAATGGTAGATGACACGGACGCCCTCCTTTGGCAATTCCTGGCGGCCCCTTGCGCCCACACCACCGGCGACCAATGGGAACTATTGGCAGCCTTCTGGACTTTAGCCGCCGCGGCTCGCGCAGAGGCGGAGGAGGTGATGAGGACTTGTCCAAAGTAGACGGATTGCCCCCCCTTTTTCTTCCTTCTCCTCTTGTATCCTTTTCCGCGCCTTATTAAAAAGAAATAAAACTTTGCTGTGCCTTCCTGAGTAGCCTCAGGGCTTGTGAGAACATTTATGCACAAGATTGGCCTCTTTAAAGCAATCCGCGCGAGTGAGGGCCAGAGTAAGTGAGAAAGAGGTCCGCCCCCGCGTCCTGAGTGAGAATGAGAGTGAGAATAAAGGCAGAGTTGAGAGTGAGGATGAGTGAAATTAAAGTACACGCCCGCGTCCTGAGCCAACACAGTTCCCCAGAAGGTACCTGGACTGCCCCAGCCAAACTTCCACACAGTTCCACGTACCCAATCCTGCAAAAAACGCAAAAATCCTACACCAGCACGTGCACAGCCACCCAAGAGAGGCAAAGAAGGAAGTCGAGAAAACAAACATTCTGGGGTGTCTAGTTATCCCGACTGTGAACCGGCTAGGACACCCCCTTACCAAATCAGACCTGTCCCGTACGTGTCCCGCGCCAAGAGGAAACAAGGAAAAGAACCAAGCCCATAAAAAAAAAGAAACCAAAACCCCAAGAAAAGAGAAAATATATATATATATATATATATTTTTTCAGGGATGCCATAGGGCCTCCACTCCTTCATCCTTTAAGGCCTCCATAGGGCCTCTGCTCCTTTTCCCGCATTGCCCAATCCGCAGGGCTTGTCCTCGCGTTTACGGAACCGGCTAGCGCTGTGCCCGCATCCCTGTGATCAATTATAACCAAAACCAGTACCAATCCAAGAGCCAATCAAATATAAAAGAAGTAGGAGAACGTACATTCTGGGGTGTCTAGTTATTCCGGCTGTGAACCGGCTAGGACACCCCCTTACCAAATCAGGCCTTTACCCTACTCACGTCCCCACCCAAGTTGACGGCTGTCCCCAGAGGTTTGTAGCCTTTCAATCCTCCAAGGTTGCGCGTCGCGCGCGGGCTCCTCCTCATCCAAAGGATCCGTCCTGTCCAATGATCCTGCAATTCCAAGGCCGTCCTCTGCGTTTGCACCATCCCCAGCGGTCTTGTTGAAGGAGGTGGAACCGTGCGCAAAGAAACGCTTCACGTGCAAGGCCGCTGCCTTGCGTTTGAGCCGCACCCCATCCAATTCCTCGAGCTGGTAGCTCCCGCCCCCAAAAATGGATGCCATGCGGAAGGGGCCTTTCCATTGGTTGGCAAAAAGCTTTCCCCACTGAGATTCCAGACTCCGGTTGTACAACAAAAACCAAGTCACCCTTCCGCAGCGGGTCCTGGAGGCAGTGGGAACAGCGCTCGTCCCAATAGCGGACCAAAGCCGTCCTTGTCTTCCGCAACCTTTCAGCGGCCTTTGCAAGGGTCTTTTCCCGTCGGAGAAGCTGTTCAGGACGCGCTCCCACGAGTTCTGCAAGGGTTTTCACCTTCCACCAGTCCACGCCCAGGAAGCTTTTGAGCTTGATGTCCACCGGGAGCACCGGACGCTGTCCGTAGAGAAGTTTGTAAGGCAAGTAGCCCGTTGAGCGTTTAACCAAGATCCTGTCTGCAAAAAGAACCGCCAGAAGGTTCTCCTGCCACCGTTTACCATCCTCCCCACACATCTTTACCAAGGCCTCCTTAATGGGCTGATGGCCGCCTTCAATCATCCCCGCACCCTCCGGATAGTATTCCGTTACCCGCCCGAACTTAGCTCCGCAACTCTGAACCAGTGCCATCAAGCCCCCCCAAAACTCCACCCCTCCGTCAACAGTGACCAAGCAAAGAAAACCATACCGCACGAACCAATCTTCCTCCAAGAACTGAGAAACCTTCTCCGCCAAAAATTTCACCAGAGGACAAGCCTCAACTCAACCTGACAGATTGTCCCGCGCAACCAGCAGGTACGCAAACTGCCCTGCCTTTATGTGGACCACATCAAGGGAGACCCGCCCAAACAACGCGTCCTCCCCTGAAGGGTGACCCACCTCCCTGGGCAGCCTAGAACTCTGCCATTGACACACTTTGCAAGACTTCACCTGTTCCCGTACTGTGCGCACCACACCCGGCCACCAGAACCTTGCCTTCACCTGCCTGCCGGTTTTGATCTTGCCCCGGTGCCCAAGGTTGTTGTGGAGACACCTCAGAATCATTTCCTGGTCCCTCCTTGATGTTGCAACCACCAAAGGCACCGGGGTGCTTTGTTGCCACAGTTGCCCATCCTGCATGTTGAAGTTGGTCGTCCGCCGCTTAGCCCACCAGATTTCTGATCCTGACGCTTCCTTGGGAAACCGGAGATCCCGCAAGAAGGAGCATAAGATTGCGTAGCACCCGGACTGCTGCAGCAGAAGGGTGACCTCTGTCTCCATCATACCAACACAAATAACCGGAGACTCCATGTCCAAGGGCTCCGCCCCCTCAAACGGATCTTCCCGCGGATACCGCGACAGCGCATCAGGCATTGTGAACGCCTTCCCTGGAACATGAACCACGCCAAAAGTGAAGAGCTGGAGAAACGCGACCCACCTAGTCATAGGAGCGTTTGGCAGCATTGGAGAATTGATCATCCTTGCCAGGGCCTCCGCATCAACCAGCAGCTGGAAGTGCACCCCCCAGAGCAGGTGCTGAAGCCTCCGCACAATCTTGGTGACTCCGCATAATTCTAAGTTTGGCTGCGAGTACCGACTCTCTGTTGCTGTAAAAGTCACGGACTCGTAGAGAACTGGCCTATCCTAACCATCCTCCTCCTGCGTCAGGACACTGCCCCCGCCAAACTTTCTAGAGTTGATGGCCAAGCAGATCCCTCCCGCGTTGTAGTCAAGGTTGCAGAGGACAATGTCGCGGCCCACAATCTCCTTGAGATTTGCAAAGGCAGCGTCACACTGCACCGTCCATTTCCATGCCACACCTTCCCAGGTCAGCGCCCGCAGCCGACTTGAAACTTCTGAAAAACGTTTGATGAACATGCAAACATAGCTTCACAGTCCCAAGAATTGGAGAATATGCAAGGGCGTCCGCGGGTTTGGCCATTTGAGAACTTTGTTTTGTTTCTTTTCCGCAATTCTCCTGCCGTCAAAAGCCACCACATGGCCTAGCGCTTCCAACGCCGGAACACAAACTGCCAACTTACCCCCCAATACCGTAAGCCCTGCCTCCTCAATCCAAAACAAGACCCGCTCTAATGTCTGCGTGCACTCCCAGATGAAGCAACCAATCTTTGGGGCCTCCTCTAGCACCGCGCCTCTGTAATCCGTCTTTGGTCCTTTGATACCGGCATTGTTGATGAAGATCAGAACCCCTTCCGGTATGTTGTCCCGCAGGATCCATTTCATCTGGGCTTGATAGACCCCCACCAAGTTTGTTGCCGCCTGCGGAAACCGCGTCAGCTGCATCCTTCCCAATCCTGTCTTGAACGCGGTCAGTGGCCGCAAGTTGGCATGGAGCTTGCGTTGATCATACCCCCCCATTACATTGACCAAACCTTAAAACACGCGCCCCGCCATCAATTCCAGGAACTTGTCCACGCGCGGAGGCAATCCCGCGTCTCGGATAGTGAACAAGTTAAGCCGCTGGAGGTTGTGAACAATCCTAAGCGACTTCCCGTCCTGTTTAACCACCGCAAAAATTGCGCTAGAGTAGCTTGATGTTGACTGCTTGTACAACCCCGTCCTCACATGCTCCCGGACCAGTTCCAAGAAGGGTTCCCGCACGGTCCGAGGGATTGTAATTGGCTTTATTTTCCAGGGCTCGTGCGGCACCGTGGGGATTACATAGGGGTTGCTGACCTCTCCCTTCAGCAATCCGCGCTTGTTGGGCCCAAAGGCAAGGGCCTTCTTGCGGAGCACCAACACCAATGCTAACAAATCCTTTTCCTCCGTACTCAACCACCCCGCCGGCCCAAAGTTCAGTGCCTCGATTTTCTTGTCCGTGATCCGTGCCAACCGTGTTACCCACCCAAACTTCCTCAACGGACTCACCCAGGGATCCCAAGACCAGGAGATTGGCCTCAGAGGCTTGTTCAGCCCCTGCGGCATGGGCTTGTTCCGGGGCCAGACCTTTTGCACCACAGGCTTGTATTGCCCCTCTTTGCACCTAACCATCCTCACGCGCCCGCCTTTGTTGTTGTGAATCCTGGCAACAATCAACCCACGGCTCTCGCCTTTGCTCACAAGCGTGGCACTATGGTAGGGTTTTCAAAACGCAGTACCTCCTGGTGGTGCATACTGAGGAAAGGGACTTACTTCTGCCGCTTGAACCCTCCGCCCACTTCCTTCCGCCTTTTGCTCCTACCTAGTCGACCGCCCGCACAAGGCCGGAGCCTGCCCCGCGCGGTACCCACGTTTGACTAGGGAAAAACCTCTGCAGGGCGGCCCTCACGGTCGTCCTCACCGTCAGACCCTGCCTCTTTGCCAACCGCCGCTGATGGCACCCATTTCCCCTTCCCGTGGTTGGATATTGTCGTCTTGAGCCTTGCCCCGGACGCGTCCTCCACCGTCAGCGCCTCCGTCCCTTCCTCCGCGTTGAAAGTCATTTGGGCCCAGAATCCAAACATGAACGGCCAACCCAAAATCAAGTCAACGCACTCAACCAAGAGGAAAAACAGCGGCTTCTGAACCTTTGCGAACTCTAACTCTTCTTCGTACACCACCCCATCTACCCAACATTCCCCCCCATTGAGCACCCACAGGCCCATAGCACACTTCCTCCGCACCAAGCCCAACTCATCCACCAGTTTTGACAGGAGCAGGTTGACCATTGACCCGCTGTCCACCATCACACACACTTTCCTTCCCGCAATCTTCAGTGAGACATAGGCGAGCAGCACCAAAACGGCTTTGGATTGGCACAACTCCCGTTCCGCTTCCCCCGTTGCCGCATTCACGCGCTGCACTTTTGCCAGGATCCTGCTGCCCCCGTGCTCCTTCATTGCCTGGACCATCTCCTTGACAACCACCGGAGAGACCTCAACCACCTCCCGTAGCGTGAGAGGTATTGGTACCTCACTTCCCTTCATTCACCAAACAATTTCTGCGGCCTTCCTTCTTCCTCCGGAGCTGTTTGCTGGCGCGTCACCCCCCGACCCTTGGGCCCCAACCCTTGGATCTTGATTTAATGGCTCCTCCTTGGCATCCACGTCCATTTTTTCCAACACAATCCGCTTTTTTTCCGCCAATGTCCTAACTTCTGCCTCCACACGCGGTGCCCGCCACGTTTTGGGCCCAGTGACAATCCCAAGGGACACCTGAGCGGCCCCTGCGGGTTGGGCCCTTGCCCTAACCTGCTCCACCGGCGGTGGCTGACCAGCCCCCAGGTCCACAGGTTTGCCCAACAGCAATATGTAGGTCCTCCCGGACGCGCGAACCAACCCCTTGTTCATGTCCTTGGTCAGATCTGCGCAACCAGACTTCCAATGACTTTTATTGCCGCAATAAGTTCACTGAAAAACCAAAAACCCCCCGTCGGTCCGCTACTGGGCAGAAAGCCCCCTCTTGCATGGGGCGGCAGATTGCGCGAGAAAGCGGGAGGCGGAGCTGTTGGCTGGGCCACCATCCAATTCATGAGTATTGGCAAGTCCTGTAGCATGTCTGTTACCTTGTTCACCGGTACTCCCATTGACTGCAAAGGGGCCATGGGCCGTTCCTTCGCTGGCGGATCCGCAAGAGGTACTGGCGTTGGGGCCAGGTTGGAAAAGGCTGTCGGCTTCCTGAACTCTCCGGGAATGACCGGGCCGTATCCCCAATCAGCTCTTCCAAGTCAATCTTGCTCTTGACCACCTGGTTGATTACGCCCAGGCTTGGAAGGAGAGCAACGCTCCCATCCACTGACCACGTTACCAACCCGCGCTCAAATAGATAATGCTGGACCCGCGCACAAAGTTGTGGCGCAAGCCTGCCTAGGAACGCCTGCTTCATGGCCCCCGTCTGACCCGCCACAACCTGGGTCTTTTCTAGGTAAATATAGATTCGGTCAAACTGGGACTTGTACTCGGACAGATTGCTCCGCGTCCGCACCCCATCTTGGGAAATTGCCTCACCCGCCACTCACTCAAAGTCCGTCTCCCAAAAGCAGGGCTCGCGCTTCCCCCACCTTGCCATCATCTCGCCCCGGAGCCTTCCTCAGTCGCAAGCCTCATACCCTGCCATATCCTCTACATCCTGGAGCGTATTCTTGTCTGCAATGAAGAGAACAACCGTGCAGACCTTGTCCTCACACTTTGTGTTTTTGGAGTCCGCAATATCCTCAAATCTTGCCAGAAAGCGCCCAATGTCCGCGGTGTCAAATCGGAGATGGGGGAAGTTCTGCGGCCTAAGCCACACCCATCTTGGAACCTGAGCTGCCTCCAAAGGCTTTGACTGAGGAGGAGCAAAAGCGCCGGAACAAGTAGTCAGCGGTGGTGGAGGTGTTGGCCCGCCAGATCCCGGCCGGAGAGGGAACAAGGGTGGAACATTTGATCCTGGGGTAGTTGTGGGCAGAATTGCACCCAATACCTTTGAGAGACCTAGACAAAAGATTAGTTCCTGGCCAGACCCCCAGATGTGGAAGGTAAAGGAGAGTTAGGCTCCTAAGTTGTCCGCAAGTCCGGAAGTTATTGATCTAGGCGTCTGTAAGGAGGTGGGATGCAATGAGTTCTTAAGTGTAGTGAGATAAAAGAGAGATAATGAGATGTATCCTTCTTCCTTCAACCCTTCCTCTTCCTTTCCTTTCCTTCTCCAATGGATTGATTGATTTCTTGATGGATAGATTCCTCATAACCAAACCCAGAGTTTAGGGTGAGGACTCGGATCCCCCCCCTTCAACCCTAACCTAGGTACAACCACAAACGCAAAAGAATGATGAAACACAACCCCTAAGCACAGAACCCTAGCCCAACCCTACCCCTCCATTCCTTGCCCTATACCCATGCCCTTTGATATCAATGTATGCCCGGTTTGTCGTTCTCATGGGGCGGCCCTCCGCTGTGCCCTACTTGGAGCCCCCCCAGTTTGCCCGCCCGCGCGCGTCCGCGGACCTTGCAGTCCGCAAGTTGGCCCGGGCGCGTCTAGCCCCCGATTGCCCCGCCCTTGCCTTCTGGAATAGCCACCCGCAAGCTTGGTTGGGCCGGCTCCATCACTTGGTCCACGTTTCCTGGGTGGGTCCCGGCCCGGAGCCCTTGGAGTAGACCCAACCTGCACCTGGTGCTGAGCCCCGCAATTCCTACTGCTGAGCCCGCAGCAGCTGCTGCTGAGCCCTCAGCAGGCACTGCTGAGACCACGCGCACCCAAATGCTGAGCCCAACCTACCCAACTGCTGAGTGCGCAGCCCGCAATGCAGTTCTTGACCTGAGGTTATAAATACAACACCACAGCGGTTGACTAGGGAGGAGCAAAAGGCGGAAGGAAGTGCGCGGGGGGCGCAAGCAGCAGAAGTAATTCCCTTTCCTCAGTATGCGCCACCAGAAGGTACTGTGTTTCAAAATCCCTACCATAGTGCCACTCTTGTGAGCAAAGGCGAGAGCCCCTGGTTGATTGTTGCCAGGATTCACAACAATGACTGCGGGCGCGTAAGGATGGTTAGGTGCCGCGTGGGGCAATACAAGCCTGTGGTGCGAAAGGTCCGGCCCCGGAACAAGCCCATGCCGCAGGGGCTTAATGGGCCTCTGAGGCCAATCTCTTGGTCTCGAGATCCCCGGGTGAGCCCTTTGAGGAAGTATGGGTGTGTAACACGGTTGGCGCGGATCACAAATGAGAGAATCAATGCGCTGAATTTTGGGCCGGCGGGGTGGTTGAGTACAGAGGAGAAGGATTTTTTAGAATCGGTGTTGGTGCTCCGCGAGAAGGCCCAACAAGCGCGGATTGCTGAAGGGAAAGGTCGGCAACCCCTATGTAATCCCCACGGTGCCGCACAAGCCCTGGAAAATCAAGCCAATTCTGATCCCTCGGACTGTGCGGGAACCCTTCTTGGAACTGGTCCGGGAGCGTTTGAGGACGGGGTTGTACAAGCAGTCATCATCAAGCTACTCTAGCCCAATGTTTGCGGTGGTTAAACAGGACGGGAAGTCGCTTAGGATTGTTCACAACCTCCAGAGGCTTAACTCGTTCACTATCCAAGACGCGGGATTGCCTCCGCGTGTGGACAAGTTCCTGGAATTGATGGCGGGGCGCGTGTGTTAAGGTTTGGTCAATGTAATGGGGGGGTATGATCAACGCAAGCTCCATGCCGACTTGCGGCCACTGACCGTGTTCAAGACAGGATTGGGAAGGATGCAGCTGACGCCGTTTCCGCAGGGGGCAACATACTCGGTGGCAGTCTATCAAGCCCAGATGACATGGATCCTGCGGGACAACATACCGGACGGGGTTCTGATCTTCATCAACAATGCCAGTATCAAAGGACCAAAGACAGATTACGGGGGTGCGGTGCTAGAGGAGGCCCCAAAGATCCCCCGCTTCATCTGGGAGTAAGCCCAGACATTAGAGCGGGTCTTGTTTTGGATTGAGGCGGCAGGGCTTAGGGTGTCGGGGGGTAAGTTGGCAGTTTTTGTTCAGGTGTTGGAAGTGCTAGGCCATGTGGTGGCTTTTGACGGCAGGAGAATTGCGGCAAAGAAACAAAACAAAGTTCTTGAATGGCCAACCCCGCGGACACCCTTGCACATTCTCCAATTTCTGGGACTGTGCAGCTATGTTTGTATGTTCATCAAACGGTTCGCGGAAGTCGCAAGTCCGCTGCGGGCGCTGACCCGGAAAGGCGTGGCATGGGAATGGACGACGCAGTGTCACGTGGCCTTTGCAAAGCTCAAGGAGATTGTGGGCCGCAACATTGTCCTCTGAAAGCTTGACTACGACGGGGGAGGGATCTGCTTGGCTCTTGACTCTAGCAATTTTGGAGCGGGCGGTGTGCTGAGGCAGGAGGAGGATGGTAAGGATAGGCCGGTTCTCTACGAGTCCATGACTTTTACAGCAAAGGAGAGTTGGTACTCGCAGCCGAAGTTAGAATTATGCGGAGTCACAAAGATTGTGCAGAGGCTTCAGCACCTGCTCTGGGGGGTGCACTTTGAGCTTCTGGACGACGCGGAGGCCCTGGCAAGGATGATCAATTCTCCAATTCTGCCAAACGCTCCTATGACTAGGTGGGTGGTGTTTCTCCAGCTCTTCACTTTTGGCGTGGTTCATGTTCCAGGGAAGGCGTTCACAATGCCTGATGCGCTGTCGCGGTATCTGCGGGAGGATCCATTTGAGGGGGCAGAGCCCTTGGACCTGGAGTCTCCGGTTATTTGCGTTGGTATGATGGAGATGGAGGTTGCCCTTCCACTGCAGCAGTCCGGGCGCTACGCAATCTTGTGCTCCTTCTTGCGGAATCTCTGGTTTCCTGAGGACGCGTCAGGAACAGAAATTTGCTGGGCAAAGCAGCGGGCAACCAACTTCTCCATGCAGGACGGGCAACTGTGTCAAAAAATCACCCCGGTGCCTTTGGTGGTCACGAAATTGAGGAGGGACCAGGAAATGATTCTGAGGTGTCTCCACGACGACCTTGGGCACCTGGGCAAGATTGAAACGCGGAGGCAGTGGAGGCAAGGTTCTGGTGGCTGGGTGTGGTGCGCGCGGTACAGGAATGGGTGAAGTCTTGCAAAGCGTGTCAATGGCAGAGTTCTAGGCTACCCAGGGAGGTGGGTCACCCTACGGGGGAGGACGCGTTGTTCAGGCGGTGTGGAAACTTTAGAGGTTTATCCTCACGAAGTTGTCCCTAGTTACGGGATCAATGGTTCTAGCGTCTGTAAGACCGAGAATGCTTCCTTCCTTTTACTCCGAGAGAGAGAGAGAGAGATATGTCGATTGATGGATCCTCCAATGCTCCCTACAACCCGAAGTCGAGGGGAAGGGTGTTTGAGCCCTCCCCCTCAACCCTAACCTAAGCACAAGCACAAAGACAGACTGACAACCATGAAGAAGGAAACCTAGACCCAGAACCCTAACCCATCCCTAAACCCATACCCATACCCTACCCCCGCCAGCTCGCCTGTCATTACGCGCATTCGGTTCGTCTTTTCGCAACGCAGCCCTCCGCCGCGCGATACCCAAGATCCACCGCGCTTGCGCGCATCCACCCGACGCGCCGTCGTGAATTTCCCGTCCCGTGGCCGGCCCGAGCTTGCGCGCGGCTGCCACGCATATAGCCCCGCTGTCGCCCCGCTTTTTCCTTCCCCGACTAGCCGCTCCAAGAACCCGGTCGGCCCAGCTCCATCCATGAGTCGGACATCCAAGCGGGTCGCGGCCCGCCTCCCTTAGTCAGGCCCGGCCCGCAGTCGCGTGCTCAATCCCGCCGCGCCCACTGCTGAGCCCGCAGCGGCTACTGCTGAACCCGCAGCGGCTACTGCTGAGGACCGGCGCACCCCGACTGCTGAGCCTAACCTACCCGATGCTGAGCGCGCAGGCCGCGACGCAGTCCCCGACCCAAGGCTATATAATGACACCACATCCCCCCCCCAACTTGAGTTCTGTCCCCAGAGGTCCCTTCCCATCGCCACCTCGACTACCCGTACCCCGCTCCTCCCTACCCACTCCTCTTTTCACACTCCACCAACTCCCCTTCCCCGCTCATCGCCGTCATGCTCCCCTGCGAATTCTGCGCCCGGACCGGGCAGGCGTGCTCAATTGCTCCTGGTCGACGCGCCTGTGTCGCTTGCCGTCGCGGCCATCGCCGTTGCTCACTTAGCGATCGCATGCCCCGTGCTCCCCCCAACTTCGGCTCCCGCCCCAGGCCGCGCAAAAGGGCTCGTCCCGACCCGTTCGTGGTTTCGGACGACGACACCATCTCGGAGGACTCGTGGACTCCGCCGGGCTCCCCGTCCCGTCGCCCTCCGCCGAGCGAGGATTGCGACTCGGCTTCCCCCTTTCACCGTGCGGGACCGCCGCGGAAGGAGGATTTCTCGTCCATTGACGACTATCGGAGGGCCGTACGATTCTGGTTGGACCGCGTTCGGATGAGGGAAGGCGCGAGGGACCCGCGACTCGATGAGATTCTCCGACGTCGCGCTGCCGCAGCCCCGGTTCCCCCCCCGGCACCTACGCCGGCTCCTTCCGCCCCGGCTCCACAAGGTACTCCACCGCCGCCCGCGTCACCAGTGGTCTCGGACGGGAGGCCTACTACTCCCAAGGTCCCACCTCCGCCGTCCCCGATTGTTGTTCCGTCATCGCCCCCAGATGGACCGAGCCCTCCGCGCAATGCCCCAGGGACCCCCTCATCACCTCCTCGTCCGCTCGGATCAAGCCCCGTCCCAGCACCGGCACCGCCTTCCTCCAACTCCCCCGAGATCCCGGAGATCCCGGTCATGATGGCACTCCCGGCGGCTGGCTTCGAGGCTTTCGCGGAACGGTCGACCGCGATGCTCCGCAACTTCCTGGCGACCCCCGGAGCCCAATCCTCTGAATCCCGGCGCGAGTTCTTGGCGTCTTACCGGGCCCTTCTGGCCTCATCGAGGGCGGACATGGAGGAGATGATGCGAATGGCTTAGACGTCCCCGCCCCCTTCCTTTTCTCCTTTCCCGTGTACTTTCTTGTCCCATTGTTGTACCGCGTTCGTTGGAGAAATATATTCTGCTGCGCGAGGAAACGAAAGGCCCGCGTCCGCGCGTCCGGGTGGAAAGTGAGTGTGAGTGCCGAGATCCGCGTCCGCGTGAGAAGTGAGTGTGAGTGAGGTTGAGGTTGAGATCCGCGTCCGCGCGCTCCCTCTGTGAGAGACCGTAAGTGACCAGTTATCCCAACGAAAAGAGGTACCTGGACCGCCCCAGACGGACTGCCACACAGTTCCCCGTACCCGTTCTACAAAACAAAACAAACACCGCGCCAACAGCGCGCGCTCACAACCGGGAGTATAAGGGAGAGGCGATGGGAACGAACATTCTGGGGTGTCTAGTCGTTCCGGCTGTGAACCGGCTAGAGCACCCCCTTACCAAGCTAAGCTTAAATCCGCGTCCATACCATCCCCGACCGTCGCGCCCGTCCGATGAAGAAAGAAACAGGAGAGAAATAGACAAGAAAAGAAAGGAAACAGCCCGAATCCAAAGAAGAGAAAGAGAATATCCTATATTTATTATTCCATTCCTTCATTTTTTTTTTTTTTTTTTTTTTTTTTTTTTTTTTTTTTTTTTTTTTTTTTACAGTTAGCTCTTCGTCCCGCCATCCGTGAGCGGGGCTCGTCCTCGCGTTTGCGGGCCCGACACCACGCCGCGCCCGCGTACCTGCAATAAATAACCCATAGCCAGTACCAATCCAAAGCCAAGCCCAAACCAAAACATAAGGAAACAAACATTCTGGGGTGTCTAGTTGTCCCGGCTGTGAACCGGCTAGAACACCCCCTTACCAAATCATTCTTTAACCACATAGCGCCCCCCCCCAGCTTGACAGCTGTCCCCAGCCGTCTGCAACCTCCTACTTCTCCGGGGTCGCGCGTCGCGCGCCGCTACTTTGCTGTCCGAACGATCCGCGCCGTCGTCCGACTCCAAGACCGCCTCGCCCCCGGGCCCCGAATCATCGCTCACCGTCTCGTCGAAGGAAGTGGAGCCGCGCGCAAAAAAGCGTTTTACGTGCGAAGCCGCGGCCTTCCGTTTAAGCGGCGTCCCGTCCAATTCCTCAAGCCCGTAGCTGCCGCCCAAGAACTTAGAGGCCACGCGGTACGGCCCGTTCCACCGGTTGGCGAAAAGCCTGCCCCACTGGGATTCCAGACTCCGATTATACAGCAGGACCAGGTCCCCCTTCCGCAGCGGATCCCGGAGCCGATGGGAACAGCGCTCGTCCCAATAGCGGACTGACGCCGTCCGGGTTTTCTTCAACCGCTCCGCGGCTTTTCCCAAGGTCTCCTCACGCCTAAGGAGCTGTTCCGCGCGGGCCTCGATCAGATCCGCGGACGTCTTAACCTTCCACCAATCCACGCCCAAAAACGTGTTCAGCTCGATGTCCACGGGAAGCACGGGCCGCTGCCCGTAGAGTAACTCGTAAGGCGAATACCCCGTCAAGCGCTTCACGGAGATCCGATCGGCAAAAAGGACCGCGGGGAGTGCCATCTGCCACCTTTTGCCGTCCTCGCCGCACATTTTCACCAGGGAATCCTTGATTGGTTGATGCCCCCGCTCGATCATCCCCGCACCCTCCGGGTAGTATTCCGTTACGCGGCCGAATTTCGCTCCACAACTCTGCACCAGCGTCATCAGGCGTCC
Source organism: Puccinia polysora (assembly GCA_025617555.3). Taxonomy (NCBI): domain Eukaryota; kingdom Fungi; phylum Basidiomycota; class Pucciniomycetes; order Pucciniales; family Pucciniaceae; genus Puccinia; species Puccinia polysora. The sequence goes on along the minus strand of CM062633.1, from coordinate 38,412,693 downwards.
CCGAAACTCCGCCCCTCCGTCGACGGTGACCAAGCGAAGAGACCCGTAGCGCGCGAACCAGTCTTCTTCCAGAAACTGAGCCACCTTTTCCGCCAATAGTTTTGCCAGGGGCCTTGCTTCCACCCACCCAGACAGATCGTCGCGCGCAACCAGCAAATACGCAAACTTACCCGCCTTGATGTGTACCACGTCCAGCGAAACGCGCCCGAACAGCGCGTCCTCGCCCGTGCGGTGGCCGACCTCCTTGGGCAGCCTTGAGCTTCGCCGTTGGCAGGCCTCGCACGACTTTACCCAGTCGGGCACCGCGCAAACGACCCCCGGCCACCAAAACCTCGCTTTCACCCTCCTCCGCGTCTCGACCTCACCCCGATGACCAAGGTCATCGTGCAGACTTCCTAGAATCACCTCCTGGTCGGCCCTAGAAGTCGCGACAACAAGAGGCACGGAGCCGCTCCGCCGCCATAACTGACCGTCCTGTAAGAAGAAGTTCAGAACGTTTCGCCTCACCCATCGGGCCACCGTTTCCGTCGTGCCCTCGGGGAACCGGAGATCCTGCAAATAAGAGCACAAAACCGCGTAACGTCCCGACTGGCGCAACGGAAGACAAACCGCCGCCTCCGTCTTTCCTACCCGAACGACCGGAGCTTCCACGTCCAAGGGTTCCGCCCCTTCGTATGGGTCGTCCCGCGGGTACCGCGACAGCGCGTCCGGCATCTTGAACGCCTTTCCTGGGATGTGCACCACGTTAAAGGAGAATAACTGGAGGAACGCTACCCACCTGGTCATGGGCGCGTTCGGCAGCGTCGGTGAGTTAATCATTCGCACCAAGGCCTCCGCGTCAACCAGGAGCTCGAAGTGGACGCCCCACAAAAGGTGCTGCAACCGCCGTACGATCTTGGTGACACCGCACAGTTCCAGCTTCGGCTGCGAATACCTACTCTCTGTCGCGGTAAAGGTGACCGATTCGTAGAGCACCGGCCTATCTTTTCCGTCCTCCTCCTGTGTCAAGACCCCCCCCGCGCCAAGCTCGCTAGAGTCGACCGCCAGGCGTATCCCTCCTGCGTCGTAATCGAGGTTCCGAAGGACGATGTCGCGCCCCACGATTTCCTTGAGCTTCGCGAAAGCGGCATCGCATCCCTCGGTCCACTTCCACTCCGCCCCCTTACGCGTCAATGCCCGCATTGGGCTCGCTACTTCCGCGAACCGCTCGATGAACATGCGGACGTAGCTGCACAACCCCAGAAACTGCAGGATGTGCGACACTGTCCGAGGGGTCGGCCATTCAAGAACCTTATTCCGCTTCTTCTCCGCTATTTGCCTCCCGTCGTAGGCCACAACATGCCCCAGCACTTCAAGCGCCGGAACGCAGACCGCCAACTTTTTCCCGGACACAGTAAGGCCTGCCTCCTCAATTCGGAAGAGGACTCGTTCCAGAATTTCCGCGTATTCCCAGATGAATCGCCGGATCGCGGGTGCATCCTCTAAGACCGCGCCCTCGTAGTCCGTTCTGGGGCCTTTAATGCCAGCGTCGTCGATGAAGATCTGCACGCCTTCCGGAAGGTCGTCGCGTAGTATCCAGGTCATTTGGGCTTGGTATACCGCCACTGAGTTGGTCGCACCTTGCGGTAGCCGCGTCAGCTGCATCCTTCCTAGCCCGGTTTCAAACGCCGTCAGTGGCCGCGAGTCAGGGTGGAGTTCTCGCTGGTCATATCCCCCCATCACGTCCACCAGCCCGTAGCAAGCGCGCCCGGCCATCGACTCCAGAAATTCTTCAACACGCGGGGGAAGCCCCGCGTCGCAAATAGTGAACAAATTTAGCCTCTGAAGGTCGTGAACAATCCTTAGCGACTTCCCGTCCTGCTTAACGACCGCAAAGATAGGACTCGAGTAGCTTGACGTGGATTGCTCGTAAAGCCCCGTCCTCACGCGCTCCCGTACCAGCTCCAGAAAGGGCTCCCGAACGGTACGGGGGATCGGAATCGGCTTGATTTGCCACGGTTCGTGAGGGACAGTGGGAATAACGTAAGGGTCCCCGATCTCACTTCTCAACAACCCGCGCTCGTCCGGTCCAAAAGCAAGTGCCTTCTCCCTTATTACCAATACCGACACCAGCAGATCCATCTCCTCCGCACTCAGCCATCCCGTCAGTCCGAAGTTAAGGGCGTCCACCCGCTCGTCCGTGATTCGCGCCGACCGCGTTACCCATCCATTCTTCCTAAGGGGCGTCTCCCACGGGTCGCGGGACCACGCAATCGGTCGTAAGGGTCCGTTGAGCCCCTGAGGCATTGGCTCGTTCCGCGGCCGGACTTTCCGCGCTACCGGTTTGTACTTGCCTGCATTGCACCGCGCCATCCAGACCCGATCGTCGCCGTCGTAAGTCCTAGTAATGACCAGACCGGGGCTTTCGCCTTTGCTCACGACTGTGGCACAATGATAGGGTTTTCGAAGCGTAGAGCCTTCCGGCGATGCATACTGAGGAATGGGACTTACTTCCGGCACCTGCGCCCCACGCGCGTCCTCCCCCGCCTGCTCCTCATCTGTCGGCCGCCCGTGCAGAGCCGGAGCCTGCTCCGCACGGTTCCCGCGGCCGACTAGGAAAAATCCTCCGCAGGGTAACCCTTACGGTCAACCCCCGCGCCGGACTCTTCGTTGCCGCCAGACATTGGGTCCTGTACCCATTTCCCTCTCCCGTGATCGCAGATCGTCGTCTCGAACCGTGCTCCGAGCAAGTCTTCGACGGTCAGCGCCTCCGTTCCTTCCTCGGCGTTGAAGGCCATTTGGGCTTGGAACCCAAACATGAATGGCCGTCCTAGAATCACGTCTCCGCACTCCACTGAGAGAAATGACAGAGGCTTACAGACCTTGGCAACTTCCACCTCCTCCGCCTCTACTACCCCGTCCACGCGACATTCCCCACCATTTAACGCCCGAAGACCCATCGCACACTTCCTCCGCACCAGACCGAGCTCGTCCACTAACCTTGATGGGAGCAGGTTGACCATCAACCCGCTATCCACCATCGCCCACACCTTCTGCCCGGCGATGGTCATCGCAACATAAGCAAGCGGGACGGATACCGACTTTGACCGGCACGGCTCGGGATCCATTTCCTCCTCCGCCACGTTAACCCGCTGAACCGTCGTCGGCACCCAACCCTGACCGCAATCTTTCAAGGCCTGGACCATCTCGTCGACGACCGTGGGGGACACCGCCGCTAGCTCTCGTAGGGTCAGGGGTATTGGTGAGTCGTTCCCCATTACCCTCCGGACGATGTCCGCGGCCTTCTTCTTTCCCACGGGATTAGAGGACGGCCCGTCCGAAATCGGCACTCGCGCGACTGGCTTCGAAGCCGTTGATCGCTCGTCGACATCCATTGCAATGCGCTCATTCGTCGCCAACGCCCTGACTTCGGCCTCCACTCTCGGAGCTACCCAGGTTCCGGGCGCGGTGACAATCCCAAGCAAGACCCGAGCAGTCTCGGTCTTAGCCTTTGCTCTTTCCCGCACTTGCACCATTGGTGGCGGCTTGTCCTTAGTCAGGTCCACCGATTCACCCGTCGGAAATATGTACGTCATCCCGGATGCGCGAACAAGCCCTTCGTCCATGTCCCAAGTGAGATCCTCACAGACTGACTTCCAGTGCCCTCTCACCCTGCAATATGAACATCGCGGCGACCCATACGATCCGGATGATCCGCTAGGAGGCTGGAACCCTTCCGCCATGTGAGGCGGCACCGCGCGCAGTTGAGAAGGAGCCGCCGGAAACGGTGCGGCTGCCGGAGCTGTAGGAGCCGGTGTCCGGTTGAGGAAAACCCTTATGTCCCGCAGAATCTCCGTTATCTCCCCGACTGATGGTCCCGGAGGCTGCTGGGAAAGTCCAACATGAGAGGGCGTCGACGGCCGCGCGGCCGAAGTTTGGTCGGGGGCCGGCGCCGAGATCGTGACCGATTTCTTGGAGGAGGACGGGTACGTTCGTGCCGTATCCGCGATGAGCTCGTCCAAATCGATTTCGCTTTCCACGGCTTGACGGATAACCGAAAGATCGGGGAGAATCGCGACGCTCCCATCCAACGACCTCTTAACCAGGCCGTGGTCGTACAGGTATCGTTGCACCCTGGAACGAAGCTGGGGCGCGAGACCCCCCAGGAAAGCCCGCTTCATGGCACCTGTCTGACCCGCGACGACCTCGTTCTTTGCAAGGTACCCGTAGATTCGCTCGAACCTTGACATATATTCCACTAATCCTTTGCGCGATCGCACCCCGCCATTCTCAATCGCCTCCTCCGCAGCTCGATCAAAGTCGCTTTCCCAAAACCGAGGTTCACGCTTTCCCCACCTCGCCAACATCTCGCTTTTCAACTTCCCCCAGTCTTGCCTCTCGTATCCAACCATTTCTTCCACGTCCCGCAGCTTCTCCTCCTCGGTAATGAACAGCACGATAGTCCGAACCTTATCTGCGCCCGACGCGCCCTCCGAGTCCGCAATCCCTTCGAACCTAGAAAGGAACCGCTCGACATCCGAAGTACTGAACCAAAGATGGGGGAAATCCCTCGGCCTCAACCAAACGCGGCGAGGGGCCTCTACCGCCATGTCCGACGACCCTTCCGAGGGAGGAGCGAACCCGCTAACTCTAGGAGCATGAGCGGACGGTGGCGGAGGGGGTTGAGCAGCAGAGACGGGAGTCGGGCGTGGAGGGTAGGGAAGGGGAGCGTTGGATCCCGGAGTGGTTGTCGGTAGCATTCTGCGTAATCTTCAAGAGACTGAGAACGGACCGAAAGTTCCCGGCCAGACCCCCAGATGTGGAAACTTTAGAGGTTTATCCTCACGAAGTTGTCCCTAGTTACGGGATAGATGGTTCTAGCGTCTGTAAGACCGAGAATGCTTCCTTCCTTTTACTCCGAGAGAGAGAGAGAGAGATATGTCGATTGATGGATCCTCCAATGCTCCCTACAACCCGAAGTCGAGGGGAAGGGTGTTTGAGCCCTCCCCCTCAACCCTAACCTAAGCACAAGCACAAAGACAGACTGACAACCATGAAGAAGGAAACCTAGACCCAGAACCCTAACCCATCCCTAAACCCATACCCATACCCTACCCCCGCCAGCTCGCCTGTCATTACGCGCATTTGGTTCGTCTTTTCGCGACGCGGCCCTCCGCCGCGCGATACCCAAGATCCACCGCGCTTGCGCGCATCCACCCGACGCGCCGTCGTGAATTTCCCGTCCCGTGGCCGGCCCGCGCTTGCGCGCGGCTGCCACGCATATAGCCCCGCTGTCGCCCCGCTTTTTCCTTCCCCGACTAGCCGCTCCAAGAACCCGGTCGGCCCAGCTCCATCCATGAGTCGGACATCCAAGCGGGTCGCGGCCCGGCCCGCAGTCGCGTGCTCAATCCCACCGCGCCCACTGCTGAGCCCGCAGCGGCTACTGCTGAACCCGCAGCGGCTACTGCTGAGGACCGGCGCACCCCGACTGCTGAGCCTAACCTACCAGATGCTGAGCGCGCAGGCCGCGACGCAGTCCCCGACCCGAGGCTATATAATGACACCACAGCGGGTCTCCCTTGACGTGGTCCACATAAAGGCAGGGAAGTTTGCGTACCTTCTGGTTGCGCGGGACAATCTGTCAGGTTGGGTCAAGGCTTGTCCTATGGTGAAGTTGTCGGCGGAGAAGGTTTCTCAGTTCTTGGAGGAAGATTGGTTTGCGCGGTACAATTCGCTTTGCTTGCTCACTGTTGACGGAGGTGCGGAGTTCTGGGGGCGTTTGATGGCACTGGTCCAGAGTTGCAGAGCTAAGTTTGGGCGGGTCACGGAATACTACCCGGAGGATGCTGGGATGATCAAAGGCGGCCATCAGCCCATTAAGGACGCCCTGGTAAAGATGTGTGGGGAGGATGGTAAACGGTAGCAGGAGGCCCTTCCGGCGGTTCTTTTTGCGGACAGTATCTTGATTAAACGCTTGAAGGGCTACTCGCCTTACAAACCTCTCTACGGACAACATCCAGTGCTTCCAGTGGACATCAAGCTCAAAACCTTCTTGGGTGTGGACTGGTGGAAGGTGAAGACCTCCGCGGAACTCATGGAAGCGCGCGCCCAACAGCTTCTTTGACGGGACAAGACCCTTGCAAAGGCCGCTGAAAGGTTGCAGAAGACAAGGACGGCTTTGGTCCGCTATTGTGACGAGCGCTGTTCCCACCGCCTCCGGGACCCCCTGCGGAAGGGTGACTTGGTTTTATTGTACAACCGGAGTCTGGAATCTCAGTGGGGAAAGCTTTTTGCCAACCAATGGAACGGCCCCTTCCGTGTGGCATCCAAGTTTGAGGGCGGGAGCTACCAGCTCAAGGAATTGGACGGTGCGCCGCTCAAACGCAAGGCGGCGGCCTCGCACGTGAAGCGTTTCTTTGCACGCGGTTCCACCTCCTTGAACAAGACGGCTGGGGATGGCGCAAACGCGGGGGACGGCGTTGGAAGCTCAGGATCAGTGGACGGGCCGGATCCTTTGTCTGAGGAGGAGCCTGCGGGCGACACGCCACCTTGGAGGAGTGAAAGGCTACAAACCGCTGGGGACAGCCGTCAACTTGGGGGGGACGCAAGTAGGGTAAAGGCCTGATTTGGTGAGGGGGTGTCCTAGCTGGTTCACAGCCAGAATAACTAGACACCCCAGAATGTCCGTTCTCCTACTTCTTTTATATTTGATTGGCTCTTGGATTGGTACTGGTTTTGGTTATAATTGATCACAGGTATGCGGGCGCGTTGCTAGCCGGGTCCGTTAACGCAACGACAAGGCCTGTGGATTGGGCAATGTGGGACAAGGAGCGGAAGGGGCGGAGGCCCTATGAAGGCCCTAAAAAAAAAAAAAAAAAAAAATCTCTTTTCTTGGGGTTTTGGTTTCCTTTTTTTTATGGACTTGGTTCTTTTCCTTGTTTCCTCTTGGCGCGGGACACGTAAAGGACATGTCAGATTTGGTAAGGGGGTGTCCTAGCCGGTTCACAGCTGGAATAACTAGACACCCCAGAATGTTTGTTTTCTCAACTTCCTCCTTTGCCTCTCTTGGATGACTGTGCGCGTGCTGGTGTAGGATTGTTGTGTTTGTTGCAGAATTGGGTACGGGGAACTGTGTGGCAGTTCGGCTGGGGCGGTCCAGGTACCTTCCGGGGAACTGTGTTGGCTCAGGACGCGGGCGTGGACTTTAATTTCACTCATCCTCACTCTCAATCCGCCTTTATTCTCACTCTCATTCTCACTCAGGACGCGGGCGGGGACCTCTTTCTCACTTACTCTTGCCCTCACTTGCGCGGATTGCTTTCAAGATTCAAATCTTGTGCGCAAAGGTTCTCAAAAGCCTGGATGCTACTCAGGACAGCGCGGCAAAGTTTTATTTCTTTTTAAGAAGGCGGGGAAAAGGATACAAGAGGAGAAGGAAGAAAAGGGGGGGGCAATCCGTCTATGTCAGACGAGTCCTCATCACCTCCTCCGCGTCTGCACAAGCCTCCGCGGCTAAAGTCCAGAAGGCCGCCAATAGTTCCCATTGGTCAGCGGTGGTGTGGGCGCGAGGGGCCGCCAGGAATCGCCGAAGGAGGCCGTCCGCGTCGTCCACCATTGCATCAAACCTTGCAAGCGGAACAGCCGGGAAGACGGGGATATCCGGAATCTTTGGTGGGCTGGGAGGAGGCGGGACCAATGAAGAAGGGGTCCCCAGCGGACCATTGGGGGGGCTTGGTCCAGCGGGAGGTGACAACGAGATAACAACCGGTGACAAGGGTGGCGGAGGGGTGCCCCGTGGGGTCAGGGGCCTCTTGTCCGAGTCCAACGAGTACGGAGGAGCCTTAGTGGGAGGAGGAGCTGGAGTTGGGGGAGGATCTGGGGCTGGGGTAGGGACCGGAGGATGGCCAGCGCGGCGTTGGAGGATCTCATTGATGCGCAGGTGCCTCGCGCCTTGCGTGACCCAAACGCGGTCCGCCCAGAGCTGTAAGGCGGACCAATAAGCCGCAAATTTTGGATAGTCCTCCTTCTGTGGGGGCCCTGCGCGGCGGAATGGGGAGGCGGAGTCGCAAATTGGTCCTGGGGGGGGCGGGCACAAGGCGATCCGGGCGGAGGCCACGAGTCCTCGGAGATTGTTTCATTGTCCAAAACCACAAACGGGTCCTGACGGGCCCTCTTGCGCAGCTGGGGACGGGAACCGGATTGAGGAGGAGGGCGCGGCATTCACTTGCCGAGCAAGCAGCGGCAATGGCCACGACGGCAGGAAGTGCAAGCACGCCGACCTGGAACAATCAAGCACGCTGTAGGACTCCAAACGGTGCTAAGCCGTGGCAGTTCTGTGGAGGGGAAAGGTGCTGTTTAGGCTGCCCTCCTAGGAGTTACAATAATATTTAAATGTAACCGGAATCAAGGTCCAGAACCTTATGGATGAGAAATCAAACTAAGAGAAGAGGATAAGAGTTGTCGGTAGCAATGGAAACAACACTATCTGAGACAAGATGGTGCAGGGAAAGACTTGAACAAATAAGTCAAGGTTTGTTCAGAGTTCAATAGAACAAGGCAGTTGTAAGTAACAACGCCCACAAGCTAATAACTCTGGTTGTCAGCAGCTGATTAGGAAAGATCAACTCAATCCCAACCAACCTCCAGGTTCTCAATGAACCTGCCCAACTCTCCGCAATCAAGCGCTTGAAGGGTACCAGATAACTGTGGGAGGCTGAACAAAACAAAAGCAATTTGTTTATGAAGCTCTAGAAGAAAATCAATAATGAATTTGAGCAAGAATATCCCAACACTTCTCAAGGGACTCAAGAATAGCATGGCGAAATTCAACCTCAAAGAAGAAGGGAGGTATAACACTCCAGGTTTTAAACTTAATAAAACCTCTTCAATCAAACGTGATTGGCTCCAGAAAGATGATCAAGGAGAGATCAAGACCAGTATGGTTGGAAAAGGGGATCAGAGTGGTATAACACACTCAAGAATTCAGGCAGACAGGAATTCTTCTTCAACCAGCAAGGCTATTGGTTGGTGATAAGGATCAAGGTCACAAAGGACTGAGTTTGAGTATGGAGGCTCAAAGGATCAAGGGGCAATCATAGATATACCCGGATAATTTGCTCAGATAAGTGGGGAAGGATGCCCACGGATAAATTGCTTATGATGATGGTCTCATAGAATGATGGGATTCTCTGATGGTCTCATGCTGGAATGCGGGGCCAAAAGGCAGGGGAGAGCCCCTCCTTATATGGGCAGGAGGCCCTGTTAGACTATATACAACGGATTCTAAAAATAGAGCGGAAAAGGGAAGGCAACCATGTGGTCACTCGCGTCGGTCTGTGGATGGGCGCGCGTAACAATTCCAGAGTCACCCACCCCTTGTCCGAAGGCAGAAGCGGGTGGGAGAGTCCCAGGAAAGGTGTCGGATGAAGTCCATGAGAGCGCGGATGGGCGGATAGGAGATTGGTTTGAGAAAGTTGAGTAAATCCTGACGGCCTTGAGATCCACGACTGATAGATCAAGTGCAATGGGAGGTTTGACGGATCCAAGGATTTGCCAAATGCTTGCGGGTGCGGTCGGGATGGATTCAGTAAATCATGGATGAGCGCCGCGCGACGGTAGCAATGAGGAGATTGGGAGGCGCAACGACAAAGATGAAGACACGCAACAACAAAGATGAGGATGTGCTAAGACAACGGCGGAGATGACAAGCAACACGGATAAAGGACGCGCGACGCGCGCGGATGAAAGGAGCGCGGCGCGGATAATGGAAGCGCAGCGCGCGCGGGTAAATAATGGTTTGGATGAGCCTGAGGATAAGTTGTTCAGCCGGGCGGTACGTTTGCGCAACAGTTTATGGATTGAGGTCTTAAGGCAGCCAGGGTGTCCAGGATGGGGCACCACAACGCAAGCCCGTTCCGGGCGCAGAAGTCGCAGGGAACCATGATGGCAACGGAGTGGAAGGGGAGGAGGGGCTGGGGTGAGCTGGGGTGGGTGGGGGAGAGGTGGGTTGGTAGTGTGATGGAAGCAAGGCAGAAATGGGAGACCTCTGGGGAAAGAACTCAACTTGGGGGGGGGATGTGGTGTTGTATTTATAACCTTGGGTTGAGAGCTGCGTCACGGGCTGCGCGCTCAGCAGTTGGGTAGGTCGGGCTCAGCATTTGGGTGCGCGTGGTCTCATTGGTGCCTGCTGATGGCTCAGAAGCAGCCGCTGGGGGCTCATCAGTAGGAATTGCGGGGCTCAGCACCAGGTGCGGGTTGGGTCTACTCCGAGGGCGCCGGGCTGCGACCCGCCCAGGAAACGCGGACCAAGTGATGGAGCCGGCCCAACCAATCTTGCGGGTGGCTAGTCCGGAAGGTGGGGGCGGGGCAATCAGGGGTTAGGCGCGCGCGGGCCAACTTGCGGACTGCAAGCTCCGCGGAGGCGCGCGGGCGGGCGAACTGGGGGGCTCCAAGTAGGGCATGGTGGAGGGCCGCGCCATGAGAAGGACAAACCGGGCGTATTTCAATATTGAAGGGCACGGGTATGGGGTAAGGAATGGAGGGGTAGGGTTGGGCTAGTTTTCTGTGCTTAGGGGTTGTGTTTCATTGTTCTTTTGCATTTGTGGTTGTACTTAGGTTAGGGTTGAAGGGGGGGATCCAAGTCCTCACCCTCAACTCTTGGTTGGGTTATGATGGATCTATGAATCAATCGATCTATTGGAGAAGGAAAGGAAAGTAAGAGAAAGGATTGAAGGAAGGAGAATACATCTCATTATCTCTCTTTTATATCACTACACTTAAGAACTCATCACACCCAACCTCCTTACAGACTCCTAGATCAATAAATTCTGGACTTGCGGACAACTTAGGAGCGTAACTCTCCTTTACCTTCCACACTGGAAAGATTGGATCTCTACAATTGGCCCTCTTATATGCTTTGAAAGAAAAGATGAAACTCACTCAATTTGAAGTTAAAGGTGTATTTCTTCATGCTTCTCTGGAAGAAACAGTTATTATAAGAACACCAGAAGGGTCAAGTAGGAAATCTCCTTACCTACAATTAAAAAAATCTCTGTATGGTTTGAAAAAATCTCCCAAGAATTGGTACAAAACTCTTACATTGTGGATCAAGTCTGAAGGATTTGAAGAGTTGACTAGTGATCCTTTTCTCTACCTCAATATCAAGACAAAATAAATTCTATATTTCCACGTGGAAGACCTAATTCATGTAGGTGACTCCAACGTCTTTGAATCAAATTTCCTTAGTAAATTCCTGAATTTGTCCTGTCATCCACCCAACACCATACTTGGAATGCTCATGGAGATCAAAGATGATTGAATCCTCTTAAGTCAACCTAATCATATTGATCACGGGCTAGAAGAACTTGTTCTTTTGTCTTGCAAAGACACAATGTCTCTGCTAACCCAAAACCTCAATCTTTAACCTGCCTCTGATGATGATCATGCAGAATTCTGTCAGTTAAATATAAACTACCAATCTTTGATTGGTCTTCTTAATTATCTATCACATTAAAATTTTCCAAACATCTCCTTTTCTGTATCCAGTCTGGCTAGGTTCAATGCTTAACCCGGTATGAGTCACTGGGGGGAGGTCCAAAAAGTATGGAAGTACCTTAAGATGACCAAAAATTTCAAACTTACCATCAAATATGATCCTGAGAAGGACGCCCTCTTGAGTTTTAGCAATGCCACTTGGGGAGAAGATCCTGATTTTCAAAAATATCAAACCAGATAGATCATTTTTTATTATGGAAGCCTGGTTACCTGGAACTCAACTAGACAACGGAATATCACCTATTCTTCTACCAAATCAGAACTGAATGCCCTACTTGATTGCTATCTCAAGGTTAAATGGATTAGACATCTCATCAGCAAGATTTCCCAAAGCTGCAAGTTTAAACCTATGTTGTATATAGACAATGAGGGCTGGGACAATAAGGTAAAAAAATTTGGCTCTCACTCAAAGTCACAAAATATAGACATAAAAATGAAAGGTCTTTGCAAAGGTTTTACAAATCAGGAGTTTGAACTGAACCTTATTCCTAGGAAATTCATGGTTGCAGACTCCCTCACAAAAGCTTCCTTAATCAGTTCTCTTGAATTGCTACAAAAAAGAATATTTACCACTTGTGACAAATAATCTCTTGGATGATCCACTTACCAGCCATGGGGAGTGTTGAAAATTTCCTCCTTATAAGTTTCTCTCTACCTTAGACTATTATAACCGTGAACGCTGGAAATGAGTGCAAACACTCTATTCTGAGTGGCGTTCCTCCCCCCAAGAATGAACAGGGGACTCACTCTTGAGATTCTGTTTAAGATCTTTTCTCTTCTTTTTTGTTCTTCTTTTTCTACATTTTTCTCTTCTCTCTTGACAAACTCTTCTCTCTCTACAAACTCTCCTCTCTCCACAAAAAAACTCTCACCACAACTACTCAATCAATATGTTTCTTTATTTGATCTTTCTTTTTCTCTTATCTTTCTTTTCCCCTTTCTATACAAACCAAACCTCACCTTAATTCTTGATCTATCATCTCAATTACTCCATCCTATGGTTTGTGTGCTCTTGTCTGGTGAGAGATCTATCCGCATGATTTCTTATGTCCAACAACTCTGACTCTTACCTATTTCAGTTATCCGCTTATCACTTCTAGCCTCATCTTCTCTTCTACCATTCATACTATCCTGACTCTGATCATAGTCCTAGCTGCTGGTATTATTTTTATCCTCCTTGTTCTCTATTCTTGTATATGAATCCGCTGTTCTAATCTCTAACTTTCTGTCTTTAGCCTGCTGTTTTTTAGTTCCAAGAAATCCAATACTGAAATTATCACACAAAAATCCTGCAATAATCCGAAGGTTTTCAGAGAAGATGGGGTGGATTTCCTGACTAAACTTCAAGGGTTGATTGGTTTTAAGAAATGAATAATAATACTACAGACTTGGTCATAAACCACTTGCTTAGACTCTTCATAAGCACTTGACTTACAATGACACGGCGTCTGATTGATAATAATAATTCCTGCTAAACTGATGATGGAATAATGAATCCAAAGAGGTCTGTATAAATACCTTTTTGGGGTAATTTTGAGCTTCTCAGGGCGCGTAGAGAGATTTCTACTCATGGGCTGAGGCTGGAAAGCCAGTTGGAGCAGGATTAGCACGTCCAATTGGTTCTTTTAATCAGCTGACCTTAGATCTGCTGGATTTCTGTACTATCTTAGCCACAGGATCTGTTAATCTATTATGGCGTAAATGTGATCATTCTGCAATCAACCTTCATTTGTACTATTAGTATTGCTTTTAAGTGAGCAAGTGTGGGAAGTAAGTGATTTTTCATGATCTGCTGATCACGTAGATAATTTTCAATAATTTTTATGAACACTCCTTGTAGTGTTTCGTGGTCTTCAAAGATCAGAGTCAATGATTTATGTGATAATCCTTGATCTTTAATTTATTATTAAAAAATGTTCTAAACTTAATTTTTATTAATTTTAATTAAGTTTTGATCTTTTCAGATTATTACTAATGCATATGTAAACTTGTTACATATGCCAGGCAACCCTAATTACGTTGTAGCTCTTATGAGCGGTACCTGGTTGTCAGATTAGTCACAATGCATCCAGACGCGGGGAACAGTCAGTACAGATGCTTGCGGGGTAGGATCCGCTGCCTGCGTGGCAGAATTTAGCTGCGGGCGGGTCACTAGTACGGGGGAAACTGCTACTACGAGTACCTAGGGGTATGTAACGATGCGGGGCTGCGCGCGGGAATTGTGACATAACACATCTCTGCGTGTAACTCCTAAAATATACACAAAACCTCAATTCTGAGTGAATTTTAGGTGTAAACCCCATATGTGACAACACATGTGAAATGTCAGAATGGCTAAAAGGTGCCATACTGGTGTTGTAATTTTAAGTACTTTTCTTTTTAATTATTTTAAAAATGTCAGGACCTGGATTTCAAGGGTGGGGTCAGTGAGTGACCCAACCTAATTTTGGGTGAGGAATCCATTTGGTTAATAATAATTCTGGATTTCTAACTCCTTTTTTTGTTAATTGAGATATTCTTATTTTTTATAGTTTTGTGTTGCTATGACAGGTTGCTCGGTCATAGTAGCAAGCTGACAAAAACTTAGAAAAAGTTTCAAAAATAGGAGAATTAAAAACAGTGCCTTAAATTGGGGAAAAGGATGAGATTTAATTTGCCATTGCTTTTGTTGGTAGCATTCAAGAATATGAGACAATTGAAAATATTTTTGTGTACTTGGATTTTCAATAAAGTTCTTCATATTTCTTTGGGAAAAAATGAATATATATATATATACTAGAGTATTGCCCCCAAATTTTTGGAGGGATTATATAATAATATTTTGGATAGGGAAATTAAATGTGGTTTGATTGGAAAAATTTGAACAATAAAAATATTTTTTAATTTTCAATTAAATCATGGTTAAGCTAATTTAAATTTATTGACATAGGAGTAAGTCAAAAAAATATACATTTCAAACACATCATTTTCTGGGATTTAGAACATTCAAAACCTCAGTGTATGTACATATGTACACAATTTTAATGGGTTCAAATAGAATTTTCCTGTAAGTTCTATGTAAGACCACCAACCTTGTTGAGTGGCTGCATCTGATCCTTGAAAATGCTAAATATAACCAACCATATTGGCTGAACACTGAATCTTGCAGGTAAAGACCTAAATTCAAATATTTCTGAACTTGAAATTTTTCACTCTCAATGAGACAGCCAAATCAACCGGAAACTGTATCAAAATCATTTTGAAAGGGAGACCATTTTAATCAGGTTCAGTAACAGGGGCACCAATTCCAAAGTCCAGCTATGAGGAGGAAATATGGGAAAAAATAATGTGTTGAGAAACCATTTTTTATATAAATTTTGAGTATGATCTTCAACAGAGTAATTTTTTTCATATGTCTTCATAGTTTGAAAATCAAAATTTTCCTTCAGATAGCTTATCTTAAAGGTAGAAATGGTGCAGGTTTAGAAGAAAATACTTGATTAATCTATCAAAAGATTGATGTTAACTATGGCCATGAATTACATGGTGTTTAGGCAGAAAACCTTTGTTCCAATCCCTTGTTATTATTCAGACCATCTTCAAAATTGAAGAAGGAATTT